>CP106718.1:103571041-104821041 GCA_025503065.1 Gossypium bickii | reverse complement strand
AAAATAGGTGTTTGTGGGACAGTCCACCGTTTAACCTGCTATAAGATAATCTGCAGGATAGTCTGCCACATAACTATTTACGGATCGGTTAGCTATATAGATACCCGCGAAGACTATTCGTATTTTTACCTTATCTGTTCGCCTTAAAGTATGAGTGCTGCCAACATGTGTAAAAAAATGGTTTCGGTAATGTTGGTAATGCCCTGTGACTTTGGGTTTGATGACCAGTCCTGGTGAGGGATGTTACACTTAATTATAAATCGTTTGAGTCCTAATCACGCATGTTCAATTGATCTCTCTGCAAGCTCATTGGAACCAGAAATTAATTATATGTTAAATCAAATGAACATATATAGATATAAATGACAAAGTTAAAGAAATGGAAAACATTAGGAAATGAATGTGGTTTTCTCACTAAATATGAAAATGACCTGAGAATTAATTTATGGTTTTTCGAATTAATTATGAAATGCATTACTTCTGCTTCTTACGTTGTAAATATAAATGGAATGAGTGGAAGAACTTTTCAACTTACCAGGGGGCTTCATTAAGGAGATCCACTTAGTTCGTTCCTTTTTTTAATTTGCAGTGAGAGACTGTCATCTTTAATGAGATTAGCAATGGGAGAGGGTTTGTTAAAAAGTGTAAAGGTAAGCAGAAGAGGACCGAAGATATCGCATTTACTTTTTGCAGACGATTGCATTCTATTTGGTGAAGCAACAAATAGGGGTGCGTTGGTTTTGAAAGAAATACTCAAGGAATATGAAAGCTATTCAGGCCAATGTGTGAATTTTAATAAATCAACGATCTTCTACAACTCAAATACAACTGAAGACAAAAAAGAAGAAATTTCATCTTTATTAAGAGTAAGAAGTTCAACAAATCTCGAGAAATACTTGGGACTCCCTAATGTGATCGGAAGAAGGAAAAAAAAAGTCTTTTCAAAACCTAAAAGAAAAGTTCTCTATGAGAACTGAAAGTTGGAGCACTGGGTTACTATCTCAAGGGGGAAATGAGGTTTTTATCAAATCAGTACTCCAGGCAATACCAACCTATGTTATGTCTTGCTTTCTTCTACCAAATTCAGTATGTAGGGAACTCGAAATTTTTTTTGCTAAATTTTGGTGACAGAAAGGCTACGAGAAAAGAGGAATACATTGGTGTCAACAGAAGCATCTATGTTATCCTAAAGGAGAAGGCGGAATAGGGTTTAAAAGCATGGCCCAGTTTAATATTGCTCTTTTAGCAAAACAGGGATGGAGGATTTTAAATAATCCAAATTCATTAGTAGCGCATGTATTTAAAGCGAAATATTTTCCGGAAGTTGATTTTTTAAATTCACGTTTGGGGAATAGTTGCTCCTACGTGTGGTGGAGTATATGGGCGACAAAGGGTGTTTTGGCAGATGGACTTTATTGGAAGGTCGATACGGGTACGAGCATTTCAGTTTTTAATGATGTTTGGATTCCAGATTCCAGAAAATTTAGATTATCATCAGTTGTTATTAATTTGCATGATTATAAAGTTGTTGAGTTAATAAATAATTATGAAAGGAAATGGAATAGAAAGCTGATTATCAATACCTTTCCAGAAGAAGTTGCTGAAAAGATTCTCTGTATCCCTTTGGCGAAAGAACCTCATGCTGATTTCTGGGCATGGAGCGGTGAACCTTCGAGAGAATACTCGGTTTGAAGCGCCTACAAACTATTACAAATTTTTTATCCTAGAGCTTATGCTTTACAAACAGACTACATGGATTTTTACAAAAAAAACTCTGGCTCCTACATCTACCCACAAAAATTAAAATCACAACCTAGAAATTTTCATGGAACTATCTGCCTACTCTGGTAAACATGCTTTTTAGGAAATTAACAAATAATTCAACATGCCCTCGTTGTGCTAAAGGAGCAGAATCAATGGACCACCTTTTTCGGGAATGTCTTGTGTCAATAGTAGTTTGGAGAGCATTATCAAATTTAAACTTTCTACAGGAATCAAACTTAGATTTTGTGCAGTGGCTTACCAGGGTCTTCGTTCTCCATCCTCCTTCCCATTGCAGAATGTTCTGCTGTGCATTATGGGCCATCTTGGGAGGTAGAATTGCTCGAATACATGACAAAACAAACAGATCGGGTCAGGAGATAGCAAGTTTTGTTCATAGTTATCTAAAATAACTTAATGGTGTGGAAAAAGGTATTTCCATAGTGTAATAGGCCAATTTAGCCCGGGCCTATACAAAAAATAATAAACCCAAAATAATAAAACAAAGTCCAAGTCCAGTCCAAAATATATCATTTGGCCCGATCGGAATGGCCCATTACTTGAAAAGATTGAAGGTCTATCTACAAGCTTGACGTATATGGGAACACAATCTTCAAGGATATGCAATCTTAGATATGATATGCAATCCTAGAAGATATGGTATGCCATCTTAGAAGATATGATATGCAATCTTAGAGGATATGGTATGCAATCTTAGAAGATATGATTTTGTAATCTTAGAGATTTAATTTGTTACTTGAAAAGATTGAAGGTCTATCTACAAGCTTGACGTATATGGGAACACAATCTTCAAGGATATGCAATCTTAGATATGATATGCAATCCTAGAAGATATGGTATGCCATCTTAGAAGATATGATATGCAATCTTAGAGGATATGGTATGCAATCTTAGAAGATATGATTTTGTAATCTTAGAGATTTAATTTGTAGATACCTTTTAATCTTAGCCGTTGATGTAATTGATCTGTACCGTTGGATTTGGGGAGGCTCAACTATAAATAGAGGCCTCTCCCTTCATTGTAAAACACACTTGAGTTTGGAGTAATAAAAATTCTTGAGAGCATTCATTCAAATTTCTCTCTTTTGCGTTCTTATTTTCTATGGCTTGTTCCTGTTTTGTTCTTCGCTCATCTTCATTTCTTTTTTAGTTGCTTTCGTTCGAGTTAGATTTTGGTGAAGGAATTTCGTTGAATCCTCATATTACGGGAGTTAGGTTGACTTATGCGTTTTTTTAACTTTTTTTATTTATCCATGTCATTTTTATATATTTTTTTAAAAACTGTTATAATATTCATTAATTGTTTTGAGTATATTATTTACCTTATATTATTATTTTTATACATGAATTTAATCTTGTGAATAATTTTTTTTAATTTTTTCATAGATTCTTTTAAAATTGCTATTATCTACTCTATTTTTTTTTATTTTGATTGTACATTTTAAAAAAATAAAATTGAATCCATTATCTTTGTTTACCTTAACATTATTATTATTGCTTGTTATTCTTTTACTTAATTTAATGAATTTTGTAAATCATGAGATGATGTTGTCTACGAGGGTTTAAAACATCATTCCTAACTTGCTGGATGTGATGTTTGTATTCTTTCGAAACAAATGAATCTCAAGTTCCAACTCAAATTGTTTAAGTTTTTAAAGAAATCATGCTTTCAAATCTTTTCGAATTTTCGACATTAGGACAATAACTAATCAATCCGGTACCAATTTTGGGCGTTACGAGGGTGCTAATCCTTCTTCCAACGTAACCGACTCCCGAACCCATTTTCTTGAATTTCGTAGGCCAAAATCAATGTTTTGAAATAAAATGTTTTATAAGGTGATCCGATCACACCTAAGCAAAAAGGGATTGGTGGCTACTCCATTTTCGTTTTTAAAGTTGATCCCCGTTTTTTAAAAAAAACTTAAAAATGGTTTCGACACATAGCTTCTAAGGAGGTTAAAAATGGAAGCACCGACCTGGACAGTCAGTGAAAATTAATTTCAACGGAGCTTTTGACGAGCATAACCATCAATCGGCCTCGGGGATAGTGGTCAGAAATAGTGAAGGGGCTCGTTCTCCTTTCATACACAAAGATCCATTGTAGAGTGTCCCCTGCCTTCGCTGCCGAAGCACTCGCTTGTCGAAAAGCAACCAAGATAGGACTCAACATGTAATGGAAGGAAATCATTATTGAAGGTGACTCTTTATCGATAATCAAAAAATGCAAGGCTAAAGGGTATGATAAATCACAGGTAGGAGTTTATATTTATGATATTCACCAGTTAAAGTCCAGCTCTAACACTCTAAGGTTTGAATATACCCCAAGATCAGCGAATGGTCTAGCCCACATTTTAGCAACAGAATCTCTAAGGAGAAAGGAAGAGGTTTACCTGGTTGAAAGCTTCCTCAGATGGGCCGATAATCAGAGGATAAACGACAGTAAGAGAGAGCCAGATTGAAGCAGAAAAGAGATGGGAAGAAAGAGGGGAAATTAAAAATGAACAGATCAAAAGTCTCGGTGGTAAAAACTCCCCTTGAAACTGATAATGTCGTTAATTGAATTAAATGAAAGAATTGATGGAAATGACAGGCGTCAGAGTTATCTAATTGGGCGTTAGGACGGTAGCAATTAATGACTTTCTAGAATTTTCTTCGTTATTTTTTATTTAAGTCAGATATTTTTCTTTCCTGGGCCAGCTATTTTTGGGCCTTTAGTCGTGCTTTGGTTTTTTGAATTCATGTAGACTATGTTTCCTTTTATATTATTAAATCCCAATCCGATTATTTGTTTCAAAAAAAGTAATAATCACTTTTGTTTGCCTCATATTACATTTTAGTCACTTAGTTCGAAATGTTGCGTTTTAGTCACTTACGTTATTGTTTCGTTACGAAGTGGTCACTCTACCGTTAAGCTCCGTTACCTCCCTAACAATAGTCCTACATAACAGTCCAAAAGGATTTTAAATGCCAACTTGGATGTCCTACATGGTAGTCCAAATTAAATTTATTTAATTAAAAACCTATTTTCATTGAATGTAGTTCTAAATTCATTTAATGTAGAAAAATTAAATATATTTTATCATAGATTTTTTTATGGTAAAGTTGTGATGATTTTAACATAATCAAAATTGGGCTGAGAAAATTATTTAAGTAGGAAATGAATTTGTGATGTTTATTTCGGAAAAAAAAAGTATTGTGTTGAATTGAATTATAAATTGTTGGGTTAAATGTCTAAGAAGTACTTATAATTGGACCCAATAAGAAAGAGACCTAAAAAGTCATTCATATTGAATACAAGGAACGGCAAACCGTAGTATGTTTGACTAGGGTTGTTGTCCCCCTCTCTTCTAGTTGAACTCGGAAGTTTTTCTATTAAATAGACTTCTACTAATTCAACAAGGCTTTCTCCCTATAGATAAATAGCATTTGTAAAGCTAAAGATACAATTAGTTATACACAACTTTGAGATATTGTTATTCTACCCGAAAATAGTGAGAATTTATTTCAAAGTATAAATTCTATTTTTCGGGAATAATAATTCTACCAGTTTCTATTTGAGAGAAAATTTTACTTTCCCAGTAAAAGTAAAGTAAATAATTTCTAGTTCTATGTTTGATTCAAATTCTTTTGTGTAACAGCCCAGTTTTAGCTAAATCATAATAGTGGCTTCAGAACCACAAATTCAAGGTCAAAAAATTATTTTAATATTATTTTTGGTGTTTACGACGTGTTATTATATATGTTCGAAAATTTAATGAGCTAATTTTATCGTTTAATAGCTCAAATTGATTAAAGGACTAAATCGCATAAAATGAAAAAGTTACTATCTATCTGTTAAAAGTGTTTAATTGCTATGATTCATTAAAAAAAAAGGTCCTTATGATGATATCAAACCATTGATAGTGGAATTTGACATAAAAAGGCATTAAATGGATGTTTTAAATGGTTTTTATTTAAGGCTAAATATGTAATTTAGTAATTAAACATAACATAAATAAAGCAAAAGCCAAAATCATCTTTATTTCCTTTATCCATAACCAAATATCAAAAGAAAATAAAGCCTTGGAGAGCATTCTAGGGTTCGACACTTTGAGGGATCAATTGGTATGTGATTTTTGTTTGCTTTTTAATTATTTTTATGTTTTTGAGACCGTTGCTTTGTATTCTAGCTAGCCCATGTCTTAATTTTTGAAGTTGTTAATGATTTTTTAAAGTACCATTGATGAATTCTTGAGCTTTTGAATGTTCTAATAATGAAAAATGAATATCTGTTGATAGTTACACAAGTTTTGTTAAGTGATTTTGAGTAAAAATGCCTATTAGGGGTTTAAATGTGAAAAGTGTAAATTGAGGGGTTGAATTATGAAATCAATGAAAGTGTGGGGCTGCTAGGGACCTATATAAAATTCGAGTAGGCTTGAGTTTAATGAAATTTCATGAATTTTGTGTATTTGTAAAATAGGGACTAAATTGTAAAAATGTCAAACTTTATGGGATAAAGTGTTAAAATGCCCAAATATGTGTGTGTGGGTTGAATTGAATGAATTGATGAATGAATGAGTTAATTTTGAATGTATATAGATCAAGAACGAAAGAAATCGGATTTAGATCGGGGAAAATCAAAGGTTATCGAATAGTCAATCCAGTCCGTTTATTCCAAATACAAGGTAAGTTCATATGTAAATAAATGTCTTTAAATTGAATTATATATGTTTAATTGTCATTGAACTGCTATGAATGTTGAATGATCAAATACGAGCAAGAATTGACAAGGTTACAATATCCGAAAGTCCTGTATGAACCTAAGGAATAGTATAGGATACGAATGTCATGACATTAGGATTATCAATATGTAATTACATGTAAGACCATGTCTGGGACATTGGCATCATTATTTGATTTTGTTAAGACCATAGTTGGGCTATCGGCATCGATATGTGATAACATGTAAGACCATATCTGGGATATGGCATTGTGCGAGCTATATGTGATTTTTGAGTATCCTTAACAATTTCAAAAGGTTCAACAAGCAAAGTCAAGTCGAGAAAGAATGTGTGAATGAGTTAAGTGACTTAGGTACGTATGAGATTCATGTAAGTATTGAAAAAGGGAAGTATTTGATAAATTCACTTATGATATTGAAAAAGGGATCATCAGGAACATCGTCATACTATCAATCAACTTGTTGGTACTTTTGGTGCTTTGTAAATATGGTATATGGCATGTATAGGCTAGTGATATGATGATATGTTTTGGTTGTGATAATGGCCATGAGGTTTGACTTGTAAATGGTATATGTCTTAGTATGTATATATAGTCATGAGTAATGGCTCATTTTGTTATGTTTGGAAAGAATGTGGTTATGGTTAAATTTGAATTTGGAAATTGATCTATAAGGTGTGATTGAAGTTGTTAGTTTGATTAGTTAAGTGCTTCTGTAACACCCCAAACCTGGCTAGACGTTACGACTAAATTTTACGTGTCACATTGGAGTGCTTTTTGGAAACAATTTTTCTTATTGATAAAAACTCGTTTGGAGGTTGAAGCCTCTTTGTTAGAACTCATATTATACCAGTATTTTGTTAGTCATTTTAAATCGTCATTACTTCCAAAACTTTGTTTTTTTACGAAAGCTTAAAAATCGTTGCGGAAACATAGTGTTTTGAAAACAGTTATCGTTTTGGGAAAACTACGTTCTACTTCTAACATGTATAAAACATAATGATTAAAATCTCAGATCGAAAGCTATAAAATTGGAAGGGCCTTATTACAAATATAAAATCCCAAACGAAAAGTAATAGTACATAAAAGCCAAGTAAACGAAAACAAGAGCAGTAGTGTAGCCATCTTCGAGTCCCTCACAGTACTGAACCGTCTAACGCTGGGGATTACCTGAAAGGTTAAAAACAGGGTGAGTTTACAAAAAACTCAATGTGTAATCCCCTTATTAAAGAAATAATCGTGATCTGTAAACATAATCGACCCGGGGCGGAGCCCTTTTCAAGAATGTAAACAACGTGGGCTTTAACCAAAAAATAGTAGCGATGTAGTGTGGGCCTAAGCTTAATACTGATGATGATGATCGATATGAAATGTAACAATGCAATCATGCAACCCATCCCAATCCAGCCAACACACCACCCGTACCAACCAATACACCATGTGAGGATAAAATCGATCCATCCAACCAACACACCAATAGCAGCACCAGTTGCGGCACTAATCAGTATCGCAGCAAAGCTGCCAATAATCAGAATGGCTAGGAACCGTAAACAGGATAGCTATAACGCCATGAATACAGTAATATGATTGGCACAAAGCCATCGGTAGTAGTAATATGATCGGTACACTGCCATTAGTAACGGTAATATGATCGGCACAAAGCCATCAGTAGTAGTGATATGACCGGTACACACCCATCATCGATAGCGTCACGAAAGAAAGTCGCGACAGCGGTATCACAAAGAAAAAGCGCCAATAATAGTACGCAGCAAAGAAAGCGCCATGCGATGATTGTGGCGAGCCACCAAGACACGAGACTTCCTCCATAACAGTATCCCAACCCCATGCAGTATGTCGTGTATGCAAAATGCCATGCTCAAAATCAGTCATACAATTCACAGATAAATCAGTCATTTAAATTACAGACAGATCAGTCGTCTACGTCATAGACAAATCAATCATTTACATCGCAGACAAATCAAGCATTTATTCTCGAGGGGCAAAATAGTTATTTTACCCTTTGAGGGTATATAGGTCAATTCACCTAATAGAGATATTACAGTCATTTTACCTATAGGGGCATCACAATCATTTTACCTACAGAGGCATCACGGTCATCTTACCCTACAGGGGCATTACAGTCATTTTACCCTACAGGGGTATTACAGTCATTTTACCCTACAAGGGCATTACAGTCATTTTACCTTGCAGGGGCATTACAATCATTTTAACCTACAGGGGTATTATGGTCAATTTACCCTACGGGGGCATTACGGTCATTTTACCCTACAGGGCCATTACGGTTATTTTATCCTACAGGGGTATTACGATCATTTTATCTTAACAGGGAATTACGGTCATTTTACCCTATATGGGCATTACGGTCATTTTACCTTACAGGGGTATTACGGTCATTTTTCCTTAATAGGGGCATTACGGTTATTTTACCCTACAGGGGCATTATGGTCATTTTACCTTACAGGGGTATTACGGTCATTTTACCCTACAGGGGTATTACGGTTATTTTACCTTAACAGGGGCATTATAGTCATTTCACCCTACAGAGGTATTACAGTCATTTTACCTTATAGGGGTATTAAGATGTAAATGGGCCCAAGTTAGCCCACACGCTAGTGTGGCCCATTTAGCCCAAATTCAGTCACGGCTATACAAACTACATAGCTCAATCAAGTACTTGCCACTTACCGTGGATTTTATCCGTTGGGGCCCACGAGCCCATTGGGCCTACATAACCCATTTCAGCCAAACGAGGCCCAAGATCACAAGAACGCTCGTAGTGGCCTCTACAATCTATCACCCATGATTTGTGGGCTTGGTTTACCACACGAGTGATCGCACGCTCGTGAGGCCTTAAATGCCAAAGTTTCGGCTTTTCGGCTTTTGCCGATATTACAGTCAGATCAGGGTGTTACACATCCTTTCGGCTTTTAAGGTGATTATCATTTACGAAAACAGTTACACACGCCCTTTCGACTTTACAACAGTAATGATTTATAGTGTACAGATACACACCTGTCTGCCAAATCGAATGAATAGTTCACCACGCCAAGGCCTACATTCATTCAAGGTACCGTCAATTTCCCAATCATTAGAGTTCACAATACCCAAATCGTCACTCACTACTCATCTTGAATGAACGAAAATAGCTTAATGCCCTTAGATCGCCGATTAAGAATCGATCTCATGACCTCGCTGAATATTTGTATCAAAACAGATCTTATTAACGAAAATAGTGATCAAATATGTGGCCCTAATCCACAAATGCTAGCTTACCAACCACAAGTATATTCGACCTAATCTTAGGGTATGGTACTGATCTTACCCTTAACGAGAGACAGAGTTTGATGACTTGAATAATCTTTGCCTTACTTCGCCCCTCAAGATCTCTTACCCCAACGCATCCCACCGATTTGTTAAAACTCCAGTAAGACCGAACCACCACCCCTAGCACACCGAAATGATCCACCAAACACCGAGTAGCAGACAAGAACCCGAAAAGAAAGAAGAAGGGATAGTCGATTCAAAGAAGACCAAAGGAAGAATAGAATATTAGGGAAGAATGAGACTATATTCGGCTAAAAGGAAAAATAAAGGAGAATTAAGAGGAGAAGAATAGTTTTGCTAAAGGGAAAATACGGGAATGAGAAGAGAAAATGAGAGGTTTTGGTAATTGACACTTTCGACAAAATGAGAATAGCAGAGGAAAGAAACTTGAAAGGTACACAGAGGCACTTGACTTGCCAGGAATTAACCAAAATGATTTTACGTTACATAAAAACAACAACCATTCAACCAAAAGGAAACACAAAAGAAGTAAAATGCCCAAAAGAAAGAAACCGAAACCAGAACTACTCTCAAAAGCTACCATTGCCGAAATTCTGAGTACTAGCATTCCCAATTCAGTACTACACTTCTTACACACTTCAAATTCCTAACTTTTCTCCACAAACCTCACCCCATATCACTCCTTGAATCCCTCCTCATATCTCTCCACAACTTCTCCATCAGAATTTCACTGTAACATAACCACTGGCCGATCCATGCTGCAAAATAAAATACATTATTGCTCATCCCAAGACTTGAACCTCAGACCCATTACCACACTTCTAACGCCACAACCATTGTATCAACAGGCTCTTTGTGTGTCATATTTTGAACATAAATATTCTTAAGGCCTACATGCTAAAGCCAAGGTTCATTTAAGAGAAAAACCAAAAATTTTGCAAAAGCTAAGACTTGAACCCAGGACTTCTTAGACACCCCCAAACACTCCTAAATCACTTAACCATCAAAGCAAACAAGCAATCTGTGTCATTTTCTTGCACACATAAACTATTATGTGCAGTCTCCTAGCTGATCCCACACTCAAAGCCCATTCCTTCTAGGCCCAAGTTTGGGGTGTTACAGCTTGTGAATTGATGTTTAATGATATCAGTATTTGAATAGGTAAATGATATAAAATTGAGTATTGAAATAGTTGAAATGAATATGGTATGAGTGTACTTGGTTAATGGTTTTGGGATGCCTATTGTATGGTGAATTGGTACCATTTTGGTTGTTTAAGTAAGTATGAGAAAGGGTGGGAAATTGGCCTTGCAAATGGCCTATTTTTTTCTACACGGGCAGAGACACGGGCGTGTATCTCAGCCGTGTGTGACACACGGCCATGCTACATAATTGTGCGTCCCCTGGTGTTGAAATTGAATTGAAGTCAGTATGCTCTCTACAGCTTCACACACGAGCGTGTGACCGACCATGTGACACAAGTTAGTATACACCCTAAATGGCACACAACCTAGCACACGGGCGTATGACTTTACCGTGTTGCATTAGTCAGTATACCCTACAGGATTGACACGGCCTAGCACACGGGTATGTGTGGCCACTTCGAAGGGCACACGGACTAGACACACAGGAGTGTGCTCGGCCGTGTGACCCAAGTCAGTAAGTATGCCTTGTTTTCGCACGACCTGAGACACGGGCGTGTGACCCTTATATGTTTGAAATTTCTCTAAGTTTCTAAAATTTTTATAAGTTATCGGTTTAGTCTTGAACCATTTCTAAAACATGTTTAAGGCCTCGTAGGCCCGTATAAGGGACATGGTGAATATGATTGAATGGTGTTTGAGAATGGATGCTTAAATGTATAAGTTATGCTTGATAAATAATGTGTATTGATCGATAATACCTCGTAACCCTATTCTGATAGTGAATACGGGTGAGGGGTATTACTTTTATTGGTATCAAAGCTACGATTTAGTCAATTCTAGGACTAACGTAACATGTATGAGAGTCTAGCTATACATGCCATATATATACTCTGCGATAGTGTGATGATTCCTAACAGCTTAAATTATGTTTTCATATAATAATGGATCCCGAAAGAGCTGTAGCTGATGATGTAGAGAGTAACGCGCCTGCTCCTACTTAAGATACAGCGCTATCCGATTCTAGGCCTGTTACGAGCAGCCAAGAGGGAGAGGCTAAACAAGCCATTTTCCAGATTATGAGTGAGTGGTTCACGGAGTTTGTCTGAACAAATCCGGCTGCTCAACAACCTCCACCCCTACCTATTCCTCAACAAATCCCTGCTATTCCTTAAGTTATAGATCTGATACGGATGAACAAGCCGCCAATAGATAAGATTCAGAAACATGGGGCTGAAGAGTTTTGGGCTACTGTTGATGATGATGCGGAGAGAGCTGAGTTCTAGTTCAAAAATACAATTAGAGTATTTGATGAATTGTCTTGTACTCATGATGAATGTATCAAATGTGTTGTATCTTTACTGAGAGATAATGCGTACCATTGGTGGAAAAGGTTGATATCTGTGGTTCCTAGAGAACGGGTTACTTGAGAGTTTTTCCAATCCGAATTCCGAAAGAAGTACATCAATCAAAGATTCCTTGATCAAAAGCATAAAGAGTTTTTGGAGTTAAAATAAGGTTGGATGACTGTCACTGAGTATGAAAGAGAATTCATACGGTTAAGCAAGTATGCCCGAGAATATGTTTCCACTGAAGAAATCATGTGCAAACGATTTGTAGATGGATTGAATGAAGATATAAAGTTACTAGTTGGAATTCTAGAGTTGAAAAAATTTGTCGTTCTAGTTGAGAGAGCTTGTAAAGCCGAGGATCTTAGTAAAGAAAAGAAAAAGGCAAATTCAGAAGCTAAAGACTCGAGAAAAAGATGAATGAGTAAGTGATCGTTATGTCAGAGTCTTAAAAATTTATATAAAGAATGATCGGGCCTAAAAACTAATTATGACAATGATTGAGGCAAGTGCACCTATCGATCATCAGTATAGCTTAGTGGCAAGACCGGGTTGTCGAACCCAAAGGAACCAAAAGTACTAATACTAACTTTCTTTTTATTATTTAGCCTAAGAATTAAAGGAATTTGTTATCTAATCTAAAATTAACTAACTACTAAGCTAAAGATGCAAAGACAAAGAGAACGAATTGGGGAAAATAACTTTGAGAAAAACCAATTGATTAAGACAATACCCGAGGAAGAATCTACCTAGACTTCACTTGTTATCTAACTCTGAACCAGACGATTTATTCACTTGACTTGATCCGTAGGATTCCCTAATTTATATTAATACCTCTCTCGAAGCTACTAACGTCTAACCCTTGGTTGATTACTTGAAATCTCTTTCTAATTAAAACCCCTAGAATTGCATTAACTCGATCTATGGACTCCCATATTAGGTTTTACCCTAATCCGGCAGATTTTCGTCATCCTATCTCTAGGGTTACGATCAACTCCGCTTAACTATGCTAGATCTACTCTTATACAGGGTCTATTCCTCCTCTGCCTAAGACATAAATGCTCGAATCAATATCCTAAAATATCAAAACAAGAATTAAGAATACATAGTTAAGAATAAATCAAGTATTTATCATATAGTTCAGAAAATAATAACAAGATTCGTCTTAGGTTTCATCCCCCTCAGGTATCTGAGGGTTTAGTTCATAATAATAAAAGAATACATCTTAGAAGTAAATATGAAACAAAACATAAGAAAACCCTAAAACCCCCTGAAGGAATTGAAGGAGAGATCCTCTGTCTTGAGTATGAATTCGACATCTTGAGATGAATCAACTGGCTTTCTTCGAGTAAATTTCACAATTCTGGCCTCTCTAGCTCGGCTCTTTGGCCTAGCTGGACGCCCCATTAAAGGTTGGCCGCTAGGGTGTTTATATAGGCTTTTGGAATGACTTTCTTCGCCACTAAGTACCCTAATCCGAGTACAACTCTTCCTTGTCACGTCAGGGACACGCCCATGGCACACGTCCATGTGAATCGTGGCCAGGCCGTGTTCGGGTTTGTTAAGGAGGCACGACTGTATGGTATTGGGCCCAGGCCGTTTTGATTTCGTGCTTTGGCCCATTTGCTCCGTTTTAGGCCCGTTTCTCGTTCTTTTCATCCTCCGGTGCTTTCCTAAGTAGAAAACATGAAAACAAAGGATTAAAAGCACCAAATTACACAATTCAAGGAATAAATCACCCAAAAGTATGCTAAATGTGGGATTAAAATATGCTCATATTATTGTTTATCAAATACCCCCACACTTAAGCATTTGCTTGTCCTCAAGCAAAATTCTCAACTCACAATTAAAATGAACTTCCTCGATTCATAATATTCATCAATAATGTTTCATAGTTTTTAAGGTAATTCATAAAATTCATAAAATGTCTCAACTCACAATTCAAAGGTAATTCATACATTGATAATTTAAGTAGAAGGGTCCTAAAGATTCAAGCAATCGACATCATAGTTTTTATAGTACGGAAACATAGGCGTTTCCCCTTACCTAAATAATTACCTCTGATTCGAAATCGACAAGAGTTGACATCCCATAGGCTTACCTGAAAATCAAATCTCCACCACTGTAAAAATTAGATGATACATAGATCAGAATTTCTTTAAAAAAGGTTGTAACGGGGCTTAGGTTAAAGGTGTGGATAAAGGCTGAATTAGAAGGTTAAAATCGAGATTGAATTGACAATTTACCTAACTAGAATAATGAACTAATCCTAAATAATTACATCAATTGAAAACTTAATAATACGAGCTTTTTCTTCAAGATTTGAAATTTAAACATGTAAGCTCACTTAATTTTATAAATATACTTTGATTGATTTTTTATTTTTTTTAAGAACAAATCAATACAATAATGAAAAAGAACTTTAATAATTGAAATAAAGATCATAGTTAGGAAACTGTTCAAAATCAAATCTCGATATAAGGGTGGTCAAGAGGAATGGTGATAACAAATACAGATTGGGTTTCGGGTTAATATTAGTGGATGAGTCAATAAAAAGGGTTATTAGGATCAAAGGGTTTCATTAGGGGTTAATTATGAGGATCAAAGGGTTATTAGGATCAAATCAATAATGTGGTCTTGACATGTATAATCGAAGCAAGCCCTAGAATAACAAATCAATGTTGACACACTCATAATCAAAAAGTGAGCACGAAAGAATGTATGCTCTAAAAGGCTCAAAATCTCACAAAAATTATGGGTTTTTGATATCAACCTTGTAAATTTCAAACTTCAAGGTAATAATTAGATTCAGGTAGACAACCTAACAAAATTTTAATTTTTGAAAATAGACTCATCATGCTTGGTTCTCTAGTCCCCTAAGATTTAAATCATCACTGCACAATTATCAATGACTTAATCCAAAACATATCAATGAAAATCACGAATCACATGAAATTTAATTCTCTTAGTAATATGAGAAAATTACTTCAAAACAAGATATCATTCAGGGATTTGAGAATAATGCAGAAAGTTAGGTATTTTCTTGAAATAAATATTCACCCCCACACTTAAGATGTACATTGCCCTCAATGTACAAAGATGTATATGAAATGTAAGAGATGGGGAGAGGTGAAACTTTCTGAATTTGGATGGCTTCCTTGAGTTGGGAGTCGTGGTATGGTGGCCACCGATGATCTCTGCGCTAGATGAAGAAATTGGAAAGCTCGTGAAGAAATAGCCAGGAAATATGTATTTAAAGACAAGAAAGATAAAGAGAAAGAAAATAGAAAGTAAAAGAAAATTAAAAGAAAAGATGAATGGACTGAAAAGTCCTTAGTGTTGGATGGTTCGTGAGGTGGGTGTTATTTCTAAGGCTGTGGTGTCGTGGTTATGGTCATGGTGTGGTGATTCCCAAGCAGCCTTTAGAACCTACATCAAAGAAAACGAAATAAAATAGATTAAACTAAGTAAAAGAAAACTAAAGAAAAGAAAAATAAAGGAGAAGGGAAAAGAAAAAGAAAAACTAAATAGCCTCAAATATCCTTGGCTTATCGAGTGGATGAAGCAGTCGACATGAACTTATGTAGATCGGTCTCCCACAGGGAGACTGTGTTTGGATTCTTTCGCTTCTTCGATATTGGGATAGTGAAAAATGGAGAGTTTGAAGCAGGAAATTGAGAGAAAATTGAAAACGGGAAAAATGAAAGGGTATGGAAGAGGGGGAGTTGGGGTAGGTGAGGAGAGAAAAAGTGGTGGTTTAAATAGAAATACAGGTCTTGGTACATCCTCGTGCCCGTGTACTGTGGGCGTGTCAAGTCACATGGCCGTGCTGCACGGCCGTGTTATGCTTTGTTTGTTTCTCCCACGCCCATATGTAGGTCGCCACGCCCGTGTTTCTTAAAACAGTGTCGGCTACGGCTGCATCGCACGGCCTTGGTGTTTAGTTGAGGGCCGTGGCTTGAAGATATTTTTCGCCCTGTTTCGTACTATCTCTGCCATGTCAATATGTACATCCGTAGTACCCACACGGCCACAGCCACCGCCGTGTGTGAGGCTATTTGGTATGGAAATCTACACTTGGTTAGTCTATAGTTAGGTACTAAAAAGGAAAAATAAAAGAAAGAATAAAAATGTAAAAATTAATGGGGTTAGTACTCGGGTTGCCTCCCAAGAAGCGCTCATTTATAGTCTTAAGCTAGACTTACCTCTCATTCGCATAATCAGGGTGGTTTGAAGAGTTGAACATCCTCTCTCATGTTATCAGTTCTACTATCATGGTGAAGTTCAAGTCGAGTAGCGTTTACTTTAAAAGTACCGAATATAGGATTACTTACCTTGACTGTTCCGTATGGGAAAACCTTGAGTACCCTAAAAGATATTTCTTCGTTTGTATTAGGGTCAAAAGGAGATATTCGAGGGTCTACTTTATTTAACAATACTTGATCCCCGATTTTGAAGTTGTTTGTCTCATGGAGTGGCTTTGGTTCTGCTTCGTGTATCCCTAATTTCTCTTTGAAGTGTGTCTTCCAGTCGTCTAGTTCATTATTCTGAAGCCTTCGTTCCTCATGAGTTGTTTCTTTGTTGGCATGAGGTCTAGGATTTGGCTCATTTGTATAGTCTCGTGGTTTTTCTTGTGAAGAAGGTTGAACAAATTGGTTATCAATTGAATTTACTTTCTCACCTTTATCACTCGATGTCCTAGCCGAGTCAAGATCTTGAAGAGTGACTGTCTCGTCACCTACACAAAGTATGAGTTCACCAGCGCCGACATCAATTTTAGTTCTAGCAGTTGCTAAAAAGGGCCTTCCTAAAATTAAGGGGATACTATTGTCCTCATCCATGTCTAAAACGACAAAGTCTACTGGGAATACGAATTTATCAATTTTCACGAGCACATCTTCAATTATACCCCTAAGAATTTTAATAGTTTTATCAGCTAATTCAATTTTTATCCTAGTTTGTTTGGGTTTCCCTACACCTAGTTCTTTAAACAATTTATAATGCATAACAGTGATGCGCGCCCCTAAATCTGCTAAAGCATTATCAATAGATAAACTACCTATTAAACATGGAATTGTAAAACTCCCTGGATCTTTTAATTTTTGTGGTAGATTGTTTTGCAACATTGCTGAGCATACTGCGTTTAGTTTCACATGCGATTCCTCATCTAACTTTCGCTTGTTTGTTAAAAGCTCTTTTAAAAATTTCCTTAAATATAGCATATGCGAAAGAGCTTCAAGAAGCGATAAGTTAATATGTAATTTCTTTAAAAGTTTAAGAAACTTACTGAATTGTTCGTCTTTGTTGCTATTCTTTATCACATCAGGATAAGGTATACAAGGTTGGTATTCTTTGATTATCGATATTGGCTTCTCGTGACTTACCTTAACCTTGCCTTTACTTACTACAGGTTCTCGCCTTGGCTCAGGTTTAGATTCTACTAACCCTTCACTATCTTGAGCTGTTATGGATTGAAGTTGCTCCTTTGGGTTAGTCTCAGTGTTACTTGGCAAGCTACCTTGTGGTCGTTCGGAGATCAGCTTAGCTAGTTTCCCTTACTGGTTTTAAATTCCTTTAATCGATGCTTGTTGATTTTTAAGTGTTGTCTCAGTGTTTTGGAAACGAGTTTCTGACACCGCGATGAATTTTGTCAGCATCTCCTCAAGGTTCGGCTTCCTTTCCTGTGGGTAGGGCTGTTGTTGGAAGTTTGGAGGAGGTTGTTGTCTCTGATTTCCTTGACCACCCCATGAAAAATTGGGGTGGTTCCTCCAACCTGGATTATAAGTATTACAATAAGCGTTATTTGGAGATCTGGAATTGTTACCCATATAGTTCATTTTTTCGCTTTCTATGCCATGTCCGTAGGGTAGGTACTCAGGATTCATCACACCTCCACTTGTTTCACACTACATTACCAGATGTACCTGCAAAGAACCACATAAACCATCAACCTTTTTATTTAACATCTCTACCTGGTTTGATAGCATGGTGACTGCGTTGAGGTTGAAAACTTCGGTTGCTTTTGTTGGCTTCGTCCTTGGGATTTGCCACTAATATTTATTCAGTGACATCTCCTTTATAAACTCGTAAGTCGCTTCAGGGGTTTTGTTATTCAGGGTTCCGCTGGCGGCTGAATCAATCAATTGTCTAGTTGAAGGGTTCACACCGTTGTAAAAAGTTTAGACCTGTAGCCACAAGGGTAATCCGTGGTTAGGGCACCTTCTCAATAGATCCTTGTACCTCTCTCATGCATTGTAAAGTGTCTCTAAATCCATCTACACGAAAGAAGAGATATCATTCCTCAACTTGGCCGTTTTGGCCGGCGGAAAATATTTTAACAGAAATTTTTCGGTCATTTGATCACATGTAGTGATTGATCCTCGTGGAAGAGAATGCAACCACTGTTTGGCTTTATTCCTCAAAGAAAAGGGAAATAACCGAAGATGGATGGAATCATCAGAAGCGCCATTTATTTTGAAAGTATCACAGAATTCTAGAAAATTCGCTAAGTGTGTGTTAGGATCCTCATCTTGTAAACCATCAAACTGAACAAGCTGTTGTATCATCTGTATAGTGTTAGGTTCCAGTTCAAAATTATTTGCAGCAATAGTAGGTCTAACAATACTTGACTCAGTTCCTATTAAATTAGGTTTAGCATAATCATACATGGTTCGAGAAGCATGATGTTCGGCCACCTCTGGAGGTAGCGGATTATTCTCAGCCATCTCTTCAGTGGTATTGATTTCGACTTCTTGCTTTTTTTCTATGTAGTTTAAGCTTCGCCTTATTTCTCTACGATTTTTGCGACCAGTACTTTCAATATCACTGTCGTAAATTAGGGGTCCTGTCGGGTTCCTTCTAGTCATAAACTAGAGGTACCTGCCATAAGAAAAGAATAAAAATTTAGAAAAGTAAAAATAAATTTTAATTGCAAAAATAAAATAAATATAATATGGCTAAAGTAATAAAAATTAAGCATTCTTAATATTTTAGTTCCCCGGTAACGGCGCCAAAAACTTGATCGTTATGTCAAAGTCTTAAAAATTTATATAAAGAATGATCGGGCCTAAAAACTAACTATGACAACGATTGAGGCAAGTACACCTATCGATCGGTAGTATAGCTTAGTGGCAAGACCGGATTGTCGAACCCAAAGGAACCAAAAGTACTCATACTAACTTTCTTTTTATTATTTAGCATAAGAATTAAAGGAATTTGTTATCTAATCTAAATTTAACTAACTACTAAACTAAAGATGCAAAGACAAAGAGAACGAATTGGGGAAAATAACTTTGGAAAAAACCAATTGATTAAGACAATACCCGAGGAAGAATCTACCTAGACTTCACTTGTTATCTCACTCTGAACCAGACGGTTTATTCACTTGACTTGATCCGTAGGATTCCCTAATTTATATTAATACCTCTCTCGAGGCTACTAACGTCTAACCCTAGGTTGATTACTTGAAATCTCTTTCTAATTAAAACCCCTAGAATTGCATTAACTCGATCTATGGACTCCCATACTAGGTTTTACCCTAATCCGGTAGATTTTCGTCATCCTATCTCTAGGGTTGCAATCAACTCCGCTTAACTATGCTAGATCTACTCTTAGACAAGGTCTATTCCTCTTCTGCCTAAGGCATAAATGCTCAAATCAATATCCTGAAATATCAAAATAAGAATTAAGAACAAATAGTTAAGAACAAATCAAGTATTTATCATATAGTTCAGAGAACAGTAACAAGATCCATCTTAGGTTTAATTCCCCTCAGGTATCTGAGGGTTTAATTCATAATAATAAAATAATACATCTCAGAAGTAAATATGAAACAAAACATAAGAAAACCCTAAAACCTCCTGAAGGAATTGAAAGAGAGATCCTCTGTCTTGAGTATGAATCCGGCTTCTTGAGATGAATCAACTGCCTTTCTTCGAGTAAATTCCACAATTCTAGCCTCTCTGGCTCGGCTCCGTGGCTTAGTCGGACGCCCCATTGAAGGTTGGCCTCTAAGGTGTTTATATAGGCTTTTGGAATGACTTTCTTTGCCTATAAGTACCCTAATCCCAGTGAAACTCTTCTTTGTCACGTCAGGGACATGCCCATGGCACAAGCTCATGTGAATCGTGGCCAGGTCGTGTACAGGTCTGTTAAGGGGGCACGGCCGTGTGGTATTGGGCCCAGGCTGTGTTGATTTTGTGCTTTGGCCCCTTTGCTTCGTTTTAGGCCCATTTTTTGTTCTTTTTATCCTCCGGTGCTTTCCTAAGTATAAAGTATGAAAACAAAGGATTAAGAGCACCAAATTACACAATTCAAGGAATAAATCACCCAAAAGTATGCTAAATGTGGGATTAAAATATGTTTATATTACGGTTTATCAGTAAGCTGTATCAATCTTTATCGAAGAAATTCTGAGACTCGTTTAATCGTTCTAATGCATCAGTGGGACATTCAAACACAGATCGTGAAAGGCAACATCGAGCTTTAAATCTCCGGCTATTTCAATAGCTAGTGTCGGGAGTGCGAAACCAAATCAACCCGAATGTAGATAGTGTGGAAAATGACATTTTGGTGATTGTAGATTAAATGATCGGGCTTGTTTTAAATGTGGATCATTAGATCATTTTGTCAGAGATTGCCTAGAGTTAGCTGAAAAAGATAACGCTCAGAGTATGAAGCCAAGTAATACTGCAGTTAGAGGGAAACCACCCAGATATGTTGATAATGTGAGTGGTAGTCAGAGAGCTATAAAAGACTCTACTGTGAGGTCTGAGGCATGAGCATCTGCCCGAGCTTATACTATCCGTGCACTGAAAGAGGCATCCTCGCCAGACGTGATTACCAGTACCTTCACTCTCTTTGATACTAATGCGATTGCATTGATAGATCCAGGATCAACTCATTCTTATATATGCATGGATTTAGTATCCAGTAAGACTTTGCCTGTAGAGTCTACTGAATTTGTGATTAGAGTATCGAACCCTTTAGGCAAATGTGTTTTGGTTGACAAAGTCTGCAAGAATTGTCCGTTAATACATCGAGATTTCTGTTTTCCAGCTAAATTAATGTTGTTGCCATTCGACGAATTTGATGTAATCTTGGGAATGGATTGGCTAACGATGCATAGTGCTATAGTGAATTGTAGATGAAAGACAATTGAACTGAAATGTAAGAATAATGAGATTATTAGAATTGATTCTGATTATCTGAACAAGTTTATCTGGCTTATATACTTGATACGAAAGTGACAGAAAGAAAAATTAAAATAGTACCAGTTGTGTTCGAGTATCAAGATGTGTTTCCAGAAAACTTACCGGGTTTACCATCTTTCAGAGAAGTTGAATTTGGCATTAAATTAGTACCGAGGACAACATCGATATCAATAGCTTCGTACAGAATGGCCTCCAACAAAGTTAAAAGAATTGAAATCTCAGTTGCAAGAGTTGACAGATAAGGGTTTTGCTAGATCGAGTTTCTCTCCCTGGGGTGCATCGGTGTTGTTTGTGAAAAAGAAAGATAGCACAATGAGAATGTGTATTGACTACAGACAGCTGAATAAAGTGACTATAAAGAAAAAAAATACCTTCTACTGCAGATTGATGATTTGTTTGATCAGTTAAAAGGGGAAACAGTGTTTTCAAAAATTGATTTGAGATCGGGTTATTACCATTTGCGAGTTAAAGACTCCGATGTGCTAAAAACTGCATTTAGAACAAGGTATGGACATTATGAATTTTTGGTTATGCCTTTCAGACTAACGAATGCACCTGCTATTTTTATGGACCTGATGAACCGGATTTTCAAGCAGTGTTTATTAATGATATCTTAATTTACTCTCGTGATGAATCTGAACATGCCGAGCGTTTGAGAATTGCGCTACAAACTTTGAGAGATAAACAGTTGTTTGCAAAGTTTAGAAAATGTGAGTTTTGGCTACGAGAGGTTGGATTTCTGGGACATATTGTTTCAGTTGATGGTATCCGGGTTGATCTAAGTAAGATATCTGCGATTATAGATTAGAAGCCTCCAAGAAATGTTTCTGAGGGCTACAATTTTCTGGGACAAGTAGGATATTATAGACGGTTTGTAAAAGGCTTTTCGATAATTGCAACTCCGATGACAAGATTGCTTTAAAAAGATGTTAAGTTCGAGTGGTCAGATAAATGGGAGAAAGGTTTCGAGCAGTTAAAAGGTTTATTGACCGAAGCTCCATTGTTAGTTCAGCTTGAGTCGGGTAAAGAATTCATAATTTTCAGTAATGCATCGTTAAATTGCCTTGGTTGTGTTTTGATGCAGGAAGGCAAGTTGCAGCTTATGCCTCGAGACAATTGAAGCCGCGTGAAAAGAATTATCCGACACACGATCTAGAATTGGCTACGATTGTGTTTAGTGAGAAATGTCATATTTATACTGACCATAAAAGCTTGAAATATCTGATGACTCAGAGAGATTTGAATTTGCGACAGCGGAGATGGTTAGAATTGTTAAAAAACTATGACTTGGTGATTGACTATTATCTGGGGAAAGCGAACGTAGTTGCTGATGCTTTGAGCCGAAAGTCATTGTTTGCTTTACGTGCTTTGAACACATATTTGGCTTTGTCTGACGATGGTCCGTTAGTAGCAGAGTTGAAAGCGAAACCGTTGTTTATACAGCAAATTTATGAAGCTCAAAAGTTTACTAATGAACTGCAAGCAAAATAGTTTCAGTGTGAGTCAATTTTTGATTTAGAGTTTCAAGTTGATTTTGATGATTGTTTGAGATTCAGAGGTTGAATATGTGTTCCGAGAAATTTAGAGTTGATTCAGATAATTTTGAACGAAGTACATAATAATTATTTATCAGTACACCAGGGAAGCACGAAAATGTATAATGATTTGAAACAGTTTTATTGGTGGCATGACATGAAACATGATATCTCAGAATTTGTTTCGAAATGTTTGATTTGTTAGCAGGTCAAAGCTGAGCATCAAATGTCGTCAGGTTTATCACAACCTATCATGATTCCTGAGTGGAAATGAGACAGGGTAACTATGGATTTTGTTCCGGGTTTGCCCTTAACTCCGAGAAAGAAAGATGTAATCTGGGTTGTTATTGACAGATTGACAAAATTAGCTCATTTCATCCCTGTACATGCGGATTACTCACTTGATAAATTAGCTAAGTTGTATATCTTAGAAATTGTTCGATTGCATGGAGTGCCGTTATCTATTGTTTCGGATAGAGATACGAGGTTCACTTCTCGATTTTGGAAGAAATTACAAGAAGCTTTAGGTAAAAAGCTGCATTTTAGCACTGCGTTTCACCATCAAAGGGATGGTCAATCCGAGCGAGTTGTTCAGATACTCGAGGATATGTTGCGATGTTGTATTCTTGAATTTGAGGGTAGCTGGGAGAAATATCTATCGCTGATTGAATTTGCTTACAATAATAACTTTCAATCAAGTATAAAGATGGCACCATACAAAGCTCTATACGATCGTAAATGTCAAACTCTATTGTACTGGACTGAGCTAATCGAGAATAAGATCACGGAGTTAATCTGGTCAGGGAAACAAAAGAAAAAGTGAAAGTAATTCGCGATAGCTTGAAAGTAGCATCGGATTGACAGAAATCTTACGTAGACTTGAAACGGAAAGATATTAAGTTTCAAATCGGGGATAGAGTGTTTTTGAAAGTGTCGCCGTGGAAAAAGATATTGTGATTTGGTCGAAAAGGGAAATTGAGTCCGCGATTCATCGAACCGTATGAAATTATTGAGTGAGTCGGATCAGTTGCTTATCGACTATCTTTACCGTCTGAGTTAGAGAAAATAAATAATGTATTTCATGTGTCGATGCTTCGATGATATCGATCTGACCCTTCACATGTCATTTTCCCGACTGAGATTGAAATTCAATCAGATATGTCATATGTTGAAGAATCGATTCGAATTCTAGCTCGTGAAATCAAAGAGCTGAAAAATAAAATGATTGCATTAATGAAAGTATTATGGCATCGACACAGGGTTGAAGAAGCTACATGGGAACCTGAGGATGCTATGAGAAATCAATACCCTAACCTATTCACTGGTAAGATTTTTGGGGACGAAAATCCTTAAGGGGGAGAGTTGTAATAGCCCGGTTTTAGCTAAATCAGAATAGTGGTTTTGAAACCACAAATCTGAGGTAAAAAATTATTTAATACTATTTTTGGTGTTTACAGCATGTTATTATTTATGTGTGAAAATTTAGTGAGCTAATTTTATTGTTTAATAGCTCAATTTGATTAAAGAACTAAATCGCGTAAAATACAAAAGTTGCATTCTATTTGTTAAAAGTGTTTAATTGCTATGATTCATTAAACCAAAGGTACTTCTGATGATATTAGACCATTGATAGTGGAATTTGACATAAAAGGGCATTAAATGGATGTTTTAAATGGTTTTTATTGAAGGTTAAATATGTAATTTGGTAATTAAACATAACATAAATAAAACAAAAGCCAAAATCATCTTTATTTCCTTTATCCATAACCGAATATCAGAAGAAAATAAAGCCTTGGAGAGCATTCTAGGGTTTGACACTTTGAGGGATCAATTGGTATGTGATTTTTGTTCGGTTTTTGATGATTTTTATGTTTTTGAGATCGTTGCTTTGTATTCTAGCTAGCCCATGCCTTAATTTTTGAAGTTTTTAATGATTTTTTGAATTTCCATTGATGAATACTTGAGCTTTTGAATGTTTGAAGATGAAAAATGAATATTTGTTGATAGTTACACAAGTTTTGTTAAGTGATTTTGAGTAAAAATGCCTATTAGGGGTTTAAATGTGAAAAGTGTAAATTGAGGGGTTGAATTATGAAATAAATTAAATTTTTGGGCTAATAGGGACCTATATGAAAATCGACTAGGCTTGAGTTTAATGAAATTTCATGAATTTTGTGTATTTGTGAAATAGGGATTAAATTGTAAAAATGTGGAACTTTATAGGCTAAAGTGTAATATGCCCAAATATGTATTTGTGGGTTGAATTGAATGAATTTATGAATGAATGAGTTCATTTTGAATGTATATAGATCAAGAACAAAAGAAATCGGATTTAGATCGGGAAAAATCAAAGGTTATTGAATAGTCGATCCAGTCCGTTTATTCCGAATACAAGGTAAGTTCATATGAAAATAAATGTCTTTAAATTGAATTATATATGTTTAATTATCATTCAACTACTATGGATGTTGGATGATCAAATACGAGCAAGAATCGACAAGGTTACAATATCTGAAAGTCCCGTACGAACCTCAGGAATAATATAGGATACGAATGTCATGGCATTAGGATTATCGAGATGTGATTATGTGTAAAACCATGTCTGGTATATTAGCATCATTATGTGATTACATGTAAGACCATGTCTGGGAAATTGGCATCGTTATTTGATTTCGTGTAAGACCATAGCTGGGCTATCGGCATCAATATGTGATAACATGTAAGACCATATCTGGGATATGGCATTGTACGAGCTATATGTGATTTCCGAGTATTCTTAACAATTCCAAAAGGTTCAACGGGAAAAGTCAAGTCGAGAAAGAATGTGTGAATGAGTTAAGTGACTCAGGTATGTATGAGATTCATACAAGTATTGAAAAGGGAAGTATTTGATGCATTCACTTATGATATTGAATATGTATACATTAGGAAAGGTTTATGAGCTTATATGTGTTTACTCATAGTTTTCCTATTGATGGAAATGATGTTGATTCATGTGGTAATTTTATTTGTATATGGTTTATTAAGCTTTTAAAGCTTACTTTGTGTGTTCTTTCCCTGTTTTATAGATAATCGAAGCTAGCTCAGACTCGGGGATCGTCAGGAACATCGTCACATTATCGATCAACTTGTTGGTACTTTTGGTGCTTTGTAAATATGGTATATGGCATGTATAGGGTAGTTATATGATGATATGCTTTGGTTGTAATAATGACCATGAGTTTTGGCTTGTAAATGGTATATGTCTTAGTATGTATATAGAGTCATGAGTAATGGCTCATTTTGTTATGTTTGGCAAGAATGTGGTTATGTTATATTTGAATATGGAAATTGATCTATAAGGTGTGATTGAAGTTGTTAGTTTGATTAGTTAACTGCTTGTGAATTGATGTTTAATGATATAAGTATTTGAATAGGTAAATGATATGGAATTGAGTATTGAAATAGTTGAAATGAATATGGTATGATTTGTGTACATGGTTGATGGTTTTGGGATGCCTATTATATAATGAATTGGTACCATTTTGATTGTTTAGGTGAGCATGAGAAAGAGTGGGAAATTGGCCTTGCAAATGGCCTATTTTTGTCCACACGGGTAGAGACACGGGCGTGTGTCTTAGCCGTGTGCGACACACGGTCATGCTACACAGCCGTGTGTCCCCTGGTGTTGAAATTTAATTGAATTCAGTATGCTCTACATGGCCTCACACACAGGTGTGTGGCTGGCCATGTGGCACAAGTCAGTATACCCTCTAAATGGCATACGGCCAATGTAACAGCCCGATTTTGGGCCTAGTCAGAATAGTGGTTTCGGGACCACAAATCCGAAAAAAAAAAATTATATTCTTATATTTTTATGATCTACAATTTTACGGAATGACTTCGTAAAATTTCGTTCAAAAATTTTGATGTTTGGGCACTCAATTTAGTCAAAAGGACTAAATTGTAAAAAGTGCAAAACTTGAGTTCTAGAAGCTAGAGGTATCTAATTGCTATGAAATTTTAAATTGGAGGTCCTTAAATGGTAACTAGACCATTGGTTAACTAGTTGGACAAAGAATGGACATCAAATAGGTGAAATAGAATATTTTTAAATTAAGGGCATTTTAGTCATTTGGTGATTAAAATGAATTAAAAACAAAATTAAAAGCCAATTTTTGCTCATCTTCAACCCCTTGGCCGAAATTCTCATAAGGAAGACATAGCTAGGGTTTTTCAAGCTTCCAAGCTCGATTGTAAGTCCGTTCTAGCCCCGTTTTTAATGATTTTTACGTTTTGAAATCCTCGTAACAAGATTTACCTATTTCTACCATTATTTTGAGCTAGGGTTTGTGTTTAAAAATTTACCCATGGATGAAATGCATGTATTTTGATGTTTTATGGTAGAATATGAAGCTTGAAATTATGTTAAAGAACTTTCGCTAAGTGATTTTAAGTGAAAACTAGTAAAATGACATAATCGGTAAAAATACCTAATGTTCATAAGTGTATGTTAGAGTAAGAATTTGATGTTTCCATAGAAGGGAAAAATGATCAGCATGCTATAAAACATAAGAATAAGGGCTGAAGTTTAATTTTCGAGTATTGGGGCAAAATTGTAAATATGTGAAACTTTAGGGGCAAAAATGTAATTTTTCCATGGTGTGATTTTTTAGACTAAACCGAATAATGTGAGTATTAAATGAGTTAAATGTGTTATTATAGATCAAGAAAGACGAGGAATTGACCTTGATCGGGGAAAAGAAAAGGTTGCGGACTAAATTGCAAATTCGTCATATTTTGCACCGAGGTAAGTTTGTATGTAAATAAATGCATTGTTTTTACTTACATTTTCATATTTTGATAAATGGTATGAATTGTGGCTGAATATTTGATGTAATTGACAAAATATAGACAAATGAGAAATTTCCCGGTTGAACCTTAGGAATAAAAATGGATACGAGTGACATGTTCACTAGAAACCTATGTGAAATCTAAGTGAAATAAGTTATCCGTGTCTTTGGTCCGCACGTTCTACCGATGGCTGAGTTATCCGGCATGTGTTATGGATACTCGGCGGCTTGTGTGGCAAAGACCGAAAGAGTTACGTATGATGAAGCGACTTGTGTGAAAGCGGATCCGAGATTGTGATTATGTGAAAGCAGTGCGGGTCTTATAAGTTCTACCGGTGGTCGGGTAATCCTCGCATGTGTTGCGGATACCGGCGCCTTGTGTGAGCAAAGACCGAGTAGTTACGTATGACCGAAGCGACTTGTGTGAGCGAGACCGCGAATGTGTATAACTCGAGAATGAGTCTATGTGTGATAAGTGATTTGAAGTAGCTTTGGCTACAAGTGTGGCTCTATGTGCAACATTCCGATGTCTCCGTTAATATTCAGATGTGTTCAATTGGAAATTGACTAAGTGAAAATACAATGTGGCTATGTAACGATTAAGTGTAATTGAATATGATTATGTGATGAATAAGTGCAAGTATATGCGTGTAAACTTATAAGCAATGTGCTCGATATGTGATCGAACTTTGGTAAGATTGATACGGAGTAAGTGTTCCAATGAAAGTTACTATAAAGAAAACATGAAAGAATGAAATTTAGAAATAAAACAGTTTTGGACAGCAGCAGTAGAGTAACTTTGAAAAATCACCAAAAATGGTAGAAATGGAATTAGTAGTTGAGTGACATATGAAATTAAAGCTTATTGAGTCTATTTTCATATGAAACAAATATAGAATGTAAAGAAATTCTATATTTTGAGATATTTATATTTTTGTGAGACTAGTTTAGAGTGATTTTGAGATCCCCTATTCTGACTTGGAAAAATCATTAAAAATTGTAAAAAAATAATTTTGGGACATAATTTATATATTTAGATTCCTTAATGAGTCTAGTTTCAAATTAAACAAATTATAACATCATTTTAATTCTGCACAAGGAGAAAATTGATTCGTAGCGAAAAGTGGTCAGAATAGATGAATAGTCAAATAGAGGAAATTTTAATGAATAAACTGTACTAATTGGCTAAGTCAAAAATTCTGAAAATTTTATGGTATGAATATATATGAATCTAGTTTCAAGGAAAATTTACGGATCTTAATTTGGAGTTTCTTAGCTTAAGATAAAAATAATTTAGTCACTGTGACTCGAATAGACAGCTTGCTCCAAACTTGAATAAATAATGAATTTGATTGTAGGTTGATTGTATTGTTTTGTAAACATATTAAATCCATTTATAAATTATTGATATACTTACTTACTAAGCTATATGCTTACTCTCTTTTCTTTTCCTTGTTCTATAGTGTCATCAAGCTAGCTCGGGATACGGTGATCGTCGGAGATCCATCCACACTATCAGCCTTCTTTTGGTATTTTGAAAACAATATTTTGGAAATTATGGCATGTATAGAAGGCTTAATTGTTTAGTTATTTATGTAACGAATGGTTATTTTGCTTATGGGTATTGACGAGTTATTTTGCTTATGGGTATTGACGACTATGTATGGGAAAAGTTTTAAATTTATCTGGATTTTACATTTTAAATTTTGTACAATAGCTTGGATCATGTCCGGTAATGCCTCGTATCCTGTTCCGGCGACGGACCTGGGTAAGGGGTGTTACAGCCAAGCACATAGGCGTGTGACTTGGCCGTGTTGCATAAGTCAGTATACTCGACAAGATTGACACGACCTAGCACAGAGGCGTTTGTGGCCACTTCGAAGGGCACACGGGCTAGACACACGGGCGTGTGGTCGGCCGTGTGACCTAAGTCAATATGAGACACGGGCGTGTGACCCTTATATGTTTGAAATTTTTCTAAGTTTCCAAAATTTTTATAAGTTATCGGTTTAGTCCCGAACCACTTCTAAAGCATGTTTAAGGCCTCGTAGGCCCGTATAAGGGATATAGTGAATATGATTGAATGTTGTTTGAGAATGAATGCTTAAATGTATAAGTTATGCTTGATAAATAATGCGTATTGATTGGTAATACCTCATAACCCTATTCTGATAGTGAATACAGGTGAGGGGTGTTACAGTTTGAGCCTACACTCGAAGCAATTTGTCGTGCGAGAATAACGAAGAAGGTCATTCGATTGAAAGTCAGGAATGACAAGGACCCGTCTTCTCATGCCTTTAACATGATCTGATACGTTAGATCCAAATCTTAGGTATTACTACACTAAAGCAAATGTGAACTTCATCTTTTTACACAAATTTCAATTGATTATAACTTACTTATTACGAAACCCTTAATTTAAGATACATAAACATAATACGAAAGAAAAAATACATTATAAAAAGGCTAAGTAACAAATTTATTTTAATTGAAGTCTTAATCCAACACAATTTAGCCTAATTAAGGATCTCTATGTATCAACCTGACTTGATTTCGCCCCTAATGCCCGCTCTATATGCATACTAACCCATTTTGCCACTCCCTTAACGTAGCCCTAGCATCGTCCCTCCAGGTAAAGACCTTTAAGGACCCACCTAAAACATAACATACAAAGGTAAGTTCGAAAGAAGTTAGTGAGTCAACCCTCATTTACCTGAATCATACTTATACGTTGCTTCTGATGTTTCAATGAGCATCTCATCATTGTTTATTCTTCACTTGCCTCTAATGGTTATTTCCTCAATTTCCATTCTTTAACTCGTTTTCATTTCCATACCTCACCCCAAAGTCTTTTTCCCTTTCTTTAGCACCTTCAAAACCTTACCTACATGTCTTAATCTCTAAAACATAACTCCATCGAGTTTCAAAAAGATCCCTATACACAGGTCATTGATACTTCCTCTCGACACACAATACTTGCATTCATATTCAAAATACATTTTCAATTTTTCGCTGTGTTTCATTGATTCCCTATCTTGGTAAAAGTATTACTCATATCAAATACTACACCACTGTATTCGTAGATATAACATATATTGATCTCGCTGGTTTCATGTAAAGATGTTATAAAATACACCGGTTGTGCAATACAAAGTCTGCCTTAAAAGCGTCTTTCATGGTTCACCATTGGGAGCCTTTCTAGATTACGCCACAAGAGTAGCTCATCCTGTATGCGCCATAATGTTTTCCTTGTAAGATTCGCCATAGAGGCTGTTTCTTCACAATCTGCAGCAATGGCGTTTCCTTCCCATACTGTCATTAGAACCTTAATTCTAGAGATTTCCCTTTACACAATTTCTTTAGAGTTCGCCATTCATATCATTCTTTCAGGATTTTTCGTTTTCACCATTTCTATCTTTCAAGGTTTGCTACAAAGCCATTTTCTTCAAAAGATTGCCACAAGGGTCTTTCTTTAGAATACGCCACGCAAGTGTTCCTTTTCATAGATCATTACAAATGCTTCTTTTTCATAGATATCCATAAAGGCTTCCATTCTTTAGATTGCCACAAAGGCTTCCATTCTTTAGATTGCCACAAAGGCTTCCTTTTGTTAAATTGCTACAAAGGCTTTCATATCTAGCATTCTCACGATAGGGATTTTTCTAGACTTACCTTTCGTGAGGTTTGCCCCTCATAGTTTTGGGTTGCGCAAAAAATCCATTAGGTAATAACCTTCCTTTAGTTCTTTCTATATTATGTCATAATCCACTAGCTATGGTCTTATACAATATGATCTTTCCATATGATGCCATAACCCACCAGCTATGGTTTTACACAATCTGGTGCCATGGTTATGGACTTTTCCTTTTAAAAAATTGTGTTTATAGTCCCGATGGACCTCTTTAGATGACTCTACGGAGACAAACATAAACTTATCATAGATTAACTTACTCTTAGCAAACATGATGTTTAACATGCTTTTAAGATACGGATATACATTTCAATCATTCACATACGAGCATTCTTTATCCTTAATATTCACATCACATGCTTAGGCCATCAAATCTTACACAGACTAACGTACAAGGTTCTTCAAATATTTATTTCACAACAAAATTGTCATGTCATACTTCTTTAGTTTTAGTTATCTTGTACAGAAGTTCCTAGAATGCACAACACATATGAAAGAGTCAACTTAGGCACTCACCGGACTTTCACCTTCTGTAGCTTCAAACTCTAGATCTAAGCCTCCATTGAACAATCAACAACAATCACTGCTACATGACATAGAAACTCATCAAGATCTATTCATATACCTTTTTTTTGTTATTTCTAACACTAGAAATCCCAAAAGGCCTTATATCACCTATCTTACCCGATTAAACATATTTGCTCTTTCAAAACATAATTTGTAAGGGTATATATCTTACCTTGTCATGGAGCATTCACAAGTAGAGATCCAGATCTACAACTTAGCTTCAGTGAAAAAGGGGAAATACTTTAGGTTTCTTTTGATCTAAACTAGAAAATACTTCCTGAATAACGAAGAAAAACTCTTCCTTTCTTAACCTAACTATCTATATATACATCATTTGTCCCTATGAACATTTGACACGTGTCATAATCTTCTTTAATATGCTAGATAAGTGGTTTACAACTGTGAGGAAACGTGTACGAACGTCCAACATTATATATATAAGAAATTCCATCGGTCGTTCCTAACCATTATGTTAGAACGTAACCAGTACCATAACTAATCAAATTCGGCATACAATACTTTTCAGCGATAACCTAATTACCTAAAATCCCTTAATACATTACCAAACTCCTTTTCTTAACATTTCATCATTCCCTAAGACAATATCTCACAATATTCCAATGTCTTTTATGTGTTCACTCTTACCCGCTAAGAGCATTCAGTTGGGCAGATAATACTACACCTTTCGGTGTACTTGTTAGTTTACTTACCAAAATTAGAACCCGTCAGATCTAGAACCAGCCATGTCTGGGTGTTACATGTCTAGCTCAAAACGTAGGTGCGATTTCGGGAAAAGTTTATTGTTGTAAATATAACATAATAGCTTGGTTTTTAAAAATTTTTTTGTACAACCGTTTTTGAACTTGATTTTTTCCAACATAATGCTCTGTTCATTCCTTTTGTCGATTGTATATGTATCTTGGATACTCGACAACAAAAATGCATTTTGTCAATGAGTCGAGACATGATGAGTGGAACCAAGGTATTGTCAGTAATCTAGCTAGCCAAGGATGTTCCGTATGGTGGGAATATTGATTTGGTAAATCAGAGTGCTAAAGAGACCCCATTGGAAATGCTAAAGGTACATTAAATCAACATAAAGCATGTTGCATTATCATTAGGGCTACTGTCTACAAGAGAGGTGGGTTGTGCATCTAACTTTGTGAGTAAATAAGTGGTACAAATTGAGTGAATGCTACAAGTGAGGTAAACCACAAACATTTTTCTAGTGTTTTACATTATGACTTACCATTGACTTGACAATGACACAAAGGCTCTTTTAGAGTTCTAAAATGGGTAAGCCGAGGAGCATACAAATTGAAGTTGGCGACAATACTCAAGATTAACCTAATGTTCAATGTGGGCATGTCAAAGCTTATTTGTGAGGATCAGGGGATTCCATTGAGGTAAGTCGCAATAGGGACAAGTAAGATTTGTGGTCTTTTATGATCGAGATGTATAAGAAGGCAATATAGATTGAATAAGACGACGACAGAGACATAAACCAAGATAAGTGTTCCAAGGGAGGGGATTACTTGATAGAGAAACCAGTTGGGAATCGATCAAGGCGTTGTGTTAGTTTCGAGACGAGTTAGACCAATGACATTCCAAGGACGCAATGATCATGTTATAAGAATGGGTGGAGCAAAATGTCACCGGTAACATATTAAAGTCCGTAACCAAAGCATACAAAACAACCCTTGGAGGTCAATTAGTTAAACAAGGTTCATTTAACCCACTTGAACTAGTCCAATTCTTGGAACAAATGGAAAAACCCTTCTACTTAGATAAGATTGTATAAAGTTTAGATCCCTTAATACTCTTATCTTGTAGATAGGAATTGATCTTAGTCGTCGATGTAATTTAAATTGTACCATTGTATATGGCGAAACTTAATTATAAGTATAGATTTTCCCCCTCAATCATAATCATTCCCGTCGAAACCATTTTTTGAAATCAGCTTTTTATTTTGAAAATGAAAATGAGAGTCGCCACCAATCTTTTTTATGAGGTGTGATCAGGTCACCGTGTGATTGATCGTTTTAATAAGCGATTTAATTTATTAAAAAAACGATTTTTGGTCTACAAATTTCGAGAAACAGGTTCGGGAGTCAGTTACGTACGAGGAAGGATTAGCACCATCGTAACGTCCAAAATTGGTACCTAATTGATTAATTAATGTCTTAATTTTGAAAATTTGAAAACTTGAAAGAATTTACAATACGATTCCTCTTTTTATTAATGTTAATTTAAAAAAATGCTTGAATAAATTGAAATTAATGTCAAAGACCCTCTCGTCTCGAGATAACAAATGTTCACATCCCATGAGTTAGGATACGACATTTTGAATCCTCGAGAATAAGTTTGCCTTTAAATTTTTTTATTTAAACTTATGTATTTTAATTTTAAAAGGATATTTGCCTATTTAGGTTTAACGAGATTGAAACCCCGTAAGTTAGGGTACGATTTCTCGAATCTCCAAAATGCGAAATATTGCCTATTTTTAAAAGTTTTCTTTTTTGAATTTGAGTGAAAATTAATGCAATATTTAAAAAATGGTATATGAATAAAATATTGTACCAATGAATGACAACAATATGAAAATACTAATAAATAATTCCTAGTACATATAATTACAATAATCACATAATATCTATTTAACACCAATACAATCAATCAAACAAAGATAAAATAAAAAAATAAACAACAAATAGTTTCAATGATAACAAAAATAAAATAGGCACCAAACAAGACAAGTGAATAAATAAATAAATACACAAACAGATATTGAAGAAAGTAGTTTGTTAAAAATTGAAAAAAAAGAGAAAATTAAAATATAAATGAAGTTAGGGGGAGCAGTTTGTAAATAAATACACAATAGATAATAATAATAATAATAATAATAATAATAATAATAATAATAATAATAATAATAATAACGGAATAGATAAATGGGTGCGAAATGAAGAATAAAATAGAACCAAAAATAAAGAATAAATAAAAAGGTAAATAAATAAATAAACGAAAATAATAATGGGCTTAAATATAACCAAAATTAAATCAACAGGATAAATTAAGAAAAGGAAAAAAAATAAAGGACTAATTAGAAAGGCGCGAAAACAAACAGGGACCAAATGGGCAAATAACCAATTCCCCTGGACACGCGTCCCTTCTCGATCAGCGAGCTAGGGACTAAATTGAAATGCACAAAAGTTCAGTGGCTAAATTTTAAAAAAAATAAAAAAAGTGAAAAAGGACTAAACTGAAGCGCGCCTCAAAAGCGGAAGGGCCGATTGTGCAAATAGCTAAACATTGAAAACACGTGGATCCACTGGAGCGGGTCGGGTCGCGCGTGGGTTGGCCTTAAACGACGCCATTTTGGCGTCTGTGAACCCTAGCTCAAAACGGCGCCGTTTTGTATCTTTATTTAAATCAATTTTTTTTTAAAACTCATTTCTACCACTTTTTTTTAAAAAAATTTAAACCATCCCCTTTTCTTTACTAGGGTTTCAAGCCTAGCCTTAGGGTCTGTCGCTAGTCCACCGCGCCTCCTCCATGGCTCGACTGTGGACGGTGGTCAGAGCCACGCAAAATCGAGTTTTTAGCCCCTTTTAAAATGGATCTGAAGGCAAAGCCTTCCTTGTCCGAAAAAATCAAAAGAAAAAAACCCTCCACCCTCTCCTTGGGCCAATTTCGACGCCGGAGGAGGAGCTTTCGACGAAGAGAAATCGAAATCACTCTGGTGAGTCTTTCTTTCCCTTTTTTTTTTTTATATATTTTCGTATGTAAAATAAATAAGAAAAAAGAAGAATAAAAAAATTAAGAATAAAAATAACATAAAATAAAAACTAAAGAAATCACCTTTAGAAAATTTTTATATTTGATCTTTTTTGTATTCAATATACAATTTTTGATTACTTGTCTGTCCAAAAAATACAAAGAAACTGTTTGTGACCTTTATAGCCAGATTACAAATTGTTAGTTTCTATTTTTTTTGTTTGTTTCTATGTTGTTTCTTTTGCTTGGCGTGTTTTGCTGTTGCGTGTTCATCTTTCCTTGCAGGTGGCGGAGGCGGGGGTGTCAAACGCATGCGAGGCGGTGGCTGGCGTGCGACAGGGCTAGGGTTTCTAGTTTGCTGAAAATAGGTTTAGGTTTTGGGCTTTTAAAACTTGGGTCAAGGTTTGTTTAGGCTACATTGGGCCATTGGGTTTTAGGCCTGTTATTTTGTTTTGTAATTTGGATTGGACATTGAGATTATTTATTATTTTTTTGGTTTATTCTTTGATTAGACCCGAGTAAATTTAGGCCTGTACAATCCTATTATTGAGTAATCAAATACTTTTGAGAGTATTTACTCAAAAACCTTGTGCATTACTTTCTTGTCGCTTTTTTTGTTCGTTTGTTGCTTTTCACTTTTTGTTTGCTTTCGCTAAGTTTTAGTATCTTAAAGAATTTTTTTTATGAATTCTCATTTTTTGAGAATAAAGCTAACTTAGACGAATTTAAAGTTAAGTTCTCACATAAAGTCGTCTGATTTGCTAGACTAAAGTTTTAGCATGTAACACAAAAACCTAAATAAATAAATAATAAAGTGAAAAGGAACAAAGAAAATGAAAAATAGGCTTAGGAGTTTAGGAAAATTTAGGGTCCAATATTACATAATAAATGGACCCGGATCCAAAAACGGATCAGAATTGAACTTCACTTTTTATAAACCAAATAAATAAACGACATCGTTATTATGACCTATACACACATTTTCTTTTGGTTAAAATATGCTAGGAGTCGCTGTACTTTAGGAATTATTCTCTATACTTTTATTTGTAGTAATTTAGTATTATTTTTTAAATTTCAAAATTCAGATTAAGTTTTTAGCACTGTTAAATTTATTTTTTTAGATTTAAATTCATTACAGCATCTTTGAAAAGTAGAGAAATTAAATTCCTAAAAATAAAAGTATAAAAACTACAATTTTAATTTATGAAAAGTATTAAGGACTTATTGAATATTTTAACATTTTCTTTTTGGCTACTTTATCACTTTGGAGCGAGGTTACAAACTTTATTTTTGGTACGAACCACACTGACTCTGCCCATCTTCTCTTTTCCGCTCTCGAGCTTCCTTCAAATTCAAATCCTTTCTCCTCAGCCCCGAGCCACTGTACTCGCTGTCATGGAACGGGCGCTCGTTAACCTCACCCCTGCCACCGTCGCTTTCTCCCTCCTCTTTCTTCTCTCCCAATCGAATCCTCCCACTTCACCACCACCACTTCTCCTTCCTCCTCCTCACCGCGGCGCCCGTCCTTCCATGATCCTCCCCCTATTTCCTTCTCCCAAGAATCCCTCTAGCTCATTTCAGAACACTCGTCGCCACCTCCTGAGATCCGACTCTAAGTCTTCCAATCCAAACGCTCGCATGCGACTTTACGATGATCTCCTCCTCAACGGGTACTAATATTATTATATAATGTTATGATTATCATCAATACTAGTATTTCATTTTAAATCGTTTTGTTTCTTCTTTTCTTTTTAACCGAGATTTTCGAGGACTGAAATTCCGAAAGGTATTACACTACTCGTCTATGGATCGGGACACCTCCGCAGAGATTTGCGCTTATAGTGGATACTGGAAGTACTGTTACTTACGTTCCTTGTGCTACGTGCGAACAATGTGGTAGACACCAGGTGATCTCTTGTGATGTGATGTGATCATTTCATTCGCTTTGCCTCTTCTTCCCATTCGAATTACATTAATGGATAGTGCTTCTCTTTTTTCAACATTTTATGTGCTTTTTAGCATATTCGAAACATACTAGATTAGATCTTACTAGAAAGCTCCTCTTTGGTTTCTTAAGCATTACTCTACTCTTTGAAATAGTTTAGGCTTTACCCGGTGGTTGCTTCTGCTTTCAGTAGCAAAATTGAAAGTTTTGTTAAGATGTAAAAAGCAAACGATGCATTTAAAAGAATTTAAATGCAAAAAGTTACTTCACTAATATGATGGAACATTGCATGGATTTATTTTTAGTTATATAATAATTACCTTTTGAATTTGCTTTACATGTTAGTCAGCTGTTTGCTTTTTAGTTAAATATTATATTACTTGTTTTATCGCAATTTTGTTTTAGGATACAAGAAACAAGTAGCTATGCAGCCTTTTTCAGGATACTCGTAGCAGTTTTCAGTGGAATGGTTTTTCATTATGTTGATTCTGTAAAAACTTATAGGTGGTTAAGCTAATAGGTTCCCGGATTTCTTTTAATCAGGACCCAAAGTTCCAGCCCGAGGCATCCAGTACTTACCAATCTGTAAAGTGCAATTCGGATTGCAATTGTGACAAGAGCAGGGTGCAATGCATATACGAGAGACAGTATGCTGAAATGAGTAGCAGTAGAGGTGTCCTTGGGGAGGATATCTTGTCATTTGGGAATCAAAGTGAACTTGTGCCCCAGCGTGCTGTTTTTGGTTGTGAAAATGAGGAAACTGGTGACCTTTACAGTCAACGTGCTGATGGCATTATGGGATTGGGACGTGGCGATCTCAGTGTAGTTGATCAACTTGTTGAAAAAGGTGTGATTAGTGATTCGTTCTCATTATGTTATGGTGGGATGGATATTGGCGGGGGTGCTATGGTTCTTGGTGGTATATCTGCCCCATCGGACATGGTCTTTACTCATTCAGATCCTGTACGTAGGTATGTTTTTGTAAACAATTTATCTTAGAGATAGAAGACGTCATCAACTTCCTAACAAATACATTCGATATGTCTGACGCATTTACTCTAGTTTCGGGATGGCAACAGTCCATATTACAACATTGATTTGAAAGAGATACATGTTGCTGGGAAGCAGCTACCTTTGGACCCTAGCATCTTTGATGAAAAACACGGAACTGTTTTGGATAGTGGTACAACATATGCATATCTACCGGAAGCAGCATTTGTGGCATTCAAGAATGCCGTAAGATTCAACTCCCATAAATAATTATAGTTGTTTAAAGTTGTAGCTCGGCCTATGTGTGTTCTTACTGGACCCTCTTTATCTCCTTGCATTAATTTATGGGGGATCTTTGGAGTTTTATTCTAACAATTCTACATATTCAACTGAAATGCAAGGTTTTAAAGGCGTGAAAATGCTTACAGGTTGACCTTTTAACATTCAAACCTTAAAACTTGGCATTTTATTGTGTTGATTCTTCTTGCCTTGTATCTCATATTTGCATCCTTTTTTTATTCAGATTATAAAGGAACTTGATAGCTTAAAGCGGATCCGTGGCCCTGATCCAAATTACATTGATATATGCTTTTCCAGTGGTAGCAGGTATTACGTGTACTAAGTTCCACAACACAAAAATTGAGCAGTTTTTAGTTTTAACTTATTGTGAAAATTGATTGGTTATCTTTGCAATGCTATTAACTTTTAACTGTTAGAATCTGTTTTCTGCTTTCAGTAATGTCAATGTGTCAGAGCTCTCAAAAATATTTCCAACGGTTGAATTGGTATTTGGCGATCAGAAAAAGTTATTGCTATCGCCTGAGAATTATTTATTTCGGGTTAGCTTTTCACCCTGCGATTGCTTTTCTGTTGATTGAACAACTTTATTTCTAAACAGCTCCTTCTTACGGTTGTACTTGAAGTTAGTTTAGGAAGCATTAGGTTTGAGTTCAACTGAGAATTTTGTTCTGTCCTCAATGTTCACTATGTGACTAGCAATTTTCTACTTGTGATTGATAAAGCATTCAAAGGGTCGTGGCTCATATTGCCTTGGGATCTTCCAAAATGAAAAGGACCCGACTACCCTTCTGGGAGGTATGTTAAGCTTAAGTTTCAGATAACTTGTGTTTTGATGTAATTCCTTTTAAGCTTTAACATGACTCTTTGGCAAACATTGGCAGATATCTCCGATTTCAATTCAAAAGTTTCAGTGTGATGCCATGAAAATTGTGGGATTGATTTTGTTATTTTCTTGTTTGTAATTGGTTCTCTAATAGGAATCATTGTTCGTAATACTCTTGTTACATACGACCGTGAGCATTCAAAGATTGGTTTTTGGAAGACTAATTGTTCTGAGCTATGGGAAAGGCTTCACAGAACCGGTGGACAATCCCCATCTTCTTCTTCTAGTGGGATGGATAATTCAACTGTAGAATCGCCAACTACATCAGCTGCTGGTGGATCATCACGCTATGCTCTTCCAGGTACAGTAACCATGGTTATCAGAGGACCTTATTTGGTCTCATTGTATTTGAACTCATTATAGGATTAAGACTTCATTCCTCTGTTTATTTTACTGAAAAAATAACACGAATGATCAATGCTTTTATTAATTGTGCTTTCTAATCGACATTCTGGTGTAAAATCAGGATTTATCATGTATTTCTGTTGACATTTCCTTATTATTGAACAGGGGAAATTCAAATTAGTGAAATTAGATTGGATATGTCATTGAGCATCAACAATTCATATCTAAAGCGTCGCATCAACAAACTTACTGACTTCATTGCTGTAGAGCTAGAAATTAATGCTTCACAGGTTAAAACTAATGCCGACTCAAAATTCAGAAGCATTTGATGGCAGTCATTGGTGAACTATTAATGCAGAATTACATGTTAATTACTGAAAGAATTTTTAAGTTTTCTTCCTTCATGGACTTAAGGAAATGTTTTGGATGATTTCAGGTTCGTTTATTGAATTTTACATCAGAAGGAAACAGTTCTCTCGTCAGATGGGCCATAGTCCCTTCAGAATCATCAACCTACATTTCTAATGTTACTGCAATCGTAAGTGTTTGTTTAGATAACTGCAATTCCTTCTAACATACAAAAGTATAGTTGTTTTCTTGACGAGTTTCTGCTTACAGAGTATAATTTCCCTGCTTGCTGAACATCGTGTGAAGTTTCCTGTTACCTTTGGAAGTTATAAGTTGGTGCAATGGAAAGTTAAGCCAAATTCTCAACAGTAAGTTTTCCGTTTTCTAGAGGCCTGGTTCTTACTTTGTCTAGTGGTATAAGATGAGCATAAATATCAGTGAAAAAATGAAGAGTCTTTTGTAACAAAATGTTACTCATAAAAATGGCCTATTCTAACATTGTTGAACTGAGAATGCCGTTCTCTAAGAACACTTTGTTACAGTATATGCATGCAAGATACATAAATAAAGGCTAAATACGAAGGTCTAATCCACTTCATGATCCAATCTCTCTTTTGAGTTACTACAGTCATAGCCACGGCCTGTGGCTACCTCAAATGTCGTATTTGTTGAGAATTTCATTTTACTGTGATGTCTCTGGTGAACTTTTATTAAAAAACTTAGCATTTCATGACATGTTATGAGCTCTAACGTGATTTTTTCTTCTGAAATGATACAGACCATGGCGGCAGAAACATTATTCAACGGTTATTTTATCTATTATCATCGTAATAATTGTCGGATTATCAGCTTCTGCAGCTTGGGTAATCGGGAGACACAGACAACGAAATATCAATTCATATAAACCTGTTCATGTAGCTGTTCCAGAGCAAGAACTCCAGCCACTAGAGTCTTGAAAACCCATTTTTGCTTGGTTTTTATTCTGAAATAAGATTTTTTTTTTCCAGTGTAACACCCCTTACCCCTATCTGTCGCTGGGTTAGGGTATGAGGCATTACAGCAATCTTATACATTTCTCTGATACATACATTTCAATTATACATTAAAACTATTCATAGTCACACTCTATGTCCCTATTATGGGCTTACGACGCCCAAAACAATCATTAAAGTTGGTTCGGGACCAAACCGAAACTTTTCGGGCATTTAGAAAATTTTTACCAAAACAGGTTCACATGCCGATATGACATATGACACGGCCGTGTGAGTAGACCGTGTAGCTCTCACACGCCCATGTCTGGAACCCATGTGTAATTCATTAGCATTCTGTTTATGCACCACGGCAAAACCACACGCTCGTGCAGTGTCTGTGTCCTACCCCACGGTTGAGACACACAATCGTATCTCTAGCCTGTATGGCATACATTAGGCTATTTTTTAAACTTTTTGTGTTCTTAACTCTTTGTACTAATATACAATATATCGATCTTTGTTATACATTTAGCTAATTCTAACTTAACCACATCAAGACATTTCTCCATGCATGCATAAAATAGGTTTACTTACCTATAGGCATTATGAGCCACATCTCATGGCTCTATTCAACGAAGCAATATAAGCCTAAACATTTGACTAATTCATAATAATACACACGACCAATAACTAAATCTCTATACATGCCATTTACTTGAAAATAATTAGGAATTGTCGTGATTCCAACTTGACAAATTGATAGTGTGATGATACCTCCAACGATCTCCAACCTCGAGCCAACCTGACAATAATAAGAGAAATGGAAAAATGGTGTAAGCTTTATAGCTTAGTAAGTTGGCATATTAATAATAATAAGCAATTTAATTAACAATATTAACCCATTTCTCAATAAATATGTTTAAGGAAATAGAATCAATATTCACATAGTTTCACATTTTTCTTATGTTCAGCTTTAGCTGTTTTTCTGAGTCACAATCACTAATTTAATTATTTCATAAGATACAGAACTCGAAATTAAGTTCCGTGAATTTTCCCTTAAATTAGACCCATATACCTTCTTGCCATAAAATTTCCATAATTTTTGGTTTGGTCAATTAATACCAGATTATTCTTAAAGTTTCCCTTATTTCATTATTCGATGGTTCTGACCTATCTTTACAAAAACTCAATTATCTCATTGTACATAATTCGAATAATGTTCCCGCTTATTCCAATCAAAAATAGACTCATTAAGGATTCTAAGCTTATAAACTATGCTCCATGATTATTTTTATACAATGTTTTAATAATTTTTCCAAGACAGAACAGGGATCACGAAGTCATTCAGAACCAGTCTCACTAAAATTTAAATATATCATAATTTCCACTTTTTTTGCTTACTCTATTTCTTTTATATGAAAATAGACTCAATGAGCTTTCAATTCATTCTCCTTCACTTTCTAATTCAATTTCCACTATTTTAGGTGATTTTTCAAAAGTAAACAATTGCAGTTGTCCAATACTGTTTTAATGCAAATTCCACTTTTTCATGATTTCCATGTATTCACTTTCATTTTTTTTACACATATGCACTAAAACAACATATAACTTGGCACATATCTATCACTTGATCATATGCACATCTCACTCATTTGTATCCTTACTATTAATGCATCATAATCTAAGCATTTTATTCAACATATAAATCATACAATAACAATTTTGTGCACATACCTGTACTACTTATTCATATGATTCTCTACTTAGTTTCATACCTGCACTTCACTTATACAAACAATTTCATATTCACGCTTACTCATATAAATACATCAAACACAATGTTCACTTTCACATTATTATCACATGATTAAATCCTTTTCACATTCAATCACTTTTCATTATATCAATTCAATACCTGTTGAACCATACGGAATACTAAAGGATACGCGGAATAAGGCACAGAGTGCCACACTGTAATGTAGCCGAAGCTACCACTGTAACACTGGGGTTACCCTCGGGCTTGCTCACACAAGCTGTCAGGTGTCTGCAACACATGCAAGATCACCCAGCCACTGATATAACACAATGAACCAGCACCCGGGGAACACTTTTACACTGAAAACACTGAAATTCTTAGTGACATGTCACTTGTATCCTAATCATTTCCTAAGGTTCAATCGGGACTTTTTCACTTAACACTTAGTCAAGATTCACTTAACATCTCATGGCTCTATTCAACAAAGCAATATAAGCCTAAACATTTGGGTAATTCATAATAATACATACAACCAATAGCTAAATCTCTATACATGCCATTCACTTGAAAATAACTAGGAATTGTCGTGATTCCAACTTGACAAATTGACAGTGTGATGATACCTCCAACGATCTCCAACCTTGAGCCAACCTTACAACACTAAGAGAAATGGGAAAATGGTGTAAGCTTTATAGCTTAGTAAGTTGGCATATTAATAATAATAAGCAATTTAATTAACAATATTAACCCATTTCACAATAAATATGCTCAAGGAAATAGAATCAATATTCACATAGTTTCACCTTTTTCTTAAGTTCAACTTAGGCTGTTTTTCTGAGTCACAGTCACTAATTTCATTATTTCATAAGCTACAGAACTCGAAATTAAGTTTCGTGAATTTTCCCTAAAATTAGACCCATATACCTTCTTGCCATAAAATTTCCAAAATTTTTGGTCAGGCCAATCAATACCAGATTATTCTTAAAGTTTCCCTTACTTCACTGTTCAATGGTTCTGACATATTCTATACAGATATAAACAGAACAATAGCCAGAAGAAACAGTAGAATCATTTCATATAAGTTCATTGAGTTCTATTGGGATTCAGATCGATGACAGAGTGTTTCTGAAAGTATCGTCTTGAAAAAGATTATTTAGTGATGTTGAAAATTATGAGAAAGATACTAAACCTCATTCTGGTAATATTTTCGGGGACGAAAATCCCTAAAGGGGGGAGAGTTGTAATAGCCCAAATTTGGGTCTAGTCGGAACAGTGGTTTCGGAACCACAAATCTAATGAAGAAAATTTTATTTTTATTATATTTTTATGGTCTATATTTTTACGGAAAAATTTCGTAAAAATTTTGTTGGAAAAATTTTAACGTTTGGACACTTAATTTAGTCAAAAGAACTAAATTGTAAAAAGTGTAAAAGTTGAGTTCTATTTGTTAGAGGTGTTAAATTGTTATGTGTTTTTAAATTGGAAGTCCTTATGAGATAATTAGCCCATTAATAAGTTAGTGGGAGATATTTGTTTGGTATTTTTGAAATTTGGTTGAAATAAAAAGGGTAATTTTGTAATTAAGCTAAAATGGCCTAATAAGACAAAATGATAAAAGCTATATATTTTTTCTTCGTTCTTCTTCTTCAACCGGTTGTAAAAACCAAAAATGGCAGCCATGGATGAGCTCCATTCGGCCAAGCTTCTATGGCTTATATAGGTACAGTTTTTGTCCTGTTTTTAATTATTTTCGTAATTTTGAGATCCTCGAAGCTTAATTTGTCTATTTCTACCATTAATTTGAAGTGTAATCAAAGTTTAAAAAATATACCATGCTAGATAAGCATGTATTTTGCTATCTAATGGTAGAATATGAATGTTTGAGGTTAGGAGAACGATGTTTGCCAAGTGATTTTTGGCGAAAACGAGTAAAACAAGCTAATCGGTAAAAGTTGTCATTGTTCATAAATATGTGTTATAGTAAGAATTTGAAGTTGCTATAGAAGGAAAAAAATGTTCAGCATGTCATAAAACATAAGAAAAAGGAATAAAGTTTAATTTACGAACCTAGGGGTAAAAGTGTAATTTTTGAAAACTTAGGGGGCAAAATTATAAGTTTGCCACAATTTGATATGTGAATTGAATTGGTTGATAAAATGTGTTAAATGAGTGTTATTTGACATGTTAGATCAAGAAAATATGAAATTTGGACTAAGATCGGGGAAGAACGACATTCGAATTTTCCCGACTTAGCCCACAACTTTGTTTTTCCCCGATCTTAGTCTAAATTTCATATTTTCTTGATCTAACATGTCAAATAACACTCATTTAACACATTTTATCAACCAATTCAATTCACATATCAAATTGTGGCAAACTTATAATTTTGCCCCCTAAGTTTTCAAAAATTATACTTTCACCCCTAGGTTCGTAAATTAAACTTTATTCCTTTTTCTTATGTTTTATGACATGCTGAACATTTTTTTCCTTCTATAGCAACTTCAAATTCTTACTATAACACATATTTATGAACAATAACAACTTTTACCGATTAGCTCGTTTTACTCGTTTTCGCCAAAAATCACTTGGCAAACATCGTTCTCCTAACCTCAAACATTCATATTCTACCATTAGATATCAAAATACATGCTTATCTAGCATGGTATATTTTTTAAACTTTGATTACACTTCAAATTAATGGTAGAAATAGACAAATTAAGCTTCGAGGATCTCAAAATTACGAAAATAATTAAAAACGGGACAAAAACCGTACCTATATAAGCCATAGAAGCTTGGCCGAATGGAGCTCATCCATGGCTGCCATTTTTGGTTTTTACAATCGGTTGAAGAAGAAGAACAAAGAAAAAATATATAGCTTTTATCATTTTGTCTTATAAGGCCATTTTAGCTAATTACAAATTTACCCTTTTTATTTCAACCAAATTTCAAAAATACCAAATAAATATCTCTCACTAACTTATTAATGGGCTAATTTTCTCATAAGGACTTCCAATTTAAAAACACATAACAATTTAACACCTCTAACAAATAGAACTCAATTTTTGCACTTTTTACAATTTAATCCTTTTGACTAAATGAAGTGCCCAAACATTAAAATTTTTCCAACGAAATTTTTACGAAATTTTTCCGTAAAATTATAGACCATAAAAATATAATAAAAATAAGAGTTCGCTCGTCGCATGTAAATAATATTCTAACATGCAAAGTGAACAAAAAAAAAAAAAAAAAAACTCCCCATTCAGTATTTATAGTCTTGGTTATAGTTAAAAATGAAATTTGGGTACTTTTAAGTTAAAAGTTTTAGCCAATTTTGCTTTAAATTCATATATATTTTTCTGAATATTGTTTATTATTTATAAACTTATAGTTGTTAAGTGCATTGCTATAACCGGTTTAGTGTTATACTATGAAGCACCGACATGGGGAAAATCCCGTCGTACCAATGTCATACTGGTGTCCAACACGGACAAGCTGCCGAAACGGCCGGATACGTACTGGACACACCTCGACGCTTGTCAAAAAAGGAACACTATCGAACTTTTTTTGCCTTGAATCAAAAACGAAAAAAAAAAACCCATATACAAAAATAGAACTTTAGAAAACAGATAAAAAGAAGAACTTTAACATTTAATCGTGATAATTTATGAGATTTTTGACATACTCGGTTCGCTTTATGAAGCGAAGATGATGATGCTGAAAGTTTTGTAGATGAATGTTTTGCAGAGAAGAAATATAGAAGGCAAAGGTAAAAGCAATAAATGAGGAGGGAAAAAAGAGGTAAATGGGGAAGAAAATAAATGGTATATGAGCGTATGGCTATCTGCTTAAGAAAGAAAGAAAAAATACTTAATGTATTATATAGTTATAATGGGGTAAGAAAGTCAAAAACAAATTATAGTAATTTAAAAATAGTAAAAATATCAATATTTTCATGTAGTATTTTAACATAAAAAATATCTATAAAAATAATAAAAATATTTTTTATTACCGCATTCTACCGTATTCATATCTCCATTTTTTAAAAATTATTATTATGTCGCTGTATCGTGTGGTATATGTAATGCGTGTTTGTGTAGGTGTTATATTATGTTGAAATGAAATTTGTCTTTGAATATTTTTATTGAATTTTTTTAGTGGATAAATGAAAATGTATAGACATTTACTTCTGTACTGCAAATCCCAAGATGACGAGAAATTTCCGCTCTCCTACTAAGCAACATCCTCAGCAAACAATAAAATAACAAATTTATTTAACTAAACCCCCAAATATTTAATCCTAAAAAGAAAAAGAAAAAAAAAAGGGACCCAGCATCAGATTAGTCAAATAAAAAACTAAGAAAAAATAACGAACACTCGAAGAAAAATACTGAAGTCCCAGCATCTGAATAGTCAACACTGGTTATTATTTATTTATTTTTCTTCTTATTTAGATTAAGAGACCAAAAAGGAAAACATCCAAAATCCCAGAATTCAAAGCTGCATTCAGGTACCCTTTCTTCTTTTTCTCTATGTTTACTTTTCATTTTTGCTTTACTGTGGAATATTTGTTTACTACTGAGTTCATTTCACTTTTAATTTTGATATATGCATTTAGGTTCATGTCTGATTTTTATTTCTTTCTCCTTTGTTGTGCATACCACTATACACCTGAAACACAAATATCTGAAATTGTGGAACAAAATCAAGAATGGAAAAACTAAATGACTCTGTATATCTATATACTTTCTATTGAGTTAGTGTTACAAGTCAATTGGACATCAATTGTGTTCAATTCAATTGGTAAGTGACGAAAATATTCTTACTTTATGGATTATTTTGAAGGTGTTTTTATCATTTTATATAGTAAAATAGAAAAACATACACAATAGCATTTTGAACCTAGGCTTTTATAAGTTTTCAACATTTGTATTTTACCATGCAACCAAAGCTTTATTTGTTATTTTTACTAGGTTTTTATAAATATATTTGTTATTATATTTTTTACCCACATCGTGAATGTGACAGTGTATTATTACTTTAAAGTTACTGACAAGCTAGGAATGGTCAAACAGTAATGGTTCCCAAAAGTTTTTAAACCCCGTATACTTCATTATATGTTTGCCTAAATCTTGTCATGTCAATTCAATAACATTAGTTTATTTGTTTTTGTATCTCAGGTGGGACTAAATGTCTAAAACCTGATGAATTTATTATAATCTTGTCCTCTTTCTTACTTTTGGTCTCTGTTGACTCTTTTTTTATGAAACAGATTATATGGAGATGTCTTTGTTAGAAACACTTCTAAGAGACATTTCCTCTTTCTTAAATTTTTCATCTTCGGAGAACATTAACTCAGAGCCAGTTCAGAAATACTACCAGGGAGCAGAAGAGATACTAAAGGTGTTGAAGCCCATAATTCTTAATGCAATCTTTGATTCAGAAATTACCTCTGATGAAGTGCTTAGCAAGGCATTTGAAGAATTAGGTGTCTCTGTAGAAGAATTGCTGCAGCAATTTGAAAGATGGCAACCCCTTTCAAGTAAAGCTTACTTTGTATGTTACAAGTTATATTTTCAGTTCACTACGAAATTTTCTTGTAGTTGCAGCTGGGAGAAGTACCTAAACTTACCTTTTTTCCATTGACATACTCCTTGATATGATGAAGCTTTGATCAGTTACTCTTGGCAGCAATAAGATTTCCTTTCATGATGCTTATTGTAGATTAATGCTGTCATTTTACACTTAATTTTTGTGCAATAGTTAATCAGACATATGTTCTGCCCATTTGGTCAAACATATGTACTGGAGCCTGTAGTTTTCAGAATAAGTTTAGCCCTTAAGTCCTGATTCTTGAATGTTTGAGGAAAGGGGAAGAATTGCCTCGGATAACCACCTTCTCTTCCATTTTATGTCTAGGTTCTGCAAGTTGAGTCATTGATATCAGAGATTCGAAATTCTTGCTTGGACATATTCCGGGTCTTAAAAGTCTTCCCATCAGCATCTTCCTTATGAATTGAGTTCAGCATCTCTTGAGGTAATTTACGACCCTAAGTTATTGAAGTTAAAGCTTGTATTTTGTTTTTGTATTTATAATTAGAGTATAATTATCATATTCTCTCAATGATTACCAAAGGTTTTTACCAAGATGAGAGGTCATCTATTGGACGGTGAATGGCATCTAATCCATAAAGTTTTAGGATGTGAGAAAATAAATAGATGTCCTTTTTATTTGATTTCTGGGTTTAAAGAATCATGCCAGAGGTCTAACAATTGGTATGATTGATTACAGCTCCACTTGCAGAAAATTAAGCATGTAGGATATGAACAAACGTCATCTGTCATTAAGGACGCAAAAAGGGATCAAGTGGGTAATTTTGGACCAAGCTCAGAAATACTATTGAGAATTGCTGAGAGCTTGAGCTTGAATTCAAACATGGAGATTCTGATAGAGGCTGTTGCCCTTGAAAAGTTGAAGGTGAACACTGCACAAGCTAAAAAAATTGCAGAAGTTGAGTGTATTGATCAACTTATTGCTCTTATAACTCACATGCATCATTGCCTTTTCTTAATAAAACAATCTCAGACCTGTAGCTCAGTTCCTATACCTCTTGATTTCATCTGCCCCCTTTCCCTAGAGCTAATGACTGATCCGGTGATAGTGGCATCAGGACAAACCTATGAGCGGGCTTTCATCAAGAAATGGTTTGATCTTGGGCTCACCGTGTGCCCCAAGACATGGCAGACTTTGGTTCATACCTTTCTTATACCTAATTACACAACGAAGGCACTGATTGCAAACTGGTGCGAGTCAAACAATGTGAAGTTGCCTGATCTCGTGGAGCCCACTTTAAATCAGGTCTATCCGCCTCGTACAACTAAGGTTAAGAAGTTGGTTGAGGACTTGAAGAGTACATCAAACAATGTGAAGTTGCCTGATCTCGTGGAGTCCACTTTAAATCAGGTCTATCCGCCTCGTGCAACTAAGGTTAAGAAGTTGGTTGAGGACTTGAAGAGTACATCAAACAATGTGAAGTTGCCTGATCTCGTGGAGTCCACTTTAAATCAGGTCTATCCGCCTCGTGCAACTAAGGTTAAGAAGTTGGTTGAGGACTTGAAGAGTACATCAACTGATACTCAAAGGGTGGCCACAGCTCAACTCCGGTTACTTGGCAAGCAGAATAGGGATAATCGGATTATAATAGCAAACTGTGGGGCGATTAGCTTGTTAATTGATTTACTTCATTCACCAGATACAAAGACTCAGGAAAATGCTGTTACAGCACTTCTCAACCTATCAAATATTGATAACAACAAAACAGCAATTGTTGATGCAAATGCAATTGAGCCTTTGATTCATGTGCTTCAGACAGGAAGTCCAGTAGCTAAAGAAAACTCGGCTGCCACTCTCTTCAGCCTTTCAATCTTTGAAATTAACAAAGCTAGGATTGGAAGGTCTGGGGCAATCAGGCCTCTTGTTGATTTGCTGGGGAATGGTACTCCTAGGGGAAAGAAAGATGCAGCAGCAGCCTTGTTTAATCTGTCACTATTTCATGAAAATAAGGCCCAAATTGTGCAAGCTGATGCTGTCAGATACCTTGTCAAGTTACTGGACCCAGCAGCTGGAATGGTTGATAAGGCAGTAGCTGTTTTGGCAAGTCTTGCTACAACTTTTGAAGGGAGGACTGCAATTGGGCAGGAGGGTGGAATTCCCTTACTGGTTGAGGTTGTTGAATTGGGTTCACCAAGAGGAAAGGCAAATGCTACTGCTGCTCTTTTACAGCTCTGCACAAACAGTAGTAGGTTTTGCATTATGGTGCTGCAAGAAGGAGCTGTTCCACCACTAGTGGCATTGTCCCAGTCCGGCACCCAGAGAGCCAAAGAGAAGGTATATACCGCTTCTGCCGGGTTTTCTCTCTTTTCTAAATCACCTCCTTTCTTTAACTCCGAAAATTTATATATATATATATATATATAAATATCTCATAAAGCTTCTGGTCCTTACAGGCACCCGCACTTCTGAGCTACTTCCAAAGGCACTATCGAATATTCAGATTGATTTGAATGTAAGCTATTGCTTAGTTTCTTTGCAGGCAAACAAGTTCTGAAAATTTATGATCTATTTATTTCCCTTTATTTTGTTTTCAATTAATTGAGTTTCAACTTAATTAAAAAATTACCAAAAATTTGTAACAAATATTATTACGAGTGTTTTTGGCTTTTGCATATTTTTATATATAATTTAGAAAAATACATATATAGGATAAGGTCAACACCATAATCTTTTAATATATTTAATTTTACCCTTTCAATCAAAGCATTATTTGAGTTTGATATTTATATTTTGAGTAAACTACATTCAATGTTACTAAATTATTAATAAATTTATGTTTTGATTACTCAACTTCAAAAATTTACAAAATGATCATCAAATTATTCGAAAGTTCTTTTAAGTCATTGGGTTGTTAAAGTCATTGTTATCTTTCTTTTTCTGTTTGCATTGCCTACACTAATCAAAAGTCCTCATTCCCGTTCTATTCTACAATTTAGTTTTTCTCCATCAATCAAATTTGAACATTATGAATCCGTAAACTAAAATTTAAATAACTTTCTTCTCCAATCTTTGACGTTAACTGTCATATTAATGTGGATCTAAGGTATATTTTTCTACTCGTCGATGGGTATTGATTGTTGAATCGTCAGTTGGAGCTTACTAACCAGACTTTAAAAAGAAACTTAACTACCCAGGGATTTAAATATAAACTTTTGAATAGTTCATGGATCTAAATGAAAACTTTCAAAATAATTTAGTAATCATTTTGTAACTTTTTTAAAGTGAATGACCAAAGTGTAAACTTACTAATAATTTAGTGATTTTGAGTATAGTTTAACCTTATTTTTTTATTTAATCTATTTGTTAATAATTATCCAATGGATAGTTACTTTACTCGCATCTTTTAACAATAAACATAATTATTGTGAATAGATGTCTACTTGAATAATACTTACTCTTTGTTAATAATTAATTGAGATCACTATTACTACCAAGAGACATAACTCATCACTATAAATAATAACAATTCTTGGTTAATAACCAAATGACATAACTTTTGTGTATCTTGTAACTTTTTCATTTGCAAATTTTAGAACATTATAAATATTTTGAAAATGTTACAACAAAGTTTGCCTAACTCTCAATTCAATAACTTTGGTTTCAAGTGCGTAGTTTGAGGGGTTGGTAGAGGCACCGGTCTCCCTTAAAATAGAAAATTTTTCATTTAAGTCTTTTAAAAATTTTAAAATTTTAAATTAGTAAAAGTAAAATTATACTTTGGCCCCCTAAAAATGATAAAAATTTGATTTAATCTTTTAAAAAATATATATAAAAATATAGGCTATTAAAGTAATAAATTACATTTTTTGGTTTATTTGCTTTTATATCTCATGGTAGGACTAAAACTTGATGAATTGATTATAATCATTTGGAGCAATAAAATATATATTCATATATGTTGTTGTTTCCATGCTGTGCATGGTAGTTACCTATAATTATTTCAGTTTTTCATCCTCCTCTCCTCTTTCTTTCTTTCTTTCTTTTTGAAACAGATCATTTGTTAGAAACACTTAGAACCATTTCCTCGTTTGTAAATTTATTGTCTTTTGAGGCCATTAACTCAGAACCAGTTCAAAAGTACTACCAGAGAGCTGATGCAATCTTCGATTCAGAAATTACTTCTGATGAAGTGCTTAGCAAGGCATTTGAATAATTGGGTCTCTCTGTGGAAGAATTGCCACAGCAATTTGAAAGCTGGCAACTCATTTTGAGTAAAGTTTACTTTGTAAGTTACAAGTTATATATTCAGTTCTTTACTTCGCAATTTTATTGTAGTTGCAGCTTGGGAGAAGTACTTAAACAAACCTTTTCTGCATTGGCATACTCCTGATATGATATGAAGCTTCGATCAGCTACTCTTGGCAGTGTTAATATTTCCGTTCATGATTACTGTTGTCATTTTTAGACTTAATTTTTGGGCAATAACTAATCAGACATATGTTCTGCCCATTTGGTCATGTTTCTCATATGAGTAAATACTAAAATCTGTAGCTTTTGGAACAAGTTTAGCCCCTGTGTCCTTATTCAGGTGGAGAATTTCGATGATAAATAAGCAACTATTAGTCAGTCCCTTGGATAACCACCTTCTCTTCCATTTTATGTTTAGGTTCTTCTGCAAGTTGAGTCATTGATTTCAAAGATTTGGACATTTTCCGGTGCTTAAGTTCTTCCACTGAGCACCTTCCATATGAATTGAGTTCACATCTCTTGAGGTAATTATGACCCAAACCCTTTGAAGTTAAAGCTTGTACTTTTGTTTTTGTGTTTATAAGTAGAGCATAATTATCTTATTCTCTCAATGCTTAGCAAAGGTTTTTACTAAGATGAGAGGTCATTTATTGGATGGTAAATGGCATCTGACCTGTAAAGTTTTAAGATGTTCTGAGTTTAAAGAATGCTAAAGAGGTATCCACATTTCAGGAGGTTTAACCAATTGGTATTATTGATCGCTGCACTACTTGCAGCAAATTAAGCATGAAGGATATGAACAAAAATCATCCGTCATTAAGGAAGCCATAAGGGATCAACTGATTAGTGTTGGACCAAGCTCAGAAATAGGAGTGAGAAATGCTAAGAGCTTGAGCTTGAATTCAAAGCAGGATATTATGATAGAGGCAGTTGCCCTTGAAAAGTTGAAGAAGAATGCCGAACAAGCTGAAGAAACTGTAGAAGTTGAGTGTATTGATCAACTTATTGCTCTTGTAACTCGCATGCTTCATCTCCTCCTTGTCGTAGAAAAACAATCTCAGCTTATCAGAAAAATAAAAAATAAAACGATCTGAGACTCGTAGCGCAGTTGTCATACCTCTTGATTTCATCTGCCCTCTTTCCCTATAGCTAATAACTGATCCGGTGATTGTGGCATCAGGGCAAACCTATGAGCAGGCTTTCATAGAGAAATGGATTGATCTCGGGATCACTGTGTCCCCCACGACTCGGCAGACTGTGGCTCATACCTTTTTTATACCAAACTACACAATGCACTGGTTGCAAACTGGTGCAAGTCAAACAATGTGAAGTTGCCTGATCCCATGGAGTCCACGAGTTTAAATCAGGTCTATCCGCTTCATGCAACCGCGGTTAAGACGTTGGTTGAGGACTTGAAGAGTACATCAACTGATACTCAAAGGGTGGCCACAACTCAACTCAGGTTACTTAACAAGCAGAGTAGGGATAATCGGATTATAATAGCAGACTGCGGGGCGGTTAGCTTGTTAGTTGATTTGCTTTATTCACCAGATATAATGACTCAGGAAAATGCTGTTACAGCTCTTAACTTATAAAATATTTATAACAACAAAACAGTATTGCTAATGCAAATGCGATTGAGCTTCTGATTCACGTGCTTGAGACTCGAAGTCCCGTAGCTAAAGAAAATTTGGCTGCCACTCTCTTCAGCCTTTCGGTTATTGAAGTTAACAGAGTCAGGATTGGAATCTGGCCTCTTGTCGATTTGCTGAGTGATGGTACTCTTAGGGGAAGGAAATATGCAGAGACAGTCTGTCAAGATTTCACGAAAATAAGCCTGAATTGTGCAAGCTGGTGCTGTAAGAGACCTTGTGGATTTGATGAGCCCGACAGCTGGAATGGTTGATAAGGCAGTCGTTCTTTTGGCAAACCTTGCTACCATTCCCGAAGGGAGGACTTCAATTGCGCAAGAGGGTGGGATTCCCAGGCTTGTTGAGGTTGTTGAATTGGGTTCTGTGAGAGGAAAGGAACACTCCACCGCTGCCCTTTTACAGCTCTGCACATGCAGTTCTAGGTCTTGCAATGTGGTGCTGCAAGGAACTGCTCCACCATTAGTGGCATTGTCACGGTCCGGTACTCCGAGAGCTAAAGGAAGGTATACTACTTCTGGAGTATACGCACGGACGCGTACGTGTTTTTCCTTTTCTGAATCATCTCCTTTTTTTTAAGTCTGAGCAAAAACATCATCATAAGCTTCAGCTTGTTGCAGGCACAGGTACTTCTGGGCTACTTTCGAAACCAACGACATGCTAATGCTGAAAGCTGCTGAATATCAGGAAAACAACCCTCTTTTGAAGGACTTGATTCAGAGTCAACTTGTTAAATACCTTATGTGTGTGTGTATATATATATAAATATATGTGTGTGTATGTGAGATTTGTGCATGTTGGAAAGGAATTTTCATACATGTGAATTTAATGATCTATTACCCTTGATTTTGTTCCATTGACATTTGTTTAAGCTACGTATCAGCTGTCAAAATCCATTCTTTATATAGGTATATTTTGATATTAAGGGCTTATTTGTGTATGTAAGTATGATTTAAACTTATTATAAAATCAATGATTGGATTGAAATTACATATTAATCAAATATTAGTTTCGTGAAAAAATTTTAATATATCATATCTTTTAAATGATAATTAATATTAAAATAATATATCCAAATATTAAATTTGTATTACTTTGAAGCATAAAATAAACCCAACCGAGCTCCATCTTGAATATTTTTTTGAAAACCAAACTCAACCCGACCGATTCACCCTTTTATTTTGGCGGCTAGCCGGCTATTGATGAAATTCCCGTCAAAACAAGAATGTTCCCACAATGAAACTAAGCCATCTCCTCAGCAAACAATAAAATAATAAATTTAACTAAAACTTCCAAATATTTAATCTCAAATTTTAAAGAAAAAATAAGACTTGAAGAAAAAGCTGAATACCCAGTATCAGAATATGGGAACAGTGCAATCTGGGATTTATTTATTTAATTTTCTTCTTACTATTATTAAGACACCACAAAGGAGAACACCCAAAATCCCAAACTTCAAAGCTGCATTTAGGTACCCTTCTGTTTACTTTGTTTCATTTTTCTTTACTGTGGAATATCTGTTTACTACTGAGTTTAATTCAATTCTGATATATGCATTTGGGTTCTTTTTTAACGACATTTAGTGAATCAAAGCCGCCGTTTTTGGTTTCCTTGTAAAGATCATTGACCCATTAAATTAGCTGAAAGTTTCTTGATTGAGGCGTCTCTTGTTTCCTTTGCTATCATTTTCCTTTTGATTTCTGAATATTTTGCCTATTTACTTATTGGTTATTTTAAGATAATAAGAAAACCCATTTGATCAAATTACTTTATGAACTAGACCATGTTGTTTGGTAGTATGATAATTGTGTGGATACAAGATAGATAATATATATATGTGTGTGTAGAAAAAAAAAAAAGTCTTCAAGGCGTGCTATTAATGTCACTTAGCTTTAGCTTATTTTGCCTCACCTAGTATGCAAAAGGGGTGAATCAAATAGCCTTAAGATACAATGAAATCTTTTTTGATAACACTGTAATGAAATCAAACCACTGAAACCTTTGAAGAGGGCAGGAAATCTCTTTCTTGGACAAGGTTTCTACGTTGAACAATGTCAGCCATATAAGTGACATAAGAAATCATTTGGAGAGGGTTTTTGTAAGGTGTGATTTTGGTAAACGTAGAAGTTTCTATGCTACCATGCTAGTTTTCATCTAGTAGCGTATGGCACTTGAATGCGGTTATGGGGATGTTTTATATGTGTTGATTTGAAGCACATGCAAAATACTGGGTTTAGATAACTATATGGTCGATCAACTAATATAGCCTCGGTTTACATCCTTGCCATCTCATCTGATTTTTGTTCCGATAGTGTCTTTTTCTTTTCCAAAAGGTAAGACATTTATTATGTCTTAATCAAAGTGCAAATACTAAAAAAGGAAAATACATCCGGATAAGTAACTCTTAATTTTAGTTATTCTTTGGCCTTCATTTATCTTCTTAATCTTCTAAAGAAGGAATTGGCTTGTTATTAGTCAGATGACTCTCTTCTTGGTGATGAACTGTAGATGGTCGGGTGGGGATCATGTTATGTTCAATGTTGGAGTGATGACCTCTTTTTATTATTGTTTTTAATTTGGCCTTATTATAATTTGATGGATGTTAAGTATATTAAGCTTCAGAAGGAAACTTTGCTGTAATTTCAGTTGGTGTTTTAGCGTTAAATATTATGATTGAAGGTTTAAAGTTAGTTATATATATATCATTCTTATATGTTAGATTCATCAAATTTTGATTTAATGTTTTGCTTCTCTATAGGGATTTTGATTTAGCGAAATTGAGATTTCAAGAATCTGTGTGGTTCTTGTTATCAAGATGATTTAACTTCATAAGCTGTGATACGAATGTTGAAAAAGGTTTTCTTCAGTTCTTATGGAACAATATGGTTTGCCAAGGATCACTGATTGAGAACGAAATTTGCTGTTAGAATTTTACAAGAGAAGGTATCTACTATGTCCTTACTTTCATGTTTCACTAATTTCCTTCAAACTTTGCTAATGAATGTATCATTTTGTCCTTGAATCAGTTTTGCACCGATAGAACTATGGTGATAGGCTGATTTTCATGTCACCATAATGGTTCTAAAAAGTTTTTAAAACTTTATACCTTATGAAATGTTTGCCTAAGTCTTGTCATCTTAATGCAATAACATAAGTTTATTTGTTTTATATCTTAGGTGGGACTCAAACCTGATGAATTGATTATAATAATTTCAACAAGTAAAACACATACTCATATGTTATTGTTTTCATGCTATGCATGGTAGTTGCCTATAATTATTTCACTTTCACCCTCTGCTCCTCTTACTTATGGTCTCTCTTGTTCTTTTTTTTCCTCGAAACAGATTGTAGTAACCAATTTTGGCCCGGGTTATTAACCCCGGGCCCATTACAAGTAAAATAAACCCAATACACAGCTAAACCCAAAGCCAAGCCAAATAAAATAAAACAAACAAGCCCAATTCCAAACAGCCCAATAACAGAAACCTAAAACTAAAAAAAGAAAACCTAGTTATTCCCTAACCCTAGCGCCGCAAGCCCTAGTGCGCCACTCCACCAGCCGCTGTCGGCCACCATCACGCAGCACCCACGCGCACCACCGCCTCTGCCTCCATTAGCGCCTGAAAATCTGCAGAAAAGACCAACAACAACAAGAAGAAAAATGTATTTTATTAGATATTTTTAGATCTATAAAACCCGAGAGATAACATGCATAAGAGGGCTTTTTTTTTGGTTTTATTTAAAAAAAAAAATCAATCAGAGAAATAAAAAGAAAATAAAAAAAAGAAAAAGAGAGAAGCAGATTCGGAAATACAAAAAAAAAAAGGAAGAAAAAGGCAGAAATAAAAAAAAAAAGTTTCGAAGGTATTTTTATTTTATTTCTTTTCTTTTCGTGTCTTTTATTCAAAATATATATATACATATATATAAAATAAAAATATAAAAATAAAAAAAAAAAAAGAAAAAAATTCACCTTTTAGCGATTTTAGGCCACATGCATGAGGCAGCGGCGATAATGGCTTACGACGGTCCACACGGCCCTCCCCGCTAGGAAATCGCTCCTGCGAGAGAACATGAGGGAAGGGGAAGAAGTTTTTTTGAATAGGTGCAGAAATGAAGAACAAAAAAAAAAAAAAAAAGCGATTTTATAAAGAAGCTAAAAGCGGCGTCGTTTTAGCTTGGTCTCTGAACCTCAAAAGCGGCGCCGTTTCGTCATGGAGCGGACGGAACCGACCCGACCCAATAGGATCCAGCGTGTTTTTGTTTGGAGGGGCTAATTGCGCTTTTAGCCCTCCGCTATTCCACCTTCTTGCAATTGGGTTTCTGATTTCTTTAAAATTTGACCCTGGAAGTTTGTTTGACTTTTGATCTGGTCCCTCTATTGCTGCGTGTTTTGAAGGGAGGGATTATTGCCCATTTTAGCCCTTCCCTTCTTCCATGCATTTCAATCCGGCCCCCTTCCCCTTTTATTTTATTCCAAATCGACCCCAAAATCATGTTTTTTATCCAATTCAATCCTTTTAGTATTTTTTTTAATTATTATTATTATTTACTTTATTTTCTTTTATGCTATTATTCCTATTATTATTATTGTACTATCACCTATATATATATTTACTATTGTTATTATTAATATACCTACTATTACTATTATTATTATTATTATTTGCTTTATTTTTCTCTTATGTTATCATATCTATTATTATTGTTGTACTATTACTTGTATATATATACTAACTATATTATTGTTATTACCATATTTGTATCATCGAATTGTGTATATTTTGTAATAATATTTTATTTTATTATTCACTATTATTATTATTATTACTATCATATTAATATCATGTTGTATATATTTTTATTATTATTATTATTACATTATTATTACGATATTTACATTATTATATTGGACATATAGCACATTAACTACTATTATTAATATATTATTATTATCACATCTACTATTATTATATTTATTATTTTATTGTACAGATTTTATATTATTATTTGTTTTATTTTCTCTTAGGTTATCATATTTATCATTATTACTATTATTACTATGTTATTATTTTAATATTTTACTATTACTATTATATTTTATTTTTATTATCTTGTACATATTTGATGTCGTCGTTATTATTATTATTATTATCATGTTATTATTATCATTATTATTGTTAATATTACTATATTTACTTAGTATACTATATATACTATTATCACCATATTTAAATCATTATTATGCTCTATATACATATATATTTTACATATTACTATTACTATTATTATTTTCATATTATCATTATTATTATTTCATTATATGTTTCCCATTATTACTATTATTATTACCATGTTATTATGTTATATATATATTTTGTTATTGTTATTCTGGCTTTAATATTATTTCTTCTTGTTTTTATTATTACATCTTTTGTCATCATGTGTTGTTAATTTCTCGTTTCGTCATCTCATGTGGATCAAAGGTTTTAAATCACAATCCGACTTTTTATTTTTATACAAAAGAGGTAATATTTGTGTGCGTTTAGAAGGCGAAAAATTACACCCTAACGTGTTGGGTGTCGATCCTTCGTTCGACTAAATGATCAAATATCTTTTTCTCGTCAAAGATGACCTCGATGTCGAAATATAAGGGTGTTATATCCTAACGTGTTGGGTATGATGCTTTTTATTCCTTTGAAGCGAGATCATCTAAAGACAGTTTCAAATTGTAACTCGACTTTTTAAGAGGTAATATTTGTGCATTTAGAAGGCCGAAAAATTACACCCTAACGTGTTGGGTGTCGATCCTTTCGTTCGACTAAATATTCAAATAATCCTTTTTTGAAGATAATTTTGATATCGAAATATAAGGGTGTTATATCCTAACGTGTTGGGTATGATACTTTTATTCCTTCGAAACGAGGTTATCTTAAGATTCGATCCCGATTTAATTAATCCATTCTTTTAATTCCTTTGTTTAAAATATTTTCAACTTTTCGACATTAGGACATTAATCAATCAATTTGGTACCAATTTTGGGCGTTGCGAGGGTGCTAATCCTTCCTCGCACGTAACCGACTCCCGGACCTACTTTTCTTGAACATTCGTAGACCAAAAGTATCGTTTTAGTAAACCAAAATGTTTTATTAAAACAAAGGTGATCCGATCACACCTAATAAAAGGTCGGTGGCGACTCCCGTTTTATCCATTTTCAAAACCCAAGTTCGATTCCCTTTTTGTCAAAACAATGGTTGCGACAGCTTGGCGACTCCGCTGGGGACTTGGGAGAGAGTCAGGCCGTAAATTGATTGATTTTTGTCCTCTTGATTGAAGATTTGAAAAATTGTTTTGAAAAAATCGTGTTCTTTATGCATTTGCATGTGTTATAGTGTCGAGTCTTGTGAAATACTTTGGCATTGCATTGCAAGACCGTTGGTCATACCTTTAAGTGGGAGTAAGAAACTAAGCCTTCGTGAGGTTTTCACCTCCGCATGGGCTAGTAGATTGCTTTAGGAGACATCCGTACCTACGTGTTTCGTGAGGTTTTCACCTCCGCATGGCGTAGTAGGAAATGTATCCCCCCGAACCGAACTCGGTCCATATGAGCCTATAATGGGTGAGGATCGAGGAATCTGTTGGTTAAGTGCCCCCTGCAGACAGAACCTCATATAGAAGCCCCAGAGCCTACCACAGGCGTAGTGCCGAAATAGTTACCCGGATAAGCGTCTATTGATATTTTGCTTGTTTGATTATGTAATACTAACTTGTGTTGTCTTGTTTGATTTGCATGACATTCCATGTAGTCGAGGTGTCAATTTCTGTTCGGTTGCTAAAATAGGAAGTTTGCTATGGAAAACAACTTTCTTGATAAAGTAGAGGACAATGCGGCCGTACGCACATGGTCGGAAAAGTTGCGATTGGAACTAGGAGACGGCCTAGTCGAGGTCATACGTCGAGTTGAGGACTTCACCCGTGTTAGTGTGACACAAAGCGAGCTCCAAGAGTTACGGGATATCTGGGCCAATTGGGAAGGCGGAATTAAGCAAATGTTCTACCATCGTTACGGTGATATCTCTTACTTATTGGATGTTAGGATAGATAAGCATCTATTTGGGCTATGGTCGATTTTGGAATTCTCACAGACGGTTGCTTCACTTTTGGAGAAGTGGATTTGGTGCCAACAATAGAAGAATACACTACATTACGCCGTATTCCAGAGATGCAAGTCGACAAGGTTTATATCGAACTGCCTATGTCCCTCCTTTGGCGAAAAAGTTGATGAAAATTACGGGCATGAGTGAGCAGTGGATCTCGGCCAAGGTTCAATGAAAGCGAGGGAGATGTATCCTTGGGTGAACTTAAAGGATCTAATTTCGACACACCCGACATGGAAAAAAGGTTGATATTTTTCGCCTTAAGCCTCTACGGATTGGTCGTCTTCCCAAAAGCTTTGAGGCACATAGGCGAAGCGGTGGTGGATCTGTTCGGCCCGATTGGATAAGCAAGTCACACTGTCCCAAAGCAATTCTTGCGGAGACCTTCGAGATCATTAAGCGCATGTAGAAGAGCGGAGAGAGGAAGATTTATCGGATGCGCATGCGGCCTATTGATGGTATGGTTTCATGGGCATTTTTGGAAGACGGATAAAGTCTCTTGTCGACCTTTTCATAGAGACTATTCACCAATAAAAGAGGAAGTAGCTACGTCAAGAGAGAAGATATAACGGAAGAGGATGGATAGCCATTTTTGAGAACCTTCAAGGAAAAGACGTTGAGTGGAGAGCTCCTGGATGATGCGGAGAGATTCTTTATAGATGTGGAGATTTCGATTGGGTACCTCTACCCGGAATTTGGGAGTCATCGGGTATGCCCCATTGCTAGCGGCAAGACAATACCAATCTAGGCAGTTCGTGCAAGCACAACACATGGGTTGGACCGAAGTGAGTTCTCGATATCACGGGAGAAGGTTACAAGAAGAAGATAAAGGAAGCGGCAAATGCTTGGAAGCAAACTCGTCGGATGAAGAGATTAGCTGCGGGTGAAACGGTAACTTCGAATACAAAGCATGGCTAAGCAAGAGAATCAATGATAATATCCGGGACCAAGCTTGGATAATACTCAATCTTTGGAGGAAGCGGTTATGAGTGATACCAACAGAATTAGAAATTATAAAGCAAGATTTCGTGCAAGTGAAGTTTGAGCTTGAAAAGAAAATTGAGCAGTTAGAAGAAGAGAAGATGCTCCTCAAGTTGGACATAGATGGACAAAAATCGGAAAAGTCGAGAAACTAAGAAAGGAGCAAAGAAGAATAGAGGAAGGCAGAGGCGACACGAAAAATGCACTACAAGAAGATCGTCTCTCAATGAGAAGAAGCTGGGACTAGGAAAGGCGTCGAGCCAATGGCGACAAGAGTTACAAGAGGAAAGAGCTAAGACCGATCAATGGGAAAGGAAATTCCAAGAAATGAAGGTTCAAAATGAGATCCTAGAAAAGCAAATATCGAGAAGGCGAGAATAGAAGAAAGCGAATTGAAGACAAGGGTGGCAGAGTTGGAGAAGTCCTCGACCATTTTCAAACCGTAACTTCGGCAAAGAGAGTTAAAAGCAAGTCCGAGTAGAATCGAAGAAATGAAAAAGAGGACCAGAAGAGTTAGAAATGGAGCTCGAACATCAAAATCGCATTAGCCATTTAAAAGAGAATGAAGAGCGAAGGAAAGCGGGCTGTACCATTCCGAGAATCAAGTCGGAGATAGAGATTATCTCATGGGGAAGCTATAATCCGGATACGCGAGATAGCGAGTATTTACAAACTCTAGCTATACAAGCCGACGTATTGAGCGTGCGATTCGAGACCTTGATCGGATCGTGGCGAGAATTAATTTCCTACTAACAAAGATTAAGGCCTTAGGTGTTAGAGCAAGGCCGTTCTCACATAATCATTTTATGTAAAGAGCTTTGTTTTCTAAGGAAGTTTTCTATGGGAATTGAATCGAGTTGACACCTTTTTGCATTCATATCATGCATTCGCATTCGCATTGCATTACATACATTAGCATCATATCACCTTAACCATTCACTAAGCTTAAAATCACATAATTCGCAGCTCACGACACTACGAATGCGGAATCACATCATCCCTATAGGACACGCTTAAAAACTAGAGCTATGGACGCGAACTCAATGAGAGGATCGAAAGGATGGAAAAAAACCGAGAAAGAGTTGCAAGAAGCAGTTAGCCAAGTCGCAAGAAAGCGAGGACTTGATGATGAAATCGCGAGGAATCACGAGGACATAAGGATCAAATGGATAGAATGTTGGAGATATTGTGACCATGTCCAAAGGAAAGGACTCGCGCAAAGTCGACATTACAGAGCCCCACTCGAGGATAATCAAGATCCGCTCTATCCCCGTGATTCACTCCACCCCGCGCTCATGCAACACAAAGAGGATATCCTCAAGAGAACCCTCAGAGCTGGAACAACAATCCATCCCACCTACCCATAGGGGGGCAAGGTATATACGTATCAAGCGCTGGAGATAATTCGCTAATCCGATTGTTCCGGATTTAGATGATCAGAGGAAATAGCCAAGTTAAAGAGGGATGGCCATGATCTTTGAAGAAAAATATAAGAGTCTAGAGGAGAGACTCAAGGCGGTGGAAGGTACTAGAGTCTTCTCTCGCACTAAATGCCAAAGACCTTAGTTTGGTGCCCGATCTAGTCCACGCCTCCGAAGTTTAAGACACGATTTCGAAAAGTATGAGGGAACGAGATGCCCGAAGGCCCATCTTATTATGTTTCGTCGAAAAATGGTGGATACTTGAATGAGGACAAGTCGCTAATACATCTGTTTCCAAGATAGCTTGATCGGATCAGCCTCGGATGGTATGATCGACTTTATACAGAGAGAAGATTCGGTCATGGAAGGACACAGCAAGCGCATTTTGTGAACAATATAAGCATGTTTCGACGTGGCTCCCCGTGGTGTGACGCTACAAATGTTGGAAAAGAAGCCCACGGAGACCTTCTCAGACGAAGCGCTCGAGAGATGGAGAGGATCTCTCCGTCAAGTCGAGCCCCCACCGACTAAAAGTGAGACAACGGTCCTTTTTATCAATACTTTGAGAGCGCCATTCTCTACGACAAGTGGTGGGAAATGCCACAAAAGACTTCGACGACCTCGTAATATCGGGGAGCTTATCGAAAATGGCATCAAAAGTGGAAGAATGAGAAGTCTGAGAAGGTTCAAAGAGGCCGGCACACTGTAAAAAGAAAGAACCAGAAGCCCATATGGTGGGGACGGGAGCCTCTATGCTCCTAACCCATATTCAACTCAACCACGACCTCGGGTTTCGTCCCACCGAATTTCTATTTTCCACCACCAAGCCCTTACTATCAAACACCTCCTCCTTACCCCGTCTATGCCGCCAATAATCAAAGACCATTCGCTATATTTCCACCAAATACCGTGCACGCCCCAAGTCTACCCAAAAGCGAACCAAGGCCAGGTAAAACCCAATCGAAAGACCTCGGTTTACCCCTATCCCCGTGTCGCATGCGGAGAGTTATGCCCAAAATTATTGGAAAAACAATTAATCTCCCCACATTACATAGCACCACCTGAAGCCCCCATTCCCAAAGTGGTACGACCCCAATGCCAATTGCATGTATCACATGCGGAAACCGGGGCATTCAATGAGATAATTGTATAGCCTTCAAGAGGAGAGTTCAAGGTCTTATCGATGCAGGGATTTTACGATTTGTGATGCACGGAAATATGGTGGAAATTCGCTCCCAAACCATACCGTGTAGGAGCGTGAATATGACGATCTGAGGAGGACAAGTGGCGAACCAAGTGTTGTGTCTCCGAGATAAAAACACCCTTGGAGAGAAGGTGCAGGAAGTAATGATTGAGAAAGGCATGCTCGACAAGAATTTCAAGGAAGACGACATGAAGAATCCAAGATTTTGCGTCTTTCACGGCCTGAGAGGACACCACATTCAATCGTGCGAGAAGTTCAAGGAGCTGCTTGTGGGTATGATGGACAATAAGGAGGTAGAAATCGCAATAAGATGGAAGAGGCGATATATGTGCATCCGAAGGCCAATCATCGAGCCCTCCCTACAGTGATCGGCGCTTTAGTAATCTATTACGAGGCAAAAGAATGAAGAGAGGAAGCCAAAAATGATAATCCAAGTACCTTCCCTTTCCCATACAAGGATAGTAAGGCGGTGCCTTGGAAATATGATGCCCGACATCACCACGCGCCTGGAACCATCGGTGAGGTGGGGCATTTTACCGCGGCGGGAGGTGTTATTCCCCGAGGTGGTTGAGACAAAGAAGAAAGCCATTGGCACGAATTCGAGAAAGGAAGGCACCAATACATGAAGTCGAGATTGAAATACAATCGAACATGGAACTAAGGAGCGGTGAAAGAGGATGAAGCACAAGAATTCTTAAAGTTCATTAAGCACAATGAATCTGAGATCGTGGAGCAAATTGAATAAACAACGGCAAAAATCTCGATTATTATCCCTCGTTCTTTGAACTTCGAGCCACATCGCAACGCGCCTCATCGAAGGTGTTAAACCAAGCGTATGTACCAAGCGATGTACCCATTGAAAAACTCGATAGGTGGGTGAACAATTTAACGCGGATAATTTCATCTCCTTCAATGACGATGAAATACCACCAAATGGTAGGGGCTCTGTTAAAGCATTACACATCACAACAGAGTGTGAGGATATATAATACCGCATGTGCTTATTGACAAGCGGTCCGCACTCAACGTCATGCCGTTGGCTACATCATCTAGGATGCCGTCGACATGTCTTACACGAGGCCTTGTCACTCTGCGGTAAGGGCATTTGATGGAACACTGCGGGAAGTTATGGGAAAAATCGAGATCCTCTACAGAGGTGGGCCCGTGCACGTACAATATTGAATTCGTGTCATGGACATTGCTCCTTCATATAATTGCCTCTTAGGAAGCCACTGGATCCACTCATTTGGAGCAATCCCTTCATCTCTCCATCGAGAAAATAAAATTTATTATGGATGACCGCTTGATTATAATCGATGGGGAAGAAGACATCGTCGCCCTCACTCTCTACCGACGCACCCTATATCGAGGCAAACAAAGACGCGCGCGAGAATGCTCCTTCCGCTCCTTTGAATTTATCAATGCTACATTTGTCGCGAGAAGGAGGCAAGGCACCTACACCCAAACCGTCAAGAAACACCAAGATGGGAATCAAGTTGATTTGTAGAGAAAAAAAGCGCCGGCGAGGAAGGGCTTAGGAAAATATCAGCAAGAGGATGGCAGGCGCTAAAGCCGAGTACATCACAAGGCAAGATACGGTTTAGGGTTCAAGCCGAATCCCCAACAAATAAGAAAACAATGGCAGAAAGATCAAGAAAGGAGGATCGCAAAAAAGCTTGGTCGGGAATTGGGTGGGAGCCTATAATGTATCCACCCATTGTTGAAGACATTTACATCGGCGCAGAATGATGTACCGGGAAGAGATAGTCTACCGAACATGATGTTATCAATTGAAAGGAGTCTCCAGAATGTCGGTATAAATGTTATAGACAAAGGGGATGATGCGATTGGAGATGTTTCGATGATACGCCCATGTCCTCCAGGATTCACCTTGAACAATTGGACTGCCGTGGACCTCCTTGTAATTTCCAAATCCCCTCCGGAGTAATGCTCGGTATTAACTTTTGTATGCCCCTAAGCGTAGGGGATGCATTATGAGAGTTCATTTTGTCTATCTGGCTTTTAAATAAAACATGAATAAAGATGCATTTTGTCGTGTTCTTTTCATTCTCATCAATTCCATATTCATTCTTTACTTGTCCCTATATATTCCATATCATCATGTCACGATGTCCTCTATAGTCTTTTTTTGTCTACTTTTCAGTGCTCGGATATCAACGGCATGAACAATCCTGTTACAAGCCCTAAAATCGACTTGAGAAAGCTATTTGTGTAGGGAATTCGAGGTGAAAAAAGATGTAGAAGATTATGTCTCTTCCCAGGACCTCACGAGAATGGTAGAACAAGAGGATAAGCGGTTTCGCCTATCAAGAATCGATCGAGACGGTGAATTTAGGAAATGAAAGAAAAGAAGCAAGAGGTAAAAGTAGGGACTTCCATGTGTCGAAGACACCAAACACGATCGATCACCTTGCTTCACGAGTACAAAGACGTGTTCGCATGGTCATATCAAGATATGCCGGGCTTGAATGAAGATATAGTGGTCCATAGACTTCGTTGAAACCAGAATGCAAGCCAATCAAGCGAAATTATTAAGACGGATGAGGCACGAAATGCTCTTAAAAATAAAAGAAGAAGTCAAGAAACAATTCGATCTTTGGTTTTCTACAAATCTCGGATATCCGAATGGGTGGCTAATATAGTCTCGGTGCAAAGAAAGATGGCAAAGTGCGAATGTGCGTGAGATTACCGTGATGATCGAATAGAGCAAGCCCTAAAGATAATTTCCGTTGCCACACATTGATACATTGGTAGATAACACGGCTGAAGAATTCATTTTTCTCCTTCATGGATGGATTTTCGGGCTATAATCAAATCAAGATGGCTCTCGAAGATATGGAGAAAACTACATTCACGACGATGTGGGAGACCTTCTGCTACAAAGTAATGCCGTTCGGTCTAAAAAATGCCGGGGCAACATATCAAAGAGCCATGGTAACATTGTTCCACGACATGATGCACAAAGAAATAGAAGTCTATGTCGATGACATGATCGCTAAGTCTCGAGGAGAAAGAGAGCATGTGGGAAACCTCAAAAGCTGTTCAAAGATCGAGAAAAATCCAACTAAAGCTTAACCACGCCAAATGTACCTTCGGAGTTACTTCGGGAAAATTATTGGGATTTATCGTCGGCGAGAAAGGTGTCGAAGTCGATCCGGATAAAATAAAGGCCATACAAGAACTACCGCCCCCACGTACACAAAAAGAAGTCAGAGGATTCCTAGGAAGACTGAATTACATTGCTCGATTCATTGCTCAACTCACCAAGCAATGCGATCCAATTTTTCGGCTCCTTCGAAAGCACAATCCGGAGAATGGAGCGAGGAATGTCGGGAGGCTTTTGACAAGATAAAACAAAGATTTATCTAGTCCCCGGTGCTAGTACCACCAACTCTCGGAAGACCACGATACTATATCGATCGTGTTCGAAAACTCAATGGGTTGTGTCTTGGGGCAACATGATGAGTCCGTAAAAAGGGAACAAGCGATCTATTATCTCGGCAAGAAATCACACAGTATGAAGCAAGGTATCCGTCAATTGAAAATTTCGTTGTTGTGCTCAGTGCGGGCAACTCGAAAGGCTCGGACAATATGTCTTGTGTATCACACAACATGGTTGATTTCAAAATTTGGACCCAATAAAATACATGATGGAATCACTGCACTCTCGGGAAGAATGGCGCGGTGGCAAATCCTATTATCGGAGTATGACATTGTATACGTGAGCCAAAAATCGATTAAAGGGAGCGCAATAGTGATTTCTTAGCAAACCGGACAACAAAAGAATACGAGCCATTGAAATTTGACTTCCCGGGCGAAGACTTGATATGCATTACTGAAGAAGAATGTGAATCGCCGAAAGAGAAATCATGGAAGATGAGTTTTGATGGTGCATCAAATGCATTGGGGCATGGGATCGGAGCAGCGATCTTAGTGTCACCGAAGGGGATCATTATCCCTTTCTTGCGATTAAATTTCTTACGTACCAATAACATTGCGAGAATATGAGGCTTGCATCATGGGGCTTAGCGCCGCTATCGAGCATAACGTCAAGGTCTTAGCGGTCTCCGGGGATTCGGCATTGGTGATTTACCAAATCCGTGGAGATTGGGAAGTAAGAGATTGAAATTGGTCAAGTATCACGATCTCGTTGTAGAATTGGTCAAAGAATTTGAAGAAGTGACTTTTAATTACTTCCAAAGGAAGAAAACCAATTGGTCGACGTACAGCAACCTTGGCTTCAATGTTCAAAAGCAACCGAGAAAGCGAAATAATGCCTCTCGGATGAGCATATATGAGGCTCTGCGCATTGTTTTAGCATTGAAAGCGAGGGTGATGGACAACCATGGTTCCATGATATCTTAGAATATATCAAGAATCAAAGATATCCCGAGCAAGCAAACGAGAATGACAAAAGAACGATCAGAAGATTGGCAGCGGGATTTGTTCTCGATAGGGACATCTTGTACAAAAGAGGAAAAGATCAGGTACTCCTGAGGTGCGTGGATACTGTCGAAGCCAGAAAGATACTCGAAGAGGTCCATGAAGGAGTTTGTGGAACGCATGCCAATGGTTTCATTATGGCGGGAAAATTATGAGACTTCGGTTATTATTGGTTGACGATGGAAAGTGACTGCATTAGCTACGCACGAAAGTGCCACAAATGTCAAGTTTACGGCGATAAAATTCATGCAGCACCTTCACCCCTTCATATCATGACTTCCCCGTGGCCCTTTTCTATGTGGGGCATGGATGTTATAGGGCCAATCTCCCCGAAAGCTTCTAATGGACATCGATTCATTTTTGTGGTCATAGATTACTTCACAAAATGGATAGAAGCTGCTTCATTTGCAAATGTGACAAGGACGGCGGTGTGTAGATTCTTAAAAAAGGAGATTATATGCCGATACGGTTTGCCTGAGAGAATTATTTCAGATAATGCTTTAAATCTGAACAACAAGATGATGAAGGAAGTGTGCGAGCAATTTCGAATAAAGCATCATAACTCCTCGCCCTATCGTCCAAAGATGAACGGGGCGGTAGAAGCCGCTAACAAAAATATCAAGAAAATTATTGGGAAGATGACTGAGACGTATAAGGACTGGCACGAGAAGCTACCATTTGCCCTATACGCGTGTCGCGCGTGTGTACGGACTCTCTGCGGGGCGACCCCTTTCTCTTTAGTCTATGGAATGGAAGGCATGTCTTGCCCATGAAGTGGAAATCCTCTCTACGAATCTTAATGGAGTCGAAATTAGAAGAATCTGAATGGGTTCAGACTTCGATATGACCGGTGAAACGATCGAAGAAAAACGCTTTAAAGCAATTTGTCACGAGCGGATGTACCAAAGGAGAATGATTGCGGCCCATAATAACAAGAAGGTGCGTCCAAGAGAATTTCGTGAAGGGGAACTCGTGTTGAAGAAGATTCTCCTATACAAAAAGACTTTCGAGGAAAATGGGCACCAAATTGGGAAGGACCATACGTCGTAAAGAGAGCTTTCTCGGGAGGAGCCTTGATTCTCATTTGAAATGGATGGGAAGGAGTTACCAAACCAGGTGAACTCGGATCTTAGTGAAGAAATATTACGCATAATAATAAAACAAAAAAAAAAAACAAAAAAACAAAAACAAAAACAAAAACAAAAAAAAAAAAAGAAAGAAGAAGAAGAAGAAGATGGAAAAGGCATCCGGATAAACGGAGAAGGCTTAGGATGAAAACTCGGAAGGGCATCCTAAGGAAGCAAGTTTGGAATGAGTTGAACAGCAAGATCATAGCATTGAAGCGGACACTGAAGCTCAAGAATCTTCTACACGAAAAAACTTGCTCGAAAAGATTCAGGGCGAAGAAACATGGAGAAGTTCATGCGGCAGATATCTAGAGCACTTACTACAACTGAACTTGTTTTTCTCTTATAAATACTTTCTCAATCAAGTCATACCTTGTTAATTTTCTTTGTGTGTTGCCTTTGAAATAAATATAGATACGATGAACGCCTTTCATACCTACTTTGCCATTTTTACGCATGTTTTATTTTTGAGATAGATAGTGAAACTACGCACTCTAAACAAAAAGAATATGGAGCATTACCTAGATGAGAATTGGGTGAGTGCGGGAGCTTCAAAGCAAGGACAAAGTTCAACAGGGGCAAAAAAAAAAAAAAAAAAAAAAAAAAAAAAAAAAGGGAAACACAATTACTCGTAGAACACGAGGGGATATCAAGCTGAGGAGAGTCAAGAGTCCAAGCGGTGAATGCAGGTCATCATAAGAGTAGTAACAAGAAGAAATACATGAAACCCAAGACACACTGCGGCATAACCATGTAGGCATAAAAGCATTTAAGATGAGCACATGCATATCATGACATCATCACACATAGCACATACAGTCCACCAATGAAGCAAGAAATTCGATGTGATCGTATTGCACGGCATCGAGAAGGAAAAGACATCCGAGTTCGCGGATGACACGTTTTCAATTATTGTTTTTCAAAGAAAAATCAACTCATAATACTTGAAGTGAGTTGGGCCTCGGGACACGTCGAGGTATTTAATTTCATCTTTTAATTTTTGTCTTTAAGTTTACGTCTTTAAATTTACATTCAAAATCAACTCATAATACTTGAAGTGAGTTGGGCCTCGGGACACGTCGAGGTATTTAATTTCTGTCTTATGTCTTTTAATTTCGGTTCAAAAATCAACTCATAATACTTGAAGTGAGTTGGGCCTCGGGACACGTCGAGGTATTTAATTTCTGTCTTTTAATTTTTGTCTTTAAGTTTCATCTTTAAATTTTGTTCAAAATCAACTCATAATACTTGAAGTGAGTTGGGCCTCGGGACACGTCGAGGTATTTAATTTTTGTCTTTTAATTTCTGTCTTTTAATTTCGGTTCAAAAATCAACTCATAATACTTGAAGTGAGTTGGGCCTCGGGACACGTCGGGGTATTTAATTTCTGTCTTTTAATTCTTGTCTTTAAGTTTCTGTCTTTAAATTTCTGTTCAAAATCAACTCATAATACTTGAAGTGAGTTGGGCCTCGGGACACGTCGAGGTATTTAATTTCTGTCTTTTAATTTCCGTCTTTAAATTTCTGTTAAATCAAGTCACCATGCGAGAGGTATGTTGGGTCTCGTCACACGCCAAGGTAGTTAAATTATCGTATCTTAATTACTGTTTCTAAAAAAAAAAAAAAAAAAAAAAAAAAATTCATGTGAATGTAGTCGAGCCTCGGGGCACATGCGAAGGTACTTATGGACGGGACACTGAAGTCGTTTTGAGCAAATTGAATGAAGAAGTTTCAGAGGACAAAGAAGATTGAAGCAAGAGCAAATTGAAGCTACAGGCCATATCTCTCGGAAATAGCGGGGAGTAGAATGAAGATCGAGGTCTCCCAAAGAAAGTAAGGAAGCGGTTTGAAAAATTGATTTATTTCCTCAAGATCCCGATGGAGAAGATCAAAGCCCCGAAAATGCATCGAAGCCGATCAAGGCGCTAATTCTGTGCCTTTGAAGAACCAATGGAGTGGGAAATGTTATCTCCGAAGATCTAACGAGGCGGTAAAAAGCGGATCAAAGCAACGAGTTACTGAGTGGAGTTTGAAGTTGTTTGAAGAAAGCGAGGACCAACGAGCTAAGGTTTGGCCAAGACAGGGCAAAATTGGTTCTTATTGTCTTTGCCCTATTATCGTTTCACGACAATGAGCAAAAGAGGCATTTGTAGTAACCAATTTTGGCCCGGGTTATTAACCGGGCCCATTACAAATAAAATAAACCCAATACACACAGCTAAACCCAAAGCCAAGCCAAATAAAATAAAACAAACAAGCCCAATTCCAAAAGCCCCAACCCGATATGAAACCTAAAACTAAAAAAAGAAAACCTAGTTATTCCTAACCTAACCCTAGCGCAGCAAGCCCTAGTGCGCCACTCCACCAGCCAGCCGGTTTCGGCCACCATCGCGCGACACCCACGCGCACCACCGCCTCTGCCTCCATTAGCGCTGAAAATCTGCAGAAAAGACCAACAACAACAAGAAGAAAAATGTATTTTATTAGATATTTTTAGATCTATAAAACCCGAGAGATAACATGCATAAGAGGGCTTTTTTTTTGGTTTTATTTAAAAAAAAAAATCAATCAGAGAAATAAAAAGAAAATAAAAAAAAAAAGAGAGAAGCGATTCGGAAATAAAAAAAAAAAAAAAAGCGAAATAAAAAAAAAAAGTTTCAAGGTATTTTTATTTTATTTCTTTTCTTTTCGTGTCTTTTATTCAAAATATATATATACATATATATAAAATAAAAATATAAAATATAAAAAAAAAAAGAGAAAAAAAATTCACCTTTTAGCGATTTTAGGCCATCACTTGTGACGGTGGTGGCATGACGGGTCCACTGCGCCCTCCGCTGCCGGAAATCGCTCCTGCGCAGAGAACATGAGGAAGGGAAGAAGTTTTTTGAATAGGTGCAGAAATGAAGAACAAAAAAAAAAAAAAGCGATTTTATAAAGAAGCTAAAAAAAGCGGCGTCGTTTTAGCTTGGGTCTCTGAGACCTCAAAAGCAGCGCCGTTGCGTCATGGAGCGGACGGAACCGACCCGACCCAATAGGATCCGCGTGTTTTTGTTTGGAGGGCTAATTGCGCTTTTAACCCTCCGCTATTCCACCTTCTTGCAATTGGGTTTCGATTTCTTTAAAATTTGACCACTGGAAGTTTGTTTGACTTTTGATCGGTCCCTCTATTGTTGCGTGTTTTGAAGGGAGGATTATTGCCCATTTAGCCCTTCCCTTCTTCCATGCATTTCAATCCGGCCCCCTTCCCTTTTATTTTATTCCAAATCGACCCCAAAATCATGTTTTTATCCAATTCAATCCTTTTAGTATTTTTTTTAATTATTATTATTATTTACTTTATTTTCTTTTATGCTATTATTCCTATTATTATTATTGTACTATCACCTATATATATATTTACTATTGTTATTATTAATATACCTACTATTACTATTATTATTATTATTATTTGCTTTATTTTTCTCTTATGTTATCATATCTATTATTATTGTTGTACTATTACTTGTATATATATACTAACTATATTATTGTTATTACCATATTTGTATCATCGAATTGTGTATATTTTGTAATAATATTTTATTTTATTATTCACTATTATTATTATTATTACTATCATATTAATATCATGTTGTATATATTTTCTATTATTATTATTACTATTATTATTACGATATTTACATTATTATATTGGACATATAGCACATTAACTACTATTATTAATATATTATTATTATCACATCTACTATTATTATATTTATTATTTTATTGTACAGATTTTATATTATTATTTGTTTTATTTTCTCTTAGGTTATCATATTTATCATTATTACTATTATTACTATGTTATTATTTTAATATTTTACTATTACTATTATATTTTATTTTTATTATCTTGTACATATTTGATGTAAATCGTTATTATTATTATTATCATGTTATTATTATCATTATTATTGTTAATATTACTATATTTACTTAGTATACTATATATACTATTATCACCATATTTAAATCATTATTATGCTCTATATACATATATATTTTACATATTACTATTACTATTATTATTTTCATATTATCATTATTATTATTTCATTATATGTTTCCCATTATTACTATTATTATTACCATGTTATTATGTTATATATATATTTTGTTATTATTACTGGCTTTAATATTATTTCTTCTTGTTTTTATTATTACATCTTTTGTCATCATGTGTTGTTAATTTCTCGTTTCGTCATCTCATGTGGATCAAAGGTTTTAAATCACAATCCGACTTTTTTATTTTTATACAAAAGAGGTAATATTTGTGCGTTTAGAAGGCGAAAAATTACACCCTAACGTGTTGGGTGTCGATCCTTCGTTCGACTAAATGATCAAATATCCTTTTCTCAAATCAAAGATGACCTCGATGTCGAAATATAAGGGTGTTATATCCTAACGTGTTGGGTATGATGCTTTTATTCCTTTGAAGCGAGATCATCTAAAGACGATTTCAAATTGTAACTCGACTTTTAAGAGGTAATATTTGTGCATTTAGAAGGCGAAAAATTACACCTAACGTGTTGGTGTCGATCCTTCGTTCGACTAAATATTCAAATAATCCTTTTTGAAGATAATTTTGATATCGAAATATAAGGGTGTTATATCCTAACGTGTTGGGTATGATACTTTTATTCCTTCGAAACGAGGTTATCTTAAGATTCGATCCCGATTTAATTAATCCATTCTTTTAATTCCTTTGTTTAAAATATTTTCAACTTTTCGACATTAGGACATTAATCAATCAATTTGGTACCAATTTTGGGCGTTGCGAGGGTGCTAATCCTTCCTCGCACGTAACCGACTCCCGGACCTACTTTTCTTGAACATTCGTAGACCAAAAGTATCGTTTTAGTAAACCAAAATGTTTTATTAAAACAAAGGTGATCCGATCACACCTAATAAAAGGTCGGTGGCGACTCCCGTTTTATCCATTTTCAAAACCCAAGTTCGATTCCCTTTTTGTCAAAACAATGGTTGCGACACAGATCATATGGGGATGTCTTTGTTAAAAACACTTCTTAGTAACATTTCCTCATTTTTAAATTTGTCATCATTTAAGAACATTAACTCTGAACCAGTTCAGAAATACTACCAGAGAGCAGAAGAGATTCTAAAGTTGTTGAAGCCCATAATTCTTAATGCAATAGTTGATTCAGAAATTATTTCTGATGAAGTGCTTGACAAGGCATTTGAAGAATTGGGTCTCTCTGTTGAAGAATTGCGAGAGCAATTTGAAAGCTGGCAACCCCTTTCGAGTAAAGTTTACTTTGTAAGTTACAAGTTATATATTTAGTTCTTTACTTCGCAATTTTATTGTAGTTGTAGCTGGGAGAAGTACCTAAACTAACCTTTATGGCATCAGCATACAGTTGATATGATGAAGCTTTGATCAGTTACTTGTGTCAGCACTAATATTTCCTTCCATGATGCTCTTGAAGATTATTGTTATCAATTTATACTTAATAGTATGCAACTGTAAGAATAATTATTAGAATCTGTAGCTTTCGGAAGTTTAGCCCCTAAGCTCTGATTCTTGGATATTTGATCATATTCAAGTAGAGAATTGTTTTGACGGGTGTGGTTTAGATAATAATATCATAGAAGAATTGAATTTTATCATAAGTATTAGTCAATACCATGGATAACCACCTTCTCTTCCGTTTGATGTTTAGGTTCTGCAAGTTGAGGCATTAATATCAAGGATTCAAAATTCTACCTTGGACATATTCCAGTCCTTGAAGTCTTCCAATCAGCATCTTCCCGATGAATTGAGTTCGGCATCTCTTGAGGTAATCTATGACCCAAAATTGTTGAAGCTTGTACTTTTGTTTTCAGGTTTATAAGTAGATCGTAATTATCATATTCTCTCATGATTACCAAAGGTTTTTAGTAAGATGAGAAATCATATATTGGAATGGCATCTAACCTATAAAGCTTTGAGAAGTGAGAAAATAAATACATGTCCTTTTGATTCTATCTCCGAGTAATGCTAAAGAGGTATCCGCATTTCAGGAGGTCTAACAATTGGTATGATTGATCGCAGCATTGCTTGCAGAAAATTAAGCATGTAGGATATAAACAAATATCATCTGTAATTAGGGAAGCCGTTAGGGATCAAATGGATAGTGTTGGACCAAGCTCAGAAATACTAATGAAAATTTTCGGGAGCTTGAGCTTGAATTCAAACCAGGAGATTCTGATAGAGGCTGTGGCCCTTGAAAAGTTGAAGGAGAATGCTGAACAAGCTGAAAAAACTGCAGAAGTTGTGTTTATGGATCAACTTATTGCTCTTGTATCTCACATGCATCATCACCTTGTCTTAATAAAACAATCTCAGGCCTGTAGCCCAGTTCTCATACCTGCTGATTTCTGCTGCCCCCTTTCCCTAGAGCTGATGTCTGATCCAGTAATCGTGGCATCAGGACAAACCTATGAGCGAGCTTTCATCAAGAACTGGATTGATCTTGGGCTTACCGTGTGCCCCAAGACACGACAAACTTTGGCTTATATCAATCTTATACCTAATTACACAGTGAAAGCAGTAATTACAAACTGGTGTGAATCAAACAATGTGAAGTTGCCTGATCCCATGAAGTCCATGAATCTAAATCAGCCCCATCCGCTTCTTGTCCATGGATCTAAATCTGCTGAGTCTGGCTTGCGAAAGGATTCAAACAGTTTTCTACATTCTAGAAGCAGTCAATCTATGTCACCTAAGTCATGGTCTCCAAGTTAATCTGGTAAGAACTTAATCACATCTAGTGGACTTCATCAGGAGGCAGCCGCCCTGATTCATCCTTGTTCTACCTCATTGGGTTCCTTGCCAGGTATCACTGAAGACAGGTCAAATGTGGAACAAAGGGGTAGCGAATCAGTTGGCCAACCTCCAATGTCACCTTCTCGTAAAGAATTTCATAATACTGGGCATTCCTGTCAGAACCATACAAGATCGGATTCAACCTCGAGTTCACTCTCTAATTCAGATTTTCCTGGAGGAGCTGTTGGAGATAACAGTGAAACTTCTGAAAGGTCAACTCATGTCGCAGCCTCTAGCAGTGATATTTCTGGAGAGATGAAATCTGACCCACAGCCTGCAGCTAGTGCAGCCACTCCACAGAGAGAACCTGAGTTCTCTCCTCGATTAATGGATGCACGATCTCGAAGTCAAACAATGTGGCGCCAGCCGACAGAAAGGCTCCTTCCAAGGATAGTTTCTTCTCCAGCTACTGAGAACAGGGCTGAACTCTCTGGCATTGAAACCCAGGTCAAGAAGTTGGTAGAGGACTTGAAGAGTACATCAGTCGATACTCAAAGGGAGGCTGCATCTCAACTCAGGTTACTTGCCAAGCACAATATGGATAATCGAATTATTATAGCAAACTGTGGGGCAATTAGCTTGGTAGTTGATTTACTTCATTCACCAGATGCAAAGACTCAAGAAAATGCCGTCACGGCAATTCTTAACTTATCTATTAATGATAACAACAAAACAGCTATTGCTAATGCAAATGCTATTGAGCCTCTGATTCATGTGCTCAAGACAGGAAGTCCTGAAGCTAAAGAAAACTCAGCTGCCACTCTCTTCAGTCTTTCAGTCAGTGAGGATAACAAAGTCAGGATCGGAAGGTCTGGGGCAATCAGGCCTCTTGTTGATTTGCTGGGGAATGGTACTCCTCGAGGAAAGAAAGATGCAGCGACAGCCTTGTTTAATCTATCAATATTTCATGAAAACAAGGCCAAAATTGTACAAGCCGATGCTGTAAGATACCTTGTTGATTTGATGGACCCAGCAGCTGGAATGGTTGATAAGGCAGTAGCTGTTTTGGCAAATCTTGCTACGATTCCTGAAGGGGGGACCTCAATTGGGCGGGAAGGTGGGATTCCTGTGCTGGTTGAGGTTGTTGAATTGGGTTCAGCAAGAGGAAAGGAATATGCCGCCGCCGCTCTTTTACAGCTCTGCACAAACAGTAGTAGGTTTTGCATTATGGTGCTGCAAGAAGGAGCTGTTCCACCACTAGTGGCATTGTCCCAGTCCGGCACCCCAAGAGCCAAAGAGAAGGTACATACCGCTTCTTCCGGGTTTTCTCTCTTTTCTACATCACCTCCTTTAACTGCAAAAATTTATATATACATCATAAAGCTTCTGGTCCTTACAGGCACAGGCACTTCTGAGCTACTTTCGAAGCCAACGACATGGAAATGCTGGAAGAGGCTGAAAGTCAGAAAAACAACCTCCATTGCCACTATCCGATGTCTATACGGTTTGTTGCACATTTGATGTTTGCAAATAATGCATGTGAAGTTTTGCTGCTTGACAGGGTTTGTTGTAGAAATTGCGAATGTTGTTGGGAAAAGGGATTTTCATTACATGTGAATCTATATCTGTCTGGTGTTTTGCAATTTGCAGTGACCTTTGGGGAGTGAATAATCTCTGTTCCATTGATTATATATCCTTTGACTCTGTTTTTCTTACACTATCGAATATTCAGATTGATTTGTATGTAAGCTATTGCTTAGTTTCTTTACAGGCAAACAAGTTCTATGATCTATTTATTTCCCTTTATTTTGTTAACAATTAATCTGAGTTTCAACTTAATTAAAAAATTATCAAAAACTTGTAACAAATACTATTACCAGTGCATTTTGGTCTTTGCATATTTTTATATATAATTTAGAAAAATACATATGTAAGATAAAGTCAGACAGCGTAATCTTTTAACATATATAATTTTACCTTTTCAATCAAAGTACTATTTGAGTTTGATATTTATTTTTTGAGTAAATTACATTTAAAGTTACTAAATTATTAATAAATTTATGTTTTGATTATTCAATTTCAAAAGGTTACAAAATGGTCATAAATTATTCGAAAGTTTTCTTTTAAGTCATTCGGTTGTTAAAGTCATTATTGTATGGCTTTTTCTGTTCATACTGACTGCAAAAGTCTTTCTTTCCCTTCTCTTCTACAATTCAAATTTTCTCCATGAATCAAATTTGAACATAAAAAATCTTTGGGCCAAAAATTTAAGTAACTTTCTTTTCCAATCTTTGAGGCTGATTGTCAGATTAATTTGGATCTAAGATATGTTCTACTTGTCGATAGGTATTAATCCACGGTACTAATCTTCGAATCGTCACTTAGAGCTTGCTAGTCAAGATTTTTTTTTGTTATAAAAAAATTAGCAACCCAATGATTTAAATAAAAACTTTTGAATAGTTTAGTGATATAAATGAAAACTTTCAAAATAATTCAGTAATTATTTTGTAACTTTTTTAAAATTGAATAACCAAAGCATAAACTTTTAATAATCGTATTATATTTTAATAATTTTCATAGTAGTTATATCATTTTAAAAAGTTGTCTATAAGACAGATGAATTAGGTAGGGACTCGGGAACAAAAAACGAATTAGGCAGGGACTACGCTCATAAAAAAACGAATCAATCCTTTCCTTTTAAATTATTATAAGGGATAAAACAATATTTAATCCCTAATTTTAACAACTTTTCCATCTTGGTCCTTGAACCTCTTTTGGTCATTATTAACCTTTAAACTTGGCAGATTTTTTTCAATTTTGTCCTTAAACTTGGATTCTATTAAGGTTGATTATTAACACTTTGAGATTATTCTACGCATCAGCTGAAAATTTTGTAAAAAAATATTTAATAAATCTTAGTATTTTTTTAAATTTTAGGCTGTGATGTGGTATAACCTCAGAGCTCATATTATCTTATCTTAAAGTTTAAGGGTCAAATTGAAAAAAGTTACCAAGTTCCAGGACTAACATAGTAACATGGACAAAAGAAGTTCAGAGACTAAATTGTAAAAGGCTGTCAAATTCAGAGACTAAAGGTTGATTTATCCTTTATTATAATATCTGCTTTTATTCCTTTCGACTGACTAGAAAGAAGAATCTCCAGCCAACATTGCTACAGTCCGTTGACACCTTGCAATTTCTCCTTTATTTTTAACTTTTTCTTTTAGAATTTCAATTATTTTTCTTTACAATCAAATAATTCAAAAAAAAATTGTTAAAGGTGGCGCTACACTCTCCTCCGGTGACCTCAGGTATGTCGTCCGCCAATCACAGTCATTGAAATATAGACTCGAATGCTAGGTTCTTCTTTTACTCTTCTCTGTTCCCTGTTTTGGGGTTTAGGGTTTTTCAAGTTATGTTTATTTCAATGTGTAGATTTCTTCTCTTTTACGATAAATGTTTTCATTTTTCTCCGTTGTTTTATTTTTACTTGACCCTCTCTAATTGAACTTATGTGTGTGTGTATACATTTTTCTTTTGGTTTTGTTCTAACTTGTTATTTGTTGAAAATTTTGAATTTTTTTTTTTTTTGGTTTATTTTAGCTTTGTTTATGTTCTGCAGCTTTGATGAATGTGTATATAATTATAAGGATATGAGCTATTTACTTTAGTCCTTTTCAAAAAGGAGCTTTGCTTAGCTGAAATGGTGATGTTGAATTTGTTGTGAACTTTGCAGGAGTTTGTAATTAATTGACTTATTAGTGAATTGAACTAGTCTTTTATAGTATAGGCTCTGAATTGGAGGCAAAAGACAAAGTGTAATACAATGATGGAAATGGTTGCGAATGGTAATGGAAATGGAAGCTTGCCCCAAGATTCGAAAGATAAGTTTATGCATTGTGCGAGTAATTGTGAGAACCGAGACTTTGGCGGGGAAACTCTGTGTGGTGTAGGGGAAGGGAAGATAGCCAAAGGAACCGAGAATGTGGAGATTAACATCACTGAATGCTCAAATTCTGGCATGGATAGGTTGGCTGTTGTTGAATGTGAGGATGACACTGAGAATTCGAGTTCTTTTGGTGGTACAGTGTCCGGGGTTGAGAATGACTTGGCAGTAAGTGATGTTGAAGTTGAATCGGCATTATGTAGTGGAAGTCCGTTGGGATCAGTGTTTGATGGATTGTTCCTATTGAGGTACTTTCTTTCTTCTTTTTTTGTATCTTGAACTATTTTGCTTTTGTGTTAGTTTATTGAGTTTTAGTGAAACTTTATTTAATTTGTTGGTTTCTAAGAATTCACCATAAATGTACTTAAAATTATATCGACTATTAACAATACAATTATTGTTTCCACTGTTTTGGCTGGCAAATGGTAAAATAAAAATAAATAAAAATAAAAACTCTGTTATCATTTGTGAAGTATATACCAAGTTTGATGTCAATTACATGTTGCGTTATTCAGTTCGTTTTCTTTTTCCTAAATTTTCCAGGAAGAGAAAGTTGACAGATCATTGGAGGAGGTTTATTCGTCCCCTTATGTGGCGATGTAAATGGTTAGAGTTGCAACTTAGGGAGTTTAAGTCTCGGGCATTGAAGTATGATAAAGAACTTGCAGAATATGATCAGAGAAAGAATTTTGAATATGAAAAGTTCACATTTGAAGGACTTAATGTTAAGTCACAACCTTTTCCGTGTCAAATTCAAAGAAAGAAATTAATGAAGAGGAGGAAAAGAAAGCGAGTTGAAGATACTGCTGATTTAGCATCTTATATGTCGAATCATAACCTCTTCTCATATTATGGTATGAAACTATAAATTTCAAGATCACTCTTCGTGGAATATGTATTTGCAAGTACAAATCTGATAAGTGTATTCTCTTTTGCTCCCAGATAGTAAGAAATCTGTTGCTGCTACTGCTTCTGCTACTCATGAGGATGATAATGGTAATTTAGGTAAGAATTATATTTGACTGAGCTTATAGGTAATAGAACAAGTTCCGACAAATAGCCTTTGTGATTGTGTGTTTCCAAAAATTGACACTCTCTACTGGAGATTTTGGTCTGTTTTCTTAGTTCTTTATTTCTACAGGAAACAAAATGATCAACAGTAATGAAGAGGTTGATGATGGATTGTCAAGTCTCGAATTAAAAGACGGTGATATTTGGTTACAACAGATCCTTAGAAAGATTGATCTGATGCAATCACAAGTTCACAAGTTAAAGACCCGAGTTGACAATGTGGTTAATGAAAGTCCTCGAAAGTTCACTTCCGTTAATGTATTGAGTTCAGTTACACCATGCAACACATTAACTGGTTCTAGAAGTCACTCTTCTCCACCTGGTAGCGGAGAGAGAACCCCTGTTACATCTCAGCGTCGTTCTGGGGGTAACATGGGAGATCTTCTTATGCCTGGAAGTAGTGCAGTTTCTAGTCATGGAGAGGTTACACCTTTTCCCGATGCAATTGATGGAACCAGTCAGCATCTTCCTGCGGTTTCTTATGACAATGTGAGTTCTCTTTCGATGCATTCTTCTTGATCATTCATGTTTTTCTCTTCCATCATTTCTGTAACATTAATTCTCTTTTAATTTTTACATTTCTATCATTTGCTTTGCATAGGGCCTTAGCTGAGGATAACAAAGGATTGTGCTTGTAATTTGATTTTAGATTTCATTCTTTGCTTCGGCTAATACTGTTGACTCGGAAAAATCTTTGTTGCTTTCCCCTTCCTCCTGTAATTCCCACTCTATTTGTTCAATTAACATATCACACTAATATATGATGATCCCTGTTTTTTGTAATCAGGTTTTGGTTTTAATTGTTTTATGATTGATGTGAATATTAATTAGTGTTATATATATATATATATTCCAAGCAAGCATTTCGACCATCTTGTTTTCGTTTATAATGCAACTGATCTTCATTATATTTGCAGACCGAGGATGATATTTTGATACACAATCACGCTGCCAAGGAAGAGTTGCGTAATTTTCAAAGTGGTTTAACTCAACAATCAGAGGAGCCGCCAATGCCAGCTGAACCACCAAAGACTATTTCTACTGTTCCTGCGCCTGGAAATGACCTCCCTACAGAACCATCTGTTCAACCAAACGCGAATTTATCTTTGGCTTCCAAGTCCAAAGTCCCTAATAACAAAAGGAAAAGGGGGAAGAGGGGGAAACGTAAATCAGGCACCAGCTGGTGGAGTCGGAGATCCTCAGGTTAGCAAAATCTTTTAAAGTTGGGATTACTGTATCTGTACATGTTCAAAGAAAATCTCTGGAAAAGCATTGGTAAAACTTTTCCAACCATAATTATATCTGTATGTACATGCTAAGTGTGTATTCTCTTTATCCTTTTGTTTCAAGGGCAACCTGTACATGCCCTTCTCATCCCTATGGGGACATACTCATGCTGTTTAGACACCAAGCTGTATTCAAAGTTTGACATTCTGTTTTCCGGTTATGTATTAATCCCAAGTCTTGAATCAATTTGTTGTTATGTCTTAAGAATTGGAATTTCACATTTAGAATAGTGAAGAACTTTCATTGTAGTTGGGAAATAAAGATGAAATGCAATTTGTTTTATTTAACACCTATAGAGCAATGAGTAAACATTTTATTTCATACACGCATATTATTATTATTATTGTTGCTGTTGCTGTTGTTGTTTTACATATATTTGGCTTCCTAGGAAGTGGTATATGTGAATGAAATGGAAAACCCGAAACTTAAACTGCACTGGAACTTTTAGAACTATTATAGATGCAGGTGTCACAAGCGGAAGCTAGCTGCTACTCCATTTGTGTGCACGGACACTGCTCTGGGATCTCTTTCAGGCAGGCCATGACACCAGGAGAAGTCAGATCTAATTCCGATAGATCAAGGGCACTTAGGGTTTCCTTTGGAGTTCAACTTGTCTCTATAGCAACGGCATTCGGATTTGTTGCCATAGGTACCTGAAGGAACACACTTACAATCTCGGCAGCATATCTCACAGTACTTCAAGCACCGGTCTTTCACTCCTGCCTTCTTACATCTTTCCCCACACTTTTTATCACAGAAACCTATTAGCAAGTCCCCCCCAAAAAAAATCTCATTAGAACCCAAAAACGATGAGTTTTGTATTAGTTTTTAGTTAATGTAGCAATGTTAAAGTCAAATGCATGCATGGTTAACAAACTAGTAATTGATTAATAAAGAACATTACTTGGAGGAGGATGAGCAGCAGGAGACGGCAGAGGGATGGTGGCAGGGGCAGCTGGTCTGGGATGTGGTGCAACAGGTTTGGCGAAGGAGAGCCGAACAAATGATGAACCCAAAACCAGAAACATAAACAACAAAGTTGCAAATAAGAGCTTCATATTGTTTTTTTGTGAGAGAGACTGTAAGTATAGCAAGGATATAGTAGAACAACAATATGTGTGTGTGTAATATTGTGGCTAATTACTCTCTCGACCGAAATGAGAGGCCAGTGGCCAAAGGTTGAGTGAAGGGTGGCTCTGTGAGGGCTTCTGGTTGCTGATGGATTTGTGTGATTTTGCAAAGGTATTTATAGTTAGCAATGTGATTTATACTAAAATATGTTCATTAAATGCAACGTTTGAAGACTTCATTGAAGTCAGCTTTATTCTCGGATCACTTAAAATAAAAAGATTCAAAATTCAGCTAATCTAGGACAGGTTTTTCCTTTTTCGAATGTTTAGAAAGTTGTTTAATCCAAAAACCTAAGATAATTGACTTGCTATCAAAGTTAAAAAAAAAATTGGGAGTAGCAATTAAATTGTATATTTTTATGAGGGTCAAAATACAAATTTACTTAGTTTATATATTTTTTAACTTTTCTAAGGATTAAATCAAAATTTTATCATTTTGGAGAAGTTAAAAAGAGCAATTTTATTATATTCTAACTTAATTTCAAAAAGGGTAAATTACTAAAATAGTCATTTTTGTTTATCTCAGGTTACATTTTAGTTACTTATGTTTGAAATGTTATGTTTTAGCCACTTACGTTATCGCGTTGTAACATTTTAGTTACTGAGCCGTTAATTGACATTAACAGTGTAACGATAAGTTTGACGTAGCACGTTAAATCATCATTTCAAACAAAAAAATTAAGTTAATTTATACAATCGGTTCTTATATTTTTTCATTTTAAGCTATTTAATTTTTTTCTTTTATGTTCTTTTTAACTTTCCTCTCTTTGTTTTTTTTCATTTTCTTCTACTTTTCTCTCTATTTTCCTCCTCTATATTTCTTTTAACGTAGGTTTTTATATGTTTGTCGCTTGTTAAAACTAGTCCCTATACTTTTATTTTTTTTAAAATAATTTAATTTTTATTTCGGAATTAAAGAGAGTTTTGGCTTTACTTAGGAATTCGGTTTAACTCCAAAAATAATTGCAGCTTAATATGATTACCAAAGAGTCAAGAGTTTCAGACAAAAATGTTTGGGAGCAAATTCACTTGGAAAATTCCAAATAGTTCATCATGAAACATAAATTTGGGTCAAATTTATAGATGGTCCTTGTATTATGAAAAATTGCATATTATAGTGACTTTGTATACAATTTGACCCTGAATAGATCCCGTTAATACGAATGTGTTGTTCGAGGAATCCAGGCTGTTCGACTTTCAGTATCTGCCCCAGTTCGCAACTTTTTCTTTCGTTGGGATCCGAGGAGGAAATATCTAGAAGGCTCTTAATTACAAAAATTGATTTTTGACTTTTATAGGTACTTCAAATTTTCTTTTATCAATTGTAGTATTTTAAATTATTATTTTTGTCTTGTTTTATTAAAAATGTTCGATGTCCAAGAAAACTATGTCAAGTGTGGTTGATTTCGTGTTTCAAGTAAAATAAGAGGAAATTAATAGTTTAAATATTATTTTTATTAAAAAAAATTCATATATTTAAATGAAAAGTATGATAGAATTTGATTATCAATTTTACACTTAAACTTTTTTTTTCAACCCAAGTTTCTATTCCTACAAAGTTTTATCTTGCTAAATCAATAAGTAATCGGAATAATTGGAGGTAGACTTTTTTCCTAAGCATTTGAATCAAGTTCGAATCCTGAAATGAACATTGTTAAGATAATTTTACTTGAATATCACTTCGACTTAAATAGGACTATACTCAAACTAGAGATGGCAAAAAAAAAAAAAAGAAATCGACGAGTTCTGAGCCGATCCGACCCGATAGGGTCAGGTTTTTTTTCCTTGAAACTGGATTTTTAGTCGAGTTAGGTCAAATTTAGCATGAAGCTATCCCACCTCGAGATATCTACAAAATTAACATTATATTTTTTAATATTAATTAGATTAAAGAATTTTAAACTTTATCACTATGACATCATTTTATCATTTTTACTCTAATTTCACACTAGTTTCTTTCCCTCTCTCATTTTAATTTATTTTTCCAAGTCTCCTCATTTCGACGATGTAATATATATATTTACTTAGTCATCCCAAACAGAATTTTTTTAATAATTTTGAATCTAATTAAGCACAATTTCAAATAAAAAAAAGTTTGAACTCGAGTCAGGTTGAATCGAGTACACAATTAACTTTCAAATTCAGGTTCAAAACAAGTTAAATTTTTTAAGGTCGAGTCGAAGTCAAGTCATAAGGATAAAATATCTAATTGAGGTGGGGGTAAAAATCCACTTCACCCTATTGCCATTTCTAACTCCAACTATAAAAATGAGGACATTTATGGTTATTAAAAAAAAAATTGACTTCATTGACTTGATAAATCCAGAAGCTTCCTCAATTCAACCAAAGAAAAAAATTTAACACACTTCAGTGCCCAAATTTCTCCCCGATTAGCAAAGATTGGGATTTTTTTATTTTTATAATTTTTTAATAATTTATTTAATTGTAGTGAATAAATCAAACTAATAGACTAGTTGAATCGATAAACTAGTAGTCTGACCAATTCAATTACAAATTCAATTCTAAAAACTTTGGTCTCGACAAGACACTCCCATTCTATTGAACCTGTCATATCAGGCACTCGGATTCTTCACAAAATTATAATATAAAACTTTGACCGGAGATAATACTAACATGTTAAGGACTCCATCCACTTCAAACAAACGACACTTAGAAGACACGTGTATTTATATCTTCAGGCATATACCTTTGCTAGGTTATTGACATCATGTTATACTTACCCTTCATAGTATTATAATACCTAAATTTTCATACAATCTTGATGTTACTCGAAATATAAATATGTCAGTTTTATCCAAGATATATCTAATACCTTTATCTAAATATATATATTGTTGAGTGTTTTTCTCTCTCTTTTTATATGGTATTGTTCATTGATATGACATGTTAGATAGGCTTCATGCATATAAACACATATCCTACTCTAGACTCAACATATGTTTGTACGGTTTTATGCACATGTAACTTCGCAGGAGAGCGAGCTCAACCTGCAAGCTCATCCAATGAGCTCATTAGGATCCGGCCCAAAGTGATGGTAATTATCGTAACATTTATAAAAAAAAATTCAAATAACATCAAATTTCTCCACTTTATCTTCAATGTGACAAACCAAAATAAAAATGTGTTTTCAAATGGAATTAAAACTCTCAAACCAGATTAACACTCTACAGTGATGAAAATATACAGTAAATCACATATTTACAAAGCAAAGGAGTGAAAAAAGATTTTTTACCCTCTGCATATACAGTAACTTTAGATATACATGATGTACATATGCATAGATAACTTGATGGAGATCCAAAATTTTAACCTTAAAGACCACAGTAAGGATAAATACCTTGATCACGAGAAGATTCATCCGCGTCATGACTCGAGGCGAGCAAATTGACCTACAAAAGACAATCGGAACAATTAGCATGACCCGACCCCTGATGAACTATAGCATAATAAACGACTGGAAAAGGCAAAAGTGATGCGAAATGTATACCTTGATGATTTCCTGCTTTGCTGTTGGACGCATCGTGCTCGTCAAGACGCTGAAGTTAAAAGGCTGCTCGGGAAAAGGAGAAAAGGTTTAGGTTTATTTCAATTGTGGTCCGTTTTGTGTTTCTGACTTGATAATGTTTCGTATCTGTGTAACTTTCAGACAAACATATTCGACTCATGCAAAATGTTCAAGAAAAACTTACCCTGAAAGGATCACCTCTTAAGGACTGCACGAAGATAGATTTTCCCGACTCTGTACCCTACACATGAACAGCCGTCCAAAAACCGAAAGTTAGATATGGAATATCATTAAAATTATGTATGTTAATAAGTGGTTTAAGGGTTTATGTTGGCATATATTGACAATGTACCTCGATATAGACATCCCTAAGTCGCCTTCCTGTTTGAGCGCAACATATGCGAACAGCATGTTCGTCGCAACTGCCACTGATGATATAGTCCCTTCCGTTCATATAATATGAACGAGTGTAATTATGAGCACTTCCGGTTGAAGTTATGTTGAAACTCGTATGGAGCCTCCCATCGACTGCCAAAAGTTGCTTAACCTGAATAAGACCATTAAGAGATCAATAACGAAATACCAGACATCACCAAAGAAATATTATAAATTCTCTCAAATACGCGTAATCTATAGTGTATAACCACAGTTGAGATGGAACTATGTACCTCATTATCAATGGCTGAAACAAGGAGATAGAGATCATCGGGAGAAAAGCAAACCATAACATTTCCTCGGGAGCTTGAAGCAGTATAGCAAGGGTTCTCAGGTTTCTCCCTCAGATCCCACATCTTCACATCTTTGTCAAATGAAGATGTAGCAAACATACAAGGAGAGTGGTGGGCGAACTTAGCAACATTAATAGGTTCTCGATGCATATTAGTAAACACTTGTAACCGTTTCCCGGTACTAATGTCATATAGAGCAACACCTTTCGAGTAGCCACTGGCAAGGAATTGGTCATCCGTTGAGTTGACATGAACTGAAGTTAATTGTTCGAAATCTTCGAAATGAACTGCACTGGAACCACAAGATCTGTCTCCTAGTTTGGCCGGCATATGATTAACATCAAACAACTTCAAGCAACCATTATCGAATCCAGCTACGAGCTGATTGTTCAACACGGAAAAATCATCAGTGATAGTCAAAGCGATTAACTGCTAACTAATTTAACTCATTTGAAGTTAATCCGTACCTTGGATGGATATTTCTTGAGCCAGCAGAGTCCAAGAACACTGTTAATCATTCCTATAGATGAATTATAGCCAACAAGATTCCCAGTCTCGTGATTGACAACAACTATTTCACCATCTAAAGTTCCAAAAGCCATAAGGCCCGAGTTGGAAGGATGGTACTCGAATTGCCTCGGACGAAGCCGCTTATTTTCTTCCATATATATATGACTTAAGCTGGACACCGGATGTAAGGAGGGCCACATTGAAGACCCGAACCTAGCAGCACTAAGCGACCTTGAGAAGAAACATTGACTCTTTCCATAACAATAAGTTTGCTTTAGTTTCGAAGAGTTCCCATAGTGAACACCGCTTGTTCCCGTTTCACGCTTCTGCAAAATGTTGACAACATTCTTTTTGCGGTTATGTTTGTATGGCAAGTACTCATAGAATTCGGAAACAATAGTCTTCGAAGTTTCCTTCTCTTTCTTTGTGATTGGCAGATTATCTAATACCGCTAAACGAGGTAAGGAAGCAACCATGTACGCTCTATAATGTTTCTCGAAGCATATGGGCGAAGGATGATGCCAAATATCTTTATTTGATGTACCCGAAACATTCTTCAACTCATATTGTACCTGCTGGCAAAGAAATCTGTTAGATATACAACAAATATGAAGAAATTCGAACTTTTTCTAACCACTATAGACAAATCATACAAGCAAATTGTCTTCTTGCCTCATTTTGCGGTTTCAGGCTCACACACAAATTATGAAGCAGACTAGGTGATCCATCTGATCGGTCTTGGAGGTAACCCGAAAACTTCCATCCATCAACTTTTGATGAATTATCAATTTTTCTGTGAACTTCAGGTACCATAAACGATTCTCGGAGAGAAAGGAATCCTATAGTTGTCTCACCAGCACTGTACGAACAGGTATTGATCGCATTCAAGCTACCTTTCTCACGAGATGACAAATTGCACAGCCCGGTATCCTTGCAACACAAACAATTTTGGAACCGTAGTTCCAACAAAGAAGGAAGTTCCGCTAGAACTTCAGTTGTTGTCCAGAGATTAGCGACTCTCGTCTCGCACATTGATAGACGCATCAAATTTGGCATGCAAGAAAAGCAGTCTTTTTGCAAACTAGTGAGCGAAGTACAAAAATCCAAATTCAGAGTGTGTAATCGCATGAACCTTCCGACCATGTCGAGTTTTTGAATATTATTAGACCTCAACTTCAAAATATGACAAGGCAAGCCGACATGGCAGAGATCCCTGAACAGAACACAATAATAACAAAGTTTAGTTACTGTCCAAATGGTAAACATCTTAACACTAAACACAGAAGTTCCTCAATGTCGATACGCAATACTAAACAGACGAGGACGAAATGATATTCAACAGGATAGTCATCAGACATTAGGCTAATTTTATCAGTTACGATTATATAACAGCCTAACACATCATTCTAAAGGAAGATAACAAGTCGTCAACCTCAGAAACACCTCAAACATGCTGTAAGGGAAAGAAGTATTACACACCGGAGAAAATCCTTCTTTAGAGACTTGCTACTAAGATCGATTACTCGGAGCTTTAGTTTCGTTGCATTCATCAATGAAAGTATGTGTTCTTCATCCAAGACACAAGTTGATCCGTGATCGAGGACATCAACGGAATCAATATCAGACCAGTCAAGTGCTAGGAATACATCAATTATCGGAGGAATATCATCGTTTTTCAACCGGTTTAGAGAAACCACAATGTTACACTTCTCTTGACAAGACTTTTGAACCTTGGCCTGAATGATATAACAAAAACAATCCATTAAAATGCAATGAAAAAGCAAGCTCATATGAAACCAGCAAGAATGTTCAAAGATTTGACCTCGGAAAACCATGATAAAACCGCAGAATTCGGACAAACCTCGTGCCTCTTACAAGAATCGAGATAACTAGCAACAAAAATAAACAAACAATAAGGGAATCAGTTAAGCTCTAAACAGAATCTGAAATTCCCATGAAACAACCCACAATTTTGTTCCCAAAATGTCATATATCAAGAAAACAGGGTATATGAAAGTCTCATCAAAGCAAGAAAATTGGGTTTTTGACTTGAAAAGTCAACGTCTCTCATTCATACCATATGGTAACCAGATCGAGTTGGGTCGAAATGGAAACACTTTCTACTGACAAAACCACCGTTATGTCAAATTCTAACAAGCTCATAGAGTTCAACATTTTTTCACCTGAATTACCCCCTATGAATGACATTCCTTAATAAAAACCCAATTGTCCTCTAAATTCAAAACACCACTTTGTACTATAATTCCTTTCAAATATCTACAAATTCCTAAGATCCATGTTTTCTTTTACAGGTCAACTCCATAACTGCATGTTCTCAGAAACATATAATCAAACATGTCGAAAAAAAAAAAGAACTAAGGAAGAAAAAGGGTACCCAAATTACCAATTTAGTAAACTGGAAACATCCATGATGGAAATGAAGCTTTTTTTGTTCTCCAGGTTTGCTGTTGTGTTTTGTTTTTTTTTTTTTTTTTTTTTTTTTGCAGCCAACAGCTGCTGCAACAGTAATGACATAAAATCGAATTCAGTAAAGTTTTTAATACAAGACAACTATTGACTGTGTAATAATAAGTGAAGTGACGTCTCAGAAAACACAATGTAATTAAGGATAAAGCTTATCATCCATTTACCTGCTGCTGTTGGATTTGCTTCTGTTTATATCATAATATTATAATCAAATTGGTTCATTGGTTTTTTTTCAAGTAGCATTCGGCCTACTTATGATATTTTACTTTATGATATTTCAACTGTTGTAGGTCCATTTCCGATAAATATTTCACTCTCAGCTGAATTTAAAAAACAATAATGGTGCTTTAATTAATTAATTAATTCCCACATGATTTACACGAGGCTTTGTCTTGTACTACCTAAAATTGGGTCAATCAAATCCACTTTTAAAACATTTTTCTGTTTTGGGTTCGAGCCTGATTCCACTCAGCCCGTCCAAAAACCTTTTTTACTGTTTAAATAATAAAAAAGTGGCTTTTATATTTAATTATATAAATTATATAAATCAAGGTTTTGACTATATAAAGAAATAACGTTCGCATTACAATTTCTTTTTGGTAACAAGAAATAGCTATAAAGCCGAAGTAAAAAACAAATTAACTAGAAGAATAAATCACAGGATAGAGATCACCCTTGTGAAGCTCCCTGATGGGCTCTTCCCAAATATTTGCATCTTATCGTATTTTTTTTTTGTCAAATTTAACTATCCAATCAACTACTTTATTATGTTATCTGGGAATGAGTCGAAGACAAACCTTCTAATTACGGTATAAAAGTTGCTTAATCAAGCGCAACTTAGATAACATATTAGGTCCTACACTATAAGCTAAAATAGTTTCCACAGCTAAAGCATTATCACACTTCAATTCCAGTTGCCTAAAACCAAACATCCATGCTAAGTTTAGACATTCTAAGATAGCTCTTACTTCAATTTTTGAAGACAAAATCTTTCCTAATTTGCATAGTAAACCCACCTTCCAAATGCCATCATGATCTTTAAACACACCTCCTATCGCAGCAGTGTTAATACTATCCAAAAATACACCATCTGTATTCAACTTAACCCATCATTTCTCTGGCTTTCTCCAATGATCATCTGATGCCATTTGAATGCAATGTAGCTCACATGATTTTGAGTTTATAAAGCTCTCAGTCCAAACTAAACTTGTATTTACAACAACATCAACATTACTATGCCTATTATTGAAGATGAAATTGTTTCGGCATTTCCATAACAACCAACATAGAATTGCAAATTGAGTCAACCAATTTTCTTCATTCACTTTCAATACTTCTTGTGATGACAAGTTCTTGTTTAACCACAAATTTAAGTTTGTGGAGAAGAAACTATTCCTTGCTGAGCTAGGAATCACCGCCTTCCACACTGCTTTTAAAAACTCACAATCCCGTAAAGCATGTAAATTAGTCTCTATCTGATATCCACATCGAACACAATGGCCTTCATTAGACATATGCCATCGAGCTCGCTCCCCATTAGTCAGAATCCTATCTTGCCACAATAGCCATAGGAATACACGAACTCTCTGTGTAGCCTTACAATTCCAAATCAACTTGCAATTAACAGCTAAATTGACATTACTATGAGAAATCATACTCTTGTAAGTATCAGCTGAGGAGAAAAGGCCATTCTTCGACCACTTCCATGATACTCTTTATTTCAAGCATTTGTTTTCAATCTGAATAAAGGATAACTATATTAGTAATCACTCAACTATCAAAACATTTTTAAGCTTACATTATAATTTATTTGACACAGGGCATTCTCTATTTCAAGTACTTATCCTCACCCTGGGTATGGAGCAGCTTCAAAACTCATGATCAGCATCTACCTCCTTAATAATAGACGTTTAATAGGAAATATGAAAAATTTGAAAGATAAAGCGACTTTCTTTCCATCCATTACTTGGTAGAGTTGAAAAATGAAAATAAAACATTTAAAAATTGCAAACTTTTTAATTAATATACACGTTCGATTTTCTTTACTCTCACTCTTCTTTCCTATCAAAGACACTCAAAATTTATTTTCTTTCAACTTTTCCACTCTTTCCTTCTATCCTTTCAGTTTTCTACGCTACCAAAGCAATGTCTTCCCGCTTAACCTTGAACGTTTGAAACGATAAATATATCATTAAGTTTTCAACCCATCGCTTTATAACTGCTCTTAAAACTTCACTGATATATTATTATATCATACAGTATGAGCTCAAAGAATAAAAGATAAAGCCTATAGAAGAAGAGGAACAGATAAAAGGTGATATCGGTTCAGTTCGGCTCAGTTCGGTTTAATCAAATTTTTTCGAACTGTTCATCATAATTCGATTAGGTTCTCGATTTTTTATATTAATTTTTTTTGTTTTGGATTTTTAGATTTATTTTGATAATATGAATTTTGTTTTATAACCTTTGAATATTATTTGACAAAATTTCGAATTTTTTTCATAAATATTAATAAAACATTTATTTCTAAATCATAAAAAATATATATTAAATAAAAAATAAAATTAAGTTCAATTTTGAGTAACTAAATTTTTTAAACTTACATTCCATAAATTGTTGAAAAACATCGATTCAAGTCAATTTTTAATTTTTCCTATATTTTTTTCTCAAAACTCTAGGAACAATAGCAGCTTTAGCAAATCCCCGTTAAGACCAGAAATGGGCCTCAAACCAAAGAGATAGCGATAAGGTATAAAAGACGAAACAACCATTGCCAAACAAGGACACCAAACTCAACTAATCATCAACATTGAGTGATTACGCCTCAGGCAGCTTCACCAACTCCCATACAAGTCTTGTACAAAAGGAGAAGGATCTTTTTCCAGTTTTTTTGTTTGACGATTTTCAATTCAAATGCAGTTTTTAGGTTTCCAATTCAAAGGAGTTTTTGCTATTAATCGGATCGATTCACAATCGGACCAATTTTCGGAACATTGAAAAATACATGAGTGGAGAATGGAGTTTAAGCCCGCACAAATAGAAGTGAGTATTTGATCGAATCAAATAAAATAAAAAAAATTTCAAGTTAATTGAGTTGACGAATCACATTTTATCATCATAACTTGATTAGAAATTTTCTCGAATCGAGTTGAGTGAGATGAAATTAAAGTCAAATTAAATATATTTGTTCGAGTTAAATTTTAAAAAATAATTTTGAGTCTTTGTAACTACTGTCACCCACCGTAATCAAATTTGTTATTAACTTTCATCACCTCATAATTTATTTGTTGAAACCTTTTTGAAACCGACTTATATTTTGAAAACGAAAGTGAGAGTCACCACCAATCCTTTTTATAAGGTGTGATCGGATCACATCGCAATTTAATCACTTTAATAAAAGGTTTGATTTACTAAAACAATTATTTTTAGTCTACGAAATTTAGGAAATGGGTTCGGGAGTCGGTTACACACGAGAAATGATTAGCACCCTCGTTACGCCCAAAATTGGTACCTAATTGATTACATGATGTTTAATGTCGAAAATTGAAAATTTGGAGAATTTAAAATGCGATCCCTTCGTATTAAAATATTTTAATAGAAAAGGCTTTATTTTGAATTAATCGAAAAGAATTATCATGCCCCGTGAGTTAGGACATGACACCTTTAGTTTTCAAAAATTAGAATAATCGTCGTTTAAATCGTTACTTAAATCTCGTTTTTATATTTTTGAAATGGATATTCGACTATTTTAGTTTTAGAAAGAAGTCATACTCCGTAAGTTAAGAACACGACTTTTCTAATTCCAAAAATAATGAACATTGTCACGATTTAAAAATTTTACCTTTTTTTATGCATCGTGAAAAAAAAAACAAGCGTAATTCTTAAAACAATATGTATTTTACTTATTCGGGCATAATATACATATGGATAAATACTTAAATTTAATGTATGATATGATGATAGCGAAATAATATAAGATGGCCAAGTGAGTAGAATATTTATATCAGAATGATAAATAACAAATAAATGGATAAATACTATAGTAATAATAATGTAAATATGGCAATAATAAGAATATTAATTCATGGCCTTAATAACAAAATAAATAAAGTAACTTTGAAAAAAATAAAATAAAATGACAGGGAAATATAAGTAATGTCAAATTTAAATATTTAAAAATAAAAAGAATAATAAATAAATAAATAGGCAAAACAAATAATAATAAATTTAAGTATTTAAAAAGTAAAAGAATAAATAAATAAATAAAATAAGTAATATTAAATTTAAGTATATGAGAAATATACTTAAAAAAATGATGACAAGATATACAAATAAAAGGAATATAAACAATAATTTTTTAAATATATGAGAAAGAATAAAGAAATGATAAATAAATAAGTAGATAAATATAAAAGAAAACAGTTTAATAAAGATTAAAAATAAAGGACTAAATCAAAATTTAAATGAAATTAAGGGTATAAATTAGAAAAAAGAAAAAATAGAATAATAAGGACTAAAATGTAACATGCTAAAAGGGATAGGGACTGAGCGAGAAAATATCTCAAACTTCCCTATGTGCATCATTTAAAAGGACCAAAATAAAAAAAATTAAAATTAAACAGGATAAATTTAAAAAGAAAAAGAAAAGAAATAGGACTATATTGAAAAATGCTTAAAAAGCGGAAGGACCAAAGGCGCAAATATTTCCCCTTTAAAAAACATGCGGTTCATGAGGCAAGTCGGGTCGGCCCAAAACGACGTCGTTTTTGAGGCATTTCAGACTAGCCTAAAATGGTGCCGTTTTGGCACCCTATTTAAGTAAAAAAAATGCTTCAAAAATTCATTTCTACACAGTTTAAAAAAAATTGAGAACCTCTTTTGTTGTTTCTCTGAAATCACCTCAGGGTCCGGCCATCGATGCTGTCATGGACTACCATGGCCACCAGTCGACAGCGACACCGACCACCTCCTCTGGTGGCCGGAAAACCACAAAAAATTCCTTTTCAACCATTTTTAAAAACCTTTTAATCCCTTTTAGCCTCGATTTGACGTAAAGAATAGCAAAAAACACTTGAGCTATTGAAAACCTTTCGGTTTCCCTCGCCTGACGACGATTCTGCCTTTCATTGAAGGCAATGGCCTCGGCCTTACGCGGCGAAGGACCACAATACATGTAAGAAAGAGGTTATTTCTTTTCTATTTTCGCAAAAAATAAAATAAAACAAACTACATTTTCTTTTAATTTGTTATTTTCTCTTCTATTCTGTCTCTTTTTTTTTGTTCGATTCTTTTTTGATTATCTGTATTTTTTTATTTCAAAAAAAAAAACTCTTACAATTTACTTTTTCAGGCTTTTTTATAGCTGAAAGTTACACTGTTCTTATTACTACTCTTTGGGTGTTGTTGCTGTTCTTTTCTTCTTCTTTTTTCTTGCAGGCAGTGGTTGAGGATGACGATGGCAGATGAGTGGCGGTGGCAGTCCTCGGTGCGCGAACGTGTTGATGTGGCACGAGGAGAGACGCAAAGGGGCTAGGGTTTCTGTTTTTTTCTGAAACAGTTTAGGCTACTGGGTCTGGGGCCATTACGGTTTTTTTTTTAATTCTTGGGCTTTCAGGCCTTGTAAATTTGGGCTTGTAACTGGAATGTTAATGGACTCTGGACTTTAATTATTTTTGCTTTATTTACTTTTTCTATTCGGTTTTTTTGTCTGGGCTCGGATGAAATTGGGCTTTCATATTATTTATTAATTTTTTATATACAGGTTAGCTTCTTTAGTTGCTTAGTTGCTTCAATTATCTTTTGATTCTTGTCACTATGGATTTTGAAATTAAAATACATATTAAATGTAAAAATGTGATTTTTTTTTAATAAAAGTTATTTTAAAGATAAAATGTGAAATTGATACAACATAAAATTTTAACACGATTATCTTATGGCATCACTAATAATTCAATTCTAATATAAATATTCAATATGATTAAATAGTTCAATAATATAAATAGTACAAAATGTGAAATTTAATTTAATAATATAAATAGTAGATATAAATAAAATTATTACTATTTAGCAGTGGCGGAGCCAGAAAATTCTTTTTGGGAGGTTGAAATTAAATTGTATATTTTTACGATAGTAAAAATATAATTTCATCATTTTAATCGTCTATATCTTTCTCATTTTTAAAAGATTAAATCAATTTTTTATCATTTTTGGAGGGGCCAAAGTGTAATTTTACCATTACTAATTTGAAATTTTATAATTTATAAAGGGTCTAAATTAAAAATCTATCATTTTAAGGGGGCCATGACCCCCCTGGGTCTCTTAGTGGTTCTGCCATTGCTATTTAGGTTTAGGGTTTGTTTGGATGATTTTGATTTTTTATTTGGGGTAAAGGGTGTGAAATAAAAGTTTAGGGAGAAAATAAAAAGTTTTGGAGAGTAAATTTTTGAGGGAAAGTAAACAAGGGAGTAAAATTTTGGAGGGAAGGTATTAAAAAAAAAAATTGGAGATGGGAGGAGAGTAAAAGTTCTAGGGAGAAAGTGGGAGGAAGAAAAAATTTTGAGAGAAAATAAAAATGTTTTGGGGAAAAGTAAAAATGATATTATAGTTTGATATACGGTTTATTCAAATTATTTAAGATATTCGAATTCGAAAACTCAACTCGATTCGAACTCGAAATTTAAAAAAATTTTAAGTTGAGTCGAATAACTCAATTTGTTTAACTCAAAATTTAAAAAAAAAATTATTTTTTCGAATTGAATCGAATTTTACTCACCCTATTCACAAACCACTTTATAGGTGCAATTGATGATGTCCGGTTAGTAATACAAAGCCATTGAAGAACCGTAAGTCACAAGAGACAATGACTTATGTTTTCGTTACAAGACAAATGTTCTTTATTTTGTATTCAAGAGTCAAAATATATGATTCACTGAAAATTCCAAATTTCCAAATTAGTTCATTTCACAGTTATGATTAAATTATCAATTAGATTCCAAAACTTGAAAACATATAAATGATAAAAACAAAATGAATAATTTAAAACTTGTTTGTAAAATTAAGTCTTAGCTCAATTAGTATCGGTATTATTGTCTGTGCAGGAGGATGTAGGTTTGAGTATGCTAAAGCGCATTATTTTCTTATTTAAGGGTTGGGGAATGACTATAAATAATTCTAGGTATTATATTAAAAAGAACTAATATGATAAGAATTATAATGAATTCTTTTATATAAAATTATTATTTTTAAAAAATATATGTTTTTCAAAATTTTGAAAAGTTACTTCACCATCATCATATGGTAAATTAACTCTAAAAGAAAAGTGGTTAAATGGTCTTCACCAGAATGACTTTTCATCAATTAAGCCTTTTATCAAACCATTATTCAATTAATTCATATTAATTATATTTAACGATGACGCCGAATATAGATATCGAAGATCGTATTTATACTGGTGATACCAAATACATTGGCACTACTAAAAAATATAATTTTTCAAGCAACTGAGCCAATCATTGGTTGATGTGGCAAGGTGGTGATGCCAATCTTATTGGCACCACCCATTTTCACTATTCATTTCAAGTTATTTACGTATTTAATTAAAAAATTGAGTTATTTTTATAAATAATAAAAAAAAGTAATTTTTATAAAAAAAAATCCCAATTGATGAAAAATATATTAATACATAAATGACTTTTACATTATTTTTCAACAACAATTTGCACCATCTGACCTAAACGATTTTATAGTCAGCAATCACAAGTGTGAAAAAGCCCTTGTTCAATTGCATAATCTGAGCCAAATCTATGATGATGGGAATAAAGTGACATTTTGAATTTTGAGGACTGTGGGAATAAAGTGACATTTTCACACCATTGGTGGGGGGAGGGGGGGCTTGCAAATTAAAAACAGCAAGAAATTTATGTGTTCCCAATGAAAACTTTCGAAATTATTCTACGAATTCAGTCCTTCTACTTTAATTACATTTTAAATTTAAAATTTTAATCCAGATTAAATCACGGCCATAAAACATGTGATAAGCATATTATTACATGTATGGTATCATGCTAGATTACTCTTTCCACATATTGTTTAAAAATAATCCAGCAATTGACTTAACAATTGTTGTTTGTGTCAAGACTAGGATTTTAAAATTCGAAAAATATATGGACTAAGAATGATCAAATTTGAGAATATGAATTGAATCTACTACAACTTTACATATAGTGCAAGATCAATAGCAACGTTTAACCAAATATATTTAACTGCTACATGTTTGGAGCACGATTGAAATTTTAATATTTAAAAAGTAAATAAATTAAAATTGATTTATTTGAAAAAAATATAAAAACTAATATTTATAAATTAAAATATAGGAACTAAATCAAAATTAAATATTACCTAACATAATTAATTATGAAAATAATCCACAAATAATTTTAAAAAATATTGATACAAATATTTATAGTATAATAAAAATGTAAAAAATATTGATTAAAATAAATATGACAACTTATTAATTTGTTTTATTTATACAAATCAAATCAGGAGGGTCTATTTTGAATGTTCAACCGAAACCAGCCCAACCAAAGCATTTACTCCCGAACTATCACGAAAGATATTTGTTTATTCTTTAAAAGTACGATACCGTTATAGTTATAAATAAATTATATCCTTAAAAATAGTAACTAAAATCAAATTATTATAGTGCTCAACTAAATTAAAAACCGTGAAACACGACTGATTGAGTATTAGCTCGTTTGGTATTGGTATTATTGTCAGTGTAGGAAGTCGTGAAGTCGAGGCGTATTATCCTCTTATTTAAAGGTTGGAGAGAAGTTATAACTAATTCTTAGCTTTATATATAAGATATGATAAGTCTAAATGTCACATTTATCAATATTGTTTGAAAATTTTTATTTAACTAATTTGTTAAGTTTTTTTTTAAAGTCCAGCTAGCGAACTTCAAGTGACAATTTGATAATCGTTTTGATGAATCAATACCTATCAATGAGCAAAATAACATATCTTGAATCCAAGCCGATCTAATAATTAGTGTAGAAAATAGAGGAAAAAAACTGATTGAATTTTTGTTCACAAATTCATGATGTTTAAAGTTGTTTTATAAAAAAATTGAATTGTAGAAAAGAATGTGAATTGAGTTTTTTCAATTGGTACAGGCGATACGAATAAAAAAAACTATGCAACAATGATTTCAATAACCTAATGATTTAAATGAAAATTTTTGAATTATTCAGTGACTATTTTGTAACTTTTTTAAATTAAATGCTCAAAACATAAACTTGCTAATAGATTAAAGACATGGTGTGCAATTTAACCATTGCGTAATTGATCTTAAAGAATACAAGTAAACAGCTTTCAAGGTGACTTTGTAAGTTTCTAATTATAGTAATTGAAGTATAAAATGTTTTGAATAATTAATTACTCTGTTTTTTTTTAAATGTAGGCAGTAGGCTTTCAGATTTAACCCCAAATCGGACCGTCCATTTTGACACGTGTTAGATCAAAGCACTTTTTTATTACACGGTACACAGTCGAACACATCAACACAATTACGAACATACACGTCATTTTCATAATAAATATCTGAAAATTTCTGAATCTAAATAAAACGAGAAAAAAGCCGACCGGCATTACCTTAAAGTTGCCATGATAATCAGCTTCGCTAATCACAATTAACTTCTTAATAATTTAGAGATCAAGATTTTCAGATTATTAAAAAGCTTAACAACAATTAATCGAAGAAGTGCTTTTAATTTCATGCGACACTGATATCGTAACGAATATGCTTAAGAAGCACCGGGATGACGATATCCGGTGAGCTAAGCTGCGGGAGATGACCGTCGGACGTCATGACTTCGACGATGGATTCGCCGCCGAGGTTTTGGTGTAAGTACTCGGAGACGACGACGGGGACAGCCAAGTCTTTAACGCTTTGAAGGATATGGCAAGGAACCGTCACAAGGTTGAGGATCTGTCTCATATCGCTTTGAAATATGGTTTGAGCTACGCTGAGAGCTATATCGGGTCTCATATTGAAAAGGGTACGGCTAAATTCTTGAACTGCCACCGATTCCAAGTCGCCGCCCACTGCTAACGGCGCAAAACCGGAACACCAAGCTTTGTAGTTGGCTCCCATTGCTTCGAAGAGTTGGTCTAAGTCTTCTTGCTCGAACCCACCGTAGTAATCCACGTCATTAAGGTACCTAAAACAATAAATAAAAGATTGGGTATAAAAAAAAAAAAAACAAAATCATTTGGAATCTCTGATCTCATCGAAAGCAACCTTTTTTTTTTTTTTACCTTGGGGAAGCAGAGATCATGATGATTTTAGAGAAAAAATCGAGTCGGGAAATAGAAGCTACGGCGCCAACCATGGCGGAAACGGAGTGGCCGACGAAAATACATGAATCGACGTTGATTTCTTCAAGGATCGCAAGCAAATCATAAGCATAACCTTCGAGAGTAGCGTAACGATTGAAATCGAAGTATTCGGGGTTGGTGGTTCCAGCACCCATGTTATCGTACAATACGACACGGAAATCGTCGACTAGGTGAGGAACCAAGTGCTTCCAAACCGATTGGTCCGTACCGAACCCATGAGCCAAAACGATGACTCGATCGCCTGAACCCAGTACCTTCAAGTTGTGAGCTTCTTCGACGATCCCCATTTAATTGTCCCTTTTCTACCAAAACTGTGGAAAACAGAAACCAGAAGAAATAAAGAGTGAATATTTTTGGTTTCACATGTGGGTTATATTTATATTTGGAAAGCTAATGGAAAATTGATCTCTGTGACGGCTTTGAAGAGGGTTTGACGCAAGACAGATGGTTCATATGGACCGCACATGTGCGATATTTTTTTTCTTTTTTGGATAAGATAGATCGGACGGTGGAGAATCACTTGATTATAGAAAATTAACTCCATGTAGCAACCTAAAGATAGTAGGTTTAAGAATATATAGCGCCTAATATACAATGGTGAGTTTGGTTCAGTTTGATGAGACTGATAACTTAGTTTAGTTCGGTTTTTAATTTTTTATATTAATTTTAGGTTTGATGTAAGAGAGTTTAATCGGTTGGAGTAGTCGCTTTTTTCAAATTGACTTAACGAACTTTAACATTAAGAAAATCGATCCAATCGATTTTAGTTGAGAAAATTTGTAAACTGAATCGACTTTGATTCGATTAGTTTTTCCAGTTAATTAACATTGGGTTATTGAATTGAGTTTATATAATTATATATACATTATATATTATAAAATATAAATATATTTTCACAAAATATACTTTATTTTGTGGCTTTTGGACATTAATTGGTAGCTTTTCAAAATATCTTTTCATAAATATTTTAATAGGATTTTATTCATGAAGAATAAAATATCTTTTTACATCATAAAAAAATTAATTATAATTTAAACAAAAATAGAATTTAATTCTATTAAAATAATTAACATTTTTTAACTTAATTCATTAATAGTTATTTAATTAATATTATAAATTATATAGTTATAAAAATTTTAATAATATTGTACTATATAATGTCAAAATCATTCATAATTAAATAAAAAAAATACGCGGTTAAAATAATACATCTTAAACTTACGTCATTCCAAACTATTACGGCGGTAAATTAACCGTATGTGGGGCCCACATAAATGGGGTTGTAGTGACAATGAGATCTAAGTTCTAATTGCAAGTGGGGTGAAGAAAAGGAAGTCTCATTCTCACTTTTTTTCTTTTTTTTTTTCCTTTTGATTTTTCTTTTTCTTTTTCTTTCTGTGATAAGTAGTCACCAAAATTAATTTCGTCTGATTATTAAATATTTAGAAATTTAATTTTAAAAGTATCACAAGATTTTAGAAGGCAATATTTACATTTTAAACAATGAGTTTTTCAAAAAATAAAAGATATTTATTTTAATTTTTATATAATTGATAGAGTTATTTTATATTTTTCATATATTTTTGTATAATTAATATTTTGATGATTCAATCATTTATGTATGTTAAATTTGACGTAAACTAAAATTTTTAAGCTATTCGTTTTATGTAAAGAAATTCCAGCCGTACTTCAATAAATATTAGTATATATATACACTGTTTTAGATAGATATGTTAGAGATATCGAATTGGTTCGAAATTTACATGCATGTCAAGTACAATTATATTGATAAATTCAATGATTGGATCGTTAAAATATTAATCATAAAAGAATACGAAATGATCTAAATCTACTTTAGTTTCACATCTATTTTCTTTTTTTCTAATCGTATACAAATATATGAGTATGTCATTTGTAAGTGCAAATTTAATGCAAAACTTTAATAAATCTCACATTGTTAGAATCGCAGTTGTCCAGCAATATTTGTTCAGTTACCTGATCGGTCAAAGACTTGGTCAGTCAAGCCACGAGACACCTAGGCATATTTATATGTTGACCTTTTTTACGTGAGTCTTATTGAATGTTGCTTTAATAAGCAAATGGGTTTCTTGGACGTTCTCATTCTAGTATTTATGAAGAATTTAAGTATGTGGAATAGATTAAATTCGACTAGGGTTTTTGGTAATAAATTTTCTCCATCTCAAAGGCATATAACATGGTTGATTTTAAAGAGATTACTTTTATTTTATCTTAAGATAATATCGAAGAAGAAGAGTTTATATTGGACCACGATAATCAAATAAGCTATCATATCAAGCCTAAAAATATGTAGCCAATATGCATGGAAGATGCATCATTTTGAGGGAGTGACGTGCTGATTTGATTAAGTTATCTTTGTTATTTTCTCTTATATTTTTTAACTCTATTGTCAGGCTTTCTTTGTGAAAGATTGAACATTTGTATGCGAGACTTTGGTGAGTCGTTGTAACAAGTTGGGACTAGCTATTAGTACTGCAATTACTTCTTTGTGTAATGATAGATTGGGCTTCATCCAATAGGTGGTTGGATCAATTGTGGAATGAAACCATTTACGGAGTGAAGCTTCGCAGAGTATGATTGTTTCTGAATTGCGTTAACGAATGGCTACATGCAAAAGCTCACTTTATTTCTTTTATTTTTCGTTTCTGTTTCACTGTTTAATCAATAATGTGACTGAACACGATATTAAACAATATTAACAAACTACTTTAAATACTTGTAACATGTCTCTATCATTTTACATCTTTTTTAAATAATTTCTTATAAATATATTTTCGTATAATTTATTTCGGTGTATTTGTAATTTAGTTGTAAGTAATATGTGTTTGTTTGGAAATATTTTTAAATATTTAATTAAAAATATTATTTAAATTCTATCTCTTTGAGCAGCAAATTAATTTTTTTATATAACAAAATTATTATTAAAATTCATTTTACAATTTATAAAAATACATTTTTTCGAAATTCATAACTGTTGTTTTTAATAATATTATTTTTAGAACTTAGGGCAGCAATTTGGAAGACTAGTGTCCCAAATCCGACCTCATGGAATATAATATTTTTCTATGACATTCTTTAAGAATTAAATTAAAATATTCTTATAATATAATAATTAAGACAAAGCATTAATGATAAAATGGGCTGAGTTCATAATATTCCATTGCCATATAAGGTGTATTAATAAGCCAGTAGGTGTGAATTGGTGGTGCATGTTGATATTGCAATAAATTTGTATTTTACCGACCACTATATATTAAAAAATATTTACAAAATAAATTAATCATTTAAGTTAAATAACAACTTGATTAATTGTTCTGATTAAATAAATAAAATATATTTTTTTAGTATCATATTTAATTAGCCTCTTGTAATGGCCAATCCAAGAAATATCAACAATCATTCTTTTAGTTGAGTGTTGGATTGAATCGAATATTTTTTTTTGGATTAATTAAGTTGGCGAATTACATTTTATTATATTAATTCGATTTGAAATTTTTTTGAATAAAGTTGAATGAAATAAAATTCGAGTCTTTTTTTGCCATCAACTTTTGATTTTTTTTTTTCAAACTGTATTTTCTAACATATTTAATGAATAAATTTAAGGTTTCAATCTTTCACATGTTTGTTTATTGAGAAGTTTTTCTACTGAGTTAAATTTTTTTAGATAATTACGTTTTTTTCTTTAAATTAAGAGTTATTTTTAAATTTAATGTATTATTTATTTATTATTTTCCACATGCAATCATCTTATTGGGTTATCTAAGTAATAAATTACATCTCATAAAAAATATTCCACCAATGAAATTTCACATTATTCCCGTTAACTTTTTAACGGTACTTTCATTAAAACTGTTAGAAAAAGCAAATTGAAAAAAAAAAAGAACAAAGGTTGATGGCCAAAAAAGGCTCAAAATACAATTAGGGTCAGTGGCCAAATTTATCATTAAGCCAAAATATTTAAATGAATTATTAATTTTTAGAGGTGTCAAAGATGTAAATTTTCATTTAACCGAACGTTAAAAAGGCTTAAATTAAATGTTTTAGTTTTTGTGAGGGGCTTAAACTCAATTTTTGGAACGAAAGCCTTTGTCTGCCCCTTGACTAGGCTATATTCTATCCACGTGTTTCTGATTGAATCTAATTCGATTTTTTTGTCCCTTGACTAGGCTATATTCTATCCACGTGTTTCTGATTTAATCTAATTCGATTTTTTGTCTGTATAACTACGTCCAAGATCAATTAGCACAATACATAAATAGAATTATAATTACAATTAACACAACGTATAACTACGAATATAATCAATCATTAAATGCACAAACGGACGAATTGATAATCGAAATATATCTGGATAGGGCCATACATGATAAACCTTAAACTAGATTAAATATAGATCGAAAAATTATACATAATTTACATATAATGAGACTTAAACATTATGAAACTTTAATATTATTATAAAAGTAAAGTTGAAATGAAAATTAAGCATAAATTATGTATTTTATGGTTGAACAATTTCAAACATCCATTGAAAAATAATATGAACAATTTTAGTTTAAATTTGGTGATTGTTTTTGACTTTTTTCTTATTAGCATGAAACTCAACATTCTATCCTTGTCTGTCCAAATGTAGAGGCAAATGGACTTGGTCCCAAAAATGAAAAATATTAAATTTAATTTCTTTTTAAATAATAAAAATATATTTTAATCTCTTAAAAATAAAATAAATTTATTTAATCTATTTAAAAGTGATAAAATCATAACTTAATAAATAATAAATATATTTTAATCTCTAAAAAATTATAATTAATCTCGATGTTCGCTAAAAAAAAAGGATTCCTCCCTTTCTAAATATACCTAACAACTAACTAAAAACCCCATAATGTATTTGTCCTATATTCTATTGGACTCATTCATACAATGGCACGCACGTCCCATCGAATATGCCCCCATGGCTAGGAGCTGTCAACCCCCTATTCCATTCCATAACAAAAGAAAGAAAAAAGGGGTCTCAATGCATGTAATAATCCTGAATCATTGATCAAATTTTAAATTGATCTTTGAAGTTTAAAAAATTTCAATTGAATCCTCAAATTAAAATATCGTTTCAGTTAGATCTAAAAGATGCAAAAGTTAATACATAACGGTGGCACATAGTAAAGATTGATTAAAACACTACAAACTATTTCACAAAGACATCTGTGTTAAAAAATAGCATACCATCACTTGAAGTTTTAGAAATTAACCATAAATACATCACATTGATCAATAACCGATAACTGCATCCTAACTTTGTCACCATTAGGTTGCTCGGTTGACAAGCTCTCTGAGCAATCAATTAACCACTATCAATAGCCTTAAAGAAACCCACCACATCAGCAATGCATGAAAAAACAAGTATTAAATGGTTTATCCTCCTTCTCATCTTGGAGTTCAATTATGCAATCATCATCACGGTACTCTATCACGACAAAGTCTTCCAATAACAGTTCTTAATAAATCTAACAATGAGTTTGTCTTAAAAGTGTTGGAAAATATGGACATTACATATATAATAAGGGTAATTACATGTTATTATTTACTATCATGATAGGTAAGCCCAAATTAAAAGTGATCTAATTTGGTTAAAATTTTATTGGGCTTCAATTATTAAATAAAGTATGGGTTAAATATGTATAGATACTCTTCTAATCAAATTCTAATTAATGATGGGCTAATTAGAATTTGATTAGAACTAATATGCCAAGGTTATAAATGTAATCACCAATTTTGCCCGAGCCCGTCAGAATAAACAAGCCTAAGTACAAATTAGCCCAATTATCAAACCCTAAACCCAAATCATAGCCCAATCCCAAACAGTCCGTTTAAGCACAACAAATAATAACCAAATAAACAAAACAAAAAGCCAATAAAAGGTCCAGTCCATGTACAAAGCAAATTCGAAGCCCAATTGGAAAACCAATAAATAAACCCAATAAAATATAACAGTCCAGAAACAACAGTCCACTTACCAAATAGTCATGTCCAATTACAAAACCCAAATACAACTAGCCCAACAAACCAAATCCTAACCCACTAAGCCCAATTCACTCATAGCCCGTAAACAGAAGAAAAAGCAAAAGAAACCCTAGTCTCAAGCCATGCGCCGCCACGACCATTCAGCTGCCACCACACGCGTCTGCCACACGCTCCCCTGCGTCGTTTCGATGACCCACGCGCCCATGCGCGCACGACATGACCACTTCCCTAGGCACCTCGGCCGCACTTACCGGCAATCAAGAACTTGGGTCTCGATCGCTTCTACCATCGCCTTGCCCATGCCCTGCAAGAACAAACCCGACGAGGAACAGAGAACGAAGCAAATAAAAAGAAACCTGCAAATCGGTTATAAAAACAAAAAGGGGGAAACGTTTCGTATTCCTTTTCTCCCCCAGACGCATTACCAAAAAAAAAACACAAGAACCAAAAGCACAAGTCTTTGTAGTTTCGATTATAACAAAATCGAAGCAAATCTCGTAGCGAGGGTTCCCTTTCCGTCTTTACGAACTACAGCAAAAAATTATCAGAAATCGAACAAACAGATTAAAAGGTTTTTTTTTTTGTTTCGCTTCCTTCAATTTAATATCGTCTTTTACTCTTCTGTTTTTTACTTAATGTTTCGAAATCTAATACAAAAACCAATAACAAAACGAAAATAATAAACGAGAAAAAACAAGGAGCTTACCTTCGTAGACGAACAGTCGGATCTGTCTTCCTTCACCGAAATCGGGGGTAAAGACGGCCTTCAAGGTTTAAAGTTTGGAGACTTTCGAATCGGGTTTCGAAGGGAAGGCTTGAAGAGGCTGGACTCGCCTTTGATCGCCGAGTACCATGGTGGTTCAGTGGCCGGACTGTGGCCCTTCTGTTTTGCGGCCGAGAGAGCGAAAAGGGGGGCTAGGGTATCCGGATTTCAAAAGAGGAGGAGGCTGGATATCTGAGTTTTTTAGGGTTTTATCAATCTATTTAAACCAGGCGAAACGGTGCCGTTCAGGGAAGGTATGGGATCCGCGCGTCGACCCGCGTGGTGACCGGGATCCGCACCTCTCTACTTTAAAAAGGGTTATTTCGTGTTTAGTCCCTCCGTTACCTGATCATTTTGCAATTTAGCCCTATTAAACGCCACGTTTTGTGATTCGGGTTTATTTGCTCGTTCAGTCCCCAAACGTTTGCGCGCATTCCACTTAAGTTTGTTAATTCCCTTTTATATTAGACTTTTGCCCCAGATTCCAGCTTACGTTTTAATTTAATCCTGTTATGTATTATTTTGTTTTCCTTAAATATTTTGCTATTCTGCCATTATTTAAATATTACTATTATTATTATTATTATTATTTTAAGCTTATATGCACTGCTTTTTCAAACTTTTATATATTGTTTGTTTTTAGATTTTTATAACCATTATCTGTTTCAACATCCTCCATATATTACTTATTCTAGCCGACTTATTATTTATTTTGAGTTTTCTTTACTTTTTTTTGTACTTTATATGTAGATGCATATGTATATATGCCCTATCTCGTTTAAAGTTTTTTTATATATATATAGTCTCTTATAAATCGTTTTGTATATTATCAATTTTAAAACCCCTTTTACAGTGTCTATTTTTTTAAACTAATTTGTCATCATCTCAAGGTGCGTGTTTTCATATTTTATTTATTTTAACTTGTTTTTCACTTGTTGCAAATTGTTGTAGGTGTGGTTTAATTTATTCGTCTTTGACTATTGATGTTGTAAATTTCTCAAATAGTACACGTTATGTGATTATCATCCTTGCATGTATTGTAGTTTGCTCATCTCCATATCATGGTTGTTCATTTGTGTGTTATCTCATTCATGTATTATTCCTTGACTATTATCGTTTTCGTATTATGCCGTCTCATTACGCATTAAATACCAATGTCATATATTACTTGTTTTAGATCATCATGACGCCAAATTTGTGTTACATCATTATTCTCTTCGTCGCATGACCCTATTCACGTTTTGAATAATGTTTCTTTAAATATAACCTAAATTTTTTATCAATTTTATCCAAAAGCCAAAATTTTCAAAATAAGGCAATATTCTATGTTTGGAAATTCGAGGGACCGTACCCTGTGTGTTGGGTTTCGGTTCTCTTGCTTGGCCAAACAATCGAATAACCTTTTGCTATTTTAATGCATGAGTCTCGGGGAATAAGAGATGATCTTGGATTTGAGGATTAAAATTATCGTGTCCTACGTACTGGATGTGATATTTTGATTCCTTCGGAACAAGAAAATCTTGATATTCAACTCGAGAAAACTAAAATATTTCCAAAAAAAGGATCGATCTTCTCTTTATTTTTAAATTTTCAACTTTCGACATTGAGACATTAAATAATCAATTTGGTACCAATTTTGGGTGTGACGAGGGTGCTAACCCTTCCTCACACGTAATCGACTCCCGAACCTATTTTCTCCAATTTTCGTAGACCAAAAACATTGTTTAAGTAAATCAAAATGTTTTATTAAAACAAAGGTGATCCGATCACACCTAATAAAAGATCGGTGGTGACTCCCGTTTTATTTTAAATCAAGTCGATTCCCGTTTTCAAAAAAAATGGTTACGACAGCTTGGCGACTCCACTGGGGACAATAAGAGAGTCAGGCCGTAAAATTGATTATTCTTTGTCCTTTTGTCGAAAAGTTGGAAATTGTTTTGAAAAAAATCATGTTTCTTTTGATGCATTTGCTGGTACTCTGATTGTAATAATGTTGAGTCTCGTAAAATACTTTAGCATTGCACTACATGACCGTCGTGGTCACACCCTCTTAAGTGGGAGTGGGAAGCTACTCTTTCGTGAGGTTTTTACCTCCGTGCAAGATAGTGGATCACTTTCGGGATACATCCGTACCTATGTCTTCGTGAGATTTTTATCTCCATGCAGCCATAGGGAAATGTATTCCCCTAAACCGAACTCGGTCCATATGAGTCTATAATGGGTGAGGATCGAGGAATCTGCTGGTTCAGGTACCCTTGCTTTAGAACCGAACCACATATAGAGAGACCTAAGAGCCCGTTGTAGGTAGAGCCGTGTAAACCCTAGTTGTTACCTTAAATAGGAGTTTGATCATTTCCTGTTTGTTTTAAGTTCTTCTTGTACCTGATACTAACTTGTTGTGTTTTGCTTTTATTGCATGGCATTTCATCATAAAAAGGTGTTGATTCACATGGAAAAGAAAAGCTTAACATGGAAAAGGGGTTTCTCGATAGAGTGGAGGATAATGCGGCCGTTCAAGTGTGGTCCAAAAGGATACAGCAAGAGAAAGAAGATAGCCTGACAATGGGGCATGAATCCGAGTTATGGGATTTCACCCGTATCAGCGTGGCTCAAAATGACCTGCGAGAATTGAAGGAAATATGGGATTCCTGGGGCAACGAGGTCAAACAACTATTCTACTATAATTACGGTGATTTGCCCTATCTGCTTGATATTAAGGTAGGCAGTAGTACTACTCCAGAGCCATTACCCAGTTTTGGAACCCCGCTTACAGTTGCTTCACTTTCAAAAAAGTGGATTTGGTGCCTACCATAGAAGAGTACACAGCTTTGTTCCAATGCCCGAGAATTCAAACTGATAAGGCGTATTCAAGGTTTGCTAATGTACCGGTGTTCTCAAAAAGGCTAATGAACATTACAGGGATGAGCGAGCAATGGATTACGGCCCGGATCAAGCAAAAGGGAGATTGTAAGTGCATCCCTTAGAAACACTTGAGGGACTTGATCTTGGCGCATCCTGATAAGAAAAAGAGGGTCGACGTCTTCGCTCTGAGCATCTATGGTTTGGTCATCTTCCCCAAGGCGTTAAGGCATATAGAGGATGCGGTCTCAGACCTATTTGATAAATTTGATAAGGGAGTCACACCTGTCCCCACAATTTTAGTCGAAACCTTCAGATCATTGAACGCTTGCTGAAGAGCGGGCGAAGGGAGGTTCGTGGGATGTGCACAGCTGTTGCTATCTTGGTTTCATTGCCATTTTTGGAAGATAGAAAAGGTCTCATACAAAGTCTTTTTCGAGAACTATTCTCCTCTAGAGAAATTAGCAGGTACACCAAGGCGGGACGATCTATCAGGAGAGAAATGGATAGCGATTCTCCAAAATCTACAAGGTAAAGATGTAGAATGGAAAGCTCCGTGGATGATCACTGACGAGATCTTGTATCGGTGTGGAGGGTTCGACTGGGTTCCTTTACTCGGAATATGAGGAGCTGTCGGATATGCTCCGTTACTAGTGATGAGGCAGTATCAATCGAGGCAGTTCATACCTGCGACACATGGATAGCCTAATGTGAATTTTCATACAAGGATGATAATTATAAGAAGAGAGTTCGCGAGATATCAGATGCATGGACCCAAACCCGAAAAATGAAGAGACTCGCCATAGGGCCAATGACGACCCCCGAGTACGATCGATGGCGGGGCAAAAGAATCAACGACAATGTCCTAAGGCCAATCCATTGAAATGCTCGACCAATAGAAGAGCAGCTGCAAGTAATCCCGTCTGAATTAGAGATTATCAAGCAAGATTTCGAGAGAAAGAGCTGGGAATTGGGTAAGAGGATAGAGCAGCTAAAAGAGGAAAAGATATAGTTGGGGCTATATATTGACGTCCACAAGTTCGAGGTCAAGAAATTGAAAAAAGGAAAAAATAAGGCCGAAGAGGATTTGGATAGCTTAAAGACGGACTATAAGAAGCTACGCATGTCCATCAGAACGGCTGGTTTGGGCAAAACATCAGAGCAATGGCGACAGGAAATTAAAGAAGAAAAGTCCAGAGCCGATCAGTGGGAAAAGAAATTCCAAGATGCTCGAGTACGGGAGGACGCTTTGGAAAAAAGCCTGTTGGAAAGCCAAAGTGAAAAAGAGAGGTTATGCGCCCAAGTAGCAGAATTAGAAAGGTCACTGCATTTGCACCGTAGTCACAACTCGGTAATTGAATTAAGAGCCAGTCAGAATAAAATCGAGGAGATAAGAGGAAGGATAGGAGAGCTTGAGACTGCATTACAAGATAGTAAAATTCGAGTTGAGCTCCTTGAAGCAAATAATGAACATTGGAAGGAGCAGCTCCACCATTCTCAAGAACAGATCAGAAACAGAGACTATGTAATGGGCGAAGCTGTGGCTCAAATCCGAGAGGTGGCCGATCATTTGCAAACCTTGGCGGTTCGGGCTGATGCGTTAAGTCTGATGTACGAGTCAGGATGGAAGCGAGGCCAAAGTTTAGCATGGCTTCTTAGGAAAGTTAAGGATTTAGGCATTAAGGCAAAGTCGTATATGTAATCGTCCGTTCTATGAAAGGAAATTTGTTTTCTAGTGAAGTTTATCTAAATGGAATTGAATGAAATCAACACATTTCGCATTCATACCATGCATTTGCATTACATTACATGCATTAGCATCACATCACCCTAATCATTTACTAAGGCTAAAATCGTATAATCCACAGTTGTGACACTACGAATCTGGAACCACATCATCCTTATAGGATACGTTTAAGAGCTAGAGCTATGGATGCTGAACTAAACAAAAGAATTGAAAGGATGGAAAGGATCCAAAAGGAGTTACAAGAGCAGTTGGCCAGGTCACAGCAAGAAGCAAGGGATCTGAAGGTGAGATCCTGAGAGGAATCACTCGAACAAAAAGATCAAATGGCCAAGATGATGGAGATGATGACCGCTCTGGTTAAAGGAAAAGGACTCGCGCAGAGCCCTGATATTACAGAGCCCCATTCCAGAGTCAATCAGAGTCCGCTCCATCCCCCAGGATACACTCCACCTTACGCCCATGCAATCCATGGAGGTTGGCCTCAAGGGGAATCAACAGGCCTGGAACATCCACCTGCACCACCTGCTCATCTAGGGCAAGGTATATTCGTATCGAACCTCGGAGCTACTCTCGCTGATCCAATCATTCCAGATTTGGATGATCCGGCAGAAATAGCCAAATTGAAAATGAAGGATTATGATGCTCAGGACAAGTATAAGAGCCTGGAATAAAAACTCAAGGCAATAGAAGGCACCGGAGTCTTCTCTGCACTGAGCGCCAAAGAGCTCAGTTTGGTTCCCGATCTGGTTCTGCCCTCGAAATTTAAAGTGCCAGATTTCAAAAAATATGATGGAACGAGATATCCAAAGGCACATCTTATCATGTTTTGTCAGAAGATGGCTGGCTATTTGAATGAAGAAAAATTGTTAATACATTATTTTCAGGATAGCTTGATCGGATCAACCCTCCGGTGGTATAATCAACTCAGCACAGAAAGGATCCAGTCATGGAAGGACCTAGCAACAGTATTTTGTGAACAGTACAAGCATGTCTCTGATATGGCGCCTGATCAACTAACGTTGCAGATGATGGAAAAGAAGCCAATAGAGACTTTTAGATAATACGCTCAAAGATGGAGGGACCTCTCAGCCCAAGTCGAACCCCCACTGACTAAAACGGAGGTAACGGTCCTCCTTATTAACATTTTGAAAGCGCCATTTTATGACAAGCTGGTGGGAAGTGCCACAAAGGACTTCGCCGACATCGTAATGTCTGGGGAACTCATTGAAAATGTCATCAAGAGCGGAAGGATGGAAGGCCCTGAGAGCTCGAAAAGGGCAATACCTATAAAGAAGAAGGAGGCTGAAACACATATGGTGGGGACTGAGAGCCACTACGCCTCTAATTCATACCCGACCCAATCACGTCCCCGATATCGCCCACCTCCAAGTTTCTATTTCCCTCCCCAAAACCCGTATTATCAAGTACCTCCTTCCTATCCTGTCTACAACACAAATAACCAACGGCCATTCACCATGTTCCCACCTAATAACACGCCTGCTCCAAGCCAGCCCAAACACGAATAAAGACCGGTGAGACCCAATCTTGAAAAACCTCGACTCACCCCTATCCCCGTGTCGTACAGAGAACTGTGCCCAAAATTGTTGAAAAAACAATTAATATCCCCGCATTATATGGCACCATTGAAACCGCCATACCCGAAATGGTACGATCCCACTACTAGTTGCATGTATCATAGGGGAAACCAAGGGCACTCCACGGAAAATTGTATAGCCTTCAAAAGGAGGGTTCAGGATCTCATTGACGCAGGGATTTTACAATTTGACGGTACTGGTAATGTGACTGGAAACCTGCTCCTAAACCATACTGAGGGGAACGTGAGCGCAGTGACAAGGGAAGATACTAGGCGAACTAAAAGCCGCGTTTCTGAAATAAAAACACCTTTGCGAAAGGTTTGGGAGGTGATGATGAAAAATGGGTCGTTTCGTTACTCCAACAAAAACTTCGAAGAATAAAGTACAGAAGATCAAAGTTTTTGTATCTTTCATGGTATCGAAGGGCACGACATCCAGTCTTGCGAAGAATTCGAGAAACTACTCCAAGACATGATGAGCAACAAGGAAGTCAAGATCTTTGATAAGATGGATGAGCCCGAAGAAAGGGAAATATGTGCCTCTGATAACCAACCATCAGTCACTTGTTATAGTGCCGATCGGCCTCTAGTGATTTATTATGAGGCCAAGAAGGAAGAAGTCAAACCGACGGTGGTGATTAAAGTGCCTTCTCCTTTCCATTATAAGGACGATAAGGTGGTGCCATGGAAATACGATGTTAATATTGTCGCACCCGAAGTTGAAAAGCCAAAGGTTGTGGTTGGAGATATCAGCAGAGTAGGACACTTCACTCGCAGCGGGAGGTGCTATTCTCCTAAAAAGGCTGAACCAAAGGAAAAAGTCGTTGACTCGAATCAGAAAGGAAAGGCACCGATGCATGAGGCTGAGGTGGATGTGGAAGCACAGTCGAAACCAGAGATTAAAAGACCTGTGAAGGAGGACGACGCTCACAAATTCTTGAAATTCATTAAACACAGCGAATATAACATCGTGGAGCAGTTAAACAAGCAGCCAGCAAAAATCTCGGTGTTATCCTTACTGTTGAACTCAGAGTCACATCGGAACGCCTTGTTAAAAGTGCTCAATCAAGCTTACGCAAAAAGCAATGTATCTGTAGAAAAGCTCGACAGATGGGTGAACAATCTAAATGCAGATAATTTCATCTCATTTAGTGATGATGAATACCATCAAACGGTAGGGGATCCGTGAAGGCATTACATATTACGACTAGTTGCAAGGGTTACATAGTACAGAACGTGCTCATCGACAATGGATCCGCACTCAATGTCATACCTTTGACTACACTCTCCAGGATGCCAGTTGATATGTCCTATCAAAGGCCTTGTCATTCCACGGTAAGGCCATTTGACGGGACACGACGAGAGGCTATGGGAAAGATTGAAATCCCCCTAGAAGTGGGCCCATACACGTATAACGTAGAGTTCCAGGTTATGGACATTACTCCATCATATAATTACCTTTTAGGGAGACCTTGGATCCACTCTGCTGGGGCAGTCCCTTCGTCTCTCCATCAAAAAGTGAAGTTTATCATGGATAACCGCTTGATTATGGTCGCCGGTGAAGAGGACATCGTTGCATCTATTTCTGCGGTCACACCTTACATCGAAGTGAACAAAGATGTAGTAGAATGTTCCTTCTGTTCCCTCAAATTCATTAATGCCACATTTGTTGCTGAAGGAAACAAGATGCCCACGCCCAAACTATCAAAGAATGCCAAGATGGGAATCAAACTGACGTTTGGAAGAGGAGCCCGAGCGAGGAAAGACTTAGGAAGATACCAGTAATGGATAGCTAGAGCGCTAAAATCGGTACACCACAAGGCTCGATACGGGTTAGGGTTCAAGCCGGATGTGCGACAAAGAAAGAAACAGCTGCAGAAAGATCAGGAAAAGAGGATTGTAAGAGCTTCAGGTCGGGAAGTGGAATGGGAGCCTATAATGTATCCGCCCTTGTCGAAACATTTACATCTGCAGGAATGATGTACCCAGAAAGAGATTATTCACGAAACATGCTGTTATTGGTTGAAAGAGATTTTTAGAAGTTCAATATCAACGTTATTGACAAAGCGGATGATACGATGGAAGACATCTCAATGATACGCCCTGGTCCTCCGGGATTTGTTTTGAGCAATTGGACTGCTGAAGATCTTCTTGTAGTTTTAGGGCTCCTCCAAAGTAATCTTCAATGTCCACTCTTTTTATGCCCCAAGTTATTGGGGAAACTGTTACAAGAGTTTATGTCTACTATTTATCTTTTAAATGAAAATTAATAGAGATGCATTTTTGTTGTGGTCTTTTCATTCTCATTGGCTTCATATTTATCCCCTCTTCTCATAATCTGTCCCTACATATATTTCATATCATGCCATAGTATTATGTTTGTGTGTCCCCATACCTTGATACTCCTCTATAGTTTTCTTTTCTATTCACCTTTCAGGTGCTCAGATATCGACGACGTGAATAATCCAGTTACAAGTCCTAAAATCAATTTCGAGAAAGCTATTTGTCTAGGAGAATTCGAAGCTGAGGAAAACGCTGAAGATTATGTCTCGTCCCCCGACTTACAAAGGTTGATAGAACAAGAAGACAAACAGATACTACCCCATCAAGAATATGTTGAGACGGTGAACATGGGAAGTGAAGAAAAGAAGCAAGAAGTGAAGATCGGGACCACCATTTCAGAGAACACTAAACATGACTTGGTCACCTTGCTTCATGAGTACAAAGATGTATTTGCATGGTCATATCAGGACATGCCAAGATTGAGCGAGAATGTAGTGGTCCATAGACTCCCACTGAAACCAGAATGCAAGCCTATTCAGCAGAAATTAAGACAAATGAGACCCGAAATGCTTTTAAATATAAAAGAAGAAGTCAAAAAATAATTCGATGCTGGCTTCTTACAAGTCTCTAAATATCGGGAATGGGTAGCTAATATAGTCCCAGTGCCAAAGAAAGATGGCAAGGTGCGAATGTGTGTGGATTATCGCAATCTGAATCGAGCAAGCCCTAAGAATAATTGTCCCTTGCTGCACATCGATACATTGATGGATAACACGGCAAAACATTCATTATTTTCTTTCATGAATGGATTTTCGGGTTATAACCAGATAAAGATGGCTCCTAAGGATATGGAGAAAACTACATTCGTGACGATGTGGTGAACATTTTGCTACAAGGTGATGCCATTCGGATTAAAGAATGCCGAGGTAACATATCAGAGGGCAATGGTGATGATATTCTACGACATGATGCATAAAGAAATAGAAGTCTACGTCGATGACATGATAGCCAAATCTCGGGGAGAAAGAGAGCATGTTGGAAACCTCAAGAAATTATTTGAAAGACTGAGAAAGTTTCAACTGAAGCTTAATCCAGCCAAGTGCACATTTGGAGCAACCTCGGGGAAATTACTGGGCTTCATCGTCAGCGAAAGAAGTATTGAGGTTGATCCGGACAAGATAAAAGCCATACAAGAATTACCACCTACACGGATACAAAAAGAAGTCAGAGGATTTCTAGGAAGGTTGAACTACATCACTCGGTTCATTGCTCAGCTTACCAACCAATGCGACCTGATTTTTCGACTCCTTCAGAAACACAATCCTAGAAAATGGAACGAGGAGTACCAGGTGGCTTTTGACAAGATAAAACAATATCTGTCTAGCCCCCCGGTGCTAGTACCGCCAACTCCCGAGAGACCCTTAATATTGTATCTGACTGTGTTCGATAACTCGTTGGGTTGTGTACTAGGACAGCATGATGAGTCAGGGAAAAGGGAAAGGGCAATCTACAACCTCAGTAAGAAATTCACCGAGTATGAAGCGAAGTACCCGTCAATTGAAAAATTCTGTTGTGTTTTGGTCTGGGTAGCTCGAAGGCTCAGGCAATATATGTTGTATCATACGACATGGTTAATTTCAAAGCTGGACCCAATAAAGTACATGATGGAATCACCTGCACTCTTAGGAAGAATGGCACGATGGCAGATTCTACTATCTGAATACGACATCATTTATGTGAGTCAAAAGTCGATAAAAGGGAGCGCGATAGCTGACTTCTTGGCAACTCGAACGACAGAGGAATATAAGTCATTGAGATTTGATTTCCCTGATGAAGACTTAATGTGCATTACAGAAAGAGAATGCGAGACGTCAAAAGAGAAATCATGGAAGATAAGCTTTGACGGCGCCTCAAATGCATTGGAGCATGGAGTTGGAGCAGTCTTAGTGTCACCAGAAGGGAATCATTATCCTTTCACTGCCTGATTAAATTTCTTCTGTACTAATAAGATAGCGGAATATGATGCTTGCATCATGGGACTACGTGCGGCTATTGAACGAGGCATCAAAATTTTAGAGGTATACGGAGACTCAGCGCTGGTGATTTATCAAATCCGTGGAGATTGGGAACTGAGAGACTCGAAGTTGGTCAAATATCGTGATCTCGTGGCAGAGCTGATCAAAGAGTTCGAAGAAGTAACTTTTAATTACTTCCCACGAGAAGAAAACCAATTGGCCGATGCCTTAGCCACTTTGGCTTCAATGTTCAAAGCAAACCGTGAAACAGAAATAATGCCTCTCTAGATGAGCATATACGAAGCCCCTGCGCATTGTTTTAGCATTGAAGAAGAGGCAGATGGACAGCTATGGTTCCATGATATCTTAGAATATGTCAAAAATCAGAGGTATCCCGAGCAAGCAAATGAGAACGACAAAAGAACAATCAGAAGAATGGCTGCGGGATTTGTTCTTGATGGAGACATCCTGTACAAAAGAGGAAAAGATCAAGTGCTCCTGAGATGCGTGGATGATATTAAAGCCAGAAAGATACTTGAAGAGGTCTATGAAGGAATTTGTAGAACGCATGCCAATGGTTTCACTATGGCTAGGAAGATTATGAGACTCGGTTATTACTGGCTGACGATGGAAAGCGACTGCATTGGTTATGCACAGAAGTGTCACAAATATCAAGTTTACGGCGATAAGATTCAGGCGGCACCTTCGCCACTTCATGTCATGACTTCTCCATGGCCTTTTTCTATGTGGAGCATGGATGTTATAGGGCCAATTTCCCCAAAAGCTTCTACTGGACATCGATTTATTTTTATGGTCATAGATTATTTCACAAAATGGGTAAAAGCCGCTTCATTTGCTAATGTGACAAAGACCGCAGTTTGCAAGTTCTTGAAAAAGGAAATCATATGTCGATACGGATTACCTGAGAGGATCATCTCAGATAATGCTTTGAATTTGAACAACAAGATGATGAAAGAAGTGTGCGAGCAATTTCAAATAAAGCATCACAATTCCTCACCCTATCGCCCAAAGATGAACGGAGCAGTAGAAGCTGCTAACAAAAATATTAAGAGGATTATTGGGAAAATGACCGAGACATATAAAGACTGGCACGAGAAACTACCATTTGCCCTATATACGTATCGCACATGCGTGCGGACCTCCACGGGGGCAACTCCTTTCTCTCTGGTCTATGGAATGAAAGCTGTACTGCCCATCGAAGTGGAGATCCCCTCTTTACGAGTCTTAATGGAGATAAAATTAGAAGAATCATAATGGGTTCAAGCTCGATATGACCAACTGAATCTGATCGAAGAAAAACGCTTGAAAGCAATCTGTCACGGACAGATGTACCAAAAGAGAATGATCACAGCCCATGACAAAAAGGTGCGACCAAGAGAATTTCGCAAGGGGGAACTCGTATTGAGGAAGATTCTCCCTATACAAAAGGACTTTCGAGGAAAATGGGCACCGAATTGGGAAGGACTATATGTTGTAAAGAAGGCGTTCTCGGGTGGAGCTTTGATTCTCATTGAAATAGATGGGAAAGAGGTACCAAATCCAGTGAACTTAGATGCAGTGAAGAAGTATTACGCCTTAAAAAAAATCACCATGACGAAAACCCGAAAAGGGCGTCTTGGCAAACGAAAGGGTTAGGATGAAAACCCGAAAGGGCATCCTGAGGAAGCAGATTTGGGCTCAAAGAGAAGAGCGATTTAAACCGGGAGTCGAATGGTGAGATATTAATGTTTGAAGCGGACACGGAAGCTTGAAATCTTCTACATAAGAAGCTTGGTTCGAAAAGATCTAGGACCAAGAAACGTGGAGAAATTCATGCGTTGAATATCTAGAGCATTTGTGACGTTTGAATCTGCTTTCCTTTCTTTCATAATGCTTTCTTTATTGAACTATTCTTTGTCAGTTTTCTTTGCTTATTGCTTTTGGAAATAGATATGAATGTGAGGTATTTCTTCCGAACCTACTTTCCCATTTTCACGCATCTCATGTTTGGTTCAATTAAATGGTAAATAGTGAAATGACATACTCTAAACAAAAAGAATGTTGAGCATTACCTGGACGAGAATTTGGTAAGTACAAGAGCCTCAAAGCAAGGACAAAGTTTAACAGGGGGCAAGAAAGTGATAAACGAGAAACACAGATTACTCGTGAAACTTGAAAACGAGTGCAAAACCTAAAAGGAGGATCGAGGATCGAAGCAATGAATACAGGTCATCCTGAAAGTCGTGACGAAAAGAGATACATGACAAACAAACTCAGGGCACATTGCTTAACCATGTAGGCATAAAAGCATTTAGGACAAACACGTGCATTTCATGATAACATCGCGCATGACACATACAGGTACACCAGTAAAGCAAGAAGTTCTGACGATAGCTGTATCGAACCAAGGAGAAAGGAGAATATCTGAATTCCGCCAGATGATACGTTGTCAATTACTGTTTTTCAAAAGTCAACTCATAATGCGAGAAGTGAGTTGGGCCTCGGGTTACGCACGCTGAGGTATTTTTTAATTTCTATTTTTCAATTTTTGTTAAAATCAACTCATAATGCGAGAAGTGAGTTGGGCCTCGGGTTACGCACGCTGAGGTATTTTAATTTTTGTTTTTCAATTTCTGTTAAAATCAATTCATAATGCGAGAAGTGAGTTGGGCCTCGGGTTACGCACGCTGAGGTATTTTTAATTGCTTTTTTTAATTTCTGCTAAAATCAACTCATAATGCGAGAAGTGAGTTGGGCCTCGGGTTACGCACGCTGAGGTATTTTAATTTTTAATTTCTGTTAAAATCAACTAAGTTGAGTTGGGCCTCGGGTTATGCACGCTGAGGCATTTTAATTTCTGTTTTCAATTTCTGTTCAAGGTATCAACTCATAATACGAGAGTTGAGTTGAGCCTCGGACACGCCAAGACGCTTTTAATTTCTGTCTTCAATTCCTGTTTCTAAAAAAAAAATGAAAGAAAGAAAGAAGGGGTCAACTCCGATCGCGAGAATAAGGAAGCAGTTCTAAAAGTTCGGATTTATTTCCTCAAGGTCCTAGTGGAGCAGTTAGTAGATCGAAGCCACAAATCGCTTTATGTCGTGAAGTCACATAGGGGCAAGGGAAGAATAAATAAATCTCACCTCTGGAAGACTGAGGAAAAGCGAGTTGAAGATACGGGTCGTATCTCGGAAGCAGCAGTGGAATGGATCAAAGCAACAGGTTACAAGCAGAGTTTGAAGATGTTTGAGGAAGACAATAACCAATAAGTCAAGGCAAGGCCAAGACCTGGCAAAATTGGTTCTTCTATTGTCTTTGCTCTATTCTCGTTTCACGACAATGAGCAAAGAGGGGCAGCTGTAATCACAAATTTTGCCCGGGCCCGTCAGGATAAACAAGCCCAAGTACAAATTAGCCCAATTATGAAACCCTAAACCTGAAACATAGCCCAATCCCAAACAGCCCATTTAAGCACAACAAATAATAACCAAATAAACAAAACAAAAATCCAATAAAAGGTCCAGTCCATGTACAAAGCAAATTCAAAGCCCAATTGCAAAACCAATAAATAAACCAATAAAATATAACAGTCCAGAAACAACAGTCCACTTACCAAATAGTCATGTCCAATTACAAAACCCAAATACAACTAGCCCAACAAACCAAATCCTAACCTACTAAGCCCAATTCACTCATAGCCCGTAAACAAAAGAAAAAGCAAAAGAAACCCTAGTCTCAAGCCATGCGCCGCCATGACCATTCAGTTGCCACCACGCGCGTCTGCCGCATGCACCTCTGCGTCGTTTCGATGACCCACGCGCCCATGTGCCCTGACATGGACCATTTCCCCTAGGCACCTCTGGCTTCGCACATCTCGGCAATCAGCAACTCGCGTCTCTGACTGCTCCACCATCGCCTTGCCCATGCCCTGCAAGAACAAACCCAACGAGCAACAGAGAACGAAACAAATAAAAAGAAACCTACAAATCGGTTATAAAAATAAAAGGGGGGAAACGTTTCATATTCCTCTTCTCCCCCGGACGCATTACCAAAAAAAAAAAACACAAGAACCAAAACCACAAGTCTTTGTAGATTTGATTATAACAAAATTGAAGCAAATCTCGTAGCAAGGGTTTCCTTTCCGTCTTTACGAACTACAGCAAAAAAATTATCAGAAATCGAACAAACAGATTAAAAGGTTGTTTTTTTTTGTTTCGCTTCCTTCAATTTAATATCGTCTTTTACTCTTCTGTTTTTTACTTATTGTTTCGAAATCTAATACAAAAATCAATAACAAAATGAAAATAATAAATGAGGGAAAACAAGGAGCTTACCTTCGTAGACGAACAGTCAGATCTGTCTTCCTTCGCCGAAATCGGGGGTAAAGACGGCCTTCAAGGTTTAAAGTTTGGAGACTTTCGAATCGGGTTTCGAAGGGAAGGCTTGAAGAGGTTGGACTCGCCTTTGATCGCCGAGTTCCATAGCGGTTCAGTGGCCGGACTGTGGCCCTTCTGGTTTGCGGCCAAGAGAGCGAAAAGGGGGGGCTAGGGTATCCGGATTTCAAAAGAGGAGGAGGCTGGATATCTGAGTTTTTTTAGGGTTTTATTAATCTATTTAAACCAGGCGAAACGGTGCCGTTCAGGGAAGGTGTGGGATCTGCGCGTCGACCCGCGTGGTGACCCAGATCCGCGCCTCTCTGCTTTAAAAAGGGTTATTTCGTGTTTAGTCCCTCCGTTCCCTGATCATTTTGCAATTTAGCCCTATTAAAAGCCACGTTTTGCGATTCAGGTTTATTTGCTCGTTCAGTCACCAATCGTTTGCGCGCATTCCACTTAAGTTTGTTAATTCCCTTTTATATTAGACTTTTGCCCCAAATTCCAGCTTACGTTTTAATTTAATCCTGTTATGTATTATTTTGTTTTCCTTAAATATTTTGCTATTCTGCCATTATTTAAATATTACTATTATTATTATTATTATTATTATTATTATTATTATTATTATTTTTAAGCTTATATGCACTGCTTTTTCAAACTTTTATATATTGTTTGTTTTTAGATTTTTATAACCATTATCTGTTTCAACATCCTCCATATATTACTTATTCTAACCGACTTATTATTTATTTTGAGTTTTCTTCACTTTTTTTTATACTTTATATGTAGATGCATATGTATATATGCCCTATCTCGTTTAAAGTTTTTATATTTATATAGTCTCTTATAAATCGTTTTGTATATTATCAATTTTAAAACCCCTTTTATAGTGTCTATTTTTTTAAACTAATTTGTCATCATCTCAAGGTGTGTGTTTTCATATTTTATTTATTTTAACTTGTTTTTCACTTGTTGCAAATTGTTGTAGGTGTGGTTTAATTTATTCGTCTTTGACTATTGATGTTGTAAATTTCTCAAATAGTGCACGTTATGTGATTATCATCCTTGCATGTATTGTAGTTTGCTCACTCGTATCTCCATATCATGGTTGTTCATTTGTGTGTTATCTCATTCATGTATTATTCCTTGACCATTATCGTTTTCGTATTATGCCGTCTCATTGCGCATTAAATACCAATGTCATATATTACTTGTATTAGATCATCATGACGCCAAATTTGTGTTACATCATCATTCTCTTCGTCGCATGACCCTATTTACGTTTTGAATAATGTTTCTTTAAATATAACTTATTTTTTATCAATTTTATCCAAAAGCATAAATTTTCAAAATAAGGCAATATTCTATGTTTGGAAATTCGAGGGACCGTACCCTATGTGTTGGGTTTCAGTTCTCTTGCTTGGCCAAATAATCGAATAACCTTTTGCTATTTTAATGCATGAGTCTCGGGGAATAAGAGATGATCTTGGATTTGAGGATTAAAACTATCGTGTCCTACGTACTGGATGTGATATTTTGATTCCTTCGGAACAAGAAAATCTTGATATTCAACTCGAGAAAACTAAAATATTTCCAAAAAAAAGATCGATCTTCTCTTTATTTTTAAATTTTCAACTTTCGACATTGAGACATTAAATAATCAATTTGGTACCAATTTTGGGCGTGACGAGGGTGCTAACCCTTCCTCGCACGTAACCGACTCCCGAACCTATTTTCTCCAATTTTCGTAGACCAAAAACATTGTTTTAGTAAATCAAAATGTTTTATTAAAATAAAGGTGATCCGATCACACCTAATAAAAGATCGGTGGCGACTCCCGTTTTATTTTAAATCAAGTCGATTCCCGTTTTCAAAAAAAATAGTTACGACAATAAATATTAGGGTTATGGTCCCCAAATTATACACAAGATATCTTTTCTAATATCCCATCATTAGGAAAGAGAGAGCACGTATTCTCTGGATTTCTTTCATGGATTCAGGTACGCTTCCACATCTAGTTTTGTTCTTGATTTATTCTTGATGAATTGGCATGATAGATCCTGGTTTATTAAATTTTATTTCAGATTTATTTTACAAATCTAACAAGTGACATCCGAGCTTTATCATGTTGAATCATTGAGAATGAATTGATTCTTTATTATTTTTGGATTGATTCGTTTTTCTTTTTTAATTTTATGGATTTGATATTTTAATTATATATTATGTTGAATCTTTGATATTCCTAATAAATTTTTGGGTTTTGATTATTTAAATAAAATTTTAAAGTTTTAAATAAAGTTTTAAGGTTTTAATTTTCGTATAACTAGAAAGATTTACAATTTTAATTGAGAATTAAAAAAACTGAGGATTTTATGTTGTTTATATAGTTTTAATGAATATTTAAAAAGTTGTGTAGGTTTGGGTTCATTAGAAACTTTTTATGATATATATTTAATTATATCAATAGATGAATCGCTAATCGCTAATCGCTAATCGCTTGTTTTACAGTTTTACGGTTATATATATATATGTGTGTGTGTTTTGGAGACACTTTAGTAATTATGTTCAGGATTTTACATGATGATATATGGTTGGTAAAAGAAATTGCTTCAGGTAAAGTCTCTTATATACTGATTGTTTATCAATTAATTCATTAGATATGTTGAATCCTTAAGACTGATGGTAATATTTGTTAGTTTTAATTTTTTTTTATCGATTCAAGTTTAGGGTTTCATTATAATCGTTTTTTAATTCAAATCCGGTTCAACAATTGTACAATTGAATTTAATTTTTATAATCATTAATTCTTGAATTCAATATAAAGTTGATAGAATATATTATTTATTATTGAATTTATATGCTTATTCTTCTCATACTATTCAGTTTAAGCATATATTTTGAATTTGTATTTACTTGGGATATGTAAGGCAAGTCGATTAGGGTTATATTTTATGATTTAATTATGATAAAATTAGATTTTGATGCAAATTGATGTTAATCATAATATGTGTTTAAATAATTTGGTTTTAAGTTTGGCTCTATAATCTTAGATTTTAGCATCTTATGGTTCCAAATATTTGGTTAAATTATGATGATATGGTCTATGGTATGAATTATGGGGTATGTCAACTATTATAATTTTATTTCTGAGATATACTGACTTGAAGTTTTATTTTCAAGTATTAATGTGAATATCTGTTTAATCATAAATACAACTTTGAATTTACATGGTAACTTCAGGGTAAGTTTTTCTATTTGATTATGAATTGAAACAAAAAAAGAAGAAGAAATAGTCAAAAATTAAGGTTTTTAGTTTTTTATTGTATTATTAAGACAACCTTATTTTGGGTTATTTCGAAGTTTATAAAGCAATAAAAAAATATAGTTTTGACATTTGACTATTGGGGAAATTTTAATTTTGAATATTGGTATGTTTATATATATTTTAAAATAACTTAATTGAAGCAATAAGTCACCAAAGTGATTTTTTTTTTGTATAAATTATTTTGTTTTAAAATATAAAAGTTTGTGTGCATGTAACTTAAGTTGTGTTAATATTGATCGGCCCAAATGAAGGTTAATAATATTACATGTGCAATTATGGTAATAAACATGTGACAATTATTCGGTTTTACATGTGAGCAATAAATTGGCCCAAAAGAAGATTTATGGTTCGATATGTCCTTATTGTCAATGTTTGATTATTACATCAATATATCACTTACAATTTAATATTTTGTCCAAAGATAAAATATTAATGAAGTGTCCGATATCTTGAGATGAGATTTACCTTTATTCAAATTATTTTGGTTTAAATTTGAAGTCTTATGTGAGGTTATTTATGGTTTATGATTTATTCATCTATTATTATATTTGCCAACATCATTGTATGTTGTTTTAGGATAAATATATATACATATATTATACTATTATCTTTTAATTTGATTGAAAGATGAAATTAAAAGAGATATTTTGAAACAAATAAATTCATATTTTGGCTTTTAATTAAGTATATCTAATATTTTAAATAAATTAGTTGAAACAAAATGTCGCCAAAGTGACCTCTTTTGTGTAGATTAGTTTATTTGAAATATTAAGATGATTATATGTTTTTGTGATTCATGCGTTTATTAATTGACCCAAAGGTAAGTTAATATTTGGCAGAATTTCAACGACATCTGTGGTAATAAATGTGTGACAATTATAAGGTATTTTATGTGAGCAATAAGTTAGTTTAAAAATTAATTAATTGTTTGACATACCGCTTACTCTTAATATTACTGTCCAAAGACTTGATATTAATGTTGTGTTTGGTATCTTGAGTTGGGATTAGCCATTATCCTAAATTTATTCTTTACTTATGAATATTGATGTGAGCTTATTTTTATTTATTTTTTGTTCTATATTCAGCTAATTCATATTCTACTGCCACAATATATGCTAATATAAATTCTATACCCATGCTTAATGGGACTAATTTCAATGAATGGAAAAGGCACTTACCTATAGTGCTTCGCTGTATGAGCATAGACCTTGCACTAAGGAAAGAACAACTCGCACACCTCACTGCGGAAAGCACCCTCTATGTTAAAAGGGATTTTGAGAGGTGGAATCGTTCAAATTGCAAGAGTCTAATGATCATGAGGTACAACATTTCAGAAGCCTTTAGGGGTATAGAATCTAAAAAATTACTCAGGCCAAAGTTTCCTTGACGAAATTGAGAAACATTTTGCTAAAAACGATAAGGTTGAAATGACATCACTTCTAACTTCTTTGATGTCTATAAAGTTAAGGGTTAAGGAAATTCTGAGCGATCTAAGGGCTATGAGTTTTATGATCCCATAATAAGGAATATTTTTGAGACGGGAACTGCAACATTTTTTGAGGATGTTGAGTTTTGGGGGGAGAAATAAGGTTAGAGACATTGCTTTTGAGGAGGAATTGGATTCTAACTCAGTTTCTACTATCACTTTTGACGATGTTCAGGTTCTTATACCTATCATTGATCAAGAAGTGAATCCAGAACCTCTGCAAGACAATGCTGAACAACTCCCCATTAAAAATGAGATAATTGTTCCAGAAGAACAAACTCAACAACCTCAAGAACAAGTGTCATTAAGGAGGTCCACAAGAGAAAGGAGAAATGCTATTCCAAATGGTTATGTTGTATTTCTCCAAGAACATGAGGATGATAATGGAATGATGGAAGATGATCTAATCAACTTTCATCAGGCCATGAAAAGTTCTAATTCTCAAAAGTAGATTGATGTCATGAAAGATGAGTATAAGTCTATGCGAGACAATAATGTTTGGAAACTTGTCTCATTACCTGAAGGTGCAAAACCAATTGGTTGTAAATGGATATTTAAAACCAGGAGGGATGCAAATGGTAATGTGGAGAGGTATAAAGCGCGTTTTGTAGCTAAAGGATATACTCAGAAAGAAGGTGTTAATTTTACAGAGACTTTCTCTCCACTTTCATCAAAAGACTCATTTAGGATAATCATGGTGCTTGTTGCTCATTTTGATCTTGAGTTACATCAATGGATGTTAAGACTGCGTTTCTTAATGGCGACATTGAAGAAACAATTTATATGGTGCAACCAGAAAATTTTGAGTCGGAAAACTCAAAGAATATGGTTTGCAAATTGACAAAATCCATCTATGGACTCAAACAAGCTTCCCGTCAATGGTACCATAAGTTTCATCAAATAATTGTTTCATTTGGTTTTAAGATGAATATTGTTGATAATTGTGTGTATCACAAATTCAATGGGAGTAAGTACATATTTCTGGTTTTATATGTTAAAGTACATATTTCTGGTTTTATATGTTAATGATATACTGCTTGTTAATAATAAGTATAGCCTCAATCAATACCCTAATAATGATTTTGAAATTACAAAAATGCATTAGATTTTTTACATTTTAGTAGTGGAAAGTCTAATGTACGTTCAGGTTTGTATACATTGGAATATTGTGTACACTATTGGGATGTTATGCAGATATTTTAAGCAACCCTGATTTGGACCATTGGATAGCATCTAAGAGGGTTATAAGGTATTTTCAGAGAACAAAAGATTACATGCTCACATATCAGAGGTCTAATCAGTTAGAGATCATTAGGTATATAGACTCCGATTTTGATGGAATATGGATATAAGATTTTTTTCACTAAGGTGCAAATTGTGAAAACAAATTGCAATCTTTTATTCCAATAGCATCAGGAGCACATCAAAGTAAAAACACATAGACTTTAAGTTCTTGGTTGGTAAAGTAAAAGTTCAGAGTGGTTAGGTGCTTATAAAGCATATTAGGACAAACTCCATGATTGCAGATCTGTTTACTAAGGAACTACACCAAAGGTTTTATAAGAGCACACTGCTCATATGGGTGTAATGTCATTTAAAGGATAATTGGTTTTAGTGGGAGTTTGTATTTTTAAATGCTTTTATGTTATATACACATTTTCAGTTATTTCAGTTTAAAGATATTAAGTTTATTTTCTGCAGAAATAAAGTTTATTTGGTTTATTCACATTCTGATTTTGGTAAGGTTTGATCTCACTAAGGAGGACCAGTTGGAAATAGAATGTTTAGATAATATTGCGTGTAATTTTCATGCTACACATCCATACTTGATCTATATCATTTGGTTGTGTTAATATACGCGATCATGGATGGATTTAGTTACGATATTATGTTAACATAATTAATGGACGAGATTGTTCGGAATACCTTTTGGATATGATAGTAAAATTTTGAGCTCATAAGGTTATATAATGACATGTAATTATAGAATAATTAGTATATATGTAGTCCAAGTGGGAGATTGTTGGAAAATATGGACATCACATATATAATAAGGGTAATTACATGTTATTATTTACTATCATGATAGGTTAGCCCAAATTAAAAGTGATCTAATTTGGTTAAAATTTTATTGGGCTTTAATTATTAAATAAAGTATGGGTTAAATATGTGTAGATACTCTTCTAATCAAATTCTAATTAATGATGGGCTAATTAGAATTTGATTAAAACTATTATGCCAAGGTTATAAATATTAAGGTTATGGTCTCCAAATTATACATAAGATATCTTTTCTAATATCCCATCATTAGGAAAGAGAGAGCACGTATTCTCTGAAATTCTTGTGTGCTAATTTGGAAGATCAAATCCTCAAGATTCGGTAAAACTTTAAGGAATTCATGGATTCAGGTACGCTTACGCATCTAATTTTGTTCTTGATTTATTCTTGATGAATTGACATGATAGATCCTAATTTATTAAATTTTATTTCAGATTTATTTTACCAATCTAACAAAAAGAAATTCAACTATAACCGTGATAGCTTTTAGAATAAAAAATAAACTCTCACTCAATTGGACCTGGGGTATCTATGCCACCATGAAACCATTGTAAAAATAATTGAAAAAAAAACCAAAACGGAAAAAAAAAAAAAAAAACTCAACTTTAGTGTTAAACACTAACTTGAATTTAACATGTTTAAAAAATGAACCATATAAAATCAAGCTAGTATTTAACGTGAGACGATACTTTATTTTGAGAATTCCATTAAAATATTTTATAGTTTAGAAATTAATTTAAAAATTAACTCAAAATTTGAGGACGTCCTATGCAATTACACCCCCAAAACAATTATTAATAGCTACATGGTAAAGGGGTCCAATGGGCATTGGCTTTGATCCTTATCCTATAGAATATCAGGCTGGAGGAACGTCCATCGCTTAATAAACTTTGAAAGCTTCACTGTTTTATCGACACATCATCAACTTGTCTCAATCTGCTGGTCCCCAAATTTAAAACACTTTCCGTAGGTTTTTTTTATTATATAAAAACCATTTTTATCCCTTTTTTTTATTACTCAAAGCATATGAATTTTTACCGGTTGAGTTATACTCGATTGGTATTGATATTATTGTCGGTATAAGAGATTATGAGTACGAGTGCGTTGAAGCACATTATCATTCTATTTAAGGATTGAGAAGAAATTATGAGTAGTCTTAAGCATTATATAAAAAAGAACAGATATAATAAAAATTTATAATAAATTTAATCTTTAAAAAAAAACATATGAATTCCTTATAGATACTCCAACAGTTCTTAAGCCAACGACTCTCTATAATTGTCGTGGACTTTTATTATTTTATGGACACGAAAGGAAGTTTGCTTCTTGAGACTCATAAATGTCTTGCTCATATGGTGTGCATCGATTATCAATTATTTAATTGTCGGTTCTTAGCCTTCCCATAAGTTAATTACATCTAAAATTCACTCGAGTCTGTGTTTAGTTAAGATTAATTCAATATTTTAAAATACTTTTATTTTGTGAGTTCATTAGAATTAGAAGACACAACCTTGATAAAAAACAGAACTTGATTTGTGTGATATACTTCATGACATGTGAATTCGTAGGGTTCTAGGTAAAATAAAAGTAAATCAATTGAGTCTAACTTTTGTATAAAGTGAAATTCAAACTCGAGATTTTAAGAATTTTGAATTAAACTAATAGGTATTTTGCCATCAAAAGGATGAGTAGTGGCATAAAGAGAACAAATTATTTACAAACAAGTCCCGGTCCTACTCGTTTATTATATGGTATACAGCAAAACAAAAAAGTGTACATGCATATGCATAGGTAAATTCCCCTTAAAAGAGGGAACTATTAAAAAGGACCAAGAAAAACCCAAGTTGGGCAGTTACCATCAGCTTCCATCTGGCACATCTAAAAGTCCCAAATTCATGTACACAAAACCTCAAATTGATGCTTCTAAGAATAACATCTAACCAATCCAGATGTATCTAGACATGTCAGCTCATATGTTGTGTGACCTTCATTCACAAGACAAAGAGAGTACCCGGGATCTGTTTTATCCGCGTTCAGAGAGACGTTATCGACGTATTGTGAGCGTTATCGTAGTTGATAAATAACGAAATTTTTTAATCTAATAGGTAAAAGTACCATGGAGATCTCTGTACTAAGAGTTAAATTATATTTTGCCCTTCTAATAAAAAATAGGTAAATTAGCCCCTATATAGTAGATCAAAAGCAAATTGATCAAATATGTAAAAAGTTTCATCCATTTGTATTATTGAAAATTGGCATGGCTGATGGACTAACCAAACAGTGATACATGGCATGCTATATGTACCTTATGCTGATGTACAAGGACTATTTTTAACAGAATGATCAATTTGCTCTTTAATCTAACATATAATGACTAATTTACCCTTTTTTTAGTAAAGGAAGCAAAATGTAATTCGACTCTTAATAAGAGGCTTCCATTGTACTTTTATTGAATCTAATATAATCATTATGAAATGGAGTACTCTTTAATCCTTCTCTAATTAAGGGAGCAATACTCAGTTTTAATTGAAAAAATCAACACAATCGGTTTTTTCGGTTTTGGTTTAATCGAGTGAGGCGAGTTGGTCCATTTCGACCTCAGTTTCATTGGTTTTGTCAGTCAATTCTCGATTTTTGAATCCCAAAACTGAACCAACAAAAAAATCAACTTACTTTATATTACTTTTTAATTATTTAAAATATATTTATTTTTATAATATATAATAAATATATTACCATATAAACTCAATCCAAAAAATTTGATTTGATTAGCTAAAAGTCCGACCGAATTAATATTAATTTGGTTTCATTGATTTCTTCATACTAAAGTCAATTAAATCGATTTGAAAAAAATAAATCAATCAAACCGACTAAAAAACCGATTGTTATCCTATTCCCAATCGTTATCTGGTTTCACTTTTTTCTTAAGATCCTCCTCAATTGCAGCTTTCACCCATTGCTTTGCAAATTCCCTATGAAAGAAGGATAAATTGGAATCATTATCAAATTGTAAAGTACTTGAACGACTTAACTACATTGAACTATTCATTTGGACGACGGGACCCCTTACAAGGAGTCTTATAAGACTTTTCAAAATAAGCTCACAAGCTGCCATTATTGGCCTTTTCCAAGGAATTCGCCGTCTAAACTAGTTTTGTATGGGCGGAAAATCCGACCAAGTCCATTCTAAAAATGAGAGAGCTTAGATAAAAATATAAGTCTGAAATATGGGTTTGGACAAAAAACGAAGTTCATTTTTTAAATAGATTGGGCCTCGGGTAAACTTTTTTGACCCAGGCCTAGCTTGGCTCGATACATGTCTTTTTAAAATTTGTTTATAAACATTTGTTTCAATGATTTTTAATGTATTTTCAATTTGTTGGGAAACACTCGTTTTAATGTTTTTAGTGTGTTTGATATATTATATTTTTATTTATTTATTTTATATAATAAAATAATTTATTTTAAAAACTTAATACGGCTCGGGTTGGACTAGGCCCAGGTTTAGCATCTATAATTTGGGTTGGACTTAGACAAAAATTTAAGCTCATTTTTTAGGCCAAACTCGAGCCTATCAATTAGATATAAACTTTTTGTTAGGACCCAACCCGAACCTAACCTGTATCACAGACAAATCTAGTCTAAACCACTTAAATAAGGTGTGAAGGGGTTAAATTTTGTGCGAATGGTTAAAATTAGTTTTTAGACTATTAAATGAATGGTTTTAATCAATATACACGTAAAAAGAATCCAAAACTAAATTTTATTATTTAAAAAAAAAATTAAATGTTCAATAAAAGTCTAATCTTTTAAAAATTAATCACATAACAATCCAACATTTCAAAACGGTCCAATAAAGATTAACATTTTTAAATCTACTCAAAAAAAGCTTATTTGATTATGAAACGCGTGTCATGAACACACATAAGAAAAAGTGTTTAGTTGTCAGATAAATACTTGCATAATTACTTATTATATTAAATGTGATGGTGTGGTATTCATTTGTTTTAATGAAACTAAAATGAATATTGATTAAAATAAATAAATTAAAATCTTAGCCCCAGAAGTAAATTAAAACAAAAAAAAATTGTTAACATGAAAGAAATTGAAATAACCTCAATTTCACAAAATAAAATTAAACACTTCTTTCAAAAATATTTTAAACATTTTGAATCTAATCTGATGGCCTGATGGTTAAGGGTGTTCATCGCCCTAGATGTGACTTGGGTTCGAGTCGTACTAATCATGTTGATTGTTCAGGCTTTGTGCTGTTATTATAATTCACCAATTTAACACTTACAAAAACCCTGATACCCAAATTTCTCTTGAAATAAAAAAAATTATCCTTCAATTTCTCATGGATTTTACTTAAGCCCTTTTTCCCTACTCAAGTATTTTTGATTTATTTAGAATATGTTTGATAAACTGAAAAATTTAAGTACTAAAAAAATGGACTAAAAAATATAAGAGTTACATGTAAATTTCAAATATATAAAAAATACAAAGACTTGAAGTATATTTTAACCTATATATATCCAATGAATCTCCGAGACCTAAAAGAACAAATACCAAATCATCATAGAGTTGTACTTAACTACAATGTGAGTCCTTTAGTTCTAAGAGAATGGTCCCAAAGTAACATACAACAAACCTAAAAATCCTAAAAAGTTGGCATACGAAAGATTGAACGATATTGAAACTTAAAGGAAAATCCTTGCTTTTTGCTATACTTAAGCTTGCTTAGAATGCATATTTGTATGTGATATGGAGACAGAAGAACTGAGGCGCATTTTGGTACATCTTTCTTAACTAAAGATGTTGTCTTGGTGCAGATTAAAGAAGTTGTACAAGCTCATTTAGAAATAAGACTAATCAATAGAGCTGACCCTATTAATGTTTCACTCTGTGCTTCTTGAGGTATCATTAGTTAATTTATTTGTATAACTTAAAATATAGTTACTATACAGTGATTTTGTTCTTTTGTAGCAATTTAACTGCTTTTTTGGATTAATAGATTTCATCATTCATCCAAAAAAGATTGCATTATAATATCCTAAAATGACGAATTTGATATTTAATCTTTTAAAAATTTATTAAAATTTAAATTTACAATAAAAAATATACGTTTTTATTATTTAAAAAATATTAAATTTAATTTCGACTCTTCTAAAAACAAATTTAACTCGGGCCGAGTATTGCCATTGATGAGCCACATGTAAAAACATCATTAGTAATGGCCCCAACGTGACACCAGAACCAACTGAAGCTGGGCCTAATATGGCTTTTGAGCGTTTCACAAAGTGCAAAAACTTCTCCTCAGTAATTTAGGTAAAATATCTCTCCAATCCCTTTCAGTTTTGAAATTAAACAGTTTAGTCCCTTTCAAAAAATTTAGAGCAATTTAATCCTGTTGATTTCGAAAGTGAGCAACTAAATATAACTAATCACAGAGTTAATGTTTTTCATCAATTGTACATAATTTTGATTGATATAATAACAAAATTAGCCTTTATAGTTTTACATATTTTGTCATTCTGGACTTAATTCTAAAAAAAAAAAAATCAACAAATTCAGCCTCTACATTTACACTAATTTTATTGGATAAATTTGTTAAATTAGGACCAAATTTGACAAAATATGTAAACTTTGAAGGTTAAATTTATTATTATACCAATCAAAATCATGTACAATTGATAGAAAATATTAACGTCGTAATTAATTGCACTTAGTTCCTCACTTTCAAAATTAAGAAGGGTTAAATTGCTCTGATTTTTTTTAGAGGGATCAATTTGTTCAATTTTGAAACTTAGAGGAATTGAAGAAGTCTTTTTACTTATAATTTAGACGGGTTCCCAAGTCAAGTCTAGTCGGGCTCAAGTCTAGTCTATGTATAATATTAAAATATTTTATGTTTGTCAAAATCCAATTTAACCTAAAAAAATGAGTCTTAAATTTAATATTTATTAATTTTATGTGCTATTTTTTTGTTAAAATTATAAATAAGATAATTAGCATATTTTAAATGCTTAGTTTAATTTTATATAATAAAAACCATATAATTATAAAAAAATAGGTTGACTTTGAAGGCCTCATTATTTATTTATTTATTCTATGATTTGTCATTGGAACAAGAATTTCATTGTTCTTATTAACAATTAGGGCTAACCCAAAAATGTTTTTGGTGGATTAAAATTAAATTGTATATTTATGTAAGAGTTTATTGCAATTTTATTATTGTACTAGTTAATATTTTTATAAATTTTTAAAAGATTAAATCAAAATTTTATCATTTTTGAATGTTAAAATGTAATTTTTATCATGTATTAATTTATAATTTTATACATTTTAAAGAGCAAAAACTACAATTTTCTCATTTTAGAGGCTTGCACCGCCCCTGTTAACAATCATGTACTTCGGAATTAATTTCACTTTGATTATTATTACATAGTGGCAGAGCCGCTGTTTATAAATTATAAAATTTTTAATAGATAATGATAAAATTGTACTTTGGCCGCTAAAAAATTTTTATTATTTGATTTAACCCTTTAAAATGTATAAACATACATACTATTAAAATAATAAAATTACAGTTTTATTATTGTAAAAATATATAATTAAATTCCGTCCCCAAATTATTTTTTTTTCGCTCCGCAACTGTTATTACATATAGAATATATAATCTCTTTTCAAAAGAAAAAAATCGATTTAAATTTCATCCACCATACCAAATTCATCAGACGTTTGACAAAGATAAATCACATGAGTTTATGATTTGATTCAAATTCGTCCCTTATAACCACCACTTGATTAGGATATGAAAACCATGATTAGACTCGAATTTGTTGAAAACAAGCTTCAAAATGATCGGCTCTGGACAGTGACATGTCACCTTCTTTTATTCCATAAACCATTAGATAGGATAAAAAACTAAAATACATTAATATTATGATAAATTTTCATATAATAAATATATTTATTGAAAATTTATATGCGTGTTAAATGAAATTTAAAAAGTTACAAAATAATTACTAAATTATTTAAAAATTTTCATTTAAGTCATCGTGCTGTTAAAATTTCTGTTGTATAGCCTTCTCTATTTGCACTATCTGCACTAATCAGAAGTTTTCTTTCCTCTTCTCTTCTACAATTCAAATTTTTCTCTACAAAACAGCTTTGAATGTCAGAAATATACAAACCAAAATTCAAATAGTTTTTCCCTCCAATCTCGTCGATGGGTACTAATCTACCGTACTGATTGTTGAATCATTGTTTAGAGTTCACTAACTAAACTTTAAAAAAATATATAAACTTGGTGATATTTTAGTTACTTTTATTATAATTTACCCCCTTCTTTTTTCAAATTAACTATTAACAAATAAATGGGCCTCTTACTCTATTAATCAGTTTCCAAATAGGCCTATTTGGGCAAATTGTCCGAAGTGTTTGATGGGAAAAGACAAAAACTAATGTCTAAAATATACTTGCCCACTTGAGTTGAGAGCCAGTGTGTTGTGTTTTTCTTCATGCACCTTGGCATTAGGAAGGGCCCCAACAACCCCCCGAAACATGTATATCATTGTGGATAAGCATTCTTTGGCTCAGCAATCACCATGTATCGTCGAGACGTTGTCGCCTTGTTTAGGCCACTATTAATGCTAGTAAGATAGACAAAAAAAAAAATCGAAAATTAACTCGAATTGATATTTTTAAATAATTTATGAAATGTATTGTGGTTACTTAAAATTAAAATTAAAATTATATTTATTTAATTTATAATTAATTTTAATCTTTTATGATATAAAATTAAAGACTTTATATTTAAAACAGTAAACATAATTTAAAAGTTCTTAAAAAATTATTATTTTTTAGATATATTTATGAAAAATACTTTAAAATATTGTCAAATAATATTCAAAGGTCATAAAATAAAATTTGTTTTATAAAAAATAAGTCTAAAAATTCAAAACTAAAAATTAATATAAAAAAGAATTGAGAACCGAACCAAATTGAATTATGATGGATAATTTAAAAAATCTAAAAAAAACTTGACGGAACCAATTTGATATAACCCCACTACCGATGAAAGAACGGAGGAATAAAACTAAAAGAGGTAAAACAACATTCAGTCATTGAAGTTGATAATTTTTCTCATTTTGAACACTGAATTTGGAATTCATTAAATTGGAATGATGTGCATTTTGCCATACCAATATCTGAAAATTTAAAAACTTTTATAAAAAATTATAATATTTTAAAAAAAATTCAAGCGATAACATGTTAGCACGATACCGATCCCTTCGTTAAATCCTTTTCAGTTTTGGAAATTGAGCTAAAATTAAAAATAAAACATTATGATACATGAAGAGAATTTAAATTTATAGACCAAAACGAAAAGTCTTAAACTAATATAACAAAAAAATCCAGGGATTAAAGTGAAAAGAATATTAAATTGAAAGAATAAATGTTATATTATTCCAAGCAGAAAACCCATCGAAGTTTCAGCCCTTCCTTGTTGAGAAAATGTAAAAAAGTAGTAAAAAGAAAGTCTTAAAATTTATGGCTAAACTTAGACAACTATTTGAGCTTTGTGTACGAGGAAGTGAACTTAAGACATGGTTTTATGCTTCAGTTGATTGAATCTGTCAAACATATTCTGACATACGCAAAGACTGGCCATACAAATAAAAGGGACTTTTTTTCTAAAAAAGGTCAAATTTTGGTTTTCATCCCTCTTTCATGCTTAAATTTTGTATTTAGTCCTTATGTCTTTTTTTTTTAATAAGGGGCTATCCAGGGATAGAATCTGGGACCAACATAAGTTTTTTCCCACTCCACTTGTGGTTTAACCAATTAGTCCCTATACTTTATTTTGACATTTCAAAGACTAAATCCTGCTATTAGTCTCTGTACTTTGCGAAAGTTATGGATTTAGTCCTTGTACTTTAATTTTATTAATTTTAGTCACTTTACTTTTTGAATTTTAAAATTTTAGTCTTGACCCAAATAGTAGCAGTTAAATGTTGTACTATACGTACAATTGTAGATTTAGTTCATATTAACCAATTGGATCATTTGAAGTCCTTATACTTTTCAAAACTTGAAATTTCAATCTTGACGCAAATGATAGCCGTTAATCTATTAACAAATTTTGTATTGAGTAATATCTAGAAATAACAAACTAACATGGCATTTCACATATAATGATATATGTGAGGAATTAATTTTTGAAAATAGCAAAACCTAACTGAATGAATTTAATAGCTATCGTTCGGTAATAATTGAATTTTAATTTTTGAAAAGTATAAAGGCTAAAAATGACCAAATCAAAATATAAGGACTAAATCCACACCTTTTGTGACGTACATGGTTAATAGCTATCGACATGCATTTTTTTCTTAAAAACACATCTTCCAACATAAAAAATCCATGTCAACATGACGAGTTGAAATAGATGATTTTAAGAAAAATCTATGTCAATATTTTTACTGAAATAGTTGACTGCTAACTAGGCAAACTGATTAATAACATTATAAAAGCAGAAAGATCAAATTATGTTAAATTTAAGTACAAAAGCCTAAACATTAAATTTGATCATAAAAGAGGGACCAAAACTATAATTTAACCAAAGAAAACATTAAAATAGTGGAGTAGACTTTCACATGCGTGGGATATGTCCAATTGATGAAAAGCATTTTTTATAAAAAAGATTATGTTAATCTCAAATATGAAAATAAATTTATTTAAAAAAATAAAATAATATATTTTTTAATTCACTAGATTTACAAATAAAATTATATTAAAAAATATAAAAGAACTTCCAACAAAATGGGCAAAATCAGACACAATACAAGGTATAGAATTATTAAGACAGTATAAGAAACAGACAAAAACCATTTATTATTCTTCCCTTTTGTTATCATGAAATCATCAAAAAGAACAAAATAGGAACGAAAATTGAAAGAGTTATTATCCAAATTCTTTTATTTCCATGTTTTACTTTTACAAAAATTTTAATTTGGGTATGATTAAAGTTTGTTGGTATTCGTTTTATAATTTATAAAATTATTTTTTTCGATATTCGTGAATATTTTTTAAATAATATTATTTTTAAAATTTAAATATGAATTTTCGCAGCAAAAAATATAACGCATTATTTTATATTTTATAATTTTTGACTAAATTGAATGTATTTTTTATAATCTAAATTCAATTGTACTTTTTTTAACCCTTTAGTAAAATGAAAATTTTTATTTTTGACTGCATGAAACATTTTTCTTTTACTTTCCATGGCTTTCCCTGTGTTTCATGTGTCCTCCCGGGAGCTTTTGTAGTGACAGTCAATGAATTTCCCGTTTTGATTGTCCTTTTTAAAGTAAAAACACTTTAATCATTATAATCACCTCCACCACCACTACCACCGCCACATTACTTGATTAATTTCCACCCATCACGGCGGCTACTATTTATCCAATCATTAATATTCATATAATATCACAAACATGAACTGGAAAAACAAACAAACAAAAAAAGAAAATCAATAATTAAACAACTTCAAATCCCTTTTAGAAACAGTGATAGAAAGATTACATTTTTTTTTTCCTAGGTACAAGAGCCTCATCCTTTAAACAATTTCAAATTCATAAATCTAAAGAAGAAAAAAAGCATGCGAGGGTGTTTCTTTTCTTTAAGCTTCATCAACATAACTTGTTGCATGTGAAAGTTCCTTTATCCATTCAAATGTTCGATGACGAGACAAAGCTTGTTTTTTCTTCTTTTTATCTTCAATGGCGGCAGCAGCATGCGATGTTGTTTTGTCTTTGTCACTGTTCTTGATGTTGTTGTTGTTCAATGGAACTGTTTCAACTGCATTAACTGAACATGTACACCCACTGAACAACCCCATTCGTTTTTCTACTAACCCTTTGGTTGATTCTTGCTGGTTCTTCGAAACTTCGGCGGTGGAGCTGCCATTGTTAACGAGCTTGGTGCTTGAACTGCTGTTACTGCTATTACAACTGCTGTTTCTACTGACGGAATTTTTATTTCGAGGTTTCATTTTCAAGTCTTGTAACCCGAGTTCCGGTGCTCGAACCAAACCTATCTTGAAAAAATCCCACATTGACGATGATCGTTGGATTCGACTGTTGACGGCGGTTCGGGTTGATCGGATTTGAGGTTTTGGGCTCGGGTGTGTGTTGAAGTTGTTTCGGATTTTCATACCGGATTTCGAGTTAGTACTACTCGTTGAGTAATGGCTACTGCTTCTAGTGCTACTGCTACTAACACTTGTGAACCTACTTAATGAACCATGGTCCATGGATTCTGACCTCGACAAGGACCGGGACATGTTGTGGCTGTCATGACGGCGGAACCCGGTGTCGGAACTCACTGAGTGACGCAAAGGTAAGATTTGGCCTTTGAAGAACACTTCATCAGCTACACACATTTCTGGTTCGGACCTAAACGAACCACCATGGCCAGGCCATGAACCGAAGTTGAAATCTTCTTCTTGTGATGGCTCACCACTTTCTTCATTTTTCAGTTCCTTTTCTTCAATCAAATTCACAGGCAAATCACAGAGTGACAAAGCCTCTTCTTGTTCTTCATCCTCAACTTCCCGTTTTTCTTCGTAACTCTCCATCGCTATGAGATGAAAAAGGTTAGAAGAAAAGGATTTATATAGTAAAAACCAAAAGGGTAAATTTTGAAATTGGACAGAGAGACTGAAAAAGGAGTAATAATGGTGAAACAACAATGGAAAATTCAGAGGGTCAGTGTGCAGGGGAAGTAAATATGGTGTTGGTGTTTTATTGATTTTAGAGTGAAACAGAAGGGGACTATAAGGCCGGCCATTAGCCAAACCAAAGCTAAAAAGCTATCAAAGGCTATTGGGGACGACAAAGGGGGTTAGATTTTATGCTTTGGTGGGGCTAAAACGTAAAGGCTAAAAAAAAGAAGCTAAAAGACAATCTGGCATGCAAACTTTATATTAATTGTTTATGGAATGTTTAATATGTATAAATGTCATCCTCTACTTTCTAAAAATCGAGATGAATGTGATTTTTACTCAATGGTTGCAATTTTGGTTGCAATTTTGGGATCGAGATATGAGGTTGAGTTTTATTCTGCATAAATGAATAAGTTTTCTTTCAGATTAATTCGGATTAGTTAGTTAAAGTCGAGTTAGTGGTGTAAATGAGACATTTATATTCATAAGTTATTCAAGTTTGACTAAAAAAAAAAATTAAATTTGAACATAACTATACTTGACTTGAAAGGCTCGTGAGCCTTATTGAGCTTCTTATATATTTTTTTATATAATTGTGTTATTGTCATTATTATATATTATTAACCTTAAACTTAATTATTGACCTGAGTTCAAATTCAAGTTTGAGTACAAAAATTAGTAAATGAACTTAATCAACAATTGTTGAACTAATGATTTTCATATCAACAATTTAGCCCGAAGGTAACTTCTCGATTTTGTAAGGTATATAGATAAATATGCTTAATTTTGTAAAGCAAGAGGGATGAGATTCATAATTACATGGATGTTAATAACTTGAGTTTGGGTCTTTTTTTATGGGCAGTGTATTTATTTATAATTAATGTAAAAATAACAGTAGTATTAAAATTAAATAGTATAACAATACTGTAATATAAGATAAAAAAAATTAAACACACCGTACACAAAATAAATATGTATCCAAAGGATACTTATAACGTCAAACAATGATGGACAATCTCTAGGATTCCTATCTAATGAATGGCATTCTTTCTGGTCGATTCACGAAAAAGAAATCTTTGAACAGTTGGAAATGGCATATCACTTATGTTTTCTCGAGATTGAGACTAAAAGAGACTTGAAATAAAAGGGTTGGTATTGCTTTTAATATTATTCACAATTTTATATAATTTTTTTGACATTTTTTTTAAGAAAAATTCGTTATATTTTTATAGTCGGTGGTCTTGATTTTAGTTAGAGGTGTGCTGTGACATTATGTGGCCCAATTTCAGATATTTGTAATTGGGTAAATAACACTTGAGGACTAAACTATTAGTAAGTTTATGTTTTGGTTATTTAACTTTAAAAAGTTACAAAATAGTCATTAAACTATTAGGAATTTTCATTTAAGTCACTAAACTATTTTAAAAAGTTCGGCTAGCGAGCTCCAAGGAAAAATTCGACGATCGGTATGGTGGATCATTACCCATTGATGAGTAGAAGAACATATCTTAGATTTAAGTCAATCTGACGGTCAGTGTCAGAGATTAGAGAAGAAAGATGTTTGGCTTTTGGTTTGTAGATACGTGACGTCTAAAGTTGTTTCATGAAAAAAAAACTGAAATGTAGAAAAGAAAAGGAAGGAGAGCTTTCATTGGTGTAGGTGGTGCGAATAGAAAATGCCATATAGCGGCAATTTTAATAGTTAATGACTTGAACGAAAACTTTCGAATAATTCAGTAACCATTTTGTAACTTTTTGAAGTTGAGTGACCGAAATGTAAGTTTACTAATAGTTTAGTAACCTTGGGTGTAGTTTATCCATTGTAATTTAGTCTCTCTACTCTAACCGTCAACATTGTTAAAATTCTTACGTTAAATTTGCACATTTTGAAATAATAAAAAAATATACTCACTTGATAGTCAGATAACAAAATAAAAATAATTAAAAACGACACTATAATGAACATGTATTTAGCAAAAGAATTTTAATAGTATTAATAATGACACTTATATTTTTAAATTTAAAAATAAGATTGAATTTCTCGAAATAAAAATAAAAAATAATATTAAAAAAAAGATTTTGAATGTTTTTGAGGGACGTTTGAATTTCATAGAAAGAATGTGACTCATTGGGTCTACATTTTTTTTTCTTTGTTATAGAAAGGTGTTTTTGCCTTTGCTGATGAAGCAGGAAAGGAATGACTTCTGTTTGGATATAAGGTAAAAGCTTACTGAACCAACTAAAAACGTCCAGAAAAGGAAAAAAAAAATTTGAATTTATGGACCACTAAAATTTATTTTAAATTTCATAAATGAAAAGCTAAAGTTAGCATTATCAGAGTTTAAAAATTGAAAATGAAACGTGGATTTAAGCACGTTGAACTATATTTATCTTTTTTTTTTTTTGAGTTACAAGAGGTGGGCAAAACACTAACAGTTATGTGACTAATGCAACTCGAATCCAGACTACATCTGGGGTGGTGAACACCCTAGCCATCAAGTCAATATATGGGTTCATTTATCTTTTTATTTAAGGATTGAGGAAGAGTAATGAGTGGTTTTAAGTTTTATATCAAATAATAATATTAATAAGGGGTAGTCACGAAACTTGAACATTAGCCGTAAAATGGACATGACAAGTACCCAAAAAATACTGATTAATTAAATTCTTCAATATTTTGATATAATTTTTAATTAATACTATTCTATTTAAATTTCCTTTCCACATTATTTTATCATTTATTAACTTAGAAAAAAAAAATAACATCTTCTATATTATTATTTTGTTGTTATTGTTAATGTTTTAGGTTGCATTTGATTTCACTAAACAAATACCATTTTCGTTTTTTTTTTCTGGAAAATGGAAAACATTGATGAAAACTTGTTTCATCGAAATTTCTAAAAATAATTTTTTGGAAAATAATAAAAAATTATTTTCACTAAAAATATTTTGTAAAAGTGAAAGTGGTGAAAAGAAATGTTTTTAACTTTAGATGAATCGACTCTCATTCAAGTCCATACGAAGACAAAATATTTTTCAACAGTTTTTCTAATATTAAAATTGATACCTTATTTCGAATCCATATGAATATATATATTTTTTTATTTTACTTTTTAAAGAAAAATAATTACCAAACATGTTCTGATTATTAAAAAAAAATATTGCTATTTATCAAGTGGTAAAACATGTTTTTAAATTTTAAAAAATAGAAAATGGAACCTATTTTTGAAAATAAAAATGAAAAATAATAAAAAAAAAAATAATATTGATTTGGTTGAATTATACACATGAAAGTTGAATTACAGTTTATATATATGCATAAAATTTTAATTTTGATTCAACTGTACACATTTAAAGAAATGAATACTACATTTATTTTCATATTGGATTAATATAAGTGTTTGTGTATGCAATATATCAACATAAAATTGTGCTAATTTGATAATATTGTTAGTGATCTATGAAAATTGAACCAAATCAAATTAAAATTCCATGCATAAAATAGTATAAAATCAAAATTCATGTATAACATTATACATTGAATTAAATTTTATGTATAACTTTGATATTTATCCCATAATATCTTATTTCTATTTTGAATTTAAAAACGGGTAATGGTTACACTTTCTTAGCATTGATGTCTCTTTGAGGAGGTCCATTTTTGGTAAATGAAGTTATTGATCAAAGGTGGTGTGGTTAGTGGAGCGTTGTCTGGTCGTTCAGTTGAATAGGTCAGACCGAAAATCAATTTGGAAAGAAGAGTGAGATTAGGTGAATTGCGAACTGATTGAAACCGTACTTAAAAACATATTGAACCGATGGATGAATTGATTTTCTCCATTTTTAATAATTTATTTAATTTTATATTTTTTAATAAATTATTTAATTAAACTAATCAAACTGTAAATTAATTATCTAATCAATTCACCCATCAATCTGATTCTAAAATATTTGGATATAAGATATTCAACACTTAACATGAGCATAGCTTCCTCGAACAATAAGCCAACTTGCTCGGGGTGACAAGAGCCATCGATTATTGTTATAGTTTCAACACTCAATTCTCGTAAGTCTATGTAAAATTTATACCAATGATACTATTTAAATCGAATTGGGTTAGTCAATCAAATCAATTGGATTGAAAGTAAGTGAATGTATTGATCCAGATAAAGTATATAATTGAATTTTAAAGAAATTATTCGGAACCACCATTCAACCATGATATGTAACTAGTTGAACCACTTGTAAAATCTATCTCAAACTTTGTCAAACTCAACATATATTTTAAAAAAATGTGGACTAAATAAACAAAAGTTAAATATTTATTAAAATTAGTATTTATTTGTGTTTATATTTTTTATTTCTGATTTTCCTTTTTTTTTATTTTCCTTTTTCTTTTGAATGATTGTGAAAATATTGTATACCAAAAAAATGTCTCCAGTAAAATAAATAAATGAAGTGGATTTTTGAAGAAAAAAGTCCATAGACTTCAATCAGTTGGGCGTAATCATTCAAGGGCCCATAACTGTGGACCAAATCTCCCGCCATTAGAACACGTGCTACATAAAAGTTAGTCCACGTGGCATGATAGCTGAAAAACATGTCATTTGATGCACTCAGCAGTGACACTATCACTGTCTCCTTTCTCCGACCCGATACCCTCCATTTCCGCTCTGCAATTAACTCGGCAGCGCACTCTCATCTCATGCTACAATCGTTTTTTTTTTAAATATATATTTCCAATTTTCGATTCGAAAAATCTTTAAAAAATTTAATAACGTTAATTGAAAATGTCTTTATTATCTGGATTACACTTTTATCGGAAAATTCCTTGTTTTTCAATTCAATTAAATCGTTATAGCTATTCATTATGCTCCTCTCTGTTGTTGAATCCGAATTCCAGAACTCAGTGGTTCAGCACCGGAGCTGGCTCGGCGACTCAGACCGAGTTCCCTGGAGAGAACGCGTACGACATCTTAGGTGTTGCTGAGACCAGTTCGTTTGCTGAAATAAAAGCTTCGTTTCGCAAGTTGGCGAAAGAAACTCATCCGGACCTTGCTGATTCCAAGAACGATTCATCTGCGTCTTCGAACAGTTTCGTTCGGATCCTCGCTGCTTACGAGGTTTTGTTGCGATTAATTCTCTCTCAAATTCAGTCCTGTATGTTGATATGAATGTGTTAATTTTTTATCGGTTTCAATTACTAGCTGAATTTGATTATATGAAACTTGTTTCCGATGTTTAAATGATAATAAATTGAACACATTTAATTCAGTTTTATGAAGTTTTGCTAAAAATGGCTGGACATTACACTAATTGGTTTTTTTTCCCCCTTGAAACCGCTTTAGGGCTGGAAATAGGAAATAGCTGACATTTGAATCGTTTTCGTATTGAATTTAGTTTACATTGAATCGTTATTTTGTTAAAATGAAGCGTGTAAAGTACTTCCAAGTATAAGTTTGATTTGCTTGTTGAACCTTAGTTCAGTTCACTGTTGCAAAACCAGTAGAATGTGGCTTCAAAAGCGCTTAAGTGGATATTATCCTCCGTTTTAAGGGTTTAGGATATGAGCAGTAGTACAAATTGTATAAAGAAAAGTATAAAGTTTGATTTGATACATTCTACAATTGTATTTTGGTTATGAAAATGAAAGTGCTTTGTATGCTTAATACAGTGCATTCTGATGCCTGTGTTATGAATACTGGATTGCAGATTCTTTCGGATTCGGAGAAGAGGGCACATTATGACAACTATTTGCTATCTCAGAGAATGGTTATGCAGAAACATTCTAGACAAGGTTCGACGTTGTACACATACACATCCCATATGACAATTAATAAGCAGATGGAAGTTGTTGAATGGTTAAAGTGGTATAGATTAACTATTAATGATATAGTGTCTCAAAGGAAAGCCGTTGTTGGAACTGGCTATTTTGATGTTCTTGAAGCAGATTTTTATTCTGCGATACAAACAGCATATTACGGTCCTGTAATTGAATCCATGGATCTTCTTCCTGATCGATTTGAAGCTGAAGAAAGGTCTGTGTATGAAACTACAGAGGTGCTGCACTTGGTTTCAGGGCGGGATCTTTTTGGGATGGTTTGCTTGGTTGATAGGGTTCCTGAGTTATCTTTTAACCATAAGGAGAAACTGACTTCTTCTATGTCTTCAACTTCAATGATGTCTCAGTCTACCCAAAATTCTAGAATTTGCATGAATGACAAACGAGATATTATTGGTGGAAACTCTCGGATTCGAGTAACTGATATTAAAGACCATGTGGCAGATGCATATCGAGACTTGGAGTTGCATGTATCTGGGAGGGTAGTAGCTGTGGCCACCAGAATCCCTCCTAAAAGCTGTTCTGGTGAAACACAAAATGAGGATGTTGAAGACTGCATACAAGTTTTTCTTACTTCAGATGATGATTCCATGCCTTCAAGCCAAGGATTGGATCGTAAAGTTGGATCCCGAGTCCTGCTGGGAACAATAACCGGACTTGGAACCAGCCCAGAAGAGGGATCGTGTTTTGTTTACAACAGCAATGGTTCAAAAACCCATGTGATAATGAAACATAGGACCTTGCTGGTTTGTAATTATGTTCTCCTTAAATCCTATGCTATTTTGATTTTACCCTTTTTCAATATATAACTTTGGCTTTTTAGTTGATCTAGAATGCTGAATCGACCATCTTTCCGGCCTAATTTTCATGTTTTTCTTTTTATTAATTTTCTCTTATTTTCTTGTGTAATTTTGTTTATTGATGTGCTGCATGTGCTATATAATTGATGGATTTACATAATCAGTTAAATATCTATTCCCTTTTGATTTGTTTTTTTCCAGGTGAAGCATATGCACTGGTATCGGGCAGCAGAGGAAATTTCTGTTTGTGAGTGTAGATGTAGCAGAGCTCGATTACCACCAAGCAAGTAAGCTTTTTTCTTAATGCCTGGTTTTGAGTATTCTCACGTTAGCATTCTTGTTTCATAGCTAATTTTGATTATTATCATTGATGTAGGTAGGGTGAGTATGATAATGCTTTTTTCGCTTTATTATATGGTTGATTGGATAGGTTCATCATTTATTGAGTTTACTTTTCTCTTTATCTTATTTCTTCTACATGTCTTTTGATTTTGTTTTACTAAAGAGGTTAAGTTTGGTGATCTGTAGTAAATGTTTTTTATATCAAGGAAGATTAAACATACTTGAACAAATGAACTCCCACTTGATTTTATATCTGTGGTTGATTTATAAGGCTAGTCTTCTATTATTTCTAGAATATATATTTATATATATATATATGTATCTTTTTTTTCTGTTAGCATTTGTGGGGTAGAAGCTTGCCCAGAAGTTTGTTTAATCCCAACTTTGAGCTGCAAACCATTTGCCCATTGTGGGTCTATTAGGGATCTAGGGTTGAACTGTCACTTTATTTTCTGTTTAGGCCTGGGATTGATCTTGTTACCTGATATTTTTAATTTTTATAGTTTTTAAGGTTTCATGTTTGTACATTACAAATGCATTTTCAGGTTTTGAAGATTGCTTGTTGATTAGACATGCAAAGTCTAATACTTTGTGTTCTGGCAACAGATTTTGGTTGTTTGAACCACGTTGTGGAATGCACGACATTGGTGGTTGGTACATTGAAACTTTTGGCAGAGATAAGAAAGGCAGGACAGTCCCGTCCCAAAGATATTGGGATGGGTTTGATACAACTGAACAATTTGAGGAGTAAGTACACTCCTAAGAATGTGGCATAAGATGTTTGAGCTGTCATGTTTTGTCACTTCCCTTGGGCTTATATGTGAAAAGATATAACTAACTGACTGATCTGAATCAATATTAACTCTAAGGGGGCTAGAATCGTTTTTATTGACTAGACGAGGCTGCAGTGTCTTGAATTATATATAAACTTCAAAGTTCAGCAGTGGCCTAAATAGCAAATTAGTTTTAGCTATATTTGTCCAAATTGAATTTTCAAAGCTGTAGATTAGGGCACCATTTGATGTTCATCTCTTTATCCTTTAAAATTGTCAGCTTGTTCTTGTACTGTATACTCATCATAATTTTTGACCGAGTTGTTGCTTTGAAACGGAACTATCTTGTAAGTTCATTCTCTGAATTAAGCTTTGAAAGCATCTTACTTTGTTATTAAACTGGTTCCAGGAGGCTGCATCCGGCTATGTATTTGCTCGCCCTTGCATATAGGACACTCGATATTGAAGATGCAAAGATACGGAAGCAAACCATCTGGAAATTTGTTGAAGGAAAGCTATTTAGTATCCTCAGTTTGTACAAGAAGTTTGTTTAGGATGATTACCTCTTTGGGCTAGTGAAGGCTAGATGTGCTTTATCTTTCACGAAGGTACCGATGTTTCGTTTATTTTTTGGCTTGAGGATTGGTTGCAAGTATGCTTTATACTTGATTGAGGAGCATCAAGCAAAAGTCACACTAGCAAATTTCTTGGGATAAAATGGTCAAGGGGTTTGACTTGATGAATCCTATGAGCTTATTCCTTTTGAGGTCAAAAACAAATAGCTGCTTGTTTTGCATTCGACATTCAATTGATCCAAGCATGGTGAAACGCTATGTGGGTAATGGGATCTTCAGAATATATATATCATCCTGTTTTGCTATTGTTACATGAAAGTTCTCATTTGGACATATGAAGAAAATGATTCTTTAAGAATATAAGATGATTCCAATGATCTTTTCAAATAAACTGTTCATACCTGCTTGGACTATCGTCAAGCCTTTCAGACCATTTGGAATTCTCAGCCTTCACCATAACATTCCTCGAATCCTCCATCCGTTGCCAAGATCACGAAGAGAAGAAACTGCTCATACTCATTGTGCTTTTTACCTGTTAATTGGATCAGACGGAAGCAAAAGAGAACTGGTGGCATCATGTCCAAGGTATATACTCTCTGCAATGCAGCTCTCTTTTTGGTTTATGTTTCACTATGTATAATTTGTTAAAATAAGCTACTAGTTTAGATACAAGTGTGGCTCATTCTGCTTAGCCATTAAATTTCTGAACTCTTTATATAGAGTGTGTATATATATATATGAACAGATATGCTGACTAATCTATTTGGATTCTGCTTCTTTCTCGTTTCTTTGGATTTCCTGGAAAAAAAAAAATGGAGAAGAATTTTAGCATTTACATCTTCTATGGCTACTACAGCCGCCTAACAAATATGCCTAATCTTGGAACTTAGTTCCTCAATTTATTTATGGAGCGTGTCACATGCGGGAGCAAATCATTGTTACGCGCGCAGAAATCATTAGCACATAATTCTTGCAGTTCGATCCCACGACGTGGGTATGAGGTAAACGCTCATGACTAATGGGCCGAATACTTAATGTGCATATAAGTCTAATCAAGTACTTAAAAGATTTAAGTATGAAATACTCATCCGAACTTAGTCAAACTAAAATCCAATCTGTATACAAGTCTATTATTCATCACATTGAAAAATGAAAAAAAGAGAATAAAAAAATTGTAGGCACGAGTTGACTCGTAAAATTTATGTCACTAACAGGTCGAAACGATGTTAAACTTGACAAGACCTCGTGAATTTACTATAGTATGTAGTCTATTTTGACTTGTAATGATAATGTGGTATAATCTTAAAGTATCATATCTTCAAATTTTTATATTTTTTTAAGTTGAATGATCAAAATAGACTTAATTGTCATGTTCGATTATCAAAGTGGACAAAAAAAGGTACAAGTAAATTGACGAGTTCAATGGCTGAAAATACATTAACCATTAGAAGGTTTGATATAATTAAAGGATGGTATATTATTTGATACTTGAATTTAGCTTTAATGTTTAATTTTGTACATGAATTTGGCTTCAATGTCCATTTTGGTACCTAAATTTTTATTTGATATTTGAGTTTTATCTTGTCTTATCTAAGACTTGAGTCTTATTTTAATGTTTAATTTGGTACTTGAATTTGAATTTTTTGTCCCAATAAGTACATATATTTATTTTACTAATGATGCAATTTGATCTAAGTATCAAATTTTATATTAAAGCTAAACTCAAGTATCAAATTAGAAAAAAAATTCAAGTATGTACCAAATTGAACATTGAAGCTAATATTATATATTAAATAGTATATTAAACCTATAATTAAATACTCCTATTTTTATATATTTTTTTAGTATTTATTTGGCCAAAACAAATATTTTCGAGTTCTTTGTGTTTTTGGCCAAAAACAAAATTATTTGAGTTTGAATCCCCTCTCTCGTTAATCAAATTAGGGTTTCTTGAGGCCAAATCGACCAGACATGGGAGGAGGCAATGCCCAAAAATCCAAGATGGCTCGTGAAAAGAATCTCGAGAAGGCTAAAAACGCAGCTAAAGGTTTCACCTTTTTTATTTTTTCAACAACATGACCTTGAAAATCATTCAAAGAAATGAAAGCTTCGTTTTCATATGAATTAGATTATCTTCCTAATCAATTTTGTTTGTCTTAATGTATTTTTCAGGCAGCCAGCTGGAAAAAAACAAGAAAGCTATGACGATTCAGGTAAATTTTTGTGTTTTTATGTTGTTTTTTCTTTTTTGCCTGGTTTTGTTGCTGTTTGATAATTTTTTTGTGGATTTGCCATTGCCTTGTATTCAAAGTTCTTATAGTCTTTGTATAGAACAGAGGAAAGGGTTCATTGCAAAGTTCTGTTTGTATTTTTATGGGATCTAAATGTGTGGGATTGTTTTGAGTTTTTATTGGAGATTACTTTTAACACTCTAAAAAATTTGCATGAAGTTTAACATGTGGAAGAGAGAAATGCCTTAAAGCAAAGCTCAGCCTTGAAATGTGCTATTCTGCATGCTTATGTATTAAAAATGAGGGATTGTCAATGCCAGTGAATGAAATTATCAATGCAATTCTATGTTGACATGGGTAATAGTATCATGGAGAGGCTGTACTGGGAATCAGATTGCATTTTGCCCCCCCCCTACTCGAAAATTGAGCAAATTAGTTCCTGTATACTAGATCGAAGTGCTAACTGGTCCTTCCATTAAAAAATCCATTCATTTCTACTGTTAAAAATTGATCTTGTATGTTAGAATGAGGTAGACGTGGCACACCAAATGTAAATGTCTGGTTATTCTGTTAATAATATCAGTTTTTAACAGTAAAAATGGATGAAATTTTTAACAGAAAGGATTATTTTGCTCTTTGATCTAACGTACAAAGGCTAAATTACCCAATTTTTTGAGTATAAAGGGGCAAAATGCGATCTGACTTTTAGTACAAGGGCCTCCATGGTTCTTTTTACCTGTTGACATGCTATTAGTTGGTTTTCATGTAAATATTTATCTCTGCATCCTTAAATTCAATCTGTTTTCCATTAGGCATCATTTGTGTGGGTGGCTGATGCATAGTTCCATGTTGCCATTCTTTTTATATCTTATCAATTTATCGGTAACGCATGAGAGTAAATTGCAGAAAAAGGAACGTCTAAGATATATATGTGTGTGTTATTGTCAAGTATTTGGATTGGTAGTATGAGAAGTAGCAATTCGAATTACAGTAACTTATATCATTGTATTGGCTATGGAGGAATGTTAGTAGGGATGTTCAATAGGATATCCTTTAGAGCCTGATTTTTATGGATTATAAAGGTTTTAGCATATGATCATTTGTTGGTATTCTGGATGAATGATTTAGCATTTACCTTCATTGTCTGCTCGATGTTGTGTTTAATTGTCGGTGTTGTTAACCTTTGATTCATTTAAAATGCAGTGCAAGGTATGTATGCAAACTTTTATATGCACAACATCAGAGGTAAAGTGCAGGGAACACGCAGAAGCAAAGCATCCGAAATCTGACGTGTACGCTTGCTTCCCTCATCTCAAGAAGTGATGTATTTGAAGCAAGAAAATGCCATATATAAATTATAGAATTGTTTGGAATATCTTTTCCCTTATCATGTAAAACCTCAGCTATGATTTTTAAACCCAGGTTGATGTGTGTGGAACAATTGGAGATTTGATTCAGTCCTGCTTCTCTGTTAAATAAACATTTTTACAAACATATAAAATTGTTTGGAATATCATTTCCTCACTTGGGTTTCTTGCTTTATGGAAAATGCTATCCCTTTATAGGTAAAAATACCATAGAGAACCTTATACTAGGAGTCAAATTGCATTTTGCCTTTTCTACTAAGAAAAAAATAAATTAGTTGTTGTATCTTAAAAGAAAGAGCGAATTAGTCTTTTTTGGTTAAAAATTTTATCTATTTGTATTGTTAAAAACTGGTGTGATTGACAGAATAACCAGACAGTGATATATGGTGTGCCATGTGTACTCCATGCTGATGTTCAAGGAGCAGTTTTTTATAGTAGAAATGCATGAAATTTTTAACTGAAAGGTTAATTCTCTTTGATCTAATTTAGAGGGATTAATTTGTCTATTTTTTTAGATAAAATACAATCTGAATTTTAATATAGAGGCTTTCATAATACTTTTGCCTCTTAATGATAAATTCTATTTTTTTTCTTTTCATCATTTTTCGTATCTGTCAAAGCCCCCAAGTCACCTCTCATTTTAGAGAATTTCAATCAGGTTTGGTTTTTGTGTTATCATTATGGAAATGAAGCATTGGATTCTTCATACTTATCAATTGTCTACCATATAGAAACTTACACTTTTTTATTTGGGTATAGCTTTTAAGTAACTAAATTTGGCTTATTTGCATATCTTTTTTTGTCTACTTTAGTATTTGAATTTGACAATTAAGTCCTTTTTAATTTATAGATTTAGATTCCATCAAAATTTGATAATGTAACGCAAATTCAGAGCACAACATAATCTAGTTGTCAATTTCAAGTACCAACGTAAACTCACTTATCAAGTTTAAGGATCAAAAGTTATATTAATTCTCTTTCTTTTGTCATAAAAAGTTTAGTTATGAAAGGTCATTCGTGTCATCAATCTCGTAAAGACTCGAACTTTTGTTAGAGTACAAACAAATACTCGACCATTTAAACCAACCTATATTAAACCAATTCATATTAACACTTCTATATGTTTCATCATTCAATATAAATTCGCTTTGACATACTTTTTACTTATCTAAATATTTATCATAAAAAAAAAAGTTAATAGTAAAAATGATTTTAAACTAGAGCAATGATTATATTTTTTTTTTATTTCTTAATATATTTAATGGAACCAACCCAGTAACTAATAATAAAATATTAAAATAATTAAAAAAACATAAAATAAAGGTGTTTTTATCTTGTACTTAAAATAATAATAAAAGAAAAAAGCCTTCCAAAGTGGGACTTAGGATTGACTAATTAAAAAGCTAAGCACCAAAAGGAAAAGAGTCAATATGCGTTGCAATGGGTTTTTACTAGTCAAGAAAAAAAAAAGTGATCTTTACAAAAAAAAAAAAAAAAAAAAAACTCCATCCCCATTTTTGCCCCAAAAAAGAAACTCTAAACCTAAACTTCCTCACAAACACTAATCTAAAAATCTAATCATATAAACTTGGAATTTTCTCCTTTTTTTTTCTAATTTTTTTTTCAAGTCATATTCATACTTGCAACTTGAAAAAACCAAGGATGTTTTAATCTCTCTTGTCTAAATTGTTCTTCAAGTTCAACAACATTGTTTTTACTTCCATTTTGATACCCCATTGTTGTATCAGTAACCTGTAAGAGTCTCAGTTCACGACCAATGAATTCATCTTGTTGGCTTTTCGCCATGGAAGAACTACTTGGCCTGCTATTGTTGTTGTTCATATGAGAAGCTGATTCAGTTGAAGAAGATGAGAAGCTGTTCGGTCCTGAATCCGAAGTAGTCCCATGTTTCTTCCTCGACATGTACTTTGTTGGTCCTAAAGTCAGTTCAATCTCACTTTCATCTATAAACTCTGCACCATCATCATCATCATCATCATCATCAGCATCAGCTGGATGTTCTAAATCAAATCTGGTTCTTGAATTGATATTCCCATGGTGAAAGCTTCCATTAATGGCGGCTCTACTGGTTCCAATGCTTTTCATCAATGTCTTTTGGATTCTATATAGACGATGAAGCTCATATACCTGTGTTCATTAAACATCAATTCAAGCTCTTACAACACAACAGATAACATATAAAACATAAATATATATATAGAGAGAGACATGTACCTGTTCTTTGAACGTCTCTTCATGTTTTAACATTGCCATCCTCATAAATTCCTTATCGTACGGCCTAAGAAGCTTCTCCATTGGAGTTTGTTTCTGTTCAAAATCCCAAGAGATATAGATAAATAGATGCTCAATCACCTTTTCACTATTTTTCCACCTGTAAAAATAACAAAATTCCCAAAAAGAAATTAGAAAAAAAAGCTGATAAATCTTTGGTTCACAATGGTATGAACTGGTAAACCTGCAATCTGTTTTAATTATTAATAGATAAAAAGAAAGTTACTTTTTAAGTTTAACTTGTTCGATTGTTCCACATGTGTTTTGAGCCACAATAATGAACTTCTTGTCATACAAAAATATCTTCCATTATCACATGTGTATTTAATGCTATTTCTCCATCATTTCATAAAATAAAAATAAAAATCTTTTCTGGTTTATTCCAAAAGATTGAAAATAACAAGAAAAAAAAAAACCCAATTTCTCAAAGTCAATGAATTCACATGCATGAGAAAAGAATAAGCAAAATCTAACCTGTAAAAGATTCTTGAAGAGCTTTAGCTATGGAAGAAGATCAAAGCTTTGAGATGAAGAAGAAAAGGGAAACTGTTAAAGAGAAAAAGGCAATGGAAAGCTTATATATATAGAGAGAGAGAGAGAGAACTCAAGGTGAAGATGATGTTACCTTCACATTCCCCATTAGTATATGCTGCAAAGAACATTGATATATATATGTATATATGTGTATGTGTATTGAAGTAGAAGAATTTAAGATTCCTTTGCTTTTACACAGAAACCAAGGGTGTTGGGTGCTTCTGGGGTTTGAGGCATGCCAAACAAATCTCAGTCCCTTAACCAATACCATTCAAGCTTTATGAAAAAGATGCCTCACACAGGTCCAGAAATGCATTTTTTATATATAATATCGTCATATATAATAATACCCAAACCTCTATTTCCTTTACTTATTATAATTTTGGATATGGTTAAAATATAATTCATCTATTTTTTATATTTATTTTTTTCTCACCCGAGAGTCTAATTTCGTATTTATAAAGTACGATTTTTTGATGTGACATATTAATATCAGATAAATCCCTTACATGTTAACACGTACCCTCTCCTAGGACTAGCACGTGTCCTCCTAATATAAGTTTGCCTGTACGGGGACGAAGTGTATAGACAAACCATAGTAGCGAACTATATACCTATTGAGGTAAGGAGAGACGGGTCGGGTAGCAGGTCGGTCTAGGGACCGGGTAATGGCGAACACTATAACAAGTCTATTTATTTTCCAGGTTTTAAAATTCATGTTTGATTTTTAATTATCATTAATTTTATTTTTTTTGTTAAATCTATTGGTTTAACATTTTAAATTTAAAAAATACTCACTTGGTAGCACCATGTAATAAAGAGATTAACATTATAATTAATCTGAATTTAACAAAAAAAAATTAAGGATGATAACAATTGAAATTATATTTTTAAATTCGAATAATAAATAGACTAAATTTCAAGTGTAAGAAGAGTACATGGACTTGGAGTATATTTTAATTTTATGAATATATATTTATTTTTTATAGGTTTAATTGCAAAAGATGTCTTTAAACTATTATCTAAATTTTAAACTAGTCGTGTAATTTAAAACATTTTATTGTCCTATCAATTAAGTTTTTTGTCAATCTAGCTATTATCTTAGTTATTTTTAGATGTAAGCTCGAATCTAACATGAATTATATTTAAAACATGTAACTCAAATTGTAAACATATATATGTATATATATTTATATATTTACTGCATGGAGAACTTAAATCAGACATAATGAATAATACTATTACTTTAAAAATTCAATCAAGAATTTATAATTTAATCCACGTGTTTTAAGTATGTTTCTATGATATCAAACTAACATTTAATGCTTAAATTGACTGTTAGGTTGACAAAAGGACTTAATTGATACAATACTAATACTTTAAAAACTCAACGCGTTTTTTAGAAATTTATTTAAAATTTTAGCCATAATTTAATGCAATAAACTTTATGTCAAACATGAATTTGGAATATTAATATCATAATTTTGCAAATTCACCAATCATATGGATCCCTTTGCAAGAATTGTCTCTCAATAATTATTATATCCCAATAAATAATTAAAAAATAAAATATGGAAAGGCAAATCTTTGAATATATTATATATTATTATGTTATTATTGAGGCATTCAAAGATATGGATGTTTTAGGTGTGTAATGTGTTGTGAAATAAAATTGGACGATGATTGGAATTGGATTAGGGCAAATTTAAAAAATAATTTTTAGGAGTGAAAATTGAATTATAAATTTCAAAAGAAGGGGTAAAATGTAATTTTATTGTTGTATCAATTTATAATTTCATATTTTAGAGGGGAGGGATAGGGGGCAAGACCAATTCACTGCTTGCCTGCTAGCTCCACATCTGGTTAAAGTTGATTGAGCTTAAGTTTAAATGACATCGTTGTTGTTATAACAATGAAAAGAAGGTAAGTTCAAACGTGTTTAAATACATAATATTTTGGATCAGTAGTTGAGATGCTGGAAAGTTTGACTAGTGTCTACACTGATAGGGCGGTTCAGATTGTCTCGGGTGATGCTGCAGCAGGGGGAGTCATAAGAAATGAAAATTAAACGGAGAGTGGATTATGGGATACAATAGATATTTGGGCAAATGCTCGGCCTTTGATGCTGAACTATGGGGAATTCTTGATGGATTAACTCTCATTCATAACGAGTATTATGATGGTGTTTTGATACAAATCGATAGCTTAGAGGTGGTTAAAGTAATTTAGGATTCTTCTTTCTCAAGCTCGAACTCTACCCTTATCAGACGTATTCATCACCTGCTGCTGAATATAATTTTGTGGGACATTCAAAATTTTCCTAGAGACCGTAATAAAATTGTTGATTGTTTGGCCAAAATAGCCTTTGATACATACCAAGGATTGAAGATTTTTAAGGAGATACTGAGAGAGGTGCTAGCATTTTCTCTTGTGGTTCAAGCAAATGACAGGTCTGCTCATAAAATTGTTGTATAGTTAAATAATTTTGTCTGTTATTACTTTACCAAAGAAAATACATAATATTTTCGATTTAAAGGTTTGAGATTACAAATAATAATTAAATAAAATTATAATATGAAAAATAAATTATTGAATTTAGAGATGTATATCAAATAATGCTAAATTAAATATATTTTATTATTTGTCACTGTCATGCTATAGCTGTACATAGTACAGACTGGAACAGGATCCATCCTGGACCATATAAATGAAGATAAAATAGATTTGGTTTTCAGGAATAATTCAGATTTTTTTTAAAATAAAATATTTGTTTTTATATATTTAAATATAAACTATATATAATGATTTTAAAATTTTTTAAAATATTGGAATAATTTAAAATTAGGAAGAAGGAAAAAAATGATCACATCATCACATGCAATGAATTATGGATTACAAGAAAGTAGGGTTAATTTTTTGTTTTTATTAAAAGCAAAGAACATAAAAGAATTGGAGAGAGTGACATAGAAGCACGAGTTGCCGGCGAAGGGTGGTGCAACCGTATGGGGTGGTGGGTCCATTGGGGTTGCTGTAAAAAGGCTGAATCTCAAGCCTTGCGTTGTTGATGTTTGCTATTAGGTCCCCCCACCCCACCACCTAGAAAAGTGCATTTAATACCATCTTTGTTTTATATCATCACTCTTGCATTATTAAACAATATAATCCGAGTGAGTTTTAAGTTAGATTGGTATTGATGATATCGTAATAACATAAAATACGTGGATTCGAATGTGTTTAAATATGTAATATATTTTAATTTTTAGATAGAGAGTTATACATAATTTAATTTAGTTTGGAGCAGATGTGTTTATGGGTCGGTTCACGTTTAGTTTGGTTGACATTTCTATATGGTACTAACTACTAACGCACTCTATGGTTACTAGATTTTATTACACCCACGATGTGGGTGAACAAAAATATTTTAGTAATATTAATTACCCTTTAAAGTAAGGATATTTTAATAATTTTATAACTGAATTGTTATCGCGAGGTTATATATACTATAGATTCAAGTTAGACTCTTAAACTAACTGATATTTGTAAATCATCAACTCAAACTTGTTTTAAGCTTTTCTATATTGTTTTTAAATTTTTAAACAAAATATGTTATTATAATTTAATATTTAATAACTTAATATATATATAAATAAAATATTATGTTATATAATGAGAAAATAGGCCAAATCAAATAAAGCTCGAGCTTTAAACGTTGAAGTCTAATTCAAATTCATATTTTAAAAAAGTCTATTTTTTATCTAAAATTTATTTCTTTTTAACTAATATTTTTGTTTAAGCCCTTCAAAAAAATTTTTTTTTGACTTAAGCCCTTCAATTTTTAAATATCAAGCAAAACACTTCAATCTTTAAATAAGTCTAATTCAAAAGGAAGAATATACAAACTATATATACTATCAATTAAAATATATCATATTTTTTTATAAGTTCTTATCATATCTATTTTTTTTATATATATATACAATGCTTAGAACTACCATAATCTCTTATCAACTGTTAAATAGGAGGATAATGCGGTTCAACGCACTCGAACCAACATTCTCTTACACTGACAATAATACCGATGTTAATCAAACTAATACTCAATCAGCTACCATATTATATTGATAATGTAAACATGGGTCACTAATAGTCTGAAAATGCTGTCATATGTGTTACCTGCATGTCCACCCTGGATCCTCGAGCTTATATACCACACATAAAATTAATATTTTTCTTTAGTAATTAAAACTTGATTTACTCAAAAATTAGAGCTACCTAACCTAATCATGCATTGTGTAGTTTTTTTTAGAAATAATTAAAAAAAATCTAATTTATTATTCCCTAACAATAAATCATTGGATCATGAAATTCCTAACTCATACTAATTTAATATTTTTTACTAAGAGACGTGACAATGTCATGACCCCTTTTTTTAATTTAATTATTTAAAAACATAATTAAAAATTAATTGAAACAGCAGCTATTGAGAAGCTCAAGAGTCACGATCATCCAAGTTTGGGAAACTTGAATTATTGGGTTTGCTTTCATAATCAAGAGTTTAAGTACAAAAGTTTAAAATTAAATATTATGTAATGATTAAAATATTAGCAAAGATAATGATGAATGATGGTGGAATCTAGCCCTTTTTTTTATTTATTGTTTTCATACAAAATTTCACCTTCATTTAGAATTTAAAATAGGGTAAACTATAAAAATAGTCACTTATGTTATCGTTTTGTTACGAAATAGTCACTCTATCGTTAATTAAGCTCCGTTATCTCTCTAACGGCTGTTCTACGTGATAGTTCAAATGGATTTTAAATGCCAATTGGATGTCCAGCTGGATTTTATGAAAATAAAAGGAAGCAATAGTTGAGTTTTGGAAAATTACTATCCGAGATATAGGACCAAAGCGGTGAAGAAGACGTTGAACCCAAGTTGGGGTGAGGAATTCATTTTCAAAGTAAAAAAATCGAAGAAAATTTTCCAAAACCCAGCTATTACTTCTTTTTAAACAGGAAAAAATTGGGTTTTAGGATAAAAATTTGTATTCTATTTTCATAAAGGTAATAAAGCTTAATGGCAGAGTGATCATTTCGTAACAAAACGATAACATAAGTGATTAAAACGTAACAATTCAAATATAAATGACTAAAATGTAATCTGAAATAAATAAAAGTGATTATTTTCGTAGTTTACCCTTAAAAATAAGTAAATAACAATGTCTGTCAGTGGAAGAACACGCCATGCCTCACTTTAAATATAAAATAAATGAACAGAGTAGCTTCCACTTGGAGCATGTTGTCGGGAGCATTGCTCCATGCAATTCTAAGCTGTCTATGAGAAATTTTATTAATCATTTATTTTATTACTAGGTAATTTAGCTATGATATGTGTCCCATTAAGGAGACATTAATATTAGATTTTATAGATTTAATCATATGTGTTTGAAATATTGTTTTGTGTTAAGACTTGGTGATTCATCATAATACCTAACTTCCACCACTACTGGAGTTTATAACTTATTTGTTTATTATTTTTTATGACATTATCATTCATAATTTCATCTGTGCGTATATATTTGTAAATAATAATTCAATTTTAATTCATAATAGGTGATTACACTCGTATCCCTACTTATGGTCGGGTTATTCGTCTAAGTCTGAAGGTCCGTCAGAAATTTAGGAGAATTTGGGCAAAAATATTAGGCCCGTTTAAAATATGGGCGGCGCTTGAGCTTGATCATTCAAAACCCCAAGCCCAACCTGGTCTAACACTTTATATTATGTAATTTAGAATACATTAAAAAAAATAAACTTATACTAAATATATAATGTTACTATAATTTAAACATTAAAATAATGTTAAGATGACTATATAAAAATTTTCAATAAAGAAAAAATGTATAAAATTATTAAATATTAAAATAAAATAAATATTTTTAAAAAATAATATGGGCGGGCTTAAAATGGACTTGGGTTAGTCTTTTGCAAATATAGATAGGTTTGGGTAAAATTTTAAGCCCATATTTTGGGTCGGGCTTAGAAACCATAAAGTCTATTAATATCATGCTTAGGCCTAGCCCGAACCCAGCTCAACCCAACTCATAAGCACCTCTAGCTACAAGTAATGTTTATACGAGGCTTGAGAGTTTCTTATAATTTTATTTGTTTATTCTGGTTAATCGATTTTATAATTATTTTATTTTTAATTTTTTTATATTCATATATGTTATTGTTATTATACAAAAGTTGGGGTGGTTTGTTGCGATGGTTCACATCACTCTAATGTAAAAAGCCACTAAAGTTAGTGGTCTTGGGGGGCCATCATGTGCTTGGAGAGCTTTTAGGGAGAAGTTTGGTAGGGTTTTGGCATATACTGTAAGTTAGGAACAAAGTCAATTTTGTTTTTTAAGGAGCCAAAATTAAATTGTATATTTTTATGAGAGCTAAAAAGCAATTTTACCATTTTAATAACTTATATGTTTACACTTTTTAAAGGACTAAATCAAAATTTTATCATTTTAGAGGGCAAAGTGTAATTTTGCCATTTACTAATTTAAAATTATAAAATTTAAAAGATTAAAAATTAATTTTCACATATTAAGGAGGCCAGGGCCCTTGCCAACCGCCTTCCCGCCCTGTCGCCATTGTCTTGGCGTCTCTCCTTTTTGTGATAGAAAGGACTTCTATAAAGAATAAAGAGCTTTGGCAAGGGTGTACCCTACTATATAGGGTGACTATAGAGGCATAAGTACTTCGTTAGGATGTGCTGAGATGACTTGATGGTAGAGTATGATAATGGGTATAACAATTGCCCTTAGATAACGAGAAGATTATAGAGTGATTTTCCCCAATCTGATGCCTTTTGGTGAGGTGTTTAAGGTTACCCTATTATTGTAAGAGCCTTTGTAGGCATTGAGAGGCGAGTTTGACAAATCAAGGTGAATGTCTTAAGAGGCTAAACTTGAAAATTATCTAAAAAACCAAACACACAAGTGGTTTTGGTGATAATATGCAGTTGCATTTTATTTGAGATATACTTGGAAAGCAAATTTGGCGATGCAGACCTAAAGGGGTAGGACTTCAACATATATCTTGGAGATTTTTTCTTATTGTGATGGATAGGGCTTTTATATAGGAGGAGGAGGAGGAGCTTTTATGTGAGTCTCATTAGAAATGTCATATAGTATAAGGTGATTGTAGAGGCATAGGTGCTTCATTTGGATGTGATGGGATAACTTGGTGGTAGTGTGTGATTGTAAGGCCCAGTTTCTGGAACCCGGAGCCCAACAGTTGGTTCCAAAGCAACCCCGAAATTTACAACAACAGGGGCTCGAAACAAAGTGGCCCAAATCCAAAGGAGAGAATGAGCCCTAGGTCAGGATGGAGTCTTCGAGCCGCACGACTCTTGCCAGCAAAGCCACGCCCCACGCCGCACGACTCCTTTCCGCAGTGTACTCCATCACGACGCTCAAAAATAGGAAACTATTGTAAACAACAGGCTATAAAAAGCCAAATTAAATCTGTAAAGAGGACGATTTTTTTTTCAATAGAAAAACAGCAGTATACGCAGTTTCCACAGATACAAAACACATGTAAACTGAAAGAAAGATTTTACACATAGATCAGAATCGAAAGTCAGTGAAAAACAAGGTGATTTCGGGGTTTTAGTCTTTCAATTTTTGAGTTGCGTTTCAGCTTTTCCCTTTTGGCTCTATTATTGCATGCGAAAACAGAAAAGGAGGGTATAAAAATCCTTCCATTTTTCCAGATGGGATTTCATTGTATTTAAAAAAAAAACAAACAAAGTTTTTAAAGAGAAAATAAAAAGGGAGAAAGCGAGAGAGTCTCACTCAAGCTTCCTCATTTGCGCGCATGCGTCGATGCGCGTGGGGAGGACTTGCTGCAGAAAAAAGAAACTCAAACCCTAGAGAGCAAAACGAAGGGGAAGAGTCCTGGGTTCTATTTTTGAAACTAAAAAAGAAATGAAGGGATTTTTCTTCTTTTTTTTCCCTTTAGTTTTAAAGCAAAAACGGTGCTGTGTAAAAAGGGGCCCTTGCGCATGCGCCACCTTAAAGGGGTAAATTGCGTAGTAGGCCCTTTTGCTTTGCGCCCAGTTTTAATTGTGTTCCCCTTCAGTTTTTTCCATTTTTTAAAATTTGACCCTAAATTTAATCTGTGGTTTCAATTTAGTACTCGTTAAATGCACCGTTTAAAAGGGTTAGGATTATTTTCTACTTTGGTCCTCCTACGTTTGCGCGTGTTTTTCAATTTAGCCTGTTTTCTTGCTTTTCATTTGTAATTCACTCCCAAACTTTTATTTTTAGTTTAATTTTGTCCTTTTTTATTTTTCCCTTGTGATTTTCTTTTATTATTTATTATTATTATACCTATTACCATTATTTTTATTATTAGTACTACCATTTTAATATTATTACCATATTCATCCAGTTTATTAGTATTATTGTTATACCTATCATTTTATTTATATTTTATATTTGTTATTATATTCGCTAGTTTTTTTTTTAATTTTTTGTTATTTCCACTATTTTACATACATTACTATTATTAAAATTGTTGTTGTCCTGTTAGATTATTATTATTAACATTATATTTTGATTTTAAACCTTTTCTTTTGTTGCTATTATTATCATTTATCATTGCTGTTTTTTTTTAAAATACTATTTTCATTTTCATTAATACTATTATTATTATTCTTAATATTATTTCTATTTTTAGCCTATCATTATGGTTTTATTATTGATATTACTTTTCATTTTAAATTTTGTTTTTCCTCTCCACTATTATTTTCATCATTATTAATACTATTATTCTATTATAATCACTCCCCATTTCAACATAGTCACTATTAATATTTTTACCATTGTTTTTATTATTTTCTACTATTAATATTATTTCTTATTTTCTTTTCTACCACTATTATTTCATTTTTGTTTGTCTGCTTTACTTTTTATCGTATTTTATTTCTACCTTTATTATTGTCATTCATATTCGATCACCGTAATGCTGTTATATAAACTAGCATAGCAACTCATTTTACATTTTTTTAAAATCATATCATATTTTATTCGATACATTACAGTTTTCGTTTCAAAATAAGCAAACCCTCCGTGTTCTAAGGCCCAAAAGGAATCGTACCCTAACTTACTGGGTTTCGATTTCTCTTTTCGAGTCTAACGAACCTATTACTTTCTTTTTTAAAAGTTGAATAAAAACTTATTCTCGAGAATTCAAAATCGCCGTGTCCTAACTCACTGGATGGGACGTTTTGTTATCTCGAGATAAGGATTTTAAAAAACAAAGGCAATATTCCGTTTTTGGTATTTTGGGAAACCGAGCCCTAACTTACTGGGTTCCGATTTTTCATTAGACCCCAAATAACCGAGTATCCTTCTTAGATTTAAACACATCAATTTTGAAAGTCAAAGGACAAGCTCAATTTCGGGGATTTGAAATGTCGTACCCTAACTCACTGGGCGTGACATTTTACTTCCTCGAGATAAGAGGGTCTGATTGCTTATATTCTATTCAGGTTTTTTTAAAAAAAAAAGAATCGTATTTTAAAATCTTTTAAATTTTCGATCTTAGGACATTAATTAATCGATTAGGTACTAATTATGGGCGTCACGAGCGTGCTAATCCTTCCTCGTGCATAACTGACTCCCGAACCTGTTTTCTTAAAATTCGTAGACCAAAATGTTTTATAAGGTGGCTCAATCACACTTCAGAAAAAGATTGGTGGAGACTCCATTTTTCATATTTTAAAGTCGGCCCGTTTTCAAACAAAAAAATGGTTTCGACAGTGATAATGGGCAAGCAATTGCCCCCTAATCAAGGGGAAGATTATAAAGTGATATTTTTCAAGCATATATAGCATAAATTATTATTTTTCTTTCTCGTAAATCATATCACTTGCAAATATAACAAACCTTTGAATCAATTGTCCAAATAGTTTCTTCTGATTGATTCAAGTCATTCTAATATCATACTTTCTTCCTTCAAAGGAATTTTTCCCAATCTAGGTGAGTTTAAAAACATTCTTAATATGAAAATGATAGTAAAAAGATGGAAAACTACAAAGATATTACAGAAATTGGATGATCCATCAAACAAAATATAGAAACTATGCTCTTATCATGTTCCATCTTCAACTTACTTTCAATATAGGGACCATTAACAAAAAAAAAAAAAAAAAAACATGGATTTCCCTTGTTCATCGTCACGTGAAAGGGAGAAAAGTACTATACAGTGAAAAGAAAAGTCAAGCAGCCAGACAATGGGATTTTAGGCAACTTTTTAAGAATTTTAAAAAATATATAATTTTGTGATTTTTTTTTTAAATTTTAATAAATTTTCACATAAATATATATTTTGTTAAATATCAGTTTAGAAAAAATGAATTATGAATTTTTAGAAAAAATTTTAGAATTTTCTAATAATTTTCTAATTTTTTGGATTTATCACTAAAAAATTTTAAAAGTATCAAATTGATATTTTAGATAATTTCACATACCAATAGTCTATTACTGTTCTTTTTGTAACTTTTTTATTAGTGGGTGATTAAAATAAAGATTTACTAATAATTAGGAGAGTAACAATGTAATTTACCCAAACAAAAATTTTATGGAATAATGACTTAAGGGTTTAAGTTGACACATCAGGTAACAAGTTAATGAGAAAGTGACTTAAATAATCAATTTCAAATAATTTAATGACTAAATTATATTTTTTTACAATTTTAAAATCAAAATATAAAGTTACCATGGACATAGTTTACCTAAAAATTAAGAAGATATTGAGAAAGATTTGAAAAGACTTTAGCGAATTATATATCAATTTAAATAAATAAATAAATTTTTTTATTTTTAAAAAGTAAAATAAAAAAATATCGGATTCGACATGGACACTCTCTGTAAAAACTCTGGTCCTGGGAAATTCATTGCGGAGGAGTTGATTCCTAAGAAGGTTAGATTTTGGGATAAGGAGGAGGAGGCGGGGAACGGAATGATGATCGATACACCCTCAGGTCAACCCACTTATTGGAAAGATAAGCTCGTCGGACACTCCTCAAAAGATGTCTTCAACAGCTTGGATGATAAGGATGCTATTGATATTCTGGAAGGGGACATTCAGAAGGCTGTTGTGAATGACGTACCTTCCAGAACTTTCTCGGACAGAATCCACCAAATTCTCTGTAACACCCCCTACCCGTATTCGTCGCCCGAATAGGGTATGAGGCATTACCAAAGTTTAACAAATTATTATTATTATTATTATGAACTCAATATAGTCCCTTTATAAATATCCAATCTTTCCTGCAATTTAAAACCAACCAATCCAATCCAATCCAATTCAATCAATTTGATACCAAATCATACTTCTGTTATAATTATACTATTTAGCATATTCATCACTCTTTACTTTAATACATATTCATTAAACAAGTTTTGGTATTTATATAATCATCAAACCATATACATGGCATATAAATCAAAAAGGAAATTTACAAAAGCTACCGGAGATAATCTTGATAATGTGATCCTCAGTGTTGATCCAATCTTCCATATATTTTTACGTCAATCTACATGAGACATTAAATACAATCAAGTAAGTTTATAGAAACTTAGTAAGTTCATAGGCATAAAATATAAATCTTACCAAACATTCATATACTTATGCATTATACACAATTACTAAGTTCACCTGTCATCCACAATTTGGTGAGTCCTTTTGTATAAACTCACTACCATTTATCCATTGACTTTAACTCTTTTGGGCCCTTTTTGTCACTTGCCATCCTTAATCAAGTTAGGGAACGGATTGAGTACTTCACTTCCACTTTGCCATAGTATAACTATGGTCTTACATATGATCACTTATCACTTTTCGAAGCCATAGCTCTGCCACGGTTTTACATGGGTCACATTTATCACTTGTCACTTATCACTGATCAGATAAGTGTAGCTAAAGCTACCACTTATCACTTGTCATTTGTCACTGATCAGATAAGTGTAACTAAATTTACCACTTGTCACTTGTCATTTGTCACTGATCAGATAAGTGTAGCTGAAGCTACTACTTATCACTTGTCATTGATCAGAAGTACTCAAATCCGATGTTCCGCTCAATTTGATCATTTAATCATTTTTCGCATTGTTATTTTATTCTCAATTCATCAACAATTATATCTCATCATACATTATATAATTCATAAAATTAACATTTAATCATTAAATTTCAGCCATATGAACTTACCTGGGTCGATTTGCAGAATTTGTGAAAATTCAGGGACTAATCAGCTACTTTTTCTTTTCCTCGACTTGCTTCGGGTTCTCGATCTATCATTGTAAAATCATTCATTTATCAGTATTGACTTCACATTTACTTTATTTCACATCCTTAATGTTTATAACCCGCATATAAGTAACATTATCTTTAATTTCACTATTTACTTATATGGATATTCAATCTGTCCATCCGTGTCATAGTTGCTAAATTATTTTTATCTTGAGCTACAAAACTTCAAATTAAGATCCGCAAATTTTCCCTGAAACTAAACTCACATATCTTGCTACCATAAAATTTTCAGAATTTTTTGTTTATCCAATAAGTACAGTTTATTCTTTAAAGTAACCCATGTTCTGCTGTCTGACGGTTCCGACTCTTCTTCACTAAAAATTAATTATCTCCTTATACAGAATTCAGATTATGTTACCGTTTGTTTCTCTTGAAAATAGACTCATTCATGATTTTAAACATATAAATTTAAGCCCATAATTATTTTTTTACATTTTTCAGTGAATTTATAAAGTAAGAACAGGGGATCACGAAGTTATTCTAAACCAGTCTTACAAAGATTTAAATATCTCAAAATGTATAGTTCCTTTGCCTTGTCTGTTTCTTTTATATGAAAATAGACTCAACAAGCTTTAATTCTATATCTCAGAAAACTTCTAATTCAATTTCTACCATTTTTGGTAATTTTTCAAAGTTAGACAACTGCTGCTGTCCAAAACTGCTTTAGTATAACATGTTGATTTCTATTTTGTCCCAAATTCCACAATTCATACAATTCAGTCCTTGCTCAATTAACCCCTCAATTGAGCTAATTTTCTCTAAATTAATACTTTACCTAGACATTATAAGTTATTTCACAACTATTGAAATTCAGAATTTCTACATAAAACCCTAACTTCAAATTCTTTTAAAATTAGGTCCCAAACATTCACTTTCTATTCAATTCTTTCAATAAAATCGGCATATAAACAATTTAAAGTTCTAATTCCATGCTAAATCATCATATACTTCCAGCACATATTCATAGAAACTTCCAACTTCATTCATAAAATCTAAAACTAATGAATTCAACAAGTGGACCTAGTTGTAAAAGTCACAAAAGCACAAAAATTTCAAGAAATAATCAAGAATTGAACTTACTTGCAGTAAAAATATGAAAAACCAGCTTAAAGAAACCCTTATATGGTGTTTTTTCTGATGAGAATGCAGAAAAATAAAGAGAAATCTAGATAATTCCACTTTAGTCCTAGCTTTATTAAGTAAAAATTGCAATATTCTAATTTTTCCCTTAATTCTCTTTATTTTCTTGCTGATTTCGTGCCCTTTCCGTCCAGCCCAAATAGAACTTGGGTCTATTTGCCTTTTAAGCCCTCTTTCGTTTATCATTTAAGCTATTTAATCATTTCCCATAATTTTACATTTGTTACAATTTAGTCCTTTTTGTTCAATTAACTATCGGAACTCTAAAATTTCTTGATGAAACTTTAATACTAACTTATTAACACTCCATAAATATTTATAAAATATTTATGGCTAGATTAAAAATCCTTAGGGTCTCGATACCTTGTTTTCGATTCTAATTATTTTAATTTTTTTTCTAGTACACTATTTACTATTTCAAAAATTTTCCTAACTTCACATTTAACTTATACTCAATAAATTAATAATATTTTTTACTCACTTGTCGGATTTAGTGACCTCGAATACCGTTCCGACACCACTGAAAATTCAGGCCATTACATTCTCATTCAGGGTATGGATAATACTGTAATTTTAAAACTTTTAGGTTGGAATATTGGATTTACGGTTTTGCAGAACAAAATTTACAACATGTGGAGACCCACAGCTCCTATGCACATGATGGATATTGAGAATGGCTACTTCCTGGTGAAATTTCAAGACAAAATGGATTGTGAAAAGGCACTATCCGAAGGGCCATGGATCATATTTGGTCAGTACTTGACAGTTCAACCATGGACGATAACCTTCGACCCTTCTCAGACTTATCCAAGTCTTGTGATGGCGTGGATCAGATTCCCAGCTCTACCTAGTTACTTGTATAACCGTAAAATCATTACAGAAATCGAGGAATTGGTTGGTAAAATGGTCAAGCTTGATTTGAACACTGACAGTAGGGTGAGAGTACGCTTTGCTAGATTGGCGGTTTATGTTAATCTGGGAAAGCCTTTGGTATCACAAATATTGATCAATGGTAGATCGCAAAAGGTGGAATATGAATCAGTATCTACTATCCACTTTCATTTTAGGAGGTATGGACATGTCGAAAACCTTTGTAATTTTAAAAGTCCTAAACCCACGGTTGAGGTAAACCTTGATTCGTTTGCAACAACACCGGAAAACCAAAATTTGGCCGTGGATGGTTCGGAGAAGAAAGATCAGAATTACGGGTCGTGGATAATCGTTGAGAGAAAATCAAATTCAAATATAATATTCAAAAATCTGCTGGAAATTAAGAAAAGGAAAGGAAAGGATCCCGTTTTAGTAGCCTAAATAATAGGGATTTAAACATTAGAACTCATGATGGGGATTTGGCAGATTTTCAGAGTTTTAAATGGAAAGAAACTGTTTCTGAAAATCAGCATAAAAAGGACTTTGACCCGCATTTTAATGGTCTGAATGAATTTAATAGGAAGTTCAATAAGGGTAAATAAAAGGCAGTAGGCTCTAAACCTGGATCAGGCCTGATTATCAAAGAGAATATTGGGCTTATTTTGGACTCCGGCCTGGACACTAATGGAAATGCATCAAATTTTGAAAAGATTGTAATGGCCTAAATTCAAGGTTATCGGAACAATGGTTTCATAACCATAAATCCGATTTAAAGAGAAATTTATTTCAATATATTTGCATGAATATTTATATGATAGGAAAATCGTATTAAAATATCAATAGAAAAATTTTACCGATTTAGTGGTTAGCTAGAAAAAGGAATTATTGAAGGAATTGGGTAAAAACAAGGTATCGAGACTTTGATCTCATAAAATTGAGTAGGAAATATTTTTATAAATATTTATAAAATGTTAGTAATGTGGTATTAAAATTTCGTTAGAAAATTTTAACGTTTGGGTATGTAATTAAATGTAAAGCACTAAATTGTAACAAATGCAAAATTATGGAAAATGATTAAATAGTTTAAATGATAAAAGAAAGAGGGCTTAAAAGGAAAATAGACCCAAGGTCTATTTGGGCTGGACGGCAAGGGCATGAAATCAGTAAGAAAATAAGGAGAATTAAGGGCAAAATTGGAATATTGCAAAATTTACTTAATAAAGCTAGGACTAAAGTGGAATTATCTAGATTTCTCTTTATTTTTCTGCATTCTCATCAGCAAAAACACCATAGAAGGGTTTCCTGAAGCTGGTTTTTCATATTTTTACTGCAAATCCGAAAAACTCAAATACGAAGTTAGATCGAGGAAAGGAAAAAGTCCCGGATTAGTAGATTTTGTATACGAACTAGTATCGAGGTAAGTTCATGTAACTTGAATTATATTCTTAAATGCTTGAAATGTATGTTATTGATGTGAATATAATTTGAATGTTCATTGTATGAAAATTGATGATACATTGGTATATTTGATAATAAAAAAAAGGAAGAAATCCCGCTTGAATGAAAGGAAAATTCGGTGGATCTCTGAAAAGGAATTGACGGTAAAAAGGATCTAGCTCGGACGGGTGATCCTATCCTGATATAGCCCTCCCGAAGAATATGTGTAAAATGGATTTTGCCCGGACGGGTAATCCGAATTAGGGTCTGAACTTAGCCTGGACTAGTAATTCAGATCAAAGCTCATTAGAGTAATTGTTGTTGCAAAGGATTTAGCCTGGACTGGTAATCCCTACAATACTCTATGAGTTTATATTATAGGGGATTTAGCCTGGACTGGTAATCCTGCTGTAAGGATGAGGTTCGCGGGAGTGTGCTCTCTGAAATGGAAATGTGCGCACATGAACATGAATTGACGGACCTGGATTTGTACACTAAAGTGTACCTCTGAAAATCCATCGAAAATTCCAAGAAATTCAACGGGATAAATATGAAAAAAATAATAAGGGAATGGAAATCATGGTATTGATGAGTTCATCAATCATGGTATATATTACTGATACATGGAAATTATTGGACTAACTTGAAAGTTGAGTTTGTGCATGTTAGGGTAATAGTGTATTGAATGGATATATGAATGTTTATTGCATTGTATTGAAAATATTAGGTAAGTATAATTCTTGTTACATGGGCTTACTAAGCACAAAGTGCTTACCCTGTTTCCTTTTCCCCTGTTTTGTAATGTTAAGAGCTCGGAGGTCGGATTCGGTAGGAGACACATCACACTATCAACCCCAAGATTTTGGTATATAAAGAAACTTTATTTTGGAAATCAATGGCATGTATAAGCTAATAAAGTAGATGTTAATATGAAATGAATGTAAGGTCAGGTATTGGCATAGCTAACGAATTTTAGTTTTAGTATGTAATGAGATTATCTTATAAATATGCATGGATCTATTTTGAAAATATGTTGAATTGGATTGGTTGATGTGAATTGGTCTCGGTTTAAAAATTTGCAGGGAAGGCTAGATATTTATAAAGGGGTTCTATTGAGTAAAAAAAAATCGTAAACTTCGGAAATGCCTCGTTTAAAAAAAAATCGTAAACTTCGGAAATGCCTCGTACCCTATTCCGACAACGAATATGGGTAGGGGGTGTTACAGAGATTACCTCAGATTTGGGCTTAGGACTGACCCAGATGCTGATGGATCATGGTGACTAGGAAGTAGGCCAGAAGAATTATGTTGGCCTGGGAAACAACAGTCGAACCCTAGCAGCTGAACGAGTGGTCAGTGATGTTACAGTGGTTCTTCCTGATGGGGGGAGTCTTCAACAAATCATCACATCTTGACTTCAACAAAGAACGACAGAAGAGCAAAAGCAGTGGAAGTTGGCAATCTTGACCCCAACAAGCATTCAGCAGTGACTTTTCCTGGAACCAAAAATGGGCAAAATATCACACCCTATTTGAATAATTCGTTGGTCTCAGTTCCAGTGGGATTTTCCAAATCGTAAAAGGGAACAAACTTAGAGGCAGGTCTGCTGCTAATAAATAAAATTTTGCATGGAAGTAATGTTCATTTCAAAAATGCTGGTTCTCAAAGGGTCTCGCTAAAAAAATCCATGGAATATATGGCAGAGAGTCTCTCGGCTATTTCTAAGGAGAATTTCGAACCTGGCAAAATTACCAGTAAAGATGAACAGAAGGAGGGAGATAATCTCCTTGGATAGTAAGGTTGTTGATATTGGTCTGCTTTTGTCTCTATTAGTTTTATTGTTGCTATTTGGGTTTGTTATAATTTATTTTATTTTATTTTATTTTATTTTATTTGTCTTCTACTTTATTTTATTTTATGGACTCAAATCTTAAATTTTTTTCATGGAACTGTCAAGTAGGAATTTCATTCGTGCTTTTCAAGAATACAACATGGATCATAGACTTGATATTGTTTGTTTGGTTAAACCGAGAGTTGGCGATAAAAAAGCTAATTTTATTATTGAGCAATTGGGATTTAATTATTCTCATCGGATTGAAGCTGTTGGATTTTCAGGTGGCATCTAGGTGGGATGGAAGGATTCTATCCAAATTCAAATTATTAAAAGTCATCCCCAATTTATTTTTCTTTGTGTTGAAAATTTTATTCCTAATAAATTTGTTCTCATTTCTTTTGTGTATGGTAGTCCTGACAGGTTAAAACTAAAGTCTCTTTGGGAGGGGTTAAAATCTATTTCCCTAACTCATAATATTCATTGGTTAATTATTGGAGACTTTAATGCCATTTTATCGCTTACGGACAAAAGAAGTTCCTTTACCATAGGTCAGCGATATACATTATTTGGTAATTTTGTTGAGTCTTGCGCTTTGCAGGATTTAAGATATAGCGGGCCCTCTTACATTTGGCAATGAGGTGGCACTTTTGTCAGATTAGATCTGGCCTTAGCAAATGACGGATGTATGTTAACTTTCCCGCAGTGTTTAGTTCAACACCTCACACGTATTAGGTCTCACCATCGACCTCTCTTATTTTCTACTAGACCTAACCTTGATACACCAAAAGGAATACCTTTTCGATTCTTAGCTAGATGGATGCAACACAATACCTTTCCCTCTTTTGTCAAGGAGAAGTGGAATTTTGCAGGTAATATGGTTGATTCCTTGCTAATTTTACTTCTGATGTTAAATTTTGGAATAGGAATATGTATGGTTTTTTGGGTACTCGCAAGCGGCATCTTATGAGATCGTTGGACAATATTCAAAGGGCCATTGATCATTTTCCATCTAGTCAGTTAGCCTAAAAAGAGTTGGAAATTTAGGATGAATTAGAGAACGTGCTCGATCATGAAGACTTACTTTAGAGACAAAAAGCTCGTTGTGACTGGCTTCAACTGGGTGATAGAAACACGAAATTTTATCATAGCCGAACGATAAAGAGAAGGAAATTCAACCGTATTACAGCCTTACGTATCGGCAATGGGGAATGGTGTTCTAATCAAGATATCTTGTGAAATAAGGCAATGGAATTCTTTGAAAGGCTCTATGGTGAGGCCCCCTACTTTAGAAGTCATTCCTAGCTTTGGTTTTCCTAGACTTACATCTTTAAAAATTACTTTTTTAGAAGCTGATATCACAAATGAGGAAATCAAAAGGGTGTTATTTGATATGGCGCCTCTGAAAGCGCCTGGCCGTAATGGTTATCACGCTCATTTTTTCCAAAGTCAGTGGGACACCCTTGGTGGTGATGTGTGCCAGTGGGTTAAAGATGTCTTTTCTGGAAGGCCAACTGAGCAGGAGTTGAAAAGCACGTTGCTTGTTCTTATACCTAAAAAAGAGAGTCCCAAAGACTTTAGCCAATTTTGGCCCATCAGCTTGTGCTCTGTGCTTTATAAGTTGGTAATGAAAGTGATCGCGAACCGGTTTAAGGTGATCTTTCCTAAGTTAATCTCTCAGGAACAAGTTGGTTTTACAGCTGGCCACAACATTTCTGACAACATTATCCTTGCGCAAGAAGTAATTCATTCTATGCGATTCAAGCCAAAAGGAAGAAATTGTATGGTTGTTAAGTTGGACTTGGATAAAGCCTACGATAGAGTTAGTTGGGGTTTTATTTCCATCACGTTGATTGCGGCTGAGATTCCTATCCTTTTACAAAGAGTGATTATGTTCGCTATTTCTTCCTCCTCTATGCAAATTCTGTGGAATGGAGTGCCTACTCAGAAGTTTAAACTGGTTAGAAGAATCCGTCAAGGATGTCCTTTATCGACTTACCTTTTTATCCATTGCATGGAATGGTTGGGGCATATTATTCGGGCTGAAATGGATATTAGTAAATGGGAACCAATTCGGTTATCTCGTAGTGGTCCTACAATCTCACATTTATTTTTTGCTGATGACTAGGTGATTTTTTGTATTTGGAGCAGGCCCGGTTGTTAAAAGCCATTCTTAATCAGTTTTTTGAGACCTCGGGGCATAAAATCAGTGTTACAAAAAGTAACATTTTCTTTTCCAAAGCTACTAAAGTTGCTGATTGTAATCAAATTGTTCAAACGCTTGGTTTCTTGGAACTGCAGAATCTTGGCACTTATTTAGGTATTCCCCTTCTCCACGAAAGGGTTACCAACAATACTTTGAGTTTTGTTGTTGATAAGGTTAGGCAAAAATTGCAGAATTGGTATGTGAGGAAGCTTTCTTTAGTAGGAAGAATCATTTTCGCGCAGTCAGTCCTCCTCTCCATTCTAAATTATTTTATGCAGTCATTAATGATTCCAAAAGGGGTGTGCTCGGATATTGAAAGATTGGTTAGACAATTTATTTGGGGACATACTGAGGGCCACCCTAAAGTGTCTTTAGTAGGTGGGATTCTATAAGTCAACCACGAGTTCGGGGTGGACTTAGTTTTAGACACCTGAATGAACCAGAACAAGTCTTTCCTCATGAAGATTAGTTTCAGCCTCATTTCTAAGAGTGACGCTGTAACACCCCTAACCCTTAACTGTCACCGGAATAGGGTTATAGAGTATTACTAGACTTTACAAACTATCACACGAGTATTTCACAACATTTAATATACAATTTAAGAACTACTCATAACACAATCATATTGTCCTTTATATGAGCTCTTGAGGCCCAAAATACGCTTTAGAAATAAATTGGGATCAAATCGAAAACTCAAGAGAATTTTTTCACAAAGTTTCAAAAGTTTCCTAGGTACAAGGGTCACACATCCGTGTGGCCAAGGGACACGCCCGTGTGGTCCCATGACATGCCCGTGCTTCAGGACGCGTTATACCCCGTGTAACTCCCTGACTTGGGTCACACGGCCAACCACAGGCCCTTGTGGTAAGCCGTGTGGCCAATTTATTTTCCTAGAATTAGGTGCAGTTTTCACACAGCAAAGCCACACACCCGTGTGCTAGGCTGTGTGTCTCACACGGCTGAGACACACGCTCTTGTCTCTGACCGTGTGCTCAATTCTGAGCATTCTGTTTCTAAATTTTAAGATGCATATGACACACGGCCAGTCCACATGCCCATGTACCAGGCCGTGCGTCACATACAGCTGAGACACACGCCCGTGTCTCTGCCCGTGTGGACGAAAATAAGTCATTTTATGGCCTCTTTTCTCACCTAATCATAACCTTATCCTACACACTTCAAACTTCATTCATATAAGCCATATCAAGATCTTTAAAACAACCAATTTCTAACTCTAATATGGTCACATTATCACATATTTACACAAGTTGAATTGGGAGTATAATAAAATATAATTCTTAACTTTTACACAAACCAACTCAACCCTATATATGCCATATAAACCAAAATGTGCATTGCAAAAACTACCGGAATGAGCTAAATAGTGTGACTTGATGAGTTGATCTGATCTCCCAACCACACGTTAATATACAATAACATTAAACACACAAGTAACCTTAATGAAGCTTAATAAGTTCATTGGCTTTAAAAGTGAACCTTACCGAACATGCTATAGTAATTATTAAACAAGCATGTCACTATCATTTCCTGCCATTCACAATTTCAAATGATGAATTCACTTGATTGAGCTCAGTAACAATAACTTCATGAATTCTATCACATTAATTCCTTATGACACTTACCATTCCTTGTCAAATTAGAGAACATCTTACGGATACAATGTTTTCTTGATGCCATAGTCTAACTATGGTCTTACACAAATATTGTCATGGCCCTGCCATGGTCTTACACTCTTAATGCCATAACCCAATTATTGTCTTTTCATGTAAATGCCATAGCCCAGCTATGGTCTTACATTTAATCATTGACATGGTCCAACCATGGTCTTTTCCATCAATTCATCTTGTGTCACAGAACAATTGTACTCAATCCTGCATTTAACTTAATTTGAACTTTCAATTCAATTTTTCATATTCTTACAATAAACATAATTCCATAATAAATATATGAAATAACACATTATATCATTCTTAAATTAACCAATAATCATAAAAGTTCAACCATATAAACTTACCTGGGCTAATTTGTAGAATTTGTAGTAGTTTAAGGACTATTTTGCTAATTTCCCTTTTCCACGATTATCTACAGGCTCTTGATCTAAAATATGAAATTACTATTTCATTAGCACATACTTAAATTTTAATTCACCTCACAATTTATACGCCTTAATTTTTGAAATTGCACAATTACCCCAACTTTTACAATTTTTGCACTTTAGTCCCCCACCAATTAGCCCATCATATAAGCTATTTTTTCTCAAGTAACATTTTATCTAAATATTCTAAGTTATTACGTAGCTTTTGATAAACAGAATTTAATACCAAACCCTAAGATTTAATCTTTTTCACAATTTGGTCCTAAAAATCAATTTCCTTTTAAATCACTTAATAAAATCATCGTTCAACATAATTAAAGCTCTAAATCCATGTTAATTCATAAAAAATACCTGCACTCATCCATTGTAACTTTCAAAATTTCTAACCAAATCAAAAACTAATGAAATAGATAGTTGGACCTAATTGTAAAAGTCATAAAAACGCAAAAATTTCATGAAAGGAACAAGAATTGACTCACATGAAGTGAAAATATGAAAACTCAATTTATTGAAGACCTCCTATGGCTGATTGTGGCTGAGAATTGTGAAGAAATGTCTAGATTTCTTCTAATCTTTATTTTTATCCAATTAAAATTTTATTTTATTCCCCATTTTACCCTTAAATCACCTAACCCTTTGATTTTTTTTCTTCTCCTGCCATTTCAGCCATTCATTGTGTGGCATTTTGTCCCTTTAGTCCTTCTTTATTCATCACTTAAGCTATTTAACCATTATTTCTCTCATTAACAAGTTTTGCACATTTTACAATTTAGTCATTTTTAATCAATTACCTATCAAAATGTTAAAATTTTCTAACAAAACTTTAATACTAACTTAATGACACTCTGTAAATATTTATAAAATTATTTATGGCTCGATATATAAAATTGAGGTCTCGGTACCTCATTTTCTGAACCACATATCTAAATAAATTCTTATAACACACAAATTACTATTTCAAAAATTCTCCTAAGATCATTTTTGACTCGTAAATATTAAATAATAAAATTTACAAGCTCACTCATCGGATTTGGTGGTCTCAAACCACTGTTTCTGACACCATTGAAAATTGGGCTGTTACAGACACACTTTGGGTTCGTGTCCTTCGTTCTAAGTATGGATGGAAGAATCACTTCCCTGACTCTACCAGTAGAAATCAATGATCCCATTTGTGGATATTTCTTTCTATGATATGGCCGACACTTCGTGAAAACCTAATTTGGTCTCTTGGAGATGGTTCTATTGTCGGTTGTTAGAAAGACCCTTGGATTCCAAGTATGGGCTCTTTAACCTCAAAATTCCCTTTTCTAACTAACCTTGATTTGAATTGTTGTGTTAGGGAGTTTGTCAAATCGGATAGGAGTTGGAATCTGGACATGTTTCGTGTTTGGCTATCCGATGATGTGATATGTAGGATCACTAGTATCCTTCCCCCACACTCAGATTCAGGTTCGGATAGGGTGATTTGGGCTCGGTCAACTTCAAGAGCCTTCTCTGTTTGTAGTGCTTATTAGACTTTAAAAGAGGCTTCTTGGAATCCTAGAAATGATGTTTGGAAGCCTATTTTGAAATATTCGGGACCTCAGAGAGTAAGAGTCTTTCTTTGGCTAGCCTTTCAACAAAGGCTCCTCACTAATTCAGAACGTCTTAGAAGGGGAATCGGCCATAGTACTTCATGCTCCTTATGTGGACATGCGATGGAGGATTTGGCTCATGTCCTTCGTGATTGTCTGTCTGCAATGGATGTGTGGAATCTTGTGCTCCCAAAACAACTAAAACAAAGGTTCTTTTATACATCATTTTCAAATTGGTTATTGCTTAACCTTTGCTTTAATGAAAGATTGTAGGGAAATGGTTTCACTTGGTCATGCTTATTTGGATTAATTGCTTGGTGTCTCTGGAAGAATAGAAATCTTTTTATCTTTCAGAATATTTCCTGGACTACATCAGAAGTAGTTAAAGTCTCTAGCTGCTGGGCCCGTCAATACATTTCACAGATTGGTGGTTGCAAAAGGATTAACCCCAGTTCGAATCCAGCTTTTATCTTGGAAGATACATAGGTATTTTTATCCACTGATGGAGTTATGGCTAGAGATTCCAGATACGCTGCTACAGGAGGCGTGGTTAGGGATCAGGATGGAAACTGGATAGTGGGCTTCATCTGATTCTTAGGTCTTTGTTCGCCGTTCGAGGTCGAAGTGTGGAGCATCCTTGATGAAATTCTTATTCTATTAAATAAGGGATACAGACGAGCCATTATCTTGATTGACAATCTTGAAGTCGCTCAAATCTTGACCGACTTGAATTTAGAAGATTCCGGGATTACCGTACTTCGAAGAACTAAGCGTATCATGAAGGTGGAAGGGACGTGGAGGATTCAGTACATTCCAAGAAGTTAAAACTTGGTAGCGGATTGTCTAGCTAAACTTAGCTTAAGCTGGGAATCAAGCTTACAAGTTCTTAATGAGGCCCTTAAGGAAATAATAAATTTCTTACAAAAAGATAAAGACAATGGTTGTCTTATGTAATTGATGTTATTCATCTTTTTTTTTCACCAAAAAAAATAAATAAATATTAAATTGAGTCTTAGCTTGATTGGCATTAACATTGTTTCCAGGAGGACATGAGTTCGAGTGCATTGAAATGCATTATTCCCCTATTTAATTATTGGGAAGGGGCTATAAGTAATTAAGATATTATGATGTTAAACTCTAAGTTTATCATGTTATCACCTAAAAAAATGCAGAAAATATTTTAAAAAGTACAATTTTTCGAAACTTTTAAAAATTTTTAAGTGATGATATAGCACAATTTTAGGATGACATATCATCATAGTTTTTACAAAATCTAAGTTTAGGGACCAAATTAAGAAAATCAATCAAGTTTTGAGACTAATGTGAATAAAAAAAAATTCAAAAAGTTTGAAAAAAATTAAGTTCAATGACTAAAAATTGTTTTATCCCGTTGTAAGAAGTTTTTAATTATAAATTATACCTTTTCACTATGTAAATGGGGCTTTTTGGGCAGCTTTTGGTCTCAAAATATAAGATGAAATAAAGCCCAAACTCTCATTTTTATTTCCAGGCCCAAAAAGTTGATAAAACTTACCATAAACTCACGCAGAGGCAAAAGGTGATCATCCATTGGGTTATTAGCCCAGGATTAACCTTTAGTCTTTTCTCTCTCTCATTTTTTTTTTTAGTATTTAGATGGTATTTATGTGAATTTTTTTTGTCATAATTACTTATAAATTTTTTATAGTAATTTATTAAAAATTTGATAGGATAATGGTTTATATTATATAAAATTTAGAGTAGATATTTTGCCGTAAAAAAATGATACAAGCAGATCTAGGTTGATGCCATGTGTTATTAAAGTGCAGATTATTAATAATAATATTAGAGTAAATTATATTGGTATTGATTCAACTATTATTAAATTTCCTTTTTGATCACTTAATTATTCGATTTGCATAAACAACGAACAATAAAAGTAAAGAATAACGAACACAAATATTTTACGTGGAAAACCTTTAAAGAAGGAGATACCATTGGCAAAGTAAATTTTGGCTTTTCACTGATGAGTAAACAAACTTGAGTACAATATAGAAAAAATAAACCTAAATGTAGAACCTGTATATCACCTAAAACCCCGAATACAAAGTTCAGAATCTCAAAGAGCAAATCGATAAACAAAACCATAAATCCTATATGGCACTCACAAAAAGGATATAAAATACTCTCCATAATTACCACGAAACTCTCCCAAAAACTCATATATGACTACATCTTGTCGCCCCAAGAACAGAAGCCCTTTTCTAATTAGCATATCAAAATAGGGATACAATGGCCCCTTAAATTAGGCTAAGATTAGAATTCTAATCATACTAAAATATCCCTAAAATAATCAAAATCTAATTGAGAGAAAAAATTCTGCTTGAAGTCTAAAACACAATTGCCAAATGGAAGAACACGTCGTGATGTTGTTTTCGCCTCGTCGGGATGTCCTGAGTCACGTCATCGTGATCCTCCCTGTCGCAACGCCGCCATCTATTTCTCCGAAAATACGAGACACACCCTATAAATAAAATAAATATTCAATAATAAAAAATTAATTTTATTTTGTTTTTTAAAAAGAATATTCAAAACAAATTATAACATTTACTTTTTATTTGCATGGACTACCTTGAACGACCCCACTAAAGGTTGTTTGTATCAAAAACATTCATTCACTGCAGACAAAACCAAAGGCAGCATATTTTGACATAATAAATTTGAATTTTCAATTCATTATTTCTATAAGGAGGATGAAGATAAAATTATATAATTTTAAGATGATATAATTACTTATTTTGTCCTTCAATTTTACAAAAAAGTTATTTTAGTCATCCATTTAAATTTTTTTCTCTTTTAGTCTCGAATTTGCATTGTTTGTTAAATCACCTTAAAATGGATGAAAAAATTAACATCCGTATCATCCACATGGCAGTTCACAATATAATTTAATATTGAAATTACTCTTTATAATTTTATACTTTTTTTAAATATTTTTTACAACTCTTTCAAATTTTTAAAAATTTATAAAATTAATTAATTGCTAACATAGTGTTCACGTGTATGCCATGTCGACAAATTTAACAAATGTTAACATTTTCATCTATTTTTAGGTGATTTGCCAAATAACACAAGTTTAAGAGTTAAAAAAGGCGAAATATTAAATATTGGGCTAAAATGACTTTTTTTGGTAAAGTTAGAGGCCAATAATTCATTATGCCTTTTAAGATTAAATGAACATTTGAAACTTTAATAAAGACATAAAGGGAAATTTAACCCTCAACATTACATTTTTATCAATTTGGTAATTATTCTTTTTTTAGCTAAATTTGACTATTAATATTTCAAAAAATAGTCAAATAGCTCTTTTTAACAGAAACACTGACTAAAATATTAATTTTTTAACGAAGTTGGTGTGACAACTTGAATAACAATTTACATGTACTTTTATGCTGACATAACACTAATTGTCTTATATGTCATATCAATAAATAGTTTTAAATTTTATAAAATATAAAAATATAAAAAGAGTTCCTAAATTAAAAAAAATTTACCATAAAGTACACGTAGATTACCATTCGAGCTGCCATAATATTTCTGTTAAAAAGAACAATTCAATTTTTTTTTTTAAAAGGTTGAGAGCCAAATTTAACTCAAAAAATAATAAAAGTCAAATTGACAAAAAATATAAACATTAAGAGCTAAATTTGGTATAACACCATTATTAAATGATGTTCAAAAGTCGTAAAACAAAATTCCTTTTGTTAAAATAATGTCCAAAAGCTAAAAATTTTAAAAAAAATACAAAAAGTTAAAAATTAATCTAAATTTTTATGAACAGTTTCGGGTTAAACTTAAGTATGATATTAACACAATTTATGCTTATCCAAATCCCACTCAATCCATATTTTAAATAAACCCAACTTTTTTCTTAAATCATTTTTCGAACTCAATATTTTCATTCAAATCTTTTCAAATTTTAGACCCCCTTTTTTTAACAATCATATCTACTTTTTTTACACAATATCTAGAAGGTAAAATAATACAATATCTACTTTAATGCACTGAAAATCACGTCTTTTTACATTGACAACTATACTCATATTAATCAAACTAAGACTCAATCGATAAATTTAAAACCCATATTTTAAAATTGGATACAACTCTTAATTAAGAGGGCAATATTTTCTTCGCTTAATAATTAATTGAGGCGTGTCTAACTTGTTTATTTCGATAAGACTATTTGCCAGCTCAATGCCCTTTATCCTATCCTACAAAATGCATGTGGTAACTAATAATATATATATATAAATATATTTATATTTATTTATTTATATATACTATTGACCAACGTTCTATCGATTAATTTTCTAATTAATAATCACATTTCTGACTTACATATTATCATTTCTGGTCCATTTTCCTTAAATAAGTAATATAATATAATTAAATTAAAATATGTACAATAATTTCACGTGGCTCAGAAAATAAAAAAATATATAAATTTAAAAAGATTCGAATATATGTTTATCAAAATAAAAAAATGCTAAAAGGAAGGGACAGAGAGAGAGAGAATTCAATATGGTAGATTTACTTAAACTGTTAATAAATTGGTTAATATTCTGAAAATGTCCTTAAACTATTAGAATTTGTTTAAACGACTCCTTGTACTTTTTTAAAAAAAGTTAAATAAGGTGTTCAACTATTAGTTTTAGCTATAAAAGCTCTTAATTTTAATTGAAGTGAAAATATTTTTAATCATTAAACTATTTTACATTTAATTTGTGATATGAATTTAATGATAATAGTTTTTAAAATAAAAATAATAATATTTTAATATTTCTTAAAAATGCATATATTACGCTTAATCAAACTCTTTTAAAAATTATTTGTACTTGTTGATTGAGTCTTAACTTGATTGGCATAGGTATTGTTGTCAATGCAGGAAGGCGTGGGTTCGAGTGTGCAGAAACGCTTTATCCTCCTATTTATAAGTAATTTTAGACAATGTCTTAAAAAGAACAGATATTATCAGAATCTATAATGAGATTGTTCAAAAAAATTCTTTGTACTCATTTAATAATATTTGAAAAATACTCTATTAGTTCCTCAAGTTTGAAGAAAATCTCATAAATTTTGATGTGTTTTTTAGTAGTTTCTGTTTAAAAATTTTATATAATTATTAAAAAAACATTAATATTTTTTTATTTGTTTAAAAAAAGAGTTAATTTCACTAGATATCTGTAAACTATGAAAGTTATTGTAAATTGGTCAGAAAACATCAAAACTTTTTAATTACATCCTAAACTATCCTTGTTAAATCAATCAGACACTTTCGTTATTAAAATCGTTAATTTAATCATTAAATAACATATAAAATCTGATACGACATAATTTAAAACGAAACTTTTAAAGAAAAGTAAAATGTTGTTGATTACTTTTAAAATTAAAACTAAAAATAAAATAACCCCCTAAAAAGAGAGAGAGAGTGAACAATAGTTTCTATAATAATAAAAAAATTTTGAAAATCTCAAAACCAATATTTTCACAATACTAATTTTTCTTTAAATTTTTTATTTTAATAAAATTTGACGTCTCATTTAACGGTTAAATTAATAATTTTAGTAATGGACAGGCTTTATTGATATAACATCAATAATTTAACGATATAATTAGAATGTTTTAAAGTTTAAGAACAAGAAGATAACAATTTTAAGATGTATTAACTTTTTTTTAAATAAATTGATAATTAATTAACTTGTCATACTGGTAGAAGTTTGGTTGAGATTTGAAGCAAACCAAACAACTGGCCCTGCAATAGAAAATAACATAACACCAAACAAAGGGCAGCCTTGCCTTAGACAAAGCTATAATTATTAAAAAATCATGTTTTAAGACAAAGGGGGAAAAAAGAGAATCTTTTTACAAAAAAGGTAAGAAAAATAAAAGGTTACGTACATGAGTAGCAATTTATAATAGCCATCATATTCCAATTATATTCCCTTTATTTCTCTTTTTTCTCAATCATATCCATAAAATTGATATTATAATAACTTTTGAGTCGGGACTAATCCAAAATCATATTCATAAAATAGGGTTGCAAATTATTTAGCGAAGATGATTACTGGAAATTTAAATAAAGTTTATACTTTTACAGAACTTTTAACAAATGTTCAAGCATGGATGTTGGTTGATCTTTAACAATTTAAAACTAGGATAAACTCTCATTAAAACTACGTTGACTAATTTCTAAAAAAAATAAAAAGAAATTAAGGAAAATGTCGTGTTGTGGTCAAAATATTAGAAGTGGAGAAGAGAAAATGCCTTTGCTCACGTTGTTTTAATTATTAAAAATATACAATTTTTGGTGGTGCTGTAATGGTTATAATAAATATTTATATAAAATAATTTTTTTAAATATTAAAATGAACTTATGGATAAATTTGAATATAATTATAAAGGAATAAAACAATCGGATCATAACCTAAATTGAAAATTTTTTAATTTATAAATTATAATTTTTTATAAATTACAAATAATAGATGTTGAATATTTTTAAGTTTTATTGGTTGACTTAATTTATGAAAAAAGTATAATCATAAATTATATATTTTTCCTTTTTTTTATCTTTTCATTATTTTTATTAATCAATCATACCAACCAATTCTAAAGGAAAAATTATTAAAAAGTGATTCCATTTTGGTGTAGAAAAAATTATGAACATTTTACATGATTAACTTTTATTTTTATTATATAAAATGTCTCGATTCAAAATCCGACTCAAAATCCAACCCGGCATAATAAAAAACGATAGACATCCCAAAGGGAGGGGGTCCTCTTCTTCTTCTCTATTTCTGATTTCTGCTCCTAAAAAATAAAATCATTCAATCTTATCTCTTATCACAACTATTGATCCAGTGCATCAATAATAATAATAATAATAATTATTATTATTATTGTGACTTTCTCAAATAATAAATATAGACAATCCAAGTTATGGCAAGGTATAATTTTAGTAATTTGTCTAAACAAATGATTACATGATGATCCCACTCTCTATTTAACCAATAATTTCATAAAAATCTTGCATGGTCATGTCAAATTTCCAAATTCCAATAATAACGCTTGTTTTGTTCATATTATTTCAAGTGAAATTACTTCTGAAGCCCTTGGATTAAATTAATCTTTTTACTATTAAATAAACTAATTTAATTCATGAATTATTAAATAAAATTAATATTTACTCTGTAAAAAACAACATCAAAATTATTATTTTTCATCTGCAGTTCAATTTCAAACAATATATTCCATTATAGAACCATCAAAATCTTTTATAATATAACTTTGTTAAATAATAAATGATATTTTTTATATCTTTTTAATAATAATAGAACTAATTTAATCTAATTGATATAATAGAAGGACTTGTCAAATAAATTCACATAATCTTTTAACATCTCATTTTCTAAAATATAAAAAGTACAATTTTATTTTACTATTTTTAGTCATTGAAGCACGCAGAAAAGGGATAGTCTTAACGTGCATGCCACGAATTTTCCGGCCAGGTTTTTTTTATCGTAAATATCTCTCTAAATAATGTCATCTTGAAATAAGATTTTAGTCTCTCGACTTAAATTTTAATCTTTTAATTCTTTGAAAACGGTAAAATTTTACATTAAAATAATGATAAAAATTATATTTTTTATTTTTTTAAAAATTTATAATTTAAATTCAATCTTCTAAAATTATGTCTTTAAAGTTCGAACCTGTATTATTTTTTCTGGTAGCTTCACGAGTGTTTGAAAAGGAGACCGAGGCGGCCATGGACGGAAACCAAACAAAAACAAAACATCATTGTAACGTCTCTTTCCCTGGAACTTGTCTTTCTCTGTATTATTAAAACGACTATGCACACACATTCTTCAATTACTATGCTGTTTCAAAAGATTCTCTCATCCAACTGGCTTTCCGACCCCTTTGATCTTCTTCCTATGCATTTATTTTCGGGTTAATTTGACCCAAAGTCCTCAAACTACAATTCACATTGTAAATTGGACTAGAATTTCAATGTGTTATACCCGAGTTCCTCAAAGTATTAATATTTTCTAACTTGAAGTATATTTAAAACATGTACCAAAGGTGAAGCCAAGACTTTTGTACAGAAGGCTATACATTTTTGTGTTAAAATAATTTAAATTGAATTATTGATTTTTTAGAGGGATTAAAAATACAATTTTTTTCATTTAACAAAGGTGGCCAAAGCCTTAGCCTATAACTTTGACTTATAAAACACTTGGATATTATTAAACACCAATGACCACCAACTCGAAACCCAGGTAATATCCGGGTCACCTACCCGCGACCAACCAGGCTCCGTCGGGTGGATGTGTGCGAGACATACAGCGAGAGGACAATTAGGAGAGCTCGCAGTATCAGCTTGCACGAGCCAAGGGGAGTTCGTGGTCCCAACTCGTATATACCCAATGAGTTCGCATATAGGGGGCCGCAAGGTCTAACAGGCTACTCAAAACGGTACACGTGTCTAGCATGCCTAAGACCTGCTCAAAATGTCAATCATATGAATAATAGAGTCAAGTTCGTGAATAGTGAAGTCAAATCATGAACAGTGATAATATGTATTAATACTTGAATGTTTTCTTTAATGACATACACAGAAAATTACTTAACAGATATTATGCATTAAAAAAAAGATATTGCTCTTAAATTATATTCGATTAATATAATTTGATTATTATATTTAAAATATACCAACATCAAATCTAAACTGGCATTTAACATCTAAATTGATTGAAATACTAATTGATACAATATTAATATTTTAATGACTAAGAACCAACTTAAAACCTAGACAATGGTTTAGGGACGTCCGGTGAAATTAACCTTTTAATTTATTTTTTAATTAACATTTCCAAATCCCTTCCACTTTGTCTCTTTAAATAACCCTTTGTTTTTCAACCTCACTGCAATTACTCAAAATTTTCAGACCCAAAATGGCTCACTTCATTACTTTTCTACTCGTACTGTCACTTTCTCTTACCTTCTCCTTGCTCCCTGAAACAGCTTCAGCTCAACTAAGACAAAATTACTACGCTAGAACCTGTCCCAATGTAGAATCCATTGTAAGAAACGCCGTTACTAAGAAATTCAGACAAACTTTTGTCACTGTCCCTGCAACTATCCGCCTCTTCTTCCATGATTGCTTTGTCCAGGTTCTTTCAAAGAGCACAACCATTTTCCAGTTTTTCACCATGTTGGAGCTGATGTTATTTTATTTATATATATAACAATCATTATGTTGTTTTCAGGGTTGTGATGCTTCAGTAATTATTCAATCCACCGGCAGCAACAAAGCCGAAAAGGACCACCCCGACAACTTGTCGTTAGCCGGTGACGGTTTTGACACCGTCATCAAGGCGAAACAAGCGGTCGATGCGGTTCCGAGTTGTAGAAACAAGGTTTCATGTGCTGATATTTTGGCAATGGCGACTCGTGATGTTATTGCTCTGGTTTGTATTCTTCTTTTTCCTTCTCAAACGTCCATTAGATTTTTTTTGGTACAATGTTTATTTTCTTTTTTAGTCCCTTAATTATGAAAAATTATGAAATTATAATCTAACTATTCAATTTTATTTTTCTGGTCATCAGATTTTGTTTTTCTGGTCATTAGCAAGCTAACGTAAAAATGAAAACATTTAAAAACTTAAGATAGTTGGGTGACAAAAAAAATAAAATTGAATAATTAAATGATTATTTTGTAACTTTTCATAATTGTGATAGAAAAACATAATTAAGTGATGATCATTAATGTAGTTTACCTTTTTTAAAACTACATTGTCTTGTCTTCTACCCTGGTTTTACTGTTTATAAAGATTTTCTTTTTTTTACTTCATAACTAATTCTTTCTAACAATTTAATCTACAAGATTTAAATCTGTGTTTTCTTTAGAAAAGCAATGTGTTATACTATTATACTCTACACTTGTTGATGCGTGTTAAATATTAGGTTAAAATGTCATAAGTCTCTATACTCTTTATAAATTTAGAATTTAATATCTATGCTTTTATTTTTAAACATTTAGTCCTACTTTTCAGATTCCAAATTTCAGATCCAATGTCATTTTTTAGTTACATGACTGCTAATTGAGTTTTTTTTTTTTTTCAAAATGTTATACCAATAAATTTAGTAATGTTAACAACTGGACCTGAATTTTGAAATATTCTAAATTTATGGGAAAAAAATGGGAGGTTTTGTTTAATTTGGTTATGAATGTGATGATGGGTTGCAGTCAGGTGGACCATCTTATGCAGTTGAATTGGGGAGATTGGATGGGTTAAGCTCCACAGCAGCTAGTGTCAATGGCAAGCTGCCTCATCCAAATTTCAACTTGAACCAGCTCAACTCTATGTTTGCAGCACATGGACTCACCCAAACTGACATGATTGCTCTTTCAGGTACTTCCTTCTAGACTCAGATGTGAGTGTTGGTTATACTTACGTGTCTAGCACGGGGTGTTCAATCTTTGTAAGCTTTTGGGTTAATTGCACTAGACGTCCTAAACTATAAAATATTTTAATTAAATCTTCGAAACATTAGTTATATCAATCAAGTCATTTTTATTAACTTAACATGAGCTTGGGCATTAAATCCCTAGCTCGTATTTCATGTTAAATAAACTCCATGCGAAATCTAATCTAACATTTAACGCCTTAGTTGACGACTAGGTTAATGGAAAATTTTGATATTATGATATCGATACTTTGATAGCTCAATTAGATTTTGAAGTCTAAGGATCAATTTAAAATCTAACCTATAATTTATCAACGTTTAGTGCAATTAACCCCCTTTTTTTTTTTTTTTACATATACAAGAATCTTTTAAGGGATAATATTCTTATCTATAAATAAATAAAGTAAACTTGACTATTGTCAGGTCTCTGTGAATGGATCTAATTTAAGTTAACATCTTATATTAGCTGGCATTAATTATCAACAATTAAAAAAAACAATAAAATAAAATTTTAAAAACTTTTCAATACTGATTATTAAAGAATATTGACTGTTTGTCCAAAATTTGGACGTTAACTCATGAATATAATATTTATTTTGATACCCAAAAAAAATATCATGATAGTCCCTGTACAAAGAATTGGATTGCATTTTGTCCCTCTATTTAAAAATAAGATAATTAGTTCATATACGTTAAATCAAAGAGCAAATTTGTTATTTTGTAAAAATTTATGGGGTACATATGGTATTTCACGTGTTACTGTAATACAAATAAATAAAATTTTTAACAGAAAGAACCGTTTTACTCTTTGATCTAATGTATGGTGATTACTTTGCCCATTTTTTAAGTTGAAGGGGCAAAAGACAATCTGACTTTTGGTAGAAGTGCGTTCATAAGAATTTTACCTATTTATATTATTTTATTTTATTTTTTGGCAGCTGCACACACCGTTGGATTCTCTCATTGCAGCAAGTTTTCAAACCGGATATACAATTTCAGCCGTCAAAGTGCAGTAGACCCGACATTGAACCGAGCATATGCGACCCAACTACAACAAATGTGTCCTAAAAATGTTGATCCTAGGATAGCCATTAACATGGACCCTAACACACCACGTGCATTCGACAATGTTTACTACAAGAACTTGCAACAAGGCAAGGGATTGTTCACTTCCGACCAGGTTTTGTTCACCGACCAGAGATCGAGGCCAGTCGTAGACGCTTGGGCGGCTAATTCGAATACATTTAACTCCGCTTTCATCACCGCCATTACTAAGCTCGGCCGTGTCGGTGTTAAGACGGGGAGGAATGGGAATATTAGAAGAAACTGTGATGCTTTTAATTGATAGGAATGTTATTTTTTGGTCGTAGGCTTTTTGTGTAAACTCGTTTTTTTTTTTTTTTTCTTGAGGGGAAGACATAATTGTTTAATAATGCATTGTGATGGAGTAGATTTAAAATTCGTGGTCAGTATCTACTTTATTAATGGATCTATACTAGCTTCAATAGATACATCGAAAAATAAAAATTAATAATGCATTGTAATAAGTTAAATTTGTCATAAAAAGTCGAAGAATAATAGTGACGGGGGCTGATAGCAAATGTTGTTTGAGCCTGGATTGAATGTCAAAGAAATGAATTAATGTTTAGTTTAGATGTCGTTTTCAACTTTTTCTTAAATTCTTGAGGTGTTGATTTCTAGATGGATCTCTTTTCCACCACCACGAAAGCAGAAAAAGAAAGGTGAAAATACCTCTCCAGTCCCTTTTAATTTTGAAATTGAGCAAATTAATCCTTCTTAAAGAAATCACAATAATTTAATCATTGTCAATTTTGAAAGTGAGCAATTAATCACAACGTTAATGCCTTTCGTCAATTGTGCATAATTTTGATTGATATAATAACATTTTTAGCCCTTGATGTTTACATGTTTTGTCAATTTGGTAATAATTTAACAAATTTAGCCTATAACATTTGTGTGAATTACCAAATTTACAAAACATACAAACAATAAGGGCTAAAATTGTTGTTTTAATAATCAAAATTATGTACAATTGATTGAAGACGTTAATGTCGTGATTAATTGTTCTTAATTGCTCACTTTTAAAATTGATAGAGATTAAATTACTCCGATTTTTTTGAGTGGGACTGGAGAAGTCCTTTCTACCATTTAAAAATGTAAAAAAGAAAAAAGAAAAAAGAAAAAAAGTTTCAAATACTTGGCAAAAGGGTCATTGCTTAGGCTCATTCAATATACTTACCAGAACTCATACATATCTACATATCCGGAAGACTGGAAATCACAGCGTATGATACGCTGTGATTCAGAAGAAAAGTATAGTGACAAATTGATGAACAAAGGTCGGAAGTTTCATAACAATTCATATCAGAAACAAGTTGAACCATTTTAGTCATTCTCACTGAATCACAGATAGATAAACAATGCCTATGCATGCGCTAATAGTGAGTTTAGATGCCGACCTATCCAAGATACAAAAAAGCAAACAACGAGGGAATTATAAGAGCAGAGCTAGACATATGAAGTGCACAAACGAATAACCAGACCATTAGACCCACCTTGTTTGGGATATCAAGTTTGAACCATTTGTGTCTTCCTACAACATATGCAAACATAATAACACGAAACGATTTCGAGTTCCTACGAAACCATGTGCTCTATGCTTTCATCTATCAGGCCAAGTAATCCGACTAGTAAAACATTGGAAAAGACAAAAAGGTTATGTTCCATGAATCAGGGAAACAGATGAATTTCACATGCCAAGCAGAAGAAAAATGAGTGAAAAGCACCAAGAAATATGTAGGGATACACAGTTCCCTTTAAAAAGAACCATTTTTGCAATTTAATGATCTGATACAACAAGCAGAAGGATAAATCGATATACAACAAGCAGAGGAAAAATTATACTGTAAATGATTAAAGGTCAAACGACAAGTTCAGCCTGAAAACTCGAAGATGAAATTCATTATTTATAAATAAGTGTTCGACAAAGCAAATCGAAAACTATAGATACCAAAGTGAGATAGTTGCTAACCTATTCGAAACAAGTAGATTCAATGTAGTTGGGCTTCACCGTGTTAAAATGTCACTACTCCGGGATCGATCAGAGTGATGACCTATATACAATCTAAATCAGATTGACTCGAAGCTCTTGTAGCCTTTATTATTTACTTCATCTGTTAATAGTATGACCAAGATCCATGTTAGAATGGACTTCATAATCGAAATACTTCAAAATTGCTCGGTATGGAACTTGCTTCTGACCCAAATAATCGGGCAAAATACCGTTCACTTTCTAGGGCAAGCAAGCAGACCTTCTCGAGTTGTGTTGGCCAGTCTGCTCCAAGAATGAAGGGATTTAGCTCCATTGCGACTTGAAAGTCTAACATTGATGCTGAAATGTGCCGATTTTGTTTTAGGCCAAATTTCACGGGCTGCATCCTGTTCAAAGAGGACATGCACCAATTATGACCTGGTTCTATAAGTTTCTGTCCGGATCTCGAAATAGAAAGTTCCAAGCACGGTTTTATCAATCTCTTCAAGAAAACATCGAGACAATTGTTTAACACATCGGCGGAATCTACTGAAATGCTTAATCCCTCCATCTCCAACTTCCGTTCCAACCTCTTTTTCAACAAACTGGTATTGGGCAGTTCACCTCTATAATGACAAGTCTTGGGAGCAGATTCCAATCCGCTCCGAGGAACTTTCCGTGTTTCTTTAGCGTTGAAAGAGATGCTGAGTGGGGCTCTAACAGGACTCCTACTGTGAATGCTCGGACTCCCTTCAGCTTGATTAACTTCTTCTCCGTCCTCCACAGAACCGGGGGGTCTGCTACCCAACGAAAGCAATTCAGTTGCACTCTGCTGTTGTTGAACTTTAGGGTTTTTCCCATGAGGCCCTAAAGGACTCAACCGGTCCCTCAACTTACGGTCTCGAAGATTCGGGGTCCGACCTTTACGAGGGGATTGAGGAATGTCTTTGCACAACGACTGAAGATTACTTCTCCGATACCCATTTGGCAATTCAACACTTAAAGAACCTTCCAATTTCAATGCAGGATTCTTCGAAAACAAAGCATTTCGAATAATTGATCTAAGGAGATGGTTATGAAGATAAACATTCTCTCGCCCTATTGTATCAATGCAGAGCTTATCAAACTCAGGTTTTCCGATCTTAAGACTCAAAAATCTAGCAACCAGATGGAAATATTTCTCAGCATTTACACGACCAATCTTCTTTTCGATCCGAGATTTCAACTCTAAAGTATCTACACGAGTAAAATGCCGATCACCCGGCATTTCGGTTCCAAAATTCCCAAGTTCCTCACCATCCAAAACCTAATTCACTATCCAGATACGAATTAAACTTAATTCTCAATCAAAATCACCAAAAAAACCCTAATTTCATCTATTAACATAGAGTTCAACAGGGCGACCAAATTCAAACAGTTCCAAAGTTGCTAAATTCAAACAAGATGAACAAAACCCAGATTAGAAACCACTAAACAAACGAATTAGTTTCATTTAACTAATGAACCAAATCAAAAACCCTAAATCCACTAAAAATCATTACACTAGAAAATCCAGCTTTATTCATAAAACCTAGAGAGTAAGAACCCAAAAAAAAAAAAAAACACTAAAATGGAAAGAAAGCAAAAACCCACCTGGATCAAGGAACTGTGCAGATGAATTTTCAGTTGACATCAACTGAATTCATATAAAAATAATAATCATTATTATTGTCAGTCCATTTGAAACTTGAGAATGTAGGGGAAAAGAAAGAGATTTAGGGCAAGAAGCAAGCAATTGGCCCCTTTTTACTTTGGAAGCTTCTTTTGGAGTCAACAAGGTCAAAGGAACACGTGCGACAACTTCTAAACTGGATTGATTTTGTGTTTTCAGTCGCGTGTTCGGTTTTGACCAATCAGTGTTTGAGTTTTGGTTAAATTCTGCTATTAGTCACTATACTTTGGAAACGTTTTGAATTTAATCCATGTACTTTAATTTGGTCCTTTATAGTCCCTATACTTTTCAAAATTTAAAATTCCAGCCCCATCAAATGATAACTTTTAAATTTATTAAGTTAAGCTATTATATGGAAAACATATTATCATATGTGTAATGTTATGTCAGTATGATATTTTCACATATTATTCAATAAAAATCCAATTAATGGATTAACAACTGTAATTTGTATCAAGATTAAAACTTTAAAATTTGAAAAGTATAGAGACTTAGAATGATCAAATCTGAGAATGTGGATTTAAATCTACAACTATACGCATAGTATAATACTAGTTATTAAATTTAATCAAACGAATTTAACAGCTACTGTTTGGGGTCAAGACTAAAATCTCAAAATTTGAAAAGTACAATGGTTAAAATTGACCAATTCGAAAAGCATAAAGACTAAAATTGATCAATTAATGTATAGGGACTAAATCCATAACTTTCGCAAAAAATATAGAGAGTAATAGTAGAATATAACCTAGAGTTTTTTGTACCAAAAAAAGTGTGGTAAAAGAACCTCTTTAGTCCCTCTAAAAAAAATTAGAACAATTTAATCTTTTTCAATTTCGAACGTGAGCAACTAAGGAAAATTAATTTTTTTTTGCCAATTATACATATTTTTTAGGTATAGTAACAAAATTAGCTCTCAAAATTTACACATTTTATCAATTTAATCTTGATTTAACAAATTTAACTATTGACATTTATACATTCTGTTAACATTTATATAATGTATATATATATATATATATATATATATATATATATTACATAAAAGAAGGTACGAAACCATATATGAGTTCCAAAGATATATTTAAAGTGGGTCCTATTTTTTAAATTTAAATTTAAATATAATTTTATTTCCATTAATACTAACCATAATAAAATAATAATTTTTAAATAGTTACTAAAATAATAATTTTAATCGGTTTCTTGCCCTATATTTATTTCTTTTTAAGTATAATAAACATATTATGTAATTTATTGAAAAAAATATAAAAAAATAATCATCTCTTGCATTAAATTTAATTAGATTTATGATTTAATTAATTAAATTGTTTTAAATATTGATTTTAAAACTAATAACTATTTCAAATTTTATTATAAAAAATTACAAAATAGTATATTTTAATTAATATACATAATTAATCTGTGCAATGCACCGGATAAAAAACTAGTTACACCAATAAAAATATGTACAATTGACGAAAAATATGAACGTTGTGACTAATTGTCGTTAGTTGCTCACATTCAATTTGTCAGGGATTAAATTGCTTAATTTTTATGAGAATGGTCAATTTGTTCAATATTAAAATTGAGAAAGACCGAAGAGGTCTTTTACCAAAAAAGTGGTCTAAATTTGGCTCAATCCGCCTCAATACATGACACAATTTTTCTTAATGTGGTACTTAAAGGCTTCTTTTTGTCTAATGTGGTACATGTGCTTGACAAAAGGCATAAATTTTAATATACAAGAGAAGCAAAACTAACTTTTGTATAAAAGGTATATTCTCACGAAAACGAACCTTAAAAATATCAAATTATGGAATTATATAGTAAACGATTAAATGCCCAATTTTACTAAACTATTAGTAAGTTTTCATTTTGTTCATTTAATTTTGAAAAGTTACAAATGACTATTGAATTATTCAAAAGATGGGGCTGTTATTTATTTATTTTTTTTAAGTTTGGCTAGTAAGGTTCAACCTAATATTTGACGATTAGTATGGTGGATCAATACCATCGATGAGTAAAAGAACATATATTAGATCCAAATCTATCTAATATAGTCAAAATCAAATATCAAAGATAAAAGTTGTTTGAATTTTGGTTCGCAAATTTTTGATGTCCTAAGATATTTCATGAAAAAAAAAAAGAATTGTAAAAAGAAGAGGAAGGAGAGCTTTTAATTGTTGTAAGCAATATGAACAGAGAATGCCATACAATAACGATTTAACGACTCTGCGGTTTAAATGAAAACTTTCGAATAGTTCAACAATGATTTTATAACCTTTTAAAATCGAGTGACCAAAACGTATACTTACTAATAGTTTTGTGACATTAGGTGTAGTTTACCCAAGATTGAATCACTAAAAATACAGGGACCTCCAATAGAATTTTACCAAATAAAAAACAGATAGATGGGAAAAGGGGAAAAGCTGTAAATGGCCAAACCTCTTCTTTTCTGTGAGAGGCCAAAGCTGTAAATGGCCGTAAGGCCCTTGAATTTCACGACAATCTCTCTTCACCACCACCACCGCCACCGTCTCCGCCTCTCTCTCTTCTTCTCTCCATCACCAATCTCCTCCTCTCTTGCTTCTACCCTTTCCTTCCTCCGCGGAATCGCCTCCAAAACATCATACCCCGCCGTTTCTCAACAGCAACAGCAGCAACAAAAGCTGAGGAAAGAGCTTTTGTTGAAGGAGTTGAAAGAAACCGAAACCCTGGCGCAAAAGATCGGGAAAGCCATTAGGCACCCCGGCGTTCCTTCTAAGTCTAGGGTTTACGCCGATGTCAACGTTATTCGTCCTAAAGAGTACTGGGATTACGAGTCCCTAACTATCCAATGGGGGTATTGTAATATTTTTCTCTGTATTAATTTGGTGCTTGTGAAATTTTGAATCTTAAAGTTTTTTTTGTTTTAAAATTTGTTTTATATTTGCTGAAAATTAGGTTAAATTTAATTGATTGATTGTTTTTTTTTTTTAATGTTTTAGCAGGGAACAAGATGATTACGAGGTGGTTAGGAAAGTTGGAAGAGGGAAATACAGCGAGGTTTTCGAAGGCGTTCATTGTACTGATAACGAGAAATGTATTATCAAGATTCTCAAACCTGTAAAGAAGAAGAAGGTTCGTTCTCGGTGGCATTGTTTTGCTTCAATAGATTTTGTTTCTGTATTTGTGAAACTTGGTATGATAAAGAAAATGACTGTTTGGAATGCAGATTAAGAGGGAGATTAAAATACTACAGAATCTTTGTGGAGGGCCAAATATTGTGAAGTTGCTTGATATAGTTAGGGATCAGCAATCGAAGACTCCGAGTCTTATATTTGAATACGTGAATAATACTGATTTTAAAGTGCTTTATCTGACACTGTCAGACTATGATGTTCGATATTATATCTATGAACTTCTCAAGGCAAGTAAATGGATTGCTTCTTCCTATATCTAATCATATATGCTTATTGACAATGAAATTGAAGTCGAAATAAGATGCATATCTGTAGGCTTAAGATCATATTTCTTTTATTATTGAATTCGAAGCTCTGTTGCAATGAAAGTTTAAGTTCTAACCCAGGTGATTAGTTTAGGGGTTACTGTGGGAGATAAGAGATGGTTTCGTTTGGTTCTAGAATCAACCTTCTAGGTCAAAGAAGGAAAAGTGTATTTTCTAGTAGATATGTATGTAGCGATTTTTCGTTTGCACTTCACAAATGCTGTTTTACTTATTGTAAAAATGAAGGAGGGTAATAAAATGATGGTGAAAATGTATGTGGAAATTGTAGGGCTCATTCATACCTAGTATAATATATGCTGTGGATCTGGACTAGTAGCTTCTCAGTAACATTGACTTGAGTCATTGGCTCTAGTTTTCAAAAATACTTGGAATGTACTTAGATATGGTTACATTTTGCTGAACACTACAGAAATTTAAATGTATCTGAGTGATGATGGACAAAAAGTTAGAATCTTTCTTGATATTATACCAACTGCCCACACCGTCTCTAGTTCTCTCTATTTGAATTAAAGGATCTTATACGAGCATGCTTTTAGTGGTTCGAAGTATTTAAAGCAACTGGATGACTTGGTTGTGGTTATTATTAGGTATAGGTTGTGTTGGCTTGTGAGTAATTTTGTGAATATACATCTGCAATGTCAGGGATGCTCATATTATTTTAACAACTAAAATATTTCTGTTCTTATTGATGTCTAAAATTATTAAAATTCTTTGTTGGATGCTATTGAGCTTGTCATTTGCCATGGATTCCAAAACTCAGAGTATCTCTTGATTCCATATATTGGATCTTACAATGTAAATTTTGATGTTTTCCTCTTTTCTTTGGAAAGAAAAAGATGGTTCGATTGTTTGAATATCTTGAGTCTTTATTTTTAGGCATTGGATTATTGCCACTCACAAGGTATAATGCACCGAGATGTGAAGCCCCATAATGTGATGATTGATCACGAACAGCGAAAACTTCGTCTTATTGATTGGGGCCTTGCCGAGTTCTATCATCCAGGGAAAGAATACAATGTTCGTGTTGCTTCGAGGTTAGTTCAAGGGCTACATATCAAAAAAGCCACTTTTTGTGGCATTCATATTTGTTTGCTTGGCACTTTAATCAACTTGTGCTTTTTAAGAATAAATGGTTTTTTTCTATATTTAAACCCTCCATAATTGATGTGAACTTTTTTTCCCCTTTATCATTTCATTTCTGGATTGCAGATATTTTAAAGGTCCTGAGCTTCTTGTTGATTTGCAAGACTATGATTACTCTTTAGACTTGTGGAGCCTTGGTTGTATGTTTGCTGGAATGGTGAGTATTACCTTTGAATTATTTCACCTTTTTAAGGCGTTAGTACACTTCTTCAGAGGTAGGCTTTTGGTGATCCTTATCCTGACACTCATATATCAAATTCTCCTCTTGTGCGTTTCTGACATTTGTGGTGTTATGCAAGTAGACCCGGCCATGCCTTTTGAAAGGCCAGAGCATGCGCTCAATTTTGGTCATTTGTGGAGCCTTGGTTGTATGTTTTTTTCCATGTTCTTTATGGGGTACAAGTCCTTATCTTGATCTGCTTGCATATTAAACCATGAGTGGCAGAAAGCTGAGGAGGATTGAAATTTGATATATTGCCAGGGTATTTTTCTCTCTTGAGATCCTTATTTTTGAGGGTTGTGCTATACAGATATTCCGGAAGGAGCCATTCTTCTATGGGCACGATAATTATGATCAACTAATCAAGATAGCCAAGGTATGAACTTGTGGATGTTTTAAGTAACACTGATCTTAGCACAACTATATTCCATTACGTACATCCCCATGATGTCATTGTCGAGGCTTGTCTAGCTGCTTCTTCCTCTTCATTTTGTAAAACTGGTGCTGTTTTAAAAGAAAGGGTAAACTACACCTAAGGTTACTAAACTATTAGTAAATTTATGTTTTGGTCACTCAACTTGAAAAAGTTGCAAAATGGTTATTGAATTGTTTGAAAATTTTCATTTAAGTAACTAGGCTATTAAATCATTGTTCTATGGCCTTCTTTGTTTTCACTGCCTACACCAATTGAAAGCTCTCCTTTCTCATCTCCTTTACAGTTTAATTTTTTTCATGAAACAACTTTAAATTTCACGAATATATGAACCAATATTCAAATAGCTTTTTTCCTTGATCTCTGACATTGACTATCAAATCGATTTGGATCTAAGGTATGTTCTATTGGTTGATGGGTATTGATCCATTATACCTGTGGTCGATTCGTTGTTTGGAGCTCGCTAGCCGGATTTTAAAGAATAAGCCTTAATAGCCTAGTGACTTAAATGAAAACTTTCAAATAGTCCAGTGACCATTTTGTAACTTCTTGAAGTTGAGTGACTAAAATGTAAACTTATAGTTTGCCCTAAAAGAAATTCCTTTTTTCTGTTATGCATAGACTCTTTTCATTGAGTGTTTAAAGGTGCTTTTATTTGGGGATATGAAATTCCTATGGTTCTAAAATAGTTTCTTTCTCTTTTGCTGATTAGGTTCTTGGGACAGATGAATTAAATGCTTATCTAAATAAGTACGGTATTGAATTGGATCCCCAACTTGCATTTATTGTTGGGAGGTTGGTATATATTTTTGTTGTAGATCGATGGCACGGAAGTACTGTTAATTTCAGTTTAAAAGTATTATAATTTTTTTCTTGATACAGGCATAGTCGCAAACCTTGGACAAAGTTCATTAATGCTGAGAATCAACATCTGGCATTACCTGAGGTAGCACCCAACTAGCTATTTCTTATACAATTCTGAACGTTCTCCCCGTATTGAACTCCATCTTTAACATGGACTTTTGTTCTTCTCGTAAGGCCATCGACTTTCTCGATAAGTTGCTTCGATATGATCATTTGGAAAGGCTAACTGCAAAAGAAGCAATGGTAAATCTCTTGATCTTTATGAACATATAGAAGAATACCGGGGGTATCGAAGACACCTAGTAATGGGATATATGTGTTTTTTTTTATACAATTGTGCAGGCCCATCCTTATTTTTACCCGATTAGAAATGCGGAAAGCAGCAGAACTCGTACCTAGCATGCCAAATTCACAACAATCTTGATGTCAAGACATGGCATCTTCTTTCTTCATATGCATGGTTAGATCCTCTTCCCTTTGTAGAATGACAGAAGATGAAAGAAGTCTTTTTTTCTTTATCTTTTTTATCATTGTGATTTTCATGTCTCCCCGAAGGGAAATGTTTATGTTTCATTTTGAATTATATCATATTTGTGTGTGTTTTTGAAGATGAAGAACAATACTGACTTACATGTCTGATAATATTAGTTTTGCTTTAATATTTGACGTATAGTATATATATATATAAACACTTATTTCCCAAAAAAAAAAAACATCGGGATTATGTTCCCACCATGTCACCATAACTTGGATTATAAACTCATTTCAGGGGACTACATATTATATGTTTTATATTTGGAATATAATAGGGCTAACTCAAACAATACATCCCCAAAATATTACATAAAATTTAAATTAATTTTAAAGATTTTAAAATATTTTAATTGAATTTTTAAAGTATTAATATTGTACCAAGCAAATCTTCTTTCATCTTAGATTTGATGTAGAGCATATTTAAAACACTTTATTTTGTTGCACTTATAAAAAAGAACTCTGACGATGCAATTGAAAATTAGGAGGGTTATTATTTTAACACATTTTTATATAATAGATATAAGTATGTTTTAAATTTGATCTACGAGTTTTTAAGATAACATTTAACACACTTTAGTTAATAACTAAATAGATGGAAACATGGGCGTAGCTAAGAGTGCAGGTAAGGATCTTGGCTCCCCTTGGTTAAGTGGAATAATGTCTGACTTTAGACCCTTTTAGATGTAAAGTATTTAATTTAGGCCTTTTGTAAATAAAATTTTTACCTTTGGCCCCTCAAACTTTTAAAGTTGGCATAATGTCAAATTTAGCCTTTAACATTTACATTTTTTTGTTTATTTGACCTTTATTCATTTTTTGAGCTAAATTTGATTTTTAACATTTTAAAAAAAGAGTGAAATTGGTTTTATTTTTTTAATGGAAATGTTGATTAAAACATCAACTTTTCAACAATGTTGATTTAGCAACTCGTGTGTTAGCTAAGTGTGCTTCATGCTAAATATCACTATTTGTTTTATATGTTATGTCACTAAATAATTTTAAAAAATAACATATAAAAAGTTCAAAAAAATAGTATGGAGTACATGTGTATTGCCATGTCAGCTATCTTTGCTAAAAAAATTTAAGATTTTATTCATAATTTTCATTAAAAAGCCAACAATTTAACTCTTTTTGAAAGGTTGATGATCATATGTGACTCTAGTTAAAAGGTCGATGGTCAAATTTAGTTTTAAAAAAAGAATAAGGACTAAATTGACAAAAAAAAAATGTAAATTTTAAGGGCTAAATTTGACGTTACACTTTTAAAATTTTATTTAGTCTCCTTAATATTAAACTTCTAGCTTTGTCTTTGCACGAAAAGACCTGATGGATACAACAATGGCACTCATTAGGAACTCAATTAAAACGTTTTAAAGTTTATGGATCAATTTAAATATTACATAATTTGAACATGTATAGGTGCAATTAACTTATATATATATTGATGAAAATGTTAAAGTCAAAGGAATGAGTAGGGTGATGGGACAAAATTAATAAGTTTGAAGGAGATAATATATACATCATTAGGGAACCAATCAATGAGTACTTTGTCAATATCTAAAGAGGTTTCTCACTTACACACTAGTGGGCCTTCACCACATCTAAAGCGGCCTTCACTTTGCACAGTAGAATGTCCATTGCAGACACCCAAAAGGGCATTTCACCTGAACATAAAGAGGCCTTTCACTACATTGAAGAAGCCCATCACTTATATACTAAAAGGCCCTTTTTCAACACTTAAGGGGCCTCTCACCTGTAAACCAAAAGGCCTTTGCTAACGCGTCAAGGGGCACCTCCTCGCACCTAAAAAGCTCTTAGCCTACACTATCAAGTGGGCATCCAAGAAGGCACCCCACTTGTATATAGTGGGCCCTTTTTCACACCTAAGGGAGCCCCTCGTTTGCGCACCATAAGGCAAAGAACCTCTTATGCACACCATCAGTGGGCCACTCAAGGAGTACTTCAACACACTAAGGATTCCTCGCACCACAAGGGGCAAACCTTGGCCACACCTCATTTATGTAAGCTTAGGTATGTTTATAAAAATAAGAAAGATAGTCACAGGGTGTATGTTGTGTAGTTTGGTATGTATGGTTATATAGAGAAAAATTGAAAGCCAATGTGCGAGGGTTGGCCCTTTTGATTAAGGTGTGATTTCTTGTCCCCTTATTACCTTGAAGGCTAAGATGAGAGGTCTCGTCCCCCTTAATAGAATCAACTGAAGGCAATGTGTGAGGTATCATCCTTTTGAGGGATTGGCAAAGTTGTTAGGCCTTGTCCCCTTTATGACCTTGAAGGCCAATGCAAGAGGACTTATCTTCCTTGGTAGAATCAATCAAAGGCCAAAGTGTGAGGTCTCATCTCCATTGAAGAATTGGCTAAAAAACAAGGTCTATATGCCCTTGAAGACCAAGGCGAGAGGTATTATCCCCTTAGGTAGAATCAAATGAAAGTCAAGTGTGAGGTCTTATCCCTTTTTAAGAAATGACTATGGTGTAAGGTCTCACCCTTATTGGTAGGATCAACCAAAGGCTAAGGTGTGAGGTTTCATCCTTCTTAAGGATTTGGCTAAAGTACAATGTTTCTTCCCCTTTGTAGAATCACGGAAGGTTAATGTGAGAGGCTTCATCCCTTTGAGGAATTGTATAAGAAACAAGGTCTCGTCCTCATTATGCTTTTTAAGATCAAGGTGAGAGGTCTCATCTCCCTTGGTAGAATCAATTGAAGGCCAGAGGAAAAGGCTTCACCCTTCATTGATGACAATGGCCGCAGCAAAAGACCCAATTAGAAGGGTTGCACGCCCTCTTCATATCAAAATTATCTTTTTAGGCTTAAACAAATTATACAAAAGTTATTACTTGTTTAGGCTAAAAATGTCAGCTTAGATGCATGTATGTCTTTCAAATTCAATTAAATGCATAAAATTAGTGAATACAAAACGCTCAATATGCACGGAAGGTTAATGTGAGAGGCTTCATCCCTTTGAGGAATTGTATAAGAAACAAGGTCTCGTCCTCATTATGCTTTTTAAGATCAAGGTGAGAGGTCTCATCTCCCTTGGTAGAATCAATTGAAGGCCAGAGGAAAAGGCTTCACCCTTCATTGATGACAATGGCCGCAGCAAAAGACCCAATTAGAAGGGTTGCACGCCCTCTTCATATCAAAATTATCTTTTTAGGCTTAAACAAATTATACAAAAGTTATTACTTGTTTAGGCTAAAAATGTCAGCTTAGATGCATGTATGTCTTTCAAATTCAATTAAATGCATAAAATTAGTGAATACAAAACGCTCAATATGCACAAAAGCAATAATGATTACCAACGAGTCAACTTTATAGCAATAATGGCATTTTAAAGGCCTCGATGTCATTTTCAATAAAGCCTCTTAAGGCTTTGAAGCCCTATCGGGTGAGGTCTTTTAAGGCCACCAACTCGCTAAGAGCGATTACTAGTGAATCTGAGTATAACTGTTTGCATGGTTAGGAATGAAATCATATGTGACACCCTACATCCGACTCGATTGTTGGATCCGAATATGAGACATCACATTACGTTAAAACTAGTCCACAAGCTCGCCTGACTAAGAAAAATTAAATTGTTCAAAAAAAATAAAAGTATAAGGACTAGTTTTAACAAATGAAAAACATAAAAAAAGCTACGTTAAAAGAAATGAGGAAGGGAGCAAAAAAGAGGGAGAAGTAGAAGAGAATGAAAAATAAAGAAAAAAAAAAGAAAGTTAAAAGAACATAAAAGAAAAAAATCAAATTGGTCAAAATGAAAAAATATGGGGACCGATTACATAAATTAACCTAAAATTTTAGTTTGAAATGATGATTTAACGTGCCACGCTAGCTTACCGTTACACCATTAATGACAATTAACGGCTCAGTGATTAAAATGTTACAACGCGATAACGTAAGTAACTAAAACGTAACATTTCAAACATAAGTGAATAAAATGTAATCTGAGGCAAACAAAAGTGACTATTTTAATAGTTTACACTTATTATTATATCAAAGTTAATAATTAAATATCATCATTTATGATAAAGCAGATGTAAACATATCATATTATCAATAATTTATATCACGATTTCATCTAAACACAACATTATATCCATCAACTTAAAGCTTTCAAGTATATATTCAATTACCTTGATATTGATTCCACACTTGATTATATTAACTAATTATTTATCGAACAAGTAATTAAAAGTGAATTATAGTAGCACAAACCAAATTCACCAAACGTTGCTCGTTTCCGCCTTTGTTCCTCGACAACCTGGCATTGTCTCAACTACATTCGATAATTCGTTTAAAAAATTAGTATTAGTTCACAATCAATAAGGCATAGTCAACAACCAAGCATAATTGCATACTCTTGCAATTAAGTCCCTTTTTAATTTTACTATCCAGAATGCTCGTTGTCGAAACTATTTTTTTGAAACGGGGATTGACTAGGGTTTTGAAAATGAAAATAAAACATGAGTCGCCACCGATTTTTATTAGGTGTGATCGGATCACCTTTGTTTTAATAAAACGTTTTGGTTTACCAAAATAGTGTTTTTGGTCTACGAAATTCAAAAAATCAAGTTCGGGATTCGGTTACGTGCGAGGAATGATTAGCACTCTCGTCACACCCAAAATTGGTACCAGATTGATTAATGTCTCAATGTCAAAAGTTGAAAATTTGAAAAATATTTTAAAAATACGATCTCTTTTAAAAATATTTGAATTTTCTCGAATTGAATATCAAAATTCTCTCGCTCCGAAGGAATAAAATATCACATCCAGCACGTTAGGACACGACAATTTAAATCCTCGAATCCAAGATCATCTCATGATTCCCGAGACTCATGCATTGAAAATATCAAAAGGATATTCAATTATTTAGCCAAGCGAAAAACCGAAACCCAGCACATTAGGGCACGATTTCTCAGATTTCCAAACACAGAATATTGCCTTATTTTAAAAGCTTTTGTTTTTGGATAATCACGATACGATGGCACAGTAGTAATAATCAAGGAGCAACAATTCATGAATACAAAATTATACAATGAACTACAGTAATATGACAATACAAATAAATGAGTCATGATACATGCAATGGCAATAATCTTATATTATACAAGCATTTGTATAAATATTAGCAAACCAAATAATTAAGAGTCAAATTTAAAAGAGTCACCAAACGAATTTACACAAATAAAATATAACGAGCTTTAAAATACATAAAAAAATGAATAGTTTGAAAGGAAGAAAATTTGAAATCCTCGATATTCAATAAATTTTACGTAGAAAATAAAAATTAAAACAAAATATATAAAAGTTTAACATAAAAAAAAGGATGTTATATTTAATAGTAATATACATATATGAATTTGAAACTATATATATAAAAATGGTGTTATATAATACGATTTGAAATAAAATTTATAAATAATAAAGATCTAATAAAATATACGTACATAATGTAATAATGCATGCAAAATGTTTAAAATCCATATAAGATTCTAAACAAATAATATATGTAATAAAATGTTAGTAAATTAAAAGAATATAAATAACTTTAATTACAATATCCAAAAATTTTACAATATCCAAAAATTGCCTAAGTGTATAAAAAATGATTTAAAGAATATACCAAAAAAGTGCATATATATATATATATGTATGTATCTATATATAAAGCATAAAATAATAATATGAAGAAAACTTAAAATGAATGATAAATCAATTAAAATATATAATATATGGGAGATTTTGAAATAAATAATGTATATATAAAAAAAATCTCATAATAAACAATACATAAAAGTTAAAAAAAAAAGTACATAAAAGCTTAAAATAAATAATAATAATAATAATAATAATAATAATAATAATAATAATAATAATAATAATAATATAATTTTTAAGGAAAATAAGTAAATAAATAAACTCATTAAACAGGTTGAGGATTATATTTAAAAAAAGACTCATTTAAGGTACAAATTCGAAATAAGGAAAAGCCAATTAAGGGCCAAAATAAAACGCGCAGAAACTTGCAGGGACCAGATGGGAAAAATTCGCAACCCTCGTGCGCACCATTTCGCATGGACTAAAATGGAACAAGATCCAAATTCATGGGGTCGAATTAAAAAAACCAAGGAATGACCAAATGGGTCAAATTGAAAATAAATAACAAAGGGAAAGGATCTGAAGCGCAAATTCCCTTTTTGAGGAAAAACGCGCCGATCCTGGCTATCGGATCGGGTTGGGTCCGGGTTGAGAGCCCTTATATGGCGTTGTTTTAGCGCCAGGGCTCCCAACCCCTAAACGGCACCGTTTGCTCCAGATATAAGCCATCCCTATAATTTTTTTAGCCATTCGACCCCCTTTCTCAAAGAAAAAAACGAAACAGAAAGCTTTCCCCCCATCGTTTCTTCTGCTAGGGTTTCTGTCGTTTGTCGCAACGCCACTAATCCGGCGGCTGACGAAGTGCGCAGAGAACGGGCTTTAATGCCCCATTCAGATAACCCCGAAAGCCCCAATTTTTAACGTCTCCGAGGCGAAAGGTAAAGGCCTTCGACGCCCCTCCTAAGGCCGAGCCCCGACGACGGAGAGACAACACTCCGACGCCACGACGTGGGGACTCTGGTAAGATTCTTCATTCCTTTTGATTTTTGTTCGTAAAAGTGTTTTTTTAAATAAAATATATGAAGAAAGTAAATAAAAAAGTAAAACAATAATAGAAAATACAAAAATTAAATCAACCTTAAGCTTCTATTCTCTTATTGATTGCTGATAATTCGTATTTTTTTTTTTTGGTTTTTTGAATCGAAGAACCCCCTTTTACATTGGTTTTCGCTCGGCTTATATAGCCGAATAAACACTACATTTTAATCCTATTTTGCTATTTTCTCTGTTTGCTTTTGTTGTTGTCTTCCATTTTTACTCGTTTGCAGGTCTCTCGGAGAGTCAACACTGTGACCCTGCTTCTTTGGTGAAAGATGGAGCAGAGGGCGCGTCAGGGGGGTCTCGGGAAGAGGCGAGGGCACGGCTCTCGAGGGCTGCGGCGCTAGGGTTTCACGAACCGTAAAATTTCCTGAAAATTTTTTAATGTTTTGGGCCATTTGGGCCGTTTGTAATTAGGCTCGTTTTGGACTGTTCAATTTGGACTTTTGATATATTTATTTTTTTTGTTGGTTTTTATATTTCTGATTTGGGCCTGGGCTAAAATTGGGCTCTACACTCGTATTTCACAATCTACTCGATCGAATTTAAATCCGACTTCGTATTTGCACTCTAGGGACCTTAAACTATCAATATATCACATTCTCATCTAAAGTTCTCATTCTCTTTCTAACTTAGTATTCAACATTCATCCAAAACCCAAGGCTAACTAGGTTTTTCACCTAACAATTTCAATATTAATGAAATGGGTTCATCTTCTAACTCAAATTTATGCTTTCAATTTAACTAAAAAAAATATATGGAAACTTGGCTTACCTTTGAACCTAGCTCACGGCATGAAGAAGACCATGGAAGCCCTCCTTTGAGTACATTCTCTCACCCACTTGGCATAAATTTCCTTTAATTACACATTTTTACTAATTAAAATTAAATGATCCAATAAGCATGGATATCTCATAAGAATATTAGTAGAAATCGATGGAGGGGATCATCCTCTTCCCCTCACTTAGTTTGGCCATGGTTTAATTACCACTTAAGGCCATGGTAATTTTCTATCTAAGTCCCTAGCCATTGAACTCCATCACTTCTTAATCCTTACAATTTAGACCTGATTGATATAACATTGATAGTTTGGAATGTAATTTAGAACATTCTAAAAATTTTGGGACCAATTTAAAATGATGGTTATAGTTTAGGATGGTTTAGTGCAATTAACTCAATAAAATCCATTGTAACTAGAAGAATACCTTACTTCACATACAAGGTATTTGTCTTGAAATAATTATAAAAAAAGGGGTCATGGATATTAACAGCAAGCAACAAGCCTTCATGAATAAAGATTTTGTGTTATAATAATGTATTATAAATTTTTATAGACTTTGTATTATATCTTAATAAAAACTTTCATGTTATTATAATTACGGTGTATGCAAAATTGTGAATACATAAAATAAAAGGAAAAAATTATTCTCGCATTATGCCGATGTAATGGCAAGTGTCGGAGATTGGAGAAAAAAACTATTTGGACTTTGATTCGCAGATTCTTGATATTTAAAATTTGTTTCATGAAAAAAAAAAAAAAACTAAGCTATAGAAAAGAAAGTGAATTAGAGCTTTCAATTGGTCTAGACGATGAGAACAGAAAAGGCTATACAACGACGATTTTAGTGACCTAATGACTTAACTGAAAACTATCGAATAGTTTAGTGACCATTTTGTAACTTCAAAAAGTTATAAAAAACAAGTTTAACTTTTTGCAAACAGAGAAGGCTATACAATAATAATTTTAATAACCTAATGACTTAAATAAAAACTTTCGAATAGTTTAATTATCATTTTGTAACTTTTTGAAGTTACAAACAATGGTTCTAACTTTTTACAGATAGAGAAGGCTATACAACAACGATTTTAACAGCTTAATAACTTAAATAAAAAATTTCGAATAGTCTAGTGACCATTTTGTAACTTTTTGAAGTTAAATAACCAAAACATAAATTTACTAATAGTTTAGTCACCTTTTATGTAGTAGACCCAAGATTAAATCACCAAAATGCAGGGAGCTCTACTAGAATTTTACCAAAAAAAAAAAAAAAAAAAAACAGATAGATGGGAAAACGGAAAAAAATATTTTAGATATCCGTCAACGGGTCAGCGCCTAGCGGCTAAAAGCCTCCTCCCTCTCCTTTTTTGTGAGAGGCCAAAGCTGTAAATGGCCATAAGGCCCTTGAGTTTCACGACAATCTCTCTTCACCACCACCATCACCATCACCACCGCCCCCCTCTCAGCCTCTCTGTCCTCTTCTCCCCTTCACCAATCTCCTCCTCTCTTGCTTCTACCCTTTCCTTCCTCCGCGGAATCGCCTCCAAAACATCATACTCCGCCGTTTCTCAACAGCAACAGCAGCAACAAAAGCTTAGGAAAGAGCTTTTGTTGAAGGAGCTGAAAGAAACCGAAACCCTGGCGCAGAAGATAGGGAAAGCCATTAGGCACCCTGGCTTTCCTTCTAAGTCTAGGGTTTACGCCGATGTCAATGTTATTCGTCCTAAAGAGTACTGGGATTACGAGTCCCTAATTGTCCAATGGGGGTATTGTAATATTGTTCTCCGTATTCATTTGGTGTTTGTGAAATTTTGAATCTTCAGTGTTTTGTTTTTTTAATTTGTTTTATATTTGCTGAAAATTAGGTTAAACTTAATTGATTGATTGTTTTTTTTTTTTTACTGTTTTAGCAGGGAACAAGATGATTACGAGGTGGTTAGGAAAGTTGGAAGAGGGAAATACAGTGAGGTTTTCGAAGGCGTTCATTGTACTGATAATGAGAAATGTATTATCAAGATTCTCAAACCTGTAAAGAAGAAGAAGGTTCATTCTCGGTGGCATTGTTTTGCTTCAATTGATTTTGTTTCTGTATTTGTGTAACTTGGTATGATAAAGAAAATGACTGTTTGGAATGCAGATTAAGAGGGAGATTAAAATTCTGCAAAATCTTTGTGGAGGGCCGAATATTGTGAAGTTGCTCGATATAGTTAGGGATCAGCAATCGAAGACACCGAGTCTTATATTTGAATACGTGAATAATACGGATTTTAAAGTGCTTTATCCGACACTCTCAGATTATGATATTAGATATTATATCTATGAACTTTTGAAGGCAAGTAAACTGATTGTTTCTTCCTTTTTCTAATCGTATATGCTTATTGAAAATGTAATTTAAGTTGAAATAAGATGCATATCTGGAGGCGTAAGATTGCATTTCCTTTATTATTGAATTCAAAGCTCTGTTTAGGTTAGGGGTCACTGTGGGGGATAAGAGATGGTTTCCTTTGGTTCTAGAATCAACTTTCTAGGTCAGAGAAGAAAAAGTGTATTTTCAAGTAGATATGTATGTAGCGAATTTTCGTTTACACTTCACCAAATGCTGCTTTATTTATTGTAAAAATGAAGGAGGGTTAAGATGATGGTGAAAATGTGTGTGGAAATTGTAGGGCTCATTCATATCTAGTATAATATATGCTGTGGAGCTGGACTAGTAGCTTCTCAATAACATTTACTTGAGTCATTGGTTCTAGTTTTGAGAAATACTTGGAGTGTACTTAGATATGTTTACATTTTTCTGAATACTACCGAAATTTAAATGTATCTGAGTGATGATGGACCAATGGTTAGAATCTTTCTCGGTATTATACCAGCTGCCCACACAGTTTGCTCTAGTTTTCTTTATTTGAGTTGAAGGAGCTTATATGAGCATGCTTGTAGTGGTTCGAAGTATTGAAAGCAACTGGATGACTTGGTTGTGGTATTTATTAGGTATAGGTTGTGTTGGCTTGCGAGTAATTGTGTGAATATACATCTGCAATGTCAGGGATGCTCATATTATTTTAACAACTAAAATATTTCCTGTTCTGATTGATGTCTAAAATTATTTAAATTCTTTGTTAGAGGCTATTGAGCTTGTCATGATTGAAAGATTACACTAGGTTGTTGTCACTATTAATGTTGACTATAGCTATTTTGTGATATGAATTCATTTCATGCAGAACCTGTTAGTGATTAATCACAGCATGTTGAAATTTAGCTGATGTTTCTGCATGTTCATTTGGCATGGATTCCAAAATTTTAATTATCTCTTGATTCCATTGATTATATCTTACAATGTAAATTTTGATATTTTCCTCTGTTCTTTGGAAAGAAAAAGATGGTTCAATTGTTTGAATATTGTGAGTCTTTATTTTTAGGCATTGGATTATTGCCACTCACAAGGTATTATGCACCGAGATGTGAAGCCCCATAATGTGATGATTGATCACGAGCAGCGTAAGCTTCGTCTTATTGATTGGGGCCTTGCTGAGTTCTATCATCCAGGGAAAGAATACAATGTTCGTGTTGCTTCGAGGTTAGTTCAGGGGTTACGTATTAGAAAAGGTGCTTTTTGTGGCTTTCATATTTGTTTGCATGCCACTTGTGATTCTTGTCACTTTAATCAACTTGTGCTTTTTAAGAATATAGGGTTTTTTTCTATATCTAAAATGTCGCCCTCCATAATTAACGTGACCCTTTTTTTTTCCCCTTTATCATTTCATTTCTGGATTGCAGATATTTTAAAGGTCCCGAGCTTCTTGTTGATTTGCAAGACTATGATTACTCTTTAGACTTGTGGAGCCTTGGTTGTATGTTTGCTGGAATGGTGAGTATTACCTTTGGATTGTTTCACCTTTTTAAGGCGTTAGTACACTTCTTCAGAGGTAGGCTTTTGTGATCCTTACCCTGGCAGCTCATATATCAAATTCTCCTCATGTGTGTTTGTGACATTTGTGGTGTTATGCAAGTAGACCTGCGCATGTCTTTTAAAAGGCCGGAGCATGTGCTCAATTTCAGTCATTGGCAATCAAGCAAATGGAATTTGTTTTTTTTTCATGGTCATTTGAAGATGCTGCATTTTTATGGGATACAAGTGCTTATCTTGATCTGCTTGTATATTAAGCCGAGGAGGATTGAAATTTGATATATCGCCAGTGTATTTGTCTTTCTTGAGATTCTTATTTTTGAGGGTTGTGCTATACAGATATTCCGGAAGGAGCCATTCTTTTACGGGCATGATAATTATGATCAGCTAGTCAAGATAGCCAAGGTATGAACTTGTTGATGTTTTGACTAACACTGATCTTAGCACAACTATATTCCGATATGTACATCTTCATTGTTGAGGCTTGTCTAGCTGCTTCTTCCTCTTCATTTTGTAAATTTGGTGCTGTTTTTAAAAAAGGGTAAACGAAAATTGATGTTTTGGTCACTCAACTTCAGAATTATGCAAAAATTTTCATTTAAGTCACAGACTGTTAAAATCACTGCTGTATTGCGTTCTTTGGTCGCATTGCTTGCACCAATTGAGTGCTTTCCTTCCCCTTTTCTCCTAAAGTTCAATTTTTTCTTGAAACAACTTTGAATGTCACAAATCTACGAAACAAAATCCAAACAACTTTTTTTTTTTTCGATCTTTGACACTGATGTCTAATCAACTTGGATTTAAGGTATATTCTTCTACTTGTTGATGAGTACTAATTCACTGTACTGATAATCAAATTGTCACTCAGAGCTTGCTAGTTGGACTTAAAAAAAAAAATCTTAACAACCCGGTGACTTGTTCGGTGACTTAGATTAAAACTTTCGAATAATTTAGTGATCATTTGGCAACTTATTGAAATTTAGTGACCAAAACGTAAACTTACTAATAGTTTAGTGACCTTGGGTGTAGTTTACCCTAAAAGAAATACCATTTTTCTGTCATGCATGGACTCTTGTCATTGTTTAAAAGTGCCTTTATTTGAGGATATAAAATTCCTATGGTTCTAAATTAGCTTCTTTCTCTTTTGCTGCATTAGGTTCTTGGGACAGATGAATTAAATGCTTATCTAAATAAGTACGGTATCGAATTGGATCCCCATCTTTTATTTCTTGTTGGGAGGTTGGTATATATATTTTCTTTGTAGATCGATGGCGCAGAAGTACAATGAATTTCATTTGAGAAGTATTATAATTTTTCTTGATTCAGGCATAGTCGCAAACCTTGGACAAAGTTCATTAATGCTGAGAATCAACATCTGGCATTACCTGAGGTAGTACACAACTAGAAATTTCTTATACGATTCTCAACGTTCTCACAGTATCATATTCCATCTTTAACATGTATTTTGGTTCTTCTCATAAGGCCATCGATTTCCTCGATAAGTTGCTTCGATATGATCATTTGGAAAGGCTAACTGCAAAAGAAGCAATGGTAAACCTCTTCATCTTTATGAACATATCTAAGAATACCGGTCATATCGAACACCCCTAGTAATGGGATGATTTTTTTATGCAATCTTGCAGGCTCATCCTTATTTTTACCCGATTAGAAATGCGGAAAGCAGCAGAACTCGGACCTAGCATGCCAACTTCACGATGATGATGTTAAGGCATGGCATCTTCTTCTTTCTTCATATGCATGGTTAGATCCTCATCCCTTTATAGAATGACAGAAGATTAAAGTCTTTTTTCTTTTTTTTTTTTGTGATATTCATGTCTGCCCCAAGGGAAATGTTTATGTTTTATTTTGAATTATATCATATTTGTGTTTTTTCTTTTCAGATGAAGAACAGTACTGAATTACATGTATGATAATATTATTTATGTTTTAATTCATCCTTTTTAATGCTCTCTGTTAATTTCCTTTATCTATTAGTTAACTCTACGTTATTCTTTTTTCCCCTTAATATAATTATTTTTGTGTTAATAAAAAATTATGCTTTGTAAAATATAAGATAAAGTTATGAATTTGATTCTCTATTATGCTCCAATGTGGGATTTAGTATGTGTATTTCAATTTGGCATAGTTTAGTCCCTGTACTTTTTATAATATCATTAATTAGATCAATGGTTTCTTTACTTTTATATTTGTTATTTATTTTGATAAAATGTTTGACGTGTTATATACATAACATACAACTGGATTATGGGCTAGAAAATGTGTTTTAAGAAAAATCCATGTAAATGTTGTGTTAATTATGATTACTAAATTATTAGGAAGAAGGTCTATTCAATTTCGTAAAAGTTATATAATTGTTATTGAATCATTTGAAATTTTTTATTTAAGTTGTTGGGTTGGTAAAATTATTGTTTTTTGTTTGTCACTTGTATCTTAAAGTGTAGTTTTGAATATTACAAATTTATCAATCAAAATCTAAATTTTCCTTTTTGATTTTCGATATTGGATGTTAAATCGATTTGCATCGAAGTTTGTATTTTTCTACTCGTCGATAGGTATTATCCATTATATCCATTGTCAAATCATTTTTTGAAACTCGTTAGTTGTATTTTTTTTAAAAAAAAAAACTTAACACAGTGAAATACTTAAAAACATTCAAATAATTCAAGGACTTAAATAAAAATTTATGAATAGTTTAGGAATTTAAATGAAATTTTTTGAATTATAAAATAAATTTTTAAAGTTAAGTTATCAAAAACTTAAACTTGTTAATAATTTAATAATTTTAAATGTAATTTACTTATTAATTATTTTTACTAACGATATTATAAAAGTTTTAATAGAAATAATTAATCAAATTACGTGGAATTAAAATATATGCATATATATATTAAATCATGCCTCAACTTTTAAATTAAAAGATATTAAGCGCATTTCGACCAACACTACAACAACAGTATCAAGTTACCAAAAATCATAACTCGATGAATAATGCAATACATGCTTTGTTTAGGTGAAATGTGTCCCCAAATTCATTAATGTATTTTCTCACCAATCATTGATGATTATTGAAAAAAAAAAGATTTTAAGGATTAAACATAAATTGCATCATCATATAATTGGAGACATATTTGGGACATGGGAATCCCATAGCTTACCTGCTTATTCAGACATTTTAAATTACGGCCCGACAGGTCGGCCCGGCAATTAGTGTGGTCTACATAAGTATTTATTTTCATTCCCATTGGTTTCAACAAATTCAGATTTTTGTTTTTTTCTTAAATTTAATCTTTTAATAATATATTTTTTCATATTTTATAATAAATATAATTTTTTTAGGATATAAACAAATTTCGACATTCATAGGGTATGAATGAGATATTAGTATTCATAAGCCACTTGAGTTCGACTTTTGAAAAACATTTAAATTTGATTTAGTAATTATCAAACTTAATTATTTATCAAGTCGAATTCTAACATTTTTACCCTGATTATATAAAGAATTTAAGTACGAAAAAACTTAATCGTGTTTCATCTTGAATACAAAAATTGAAAAACCGAATTTAATCAAACTATTTAAATCTTAAACCTAACTTGAACTTATTATTCCATCAAACTCAAATCAAATTCTAGCTCAAAAACTCACTATTTGATTTAGCCAAAACCATCCACTTGATACAAATACATAGTACAATGGCCGCTGACATTGCTATCAAATTTATAACTTGTTGGTAAGCAAGTCATATTGAATTATGAACCACAAAATTTTGAAAAAAAAATCAAATAAAAATAGGGTTAATATTTGATTTATTGAGAGCTTTTGATTTTATATATTATGAATAAAACATAAAATGATAAAACATTACTAAAAAATTAAATTAAAATTAATTTTTTTTATGATATGCTATCATTTAATTTTGTTGATAATATATATAATCATTTTTAATATATCCTACATCATAAGATGATGATGTCAGTGGCGGAGTTATGAGACTGGTAAGAGCTCGGTCCTCTAAAAATAGAAAATTTTTCATTTGAACTCTTTATAATTTATAAAATTTTAAATTATTAATGATAAAATTATACTTTGACCTCTCAAAATTGATAAAAATTTAATTTAATCTTTTAAAAGTTATAAAAATATAAACTATTAAAATTATGAAATTATATTTTTATCATTGTAAAAATATATAATTTAATTTGGATTTCCAAAGATGATGCATGTGCATGAGATTACGATAATGATGTTAGGATTATGACGAGATTGTGATGGTGATGGGAGCTGAACGACGACGTGTAAGGTCTTCTGAATTTGGTCTTATCCTTTGCCGTAGCCCTCACCATGTTTTTACATGTGTCTTCTTACCATTATGTGTATAAGCCAATATCACAATTTCAATATATAAATATATGCGAAATATTTTGTTTTTGCCTAGTCAACTGTCGACGTGGCACGTTTTACTGTCTTGTCGATTGTTTAGTTTGTTTTTTCTTTTTAAATTTAGTTTAATTTTAATTTGCTACTTAAGTTTAGCTTAAATGTTTAATTTAATTATCAGATTAAATAATTTCATGTGGTCTAATAAATGTTTGACACGTGTGTTATAATAAAAAAAGTATAGGTACTTAATTGGGATAAATAAAATCTTAGATACTAAATTAAACATTGGAGTTAAACGTAGGTACTTAATTGAGACAAAAATATTCAAGTATCAAATTCAAAAAAAATTGTAGTACCAAAGTGAACATTGAAACCAAACTCAAGTATTAAAATGAGACAAAAAAAAAACTTAAATCCCAAATTGAATATTAAAGTTAAATTTAAGTACCAAATAGTACATAAACTCTTTAAATTTTAACTATTGGATCTAAACTATATTTAATTTTGTGCTTTACGCTAAAAGATTATTTTATTTTTAAACTACGAAAGTAGAAATCTATCCTCTTAGAAAAACAACTTTTTTTTTTAATATTAACAACTGGTCGAACTAATCAAGTCATCAATTTACCATCTTGTTCGATTAAATAATTCATTAAAATTTTAAAAAAAATTAAAAATTAATAAAATCCGTTCAACCGATTCAACTGATTTTTTCCCAATTCAACCGGTTCATATCGGTTCTTAAATAAACCAGTTTAATGATTTTCTTCAAACTAATACCCCGCCTGATTCCCCATCTGACCGGTTGATCCGATCCGGTTCAAACAATATTATTAATTAATTCAAATAATAAATATAAATATAAAAATATATATATATTTACATATTTTTCACCCCATAAATTAATTATAATCATATAATATCACTCAAATTTAGCTGCATAGTAATTTGAACTAAAAGAAACTTATATTGGGTTTCATAAACTTCATTTTTTTTTATTTCTATCTACATAAAACATGAATAACGAGGATCTAATTGCAATGATCGATTATTTATGAACAAAACTGATCATTTAAGGTATGATTGTCGTGGAATGCTGGTTAATGATAAAAAGAGAGTTTATTTTTGTCTATGATCTCTCTTACAAGTTCAGTTCTTTTAGGACAAATATTATTAGTTAAAATGTACTTTGGTTGTCTTGTAATTCTTCCCATTAATAATTTATAATATAAGGGTTTAAGGTTTTTAGGTCATCACGTCCAAAAGAAAAAGAAAAAGAATTAAATATTTGTATTTTTTTTCTTTAATGGTCTCTAATTATTAGAGATATGTATAATACAACATGATATATTTAGACTTGATCATAAGTTGAACCGAGTCACGTTCAAGTCGGGCCTATGTAAAATTTTAGTTCGGGTTCGACCCTAAAATGAGTTTAAAATTTTGTCCAAGCTCGACTCAAATTAAAGATGCTAAACTTGAACCCGACTCAGTCCGCCCGTATTAATTTCTTTTAGATTATTTTTTAAATAAAAAAATTAAAAAATATTATACATCAAATACACTAAAAATATTAAAATAAATATTTCTCAACAAATTGAAAATACATTAAAAAAAAGTCTTTATACTTAAATAATACTAAGATAGTTGAAACTTATCAAACAAATGCTTTTAAAATAGTAACAAAATTAATAATAAGACAAGAGTTATACAATATCAGGCTCATTTTGTTCAAGCTCATTTTTCGGGCATGTATTTTTGCCCGAATTCTCTCACATTTCGGGCGAACCTTTGAGCCTAGTCGAGTAGCCCGACCCATGATCAGGTCTAGATGGATCATATACAAAAAAAGGAAAACCAAATAAAAGTAAAGACACACGCATTTACATATTCTCTGATATCTATATTATTATTTAAATCTCTTATTTATTAAATAAAAAAAATCTTTAATTGAGTTGCTATCACAAGTCAATCAGATACCAACTCGATTAGAGAAACTGGAAAAATACTCTTCAGTATTTAAAACAAGTTACATTATCTAGGGTATTTTAGTCTTTTACTTGAAAAACAATAAATAATTTGCATATGGTGGGATTTAAACTCATGAAATTTGGATTCATAAAACTTTAACTATATTACTCAACCAATTAAGTATGGAAGTATGGATGTAGCTAATAGATACAACTAGGGACTAATTTGAATCAAAACAGAAAAACATGAAAAATTTGAATTTTTTTAGAAACAGGGGTCACACGGCCGTGTGTCAGGACGTGTGACAGAGCCCAGACTGTGTCGCTTAGAATATAGTCGTGTGCCTACCCCATACGCCCATGTGGCTACTCCACACGCCCATGTAACTAACTGTGATCGTGTGAAAAATCCTGAACCTAAAATTAATAAGACACACGGTCGTGTGGTAGCTTGTATCCTAGGCTGTGTACATCCAAAATGACCCCTAATGCAAGCCAATTCATCAACCATTTCTTGCACATCAAACCAAACCTTTTCCAAACACTTTCACATGGTTAAAACACATTCAAACATATCTAAAACATGACAAAATTATTCAACCTATATGCCTAACCAATATGCCTTCATTGGCACCACAATTCAAACACCAAAATAAATCATAGATAACTACAATATTCACATATTTCATGATAACTTAAACATACCAACTCACTAACATCCATTTTACCAAGCACAACATTCTTACTCAATCACACATAATGACCATCCCAATTTTACCAAAATACTAAAAGATAGCTACCATTAATTAACATATTACCAACCGCACCAACTAAGTATCAAAATGATAATCACAAGATATCATTCTACCATAGTTACTTAACAACTATATGTTTAAAATATATACACATGGATACCCTAATTACATGCCATTTTTAATCGTTTGAGCTGATCCAATTGATGTCACAATCCTGATAAATCTACAAGAATAGAATCAAAATAAGGTAAGCTCATGCAAAGCTTGGTAAGTTCATAAAGTTAAACATATCATACCCGACAATTTAATTACATTAATACAAGAACATAACATTAGATCATCGATCATAATTCACCTATCTTAATCAACCGAGACAATTCAACCTGTAATCATCACACCATCAATTTACCATGTTATTCAATCATGATATGATATATAAACAATCAATTGGCCCGAAGAACAATGATAAATCATTTCAAATACGTGGAAGAGAAATATCCAAATATGTTAACTATATGACATTAATCGACACATCAAGCTTATGACCTCAAGTTATTGGTACGGAATACACGATATAATTATTCACCGGCTCAAAGCCTGTTAAGCCCAAGGCCCGATACAAATACACCAACTCAAAGCCTACTTTTTTCTAATGACTTGTCATTTGTATTCCAACTATTTACCAAGTTCACTTGCGCCCCTTATACATTTTCGATACATTTCAATCTCAAAACTAATCTTTCATCAAACCAACGATAATTATCATAATAACGATAATTACTTCAATGAATATGTAATAAGCAACTAATTATACCATAAATTACATAATACGAACTTACCGAGATCCGATACCTACTGATATGCAACAACGCCTACTCAACAACCTTCTTTTTTCCCCGATTAACAATTGATAGACTTGTTTCTTGATCTAAATATAATAATTAATTCAATTAACTAATTCAAACATTTTAAAATAATTAATTTCATGTAATCAGCCCTTTAATGTTATTCTACACATTTACCCTAAATTTTTACCTTATAATCAATTTGGTCCCTAAGACCAAAACAATATTATTTTCACAATTAGTCCCTATACCCATGAGCCGAATTCATATAACACCCCAGGACAATCTTTACATGCTGAAATTTTCCATGAAAACTATGTCCAATTTAATCTATTTTCAAAATAGTCCCCTAATCATATAAATTATACTAAAATACTATACAAACTAGCTCAAAATCACCACCAAGCTTCCAATCAAATCATTTACCATTCAAGAGCCTTAAAATCATTAATGGTAAAATTTTCAAACTAACACAACTTAACAAAGTAATCCATAAACTAGCTAGAGGTCTTAACAATGATCACAAAAACATTAAAATTCATGGAAAACGACTCAAAATAGACTTCTATGCAAGTGGAAATATGTGGCTGAACCCCTAAGCTCTCAACAATGGTTTTTGGTTTGTAAAATGATGAATGGAGAAGATGAATCAAACTTCACTTTTGTTTTTTTTTTTCACTATTTTAATATTAATCTAATAACATTTTATGCTTTTAAAAAAATCAAATAACAACCATATGGTCGGCCACTAACTTTGCATATGGCTTATTTGCCATATTAAACCATCCTATTTCACTTGAATACACAATTGGCACTAAAACACTAACAGCAATTAACTTTTGCTCTTTTTACGGTTTAATCATTTTTCTTTTATTAACTAATCAAACATTAAAATTTCTGAACCAAAATTTAATATGACACTAATAACCTTGTAAATATTAAATAATTAATATTTGCAGTCTGACACGAATGAATGGTGGTCCCAAAACCACTGTTTCTGACACTACTGAAAAAACGGGTTGTTACAACTCTCCGCCCTTAGGAAATTTCATCCTCAAAATTCTTACCAAAGAATAGATTTGGGTATTGCAATTTTATTGATTCATTAGTTTCCCAGGTAACTTCCTCGACACCGTGACAATGCCATAAAACTTTTACTAACGACACTCGTTTATTTCGAAGTTCTTTTACCTCGTGAGCTGAAATCTTAATAGGCTTTTTGGAATAAGACATATTAGGCTGTAATTTAATGTCACTAGGAAAAATCACATGCAAAGGATCTAGTCAATACCGCCTCAGTATTGAAACATTGAAAACATTGTGAATCTTTTCAAGTTCAAAAGGTAGAGCCAATTGGTAAGCCATAGGACCAATTCTTTCAATAATCTCATAAAACCTAATAAACCTAGGACTCAGTTTCCCTTTTCTACCAGACCGTAAAATATTTTTCCACGGTGAAACTTTTTAAAACACTCGATCGCCAACAAAAAATTCTATATCTTTTCTTTTCAAATCTGCGTACGATTTCTGACGATATGATGTAACTTTCAGACACTCACGAATAATACTGTAACACCCCTAACTCATATCCGTCACCGGAATAAGGTTACAGAGCATTACCAGAGTTTACGGATCAATCAAACAGAAATTTCAAACTTTTCATTTCATATCAATATTCATAATAAAACAATTAAAATTATATATATTGTCTCTTAAGTGAGCCCTCAATGCCCAAAATACATATTAGAAACAAGTCGGGCTAAATCAGAAACTCAGAGAATTTTTCAAAAATATTTAAAATTTTCAACACTGCAGGGGTCACACGGCCACCTAGCTCACACGGTCAGGAGACACGCCCGTGTCTCGGACTGTGTGGGCATTCGAAATAGGGACACACGACTGTGTCTCAACCCGTGTTCGTGCCCATATGAGTATACTAACTTGGGTCACACGGCCAAGTTACACGCTCGTGTGCTAGGCCGTGTGAGCATACTGACTTGCATTCTTAAGAAGATACAGGGGACACACAGCCATGTCACCTGGCTGTATGTCACACACAGCTGAGACACATGCCCGTGTCTCTACCTGTGTGGATGAAAATAGGCCATTTTCTAGGCCACATTTCTCACCTGAATTGACATCAACCTAACCTCAACAAAATGTACATCAACAAGCCATAATAATGCATTCAGCACAAGCTAAAATTAAGTCTTAAACATGTATTATCACCACATACAACTAATACACCCTTAGGCACCTCAATTGATAACTTAAAAACATGTCAACCAAGTAACCAACCATACTTAATTAACCTATCTAATCAAGTTACCAAAGTTCACTTTAACTCAATTATATACATACATATATAACATATACTAACATCACAATCATACTTTAATTTCATACCAATATGTATGTTGGTTATATAAACAAAATATTATTTATAATATTTACATAAGTTAACTTTGACTAATTCCGTACAAAAGCCTATTCATGCCATATAAACCATATTTAATGTTTCAAAACTATCGAGATAAGCTGGATAGTGTGACTTGAGTGCTGATCCGACCGTCTAACCTTCCGAAAATCTAAAAAGACATTAAACAACACATATAAGCTTAATGAAGCTTAGTAAGTTCGATGGGTTAAACAAAATCTTACTAAACCTACTATAACAAGTCAAATAAATAAAATCATTCATATCAGTTCCCTATCATTCACTGCCAATTTCCTATCATTCATAACTTCTACTGATAAATACATCCGTATTCAAATCAATATAAAAATAAATAACATGTCTTTTTAAATTCATTTAATAAATCACCTTACCGAAATATTTTCATTTGAAGAATGACTTACGGATAAGAGTACATCGTCAACAGAAGCTCGAAAGCTGAACAGAAGCTCGTGAGAGCTGAACATAAGCTCGTAAGAACTAATCCACCCAATTACGCCAAACAGAAAGTAAAACACAAGAGTTCGCAACAAATGCTGAACCCCGTTATACTTGGATAAATGCTGATATCTCCTTCCAATACCATCATACACTAAATCACGAATGTACTCAAATTTCGCGTTCCATTCACCCCAAATATCCAATTCAATATTATAATTCCAACAATAATTCATTTCCGACAATGAAGAAAATGCATAATACCATTCATCAAATTAATACAAATATTAAATTTTAACCGTACGAACTTACCTGAATTGAATTGTAGTAATTGTAGAAGTCAAAGGACTATTTTGTTATATTTCTTTTTTCTCGAGTATCTATGAGATCTTGATCTAAAATATAAAATTATTCATTTATTAGCATATATTTCATTTCCAATTTATTTTACAATTAATACCCTTTTATTTTTATAATTTACACAATTACCCCAAACTTTTACAATTTTTGCAATTTAATCCCTTAATTAGTTAATCTATCAAATTAACTAATTTTCTAAATCAATAATCTATCCAAATATTCTAGGCTTTCATAAAACCCCTAATAAACACAAAATTCACTATAAACCCTAGTATTTTGATATTTTCACAATTTAATCCTAAAATCAATATTTAACAAAATCACTTTATAAAATCATCATACAACATAATAAAAGCTCTAAATCCATGTTATTCATCAAAAACATCTAATATTTATCAATGGAAACTTCCAAAATTTTTAATTAAATAAAAAACTAAGGTAAGGTTTAGTTGGACCTAATTGTAACAATCTCAAAAACATAAAAGTTACAAGAAACGGGTAAGAATTGAACTCACATGAAGCAAAAATTGAAGAACCAGCTTAAAATTTCTCTCCTATGGTAGTTTAGAACTAAACAAGAAAAAATGTCTAGAAAATTTTCAATTTCTAATTTGTTTCATTTTAATTTCAATTAAATTACAATTTTGCCATTAAATGGCTTTATTGTATTATTTTCCTTCCTTATGCCGCGTCATCCTTTTAATTTTGGTATATTTATTACTTAGGTCCTTCTTTATTTATTAATAAAGCAATTTAATCACTTAATTATTATATTTAGTAATTTTTTGCATCTTTTTCAATTTAGTCCTTTTTAATTAATTAACTATTAAAACGTTAAAATTTTTCAACGAAACTTTAATACTACCTTAATGACACTCCGTAAATATTTATAAAAATATTTACAGCTTGGTTTATAGAAACGAGGTCCTAGTATCCCACTTTCTAAAACCACTTGACCTAATAAATCATTATAAAACATAATTTACCAAATCAAAAACATTTTTAAAACCATATTTATTTAATATTTACGAACTTACTTGCCAGATTTGGTGGCCTCGAACCACTTTTTTCGACACCACTGAAAAATCAGGCTGTTACAAATATGAACTTTGTATTCAGTCTCAGGAATCAAATCAGTTCCAACTAACTTGGATTCGTTCAACTTGGACCAATATAACGGTGTTCTACATTTTCGTCCATATAAAGCTTCAAATGGTGTCATTTTAATACTGGATTGATAACTGTTATTATAAGCAAATTCAACTAACAACAAATATTTTTCCCAGCTACCTTCAAAATCGAGAATACAACACCATATCATGTCTTCCAACACCTGAATTACCTATTTTAACTGACCATCTGTTTGCAGATGAAAAGCTGTACTAAAGTTTAATTTAGTACCTAGGGCCTCATGTAATTTACCCTAAAACTTCGAAGTAAGCCTTGGATCACAATAAGAGATTATTGATAATGGAACATCGTGCAATATGACTATTTTCGAAACGTACAACTCTGCCAATTTATCAAGTGAATAATTTGTACGTATAGGTATAAAATGTGCGGACTTTGTCAACTGATCAATTATGACCCAGATCACATCTTTCTTTATTAGACTTAACGATTGTGTGGCAACCCGTGTGCATCAATAATGACCTTTAATGCAAGCCAATTCATCAACCATTTCTTGCACACCAAACCAAACCTTTTCCAAACACATTCATATGGTTAAAACATATTCAGACATGCTAAAATTGTTCAACCTATGTGCCTAACCAATATGCCCTCATTGGCACCACAATTCAAACACCAAAATAAATCATAGACAACTACCATATTCTTATATTTCATAATAGCTTAAACATACCAACTCACTAACATCCATTTTACCAAGCACAACATTCTTACTCAATTACACATAATGACCATTCCAATTTTACCAAAATGACATATCATAGTCGACAATTTAATTACATTAATACTAGAACATAACATAAGATCAACGATCATAATTCACCTATCTCAATCAACCCAAACAATTCAACCAATAATCATCACACCATCAATTTACCATGTTATTCAATCATGATATGATATATAAACAATCAATTGGCCCGAAGAACAATGATAAATCATTTCGGATACGTGGAAGAGAAATATCCAAACATTTCAACTATATGACATTAATTGACACATCAAGCTTAAGAGAATCTGCAACACATGCTTGACCTCAAGTTATTGGTACGAAATACACGATATAATTATTCACCGGCTCAAAGCCTGTTAAGTGGCCAAGGCCTGGTACAAATACACCAGCTCAAAGCCTTCTTCTTCCTAATAACTTGTCATTTGTATTCCGACTATTTACCAAGTTCACTCGAGCCCCTTATACATTTCTGATACATTTCAATCTCAAAACTAATCTTTCATCAAACCAATGATAATTATCATAATAATGATAATTACTTCAATGAATATGTAATAGCCTAAATTTTCAGTGGTGTCGGAATGGTGATTCGAGATCACTAAATCCGACAAGTGAGTAGAAAATATTATTAATTTAGTGAGTATGAGTTAAATGTGAAGTTAGGAAAAAAAAAATTTAATAGTAAATAGTGTACTAGAAAAAAAATAATTAGAATCGAATACGAGGTATCGAGACCTCGGAGATTTTAATCTAGCCATAAATATTTTATGAATGCTTATGGAGTGTTAATAAGTTAGTATTAAAGTTTCAGTCAAGAAATTTTAAAGTTAGATAGTTAATTGAATAAAAAGGACTAAGTTGTAATAAATGCAAAATTATGAGAAAAGATTAAATAGCTTAAATGATAAAAGAAAAAGGGCTTAAAAGGCAAATAGACCCAATGTCTATTTGGGGGACGACAAAGGGAATGAAATCGAATAAAAATAAGGAGAGGAAAGGGCAAAATTGGAATATTGCATAACTTACTTAATAAAAATAGGACTAAAGTGGAATTATCTAGATTTCTCTTTAGTTTTCTGCACTCTCATCAGCAAAAACACCATAGAAGGGTTTTCCTAAGCTGGTTTTTCATATTTTTACTGCAAATCGAGAACCCGAAGCAAGTCGAGGAAAAGAAAAAGTAACTGAGTAGTCCCTGAATTTTCTCAAATTCCGCAAATCGACTCGAGTAAGTTCATATGGCTGAAATTTAATGATTAAATGTAAATTTTATGAATTATATCATGTATGATGAGATATATTGTTGATGAGTTAAGGACAAAATGACAATGCGAAAAGTGATTAAATAATCAAATTGAGCGGAACATCGGATTTGAGTACTTCTGATCAGTGGCAAGTGAAAGTGAAAAGTGGTAGCTTCGGCTACCTGATCAGTGAAAAGTGGTAGCCAATTTGCTCGATCGGTGAAAAGTGGTAGCTTAATTTGCTGATCGGTGAATAGTGGAAGTGAAGTACTCAATTTTCCGTAATCGTTCCCTAATTTGATTAAAGATGGTAAGTGACAAAAAGGGCCCAAAAGAGTTAAAGTAAACGAATAAATGGTAGTGAAATTATATGAAAGCACTCACCAAATTGTGGTTCATGGTGAATTTAGAAATTGTACGTAATGTATAAGTGTATGAATGTTTGGTAAGATTTATATTTTATGCCTATGAACTTACTAAGTTTCTATAAACTTACTTGAGTGTATTCAATGTCTCATGTAGATTTGACGTATAAATATACGGAGGATCGGATCAACACTGAGGATCACACTATCAAGATTATCCCCGGTAGCTTTTGTAAATTTCCTTTTTGATTTATATGGCATGTATATGTTTGATGGTTATATAAATACTAAAACTTGTTTAATGAGTATGAATTAAAGTAAACCGTGATAAATATGCTAAATAATATAATTATAGTAGAAGTATGATTTGGTATCAAATTGGATTGAAATGGACAGGATTGTTTGGTTTTAAAATTTCAGGGAAGATTGGATATTTATAAAAAGGGCTATATTGAATTCATAATGAAAATAGTATTAACTCGTTAAACTTAGGTAATGCCTCATACCCTATTCCGGCAACGAATATGGGTAGGGGGTGTTACAGAATATGTAATAAGCAACTAATTATACCATAAATTACAGTAACACCCCCAGACCCAGCCCAGACGTTATGGCCGAATCTGGGAATGTCACATCAAAGACATAATTCAAAACGATTTTGCTAAGTTAAAATTTAAGGCTTAAAAGCCTAAAATCCTTGAATCTTATTAAGTAATGATAAAAGCCCATATTTTTAGGTATTTCGAAAACCATGTTTAAGAAAATTTATTTAAGTTTAACAATTAAGTAAACAGTTGAACAATGATAACAAAACACAAAATCTAAAGTCAAATCGGAGTACAAGGCCTTATTACAACCAACAAAAATAAAGTAATTAAAATCTTGTCCTTTGAAATAAATAAACAAAACTCCTAAGTATCTTGTAGTGTGGCCATCTCCGAGTCCTCTCCCATGTCGAGCCGTCTACTGAGGGTCACTTGAAACATTTAATAGAAGGGTGTGAGTTTCGAAACTCAGTGTGTACGACCCTTGGTAACCAATCAACATGAAAATATCACATTAGGCCTAAGCCCTATCAAATTCGGTGGTCTTGGGCCTTAGCCCGCAATGACCTCATATCATATCAGTATCACATGAATGCAATGCACCCATCCCAAATCCAACCCTGCACTCCATTTCTCTTCCAACCCTACACTCCTGTGGGGATATAAATATCAACCCACCCATCCCTACACTTCAAAGGTAGCACCAGCAGCAACACTACTCAAACGTTGCAGCAAAGCTGCTATAATGGGCTTAAAGCCACCGGTGGATCCACGATCGTCAAGCAACTATGCGATCCTCAAATCTTCCTCCATATCATCAAAACCCACCCAAATTTTGCAAACATGGGTATTTTGGAAATTTTGTAAATCAGGGATATTTTAGTAATTCTGCAAATCTAGGGTATTCTGGTAATTTTACAAATCAAGTTATTTTAGTAATTTTACAAATCTAAGGATATTTTGGAAATTTTCAAACTAAGGGTATTTTGGTAATGTTCAAACTAAGGGAATTTTGGTAATTTTCAAATCAGGGGTATTTTTGTCCCTCTCGAATTTTAGTTATGAACTTTGGCCCATTAATAAGTCCTTGCGGCTAAAATGAACAGACACAATGCACCAAGTAGGATTCTGGAGAAGAAGAGGTGGGTCACTAGGACCGCTTAAGTACCAAGCTCTCCATAAATCCAATCCTAGACATGCATATGTCCATTTCCACACTTTAACCTAACGACTCGTTCACAGACATGTTTAGTTATTGAATTAAGTCTTATGCGGTTGAAGAGTTGTTCAGAACTAGACCTAAAGTCCATTAAACCCTAGCATACTTGTCTACGTCCCCATAAAGCCCATCAAGCCTATTTCATGTTCATATAGCCCATTAAGCCCAAACCACATCCTTATGGCCCATTAGGCCCAGATCTCATTCATATGGCTTATTAGGCCGAAAACAATTCCAGATCATGTAACATGCATGACTAACTCAATTCATATAACCAAATCAATCAATTTCATCAATCTTAGCCTCAGGGCCCATCGGGCCCATTTACCCACTTTTGACTTTTCGGCTTTCTAGCATTGTCAATATCATGTGTGTGTAGTGTTTGTACACACCTGGTTACTGCGACGTGCTATACTATCCTTGGTCTTGAACCTACAACCAACCAACCTTCAATCAATCACCCATATTTAATCAAAATATTTACCAAAAGTCGAAGGCTTACTGTAACCTTACCGTGTGCCACCGAGTTTTAATAGCCCTTCCTTAGCTACTAATCACGAGTATCCCCTAGATCTGCACTCACATAGACACCATCAAACTTCGAGTGACTCATAATCAACACAAGTCACCCCTATAGATCATACTCACATTCGGCCATTTACTTAAACCATAATCGAGTTGAGTACACTTACACTTTGCTAACGATCCTTACCACGCTTGCGATCTCTAAACCTTACCCTTGTTAATACAAGATTAACGACAATGAGAAGTTAGATAGCCCTTTGGCTTTTAACAAAACACACTAAGGGGTTAACTGAATACTTACCGAATCCACTTTTGATCCTGCGGCCTAGATAGCTACTGAACAAGATTCGGCATTTAACCTTGACTGATAGTAGATAACAATCAATTTGTGATGGAGGAACAACCACAAAGATTCGGCACTAATAGGAATTTCGACAAGGAAAAAGATGATGGTAATTCGACAATGAGAGAATTCGGCTATGGGAGAGAAGAGAAAAGTATTGAAAACCGAAAGAGCCCTTTAAAAGAATTCGGCACAAAGGGATTCAGCTTTAGGAGATTTCAGCAACAACGCAAGGTATTTTCCTAGGACCCCAGATTTGGCACACACACATTTATATAGCCTGTAGCCGAAACTTAGCCACCCGTAAAGTCCAATTCGGCACCATTTCATCCACTGCTTATCTCTTAATTTTTCTCCATGATATCTCCCTTATCCTTCTCCTAAATTCTCTCTACTGATCACTTCTCCTTAGAGTCCCTCTACACGCCACTTCTAGCCTTCTAGAAGCCTAAAATTTAACTCCAAAATAAAACTAAGCTAGCACTCGAACCTCAGACCTCCCTGCATGCATATGTCGCCACCTCTATACACCCTAGTGGCGTTACTTAGCCACTTCACCACAGGCTTCTTTGTGCCATTTTTCACTTATTTTTATTTAAAAGCCCACTACGCACAACCCTGATTCCTTAATTAATTAAATTAAGAATCCTCCACCATAAAACTCGAACCCAGAACTTCTCCAACACACCTAAACACTCCAAATTCATTAAACCTTTAAAGCTGTCATGTCATTTGCCATTTTCTTGCTCACTTAAAAATTTTATGAGACCTAAAGCCCAATAGGCCCAATTCTTCTAGGCCCAAATTCGGGGCGTTACAATTACATAATACAAACTTACCGAGATCCAATACCTACCAATATGCAATAACGCCTACTCGACAACCTTCCCTTTCCTCGGTTAACAACCGATGGACTTGTTTCTTGATCTAAATATAACAATTAATTCAATTAACTAATTTAAACTTTTTAAAATAATTAAATTCATGTAATCGACCCTTTAATGTTATTTTACACATTTACCCTAAACTTTTACCTTATAATCAATTTGGTCCCTAAAACCAAAACAATATTAATTTCACAATTATTCCTCATACCCATGAGCTGATTTCATATAACACCCCAGGACAATCTTTACATGCTGAAATTTTCCATGAAAAATATGTCCAATTTAATCTATTTTCAAAATAGTCCCCTAATCATATAAATTATACTCAAATACTATACAAACTAGCTCAAAATCACCATCAAGCTTCCAATCAAATCATTTACCATTCAAGAGCTTCAAAATCATTACTGGTAAAATTTTCAAACTAACACAACTTCACAAAATAATCCATAAGCTAGCTAGAGGTCTTAATAATGATCACAAAAATATTAAAATTCACGAAAAATGCTCCAAAATAGACTTACATGCAAGTGGAAATAGGTAATCGAACCCTTAAGCTCTCAACAATGGTTTTCGGTTTGTAAAATGATTAATGGAGAAGATGAATCAAACTTTACTTTTGTTTTTTTCCCACTATTTAAATATTAATCTAATAACATTTTATGCTTTAAAAAAATAAAATAACATCCACATGGCGGGCCACTAACTTTACAAATGACTTATTTCCCATATTAAATCATCCTATTTCACTTGAATACACAATTGGCACTAAAACACTAATAACAATTAACTTTTGCACTTTTTACAATTGAATCCTTTTGTCTTTAATTAACTAATCTAACATTAAAATTTTTGACACCAAAATTTAATTAATATTTATGGACTGACACATCAAAATGGTGGTCTTGAAACCACTGTTTCTAACACTATTGGAAAAGCGGGTTGTTACAAGTATAGGCCAAGGTGAGAGGTCTTGTCCTCCTTGGTAGAATCAAACGAAGGCTAAGGTGTGAGGTCTCGTCTCCCTTAAGGAATTGGGTAAATTGTGAGGTTTCCTCCCTTTTTTTAGGATCAACAAAAGGTCAATGTGTGAAGCCTCATCCTTCTTGAGGAATTGGATAAGATGCGAGGTCTCGTCCTTATCACGCCTTTGAAGAGTAAAGAGAGAAGCCTCATCCCCCTTGGTAGGATCAACCAAAGGCCAAGGGAAGAGGCTTCACCCCCGCTAATGACAATGGCCACAACAAAACACCCAAGTATAAGGGTTATTTACTCTCTCCATAATAAAATTCTCTTTTGGCTATTGCTTGTTTAGGCAAAAAAAGGTCTACTCAGATGCATGTATGTTTTTCAAATTCAATGTAATGCATAAATTTAGTGAATAGAAAATCATCAAAACTCACACACAAGAGCAATAATGACTACCTATGAATCAACTTTACAACAATAATATCCTCTTAAAGGCCCCAATGTTGTATCTAGCGAAGCCTCTTAAGGCTCTAATGCCCTATCGAGTGAGTCCTCTTATGGCCCCCAACTCGCTAAAAAGTGACTACTAGCTAAGCTTCTTTTTTTTTTCTTCATTCAAACTGATATGTTGTAAATACAACAGGAACAACTTACAAAATACCACAATGAAACATTTCCTACAATTGAAAACTACTAGCTAAGCTGAGTGTAGCTTACTAGAGCCCTAACAAATGATGCCACAATAAGAAAAGTAAGGAAGAAATACTTTTAAATCACGATGCTAAAATAAATTTGTTTCTATGGGAAGGAGTGATAACATATCAATAGGAAGCAAGAAAACAAAGATAATCAAAGAATGATAGAGGTAACTTCGAAAAAACATAACCTTTATCGATGAGCAAGGCTACATAAGCAAATTCAAAAAAATAAAAAATAAAGACAATGTTAGAGAGTTCACCAAACTTGCCTCTAAAGCTCAAGTCTTCATGAACACTAAACCAAATTCACCTCTAAGACGTCTTATTTTACTTCTCTAGGCTAACTTTGCCAAGTTAGCTTCCCAGGCTCGTGAAGACCATCCACAAGCTTCACCAAGGGTACACAAAAAGCCTCACCAATAAAACAACTCAAGATAGGCTACATTAGCTTACTTTCGCTTAAGGGGCAATTGTTATACCCATTCTCACACACTACCATCAAGTAACTCGTCACATCCTAATGAAGTAACCATGCCTCTACATGCACCATATAGTAGGACATAATTTTAGTGGGACTGGCACCAAAACTCCCGCCTCTTTTATAAAGATCCATCTATTACAAAAAAGAAAAAGAAAAAAAAGGACTGACCGACGCCAAAGCTCTCCTCATTTATAAAAGTCCATCTATCATAAAAAAAAGGGTTCCAAGAGGCCTACCAAAGTTTTACCAAAACTTTCCTAATATGGTTTCTAAGCTCATTAAACTCCCTTAAACCTCCAAGTCTAGGACTCTCCACACTTTTGTTGGTGTGAACCGCCCTTATATGAGCAGCTTTCGCATCCTCTATTATGTGAATTGCCATATCAAACGACCTCAACTTTTGTGACGTAAATGTATGATATAAAAATATGGACAATTGAGATTTTTTTTTTCTCCATGCTTTAGATACTCAAATGCATGTTTCGAGGGACTACATACGATGTTATTTAAATTTGGAATATAATAGGGTTAATTCTAACAATACTTTCTTAAATTATGACAAAAATTTTAAATGAGATAAAACAACATTTAGTAATTAAATTTGATAAGTTTCAAATTTTTTTTAGTCTCTTCAATACCGAATTTTTAACTTCATTCTTATACGAAAAGATCTTGTTAATATTATACTAATACTTTAAAAATTCAATTAAAACGTCTTAAAATTTATAAACTAATTTATATACTATTCATAATTTGGACATGTATGGATGTAATTAACCCATATATATACATATGTGGATGGGGTGATGGGGCAAAATTGGTAGGTTTGAAGGAGGGGACATGGTGCATAATGTTGTGTCTGATTCGTGGCATACAAATTTGCTCAAAAAACCAAACAAAAGCAACACCTATTTTAAGATATAAAATGACAACTCCTCCCACCCCACCTCTCTCTTTCACCTTTGTCTCCCTTCCCCAAGCTGTACTCCAATTTTTAACATTTTGATATTAAATTATTCATAGTAACAAAGTTAAAAAAAATTTATGGGTTTAATCAACTAATAACATCAAAAATATATTCTAATTCATTGGACCTCAAAACTCAAAAAAATTGATCCATTAAATTAGTTATATGTTTAGGATCATATCAAACTAGCTTTATGGAATACAAGAGAGTGGGATTATTTTATTATAAAGTTGGGGGTCAATTTTTTTAAAATTACTTATAAAATAAAAAAAATATACTATTAGTGTACCAAATACCGACACATAAAAAATAGTACATATAAAAATAATTATGTCCTTTGAAATTTGTATTTAATATATTTTGTACAAAAAGGACTAGAATCTAAAAAAATACGCTCTTGAAAAGATATTAAAATGTCTATCAAAATTTTGAATGTTTATCAAAATTTTTAACTTATACTGATATCGAAATTTATAACAAAACCTTTAGAAATTTCGATACGCGCCTAATCTTACTTATAGAGTCTAAAAACTTCACTGGTAATATGCCAAATATTATTTTTTAAAAATATCATTATCTTTAAAAAAAATCTAATAATAATCTAATAATATATATAGATAAATTTTTTTTTCTTTTTTCACCAGTGAGAATAAAATAATTTAATATTATATTTAAGTGTTTAAATAAGTTAATGTCACAATTCAATCAAATATTAACTGATCAGTTCATAAATGATTAAAAACCATTCTTTTCACACACACACAAATATTATTATGAGGATATTTTTATCTTTTTATATTCCTATATAAAAATTAATTTAAGCTCAAAATAAATTTAAAAAATAGTTTTATAAGACTCGAACATAAGACAACATAATCTTTAAAACATCAAATTTACCATTTCAACCAAAACTTAATTTATTTTTACATAAATTCTTCACTTAAATTGTGAACAAGGCGCAACTAGGGGCTCGGCTCCCCAAAAATAATTTTTTTTATTTAAGCCCTTTAAAATTTTTAAAATTTTAAATTAATAAAAGTAAAATTACACTTTGACTCTTCTAAAAATGATAAAAAATTAAATTAATCTTTTAAAAATTATAAAGATATAGACTACTAAAATAATAAAATTACATTTTTACTATTATAAAAATTATAATTTAATTTTACCTCTCTAAAAAAATTGATTTCGCCTTGTGAATATGTTACGATCAAATATATATATCAATTACAAGATACGTAGGTGGTGCTTGCGGCCAGCCTAACCTTTATATATTTTATTATGCATATGTAGCCCTTTTCATATATCCTTCCTCGAGCCACACCATCCCAATAACTTATATATAAATTTGTTCTTTCATGTTTGGTGGTCAACTTGCTTAACCCTAAACTTTCCAACTGTATTAATATTTATTTTAATCTTTCAATTATAGTATATATACTATATATACTATATATATATATTCGTTTCCATCAAAGAAGACAACTTGGAAGACAATGGTAAACATGTTGGATACTTGTTACTAACCCATGTTTGGTTTCCCACAATACATGAGAATCTCTTTCTTTTCTTCCTTTAATTATTTGATGTGTTTATCATTTCAAACATGGTACCTAACTAGTGATAATAATTAAAGGGTAAACTATAAAAATAGTCACTTTTGTTTGCCCTATATTATATTTTAGTCACTTATATTTGAAATATTACATTCTCTCTACCGTTAAACTCCGTTACCCTCCTAGCGGCAGTCCTACGTGGCCGTCTAAATAGGTTTTAAATGCCAACTTAGATGTCCAGTTGCTGAGATCAAAATAAGTTTTTAATTAAATAAATATAATTTGTACTGTAAATATAATTTGTACTGCCACGTAGGACCATCGTTAAGGAAGTAACGGAGCTTAACGATAGAGTGATCACTTCGTAACAAAACAAAAACGTAATATTTCAAACATAAGTGTCTAAAATGTAATTTGAGGTAAATAAAAGTGACTATTTTTATAATTTACCCATAAATAAATTTCTATATATAAATATAAAAACAGATACAAAACACAATGGGATATTACCTAATTTAAGGATTTAATGTCCCAAATTGGGCCTACAATGTTAGTTGTGTTTTGAAGCACTCAAGTCATTAATTAATACATGATTGAAGGGGGAAAAAGAATAACCCACACACACACACGAAGAACAAACTAGATTACATGCGAGAGGGAACAAGATCCCTACAATGATCATTTCGAGGGACTTGTGGAATTTGTTTTTATTTAATTAATTCTTTATATCTAAATGAAACATGTTAACATGACATGTGTCGAGGACCCATCTTCTTCCTCTACTAGTGTGTGTTTTTATACTTTATAAAAATATAAATCGATAAAATACTCGTATTAAGTTATTTCTTAATTGAGTTGATACATGGTTGACTTATAACACTAATTCAGTCAAAGGTCTTATATATGATTAGATTCTGGCCCACCCGTGATATTGGTGAAAAAAAAGTTTACATAACAAATATATTTATAAAAATGGCAAATTTAGGGGGAAGCAAGAGTCTTGGCCCTGAAAATGAAAAATTTGCTATGCAGGCTCTTAATAAATGATTAAATTATAAATTAATATATGGCCAAATTATATTTTGGCTCCCAAAATGAAAAATATATATATTAAGTCCTCTAAAAAATAATGAAAATATAAATTAATACAATATACAATTATATTTTAATTTCTCAAAAAATTATAGTTCAATTTCACCCCCTAAAAAAATTTTGGATTCTCCCTGCAAACGAAACTTTAGTTGAAATAATAAAGTTAAGATATTGAAGACTATATATAGTGTTTTAAGTTCAAAACCGTACAATGTATATTTTTTTAGATTTTACATGAAATATAAAAACAATAAATATACCATCATAGCAATGTTTATTACTTTACAAAAAGAATGGGTTTTCGTTAATTTTTCGATCGACTTAAGAGTTGAGCCGTGATTAATGATGAACATCAACAAAATTAATTAATGTAGATATGAATAAATATATAATGTATAACGTTATATGTGATATATCATGCGATATCATATTCTTGGTATTAGGGTTTTTGTGGTCCTAATTTGTTTAAAACTTGAAAGCCTAATTATATATATACGTGTGTGTTTGTGTGTGGACATGACTAGGTATTTCGATCCATTATCGACCTACTCAATCTTTTTTTTAAAGTTTCCAAGTCTTGACCAAAGGAAGGAAATGTGGAACAAAAAAGCCAAAAACTTGGCGAGAATCATGTGTTTTGGCTATGGTTAACATGTTTCCTAAGCTGTTTGGGGCTTAATTTATAGGTTGATTAAGTAATTAAGGTTTAATAATTAAAGTATTCGGGTTTTCATAGAGTGGCAAGATAAAATTTCCACGAAGGATAATATAGACTTGTAGACGATTTGTTGGTTTCTGATATTCTATATTTTAAAAATTCAAGAGTTCAGGATTCTTGTCCATAAATGTCCTATTTGTTATAAGGCACAGATTCAAATCCCATCAAGTATAAATGTTGAAATTTTTTTAATATTAATCGTGCATGCACACACAATCCAAGGGAAAGCGGGCAGGTAGCGGCCTTCCCCCCTAACATGGTAAATTTGCTCCTTTAATACAAATAAATTTAATGATAAAATTATATTTACGCCTCTAAAATTTTATCATTCAATTTTGACCCCTTAAACAATATTCTACCTTCGCACTTGACACGGTCTATCTCTTCATACACTCGATGATGTGCACTCACTCTGTTAAACTTGTTACCTCTTAAGACAAACTTTTCAAGCACTTAAACTCTAAACAGAATTAAAAGAAAAATCGAAAAAAAAATTAAAAAGTTGCCCAATATCCTTAAATTATAATTTTTAAAAATAAAAACTAATTAAAAATGACATAGATAACTTCTTCTTAAACCCTTGCCACTACTTAGTGTACTTACTAATAATCATTAAGCTAATCCTAGATCTTTATAGCATACTTATTTATTTCATTACCACTTTATTTCTAGACCAAATAAACCTAACCTTAACCATTTGAAACAACTATTGCATTCTTAATTAAAACCCTTTTAATGCATTTTGTTTAGTCAAATGAAAAAAAAATTATTTTATACATATCCGATCGTCAAAGGTGTTTATCGCCTCAGATGTGGCCTGAGTTTAAGTCGCACTAATCACATTTATTGTTTGAGCTTTATTCTATTATTATAATTCAAAAAAAAAAGTGACACATACACTCTTTAAAATATGGTAAAAAAATTAAATATTTAAAAAATAAACATGTGGGGTCACATTAGAACTATTTCAATAATTAATTTACAACTTGTTATTAGTAAAAATATAAAATTCCATGCTTATTATTTAAACAATATATAAGATACTTACAGCTTGTGTCAATAGTCAAAAAAATAAAATTTAATTTATGGATAAGACATATATTTTATCCAAAAGACCATCCTATCAAGTTTGATGATAATTATAATTTGGATATATTATAAAAATAGATATTTTTGTTTGACTCATATTACATCTTAGTCACTTACACTATCGTTTTGTTACGAAGTAGTCACTCTACCATTAAGCTTCGTTATCTCCCTAACGGAGGTCCTACGTGGTAGTCCAAATGAGTTTTAAATGTCAACTTGGATGTCCTACATGACAATCCAAATTAAATTAAACAAATTAAATTTATTTAATTAAAAATCTATTTTCATTCCAGCAACTGGTTGGCATTTAAAACCCATTTTGACTGTCACGTAGGGCTATTGTTAGGTAACGAAGTTCAACGGTAGAGTGATCATCTCGTAACAAAATGATAACGTAAGTGACTAAAACGTAAAATTTCAAACATAAGTGACTATTTTTATAGTTTACCTTTATTATTTTAAAAGTGGGTAAAAAAATTCAATTGGTTTTTTTTGGTATGGGGAAGAAAATTATTATAGTGAAACCTAGAATATTCTGACATTTGAACATTCACATATATAATATAATAAAAGTACAAAATCCTCTCTAATTTTTTCCACAAATCTTAATTTAGAGAATAAACTGTAGTTAGCAGCAATAATTGGTAGTTTACATCAAGATCAACTCCCAATAATCAAATACCATCTCCACCATTAATCCACATAAATTATGTCAAAGGGATGTCCCATTTGGTATTAATGTATAGTTTATGTTATGATTTTTTTATTAACTTTATATTAAGAATGTATCTATTGTAATTTTAAGTACAACCCTAAAGTCAGCTACACATCCATTAACATTTTTATTTATTTTCTAATTTGTTTACAAAACTCAGTTCACATGACTTTTCAAGGACTTTCCTTTCATTTTCCTTTTTGCAAAGTGTTTTTCTTTTTAATTTTATTCAATTAAATCCTCCCTAATTTTAGGTCATTTTCAACCTCTTCCTTTTTAATTGATATATTTTATTATTTATTATTTCTCTTTTGTTTGATATTTAATAGTCAGATGGGTTCCAAATAGAACTGTTTATGGTCGGGCTATTCGTCCAAGCTCAAAGGCTCGCCTAAAATTTGGGTAAAAATATTAGGCCCGAAAAATGGGCTTGGGTCAAGCTTGGGCTTGAACATTTAACGTCCGAGCTCGACTCGACCCGTTTTTAAGTTTATAATACTTTATATTGTGTTATTTTTATATGTTATGTAATACTACTCTAATGTAAGCATTAAAATAATATTAAGATGACTATATAAAAAATGTATAAAATTATTAAGTATTAAAATAATATAATATAATTTTTTTAAAAATAAAAAAAATAATATGGGCGGCTTCGGGCACAATTTTAAGCCCATATTTCGGGTCGGGCTGGGCTTGGGGAAGCATAAAGTATGTTAATATCATTCTTAGGCCCAGACAGAGTCTAGCTCGACTCAACCCATGAGCATCTCTAGTTCCAACTAAATTCGAAATTGAGTTAGGTCAAAGCTCTAAGTAAAAGTAAAGTTATCCTATTTTTTATTTTCTCTATCTACCAAACTCGAACCTACGACTTTGTTTTTTTAAAGTTTCACTAATATAAAGATAGTACAATTACAAATAAAGGACATGTACAAGTTACAAGTACAAATATATAAAATAAAATTTAACCAATACAATATATAACCGACAAAAAATCAAACTAATACAAAAATATTAAACAAAACCTACCTCACATATCGTAATTACAAACTCGAACCTCGGCCTTCAAAAGCTCACACCTAAAATTTAAATTAATTTAAAATATATCGAATTTCTTACCGCTCAATACGGTAAATTATTAGTACTTAAATTTGTAACAATAGTTCACAATAAATAATTAATCATGTTGATGACGTGTCCCTCTCCTTTTAAGAAGCCAATCATTATCGAAACCGTTGTGGGTGGGCTTACAAATTAAATTCCCCAGTACCTCAACATGTAACGCCACTCCATTATCAATCATGTGGATTATTTTTTTTAATATTATATATTAAATATTAATTAAATAAAAAATGTTTTTAACTTTTTTTATTAGCTAAATATAATTAAATTTACAAATTTTGAATATTAAAAAAATAAATTGATTAGAAAATAATTGTTTCCCTTTTTGTACACTTCAATAAAGCTACAAAAATAGTCGAAATAATGAATTTAGTAAAAAAAAAGAGAATTAAAATGAAAATTAAATGTCAAGTTCCATCAAAATTATTATGAATATGATAGAGGTGTATCACATAATAAATATTCCATTCAGAAAAAAAGGGGGGGGGGGACGTGGAAGAAAAGTGAGCATTGAGGGAGGCATCATGACCGTCCATATGGATTCTGATTAAAATGAAATTAAAGATACCAAATTACCAACGGTGATCCTTATAGGAAAAGCCACGCTACAGTAATACCGGTAGTATATCATAGCCATATCATATTTCAGTTATATTATTCTTTTATTATCATTCATGAAATATTAATTATTCTTTTGATTAAAATAATTTTAATATTTATCCTAAAAGATTTATTTAAAACGAATTTTATAAAGGTTGAAATAAAATAATAAAAATCACAAATTTAGAATACAGACGTATGTTTAAAAATAACATACAATAAATAATAAAACGTATGACTTTAAAAAAAGGAAGAACATTTCTCTTTGGGAGTAGGAAAATCATGATTGGCGTAACGGACCCAAAACTATAGAACTTGGGCGTGAGTTTTTTTGTCGAAATGGAGTGACTATTTACTTTTCATTTTATATTTATATATAGCATTATTGGCCAAAACAAAATAAAGTAAGTATTTTTTTTTGTTTTACGCCCTGTAACTCTTCCTCAGCCAAGTTTGGGCCGAATAGCAGAGCAAGTACAAGGATTAGTAGCATAGAAAAAATGCGCTCCTCGTCGTAATAACACAAAATATATATGATATTAAAATTTAAAAATTTTAAACTAAATTGTGAGTAAAATAAAATTTAAACACGTCAAATTAACAATACTAAATGCACTACAATTATTATCGACGTAAATTAAAGATATATTAAAATAGAAATGTATAAAAATTAGTATTAATACGATGGAGGTACTAAATTATACATATTAAAATAACATAATTTATTTTAAACTATAAAAATATAAATTTTTTATAATTTTACTAATTAAATTGACACTCGATCGTGACGTTAATTCAATTAAAAACTTAAATAGTATATAGTTAGGGCTATTTAATATTTTAAAAAACTGACAAACACAGCGCAGCCACAGCCGCCATTTCCACTTCCATCCTTTTAGTGATGATTAATAATAGAAAATTATAATTTATTATTATATTTTTCCCCAATTATTTCGGTATCCATTTTTAACTTTTTTTAATCTTACTAATAATAAAAGAGAGAAATAAAAAAATACTATATTTATAAAAACAGACAAAAAGCGAAAGAGACTTTCAAAAGCACTGAATTAAATAAAATAAAAATTTAAACCCAGAAGAGAAAATGAAAGGTCTGGGGATTCTAAAGATAAGTCTTTTCCTTTTCTTTTTTAAAAATAAAAAATTCAAAAAAAAAAAAGATCTCCTTTTTAAAGGAAGCTTCAAAGTTCAAACCATTTGTTTCAATGGCAATGAACTTCTCAGTATTTTTCTCTGTGAAAGAACCTTTGAAAAAACAAAAAGCTTAAAAAATATATATATAAAACCCCTTTTTTTTGTTCTTTATTTTTCTTGTTTATGACGTTATTCACCTAAATTTTCTAACCTTTGAAGAAAACTGGGTTTTTCAGTTTTCACCTATATAAACAAACCCTTTCTCTCCTTTCCCCCATTCATCTTCACTGATCAAAATAAAAAACCCCGTTTCCATTTTCCCACTTTACAATACATATACATATAGATATATAATATAGTGAAAGAAAAATGGGAGAAGATGAGTGTTATATAGTGGTGAGAGAGTATGATCCAAGCAGAGATATAACTAGTGTTGAAGAAGTAGAAAAAAGATGTGAAGTTGGTCCCAGTAGCGGCAAACTTTCTCTCTTTACCGACCTCCTAGGTGACCCTATTTGCCGGGTCCGCCATTCCCCTGCTTTTCTCATGCTGGTACAATTCTACACATTGTTTTTTGTTTCCCTTCTTTTGTCTCGTTTTCTTTTCTTTTTTTCTCACTGATTTTGGTTTTTGTTTTTTTTTTCTCCGGTACCAAACAGGTTGCTGAATTGAGCTCGACCAAAGAAATCGTCGGTATGATTCGAGGCTGCATAAAAACCGTCACATGCGGCAAAAAAATCTCCCGAAATAGTAAAAACAATGATCCCATCGCAACGAAGCTCGTCCCTGTTTATACTAAACTCGCTTACATTTTAGGCCTTCGTGTTTCACCTTCCCACCGGTATTTTTTTTTGATTTCTTGTCGAAACAATGAAAATCAATGGCGATCGATGAATGTTTATGTGGTTTTAATTTTGGGTTTTTTCTTTTTTGCAGGAGAATGGGGATAGGGTTAAAGCTAGTGGTTACAATGGAAGACTGGTTCACTCAAAACGGGGCCGAATATTCATATATAGCTACCGAGAACGATAACCGAGCTTCCATTAATCTGTTTACCGATAAATGTGGTTACTCCAGGTTCCGTACGCCGGCCATATTGGTTAACCCGGTGTTCGCTCATCGACTCACTGTTTCAAACCAAGTTACCGTGATCGAACTTTCCCTTTCCGACGCCGAGTTGTTGTACCGTCGCCGTTTCTCCACCGTGGAGTTCTTCCCTCGGGACATTGACTCGGTGCTTAATAACAAACTCAATTTAGGAACGTTCTTGGCTGTGCCACGTGGATTTTACACTCGAGAATCATGGCCCGGGTCGGATAAATTTTTATCCGACCCGCCAGAATCGTGGGCGGTATTAAGCGTTTGGAATTGTAAAGACGTGTTCAGGTTGGAAGTTCGTGGCGCGTCGCGGACGAGGAAGACGTTGGCCAAAACGACGAGGGTGGTGGACAAGTTGTTGCCGTTCTTGAGATTACCGTCGATACCGGAAGTGTTTCGTCCGTTCGGTTTTCACTTTTTGTACGGTCTTGGCGGGGAAGGACCACGCGCGGCTAAGTTCGTTAACGCGTTGTGTGCTCACGCTCATAACTTGGCGAAAGAAAAGGGGTGTAGTGTGGTGGCGACTGAGGTGGCGAAACATGAGCCGTTGAAAGATGGGGTCCCACATTGGAAACGATTATCGTGCGACCATGATTTGTGGTGCATCAAACGGCTTGGGGAAGACTATAGTGACGGGTCTGTCGGTGACTGGACTAAATCACCCCCTGAACTTTCCTTATTTGTAGACCCCAGAGAATTCTAAAGTCTTAACAAAAAAAAAAAAGTAATAATTTTATTTTTTAGATATTGACCAACGATAAAAAGGAATAAAAAGATATGGGTTTTTGGTGTAAATCTTTGGGTCCTTTTTATTTTTTTAATTCTAAATCTAGCCTTTTAAGATCATGTTGTAGACAAACCAACCCTTAGGTTTTATTTTTTATTTTTTAGGGAATATTTCTTAATTTTTTTTAATTTACTTTTTTTAAAGATGAAAATAGGGATGAATAATCACGTGTAATTAGAATATCCTTCCAATGTCAACACTCTAAAATTATAATGAAATAAATCTGTATATTAACAAATTTGACACCAACATTTATAAATTTTGTCACTATAGCTTCATTTTGATTTTTAGCCTTTAAATTTTAACTCTTTTCTTTTTTGTTTAGAACTTGAAATGATAGCATGCATGGTAGTTTACTTTAAGGATGATATCGAATTGATCGTAATTCTGATCAATTCTTGGTCTTTTCATATTAACTTTTGGTTTTGGATTTTCAAATATAAGGATAACTCTCAAAATTGCACATGAACTTTCACCCAATGTGTAATATTATACATGGAGTTTTATTCTGTGCAATTTTATACATTAAAATTTTGATTTGATTCAATTTTTTACGAACTACTAATACGATTGATGACATAGCAAAATTTTACGTTTACATCCAATATTAAAATAAATTAATGTATTTATTTCTTCAAAGGTATAAAATTCAATTAAAATTAAAGTTTTATGTGTATATTTGAATCACAATCAAATTTTCATGTGTATAATTGCTTATCAGGAAACTTCTCTGTCCCTTTCGTAAAACCTGATTCCAGGGACCATCTTCAAACATCGAGCATCAGAGTCTCATCTGGCGGATCAGTCCACCACCGGTCCTTCTCCACTGCATCAATAGCAAGAGAAGGCACCTCCTCTAACAGATAACTTGTTTCTCCTTTGCGAATACCTTCAGTAGCTACGATATGAGCAACTCCATTCCCCGTTCTCAATGCATGTACAAAAACACATCTGCTATAGTTTGCACTTAATGATTTTGAGTCCATAATGTACACACTAATTACCGACCCATCTTGATTATTTACATAAATCCTCTTCACCACTATAAGAGCATCGCCTTCAATCACCGCCTCCAGAAAACCCAGATCGAGACCCATTTGGACCGCCTGAAAACATGCAAGCGCCTCCGCAGCAAAATCCGAAGGTATGTGGTTGTTTAGTATCATTCTGATCCCAAAACAATGCTCTAATCACAACCCCTGTACATGATCTCTTTGTAAAGCTTTGAAAGGCAACGTCGAAGCTTATCTTGACTGACGGGAATTCTCCATCTTTCAGACTCTACTCTCCCAACAAGTAATTTCTCATTAATGACATTGAGTTCACGAATGTAGTAGTTAATCATATTAATTTTCTCCTGAGCTGTCTGTATAACCCCTTCATGAAGTGCTTTGTTTCTTGCTGTCCATAGTGCCCAAATTGCACAAGCCACAATCCTGAAATGATCATTTCAAAACCTGAGACCTCCTAGGACCATTGTAAATTTAATTTGTGCCGCACTCCTTTGCAGTGAAACAATCCAGAAAGTATGCTCCAAGTTTTCATGTCCACTCGAACATCTGCAGTAGATTTATTTTGACAAAAGAAGTTTTGCATGAACTATTTACAAATTTATCGAATTTTTTTAAAATTTTACAAAGTACATGTGAACTATTACCTGAACGATAAAAATCAATAAAATTAAAATAATAAGAAAGATAAATATTAAGGATAAAATTTATCATCCAACCATAAATATTTGACTTTTTTAGCCGTAAATTATTCATTCATTTTTGTTTAGATAGGGAAATAAAGCTTTGAACACATGCTTTAGATAGGGCACCCTACTCTATCTTTTACATTCATTCATTCATCCATCTTTCTAGTTTTGGTTGACATTAATTAGTTCCTTAGTATCTTTCTAATTAAGGGTTTGGTGGGATTTCAATGGCAAAAATGTGGCCATAATTGGCAACTTTCTGTGGGTGAACGTTGGTATTGTTGCTGGATTCTTCCTATTCTAATTAAGGCTTTTGCATGAGCAACGTAGGTGAGTATTCGATAATCACATTCTCAAAAATCTTAACACAATAACATATCTTTCAATCACATCAAATATATGTATCGAGAATCTTAATTTATACTTATACTTTATCAAAATACAGTAAAGTATTATGAAGGTTTCTACATTAGTCCACTTAAAAATGGGTAAATTAATTCTTATATGTCAAATCAAAAAGTAAATTAGTAATTCTGCTAAAAATTTTATTCATTTTTACCGCTAAAAATTGGTCTCTATACATCAGCATGAGGTATATGTGGCATTATCTAGTTATTCCATCAATCATGCCAACTTTAACAGTATAAATAAATGAAATTTTAACAAAAAAAAACTAATTTACTTTTTAATTTAATTTATGGAGACTAATTTACTATTTTTTTAATAGAATAAATAAAATATAATATAAATCCTAATAAAAAGACTCAGCTAAAATACTCTGGTGAGCACACCTTCGAGCACTTCTCCGATTATCTGTTGACTTCTTTAAACTCTCAGCACTACCGTGTGAACCTCCTATTTCTTTCCTTAGTTTATTACATTAATTTTGGAAGGTAAGATGTGAAATTGAATTTGATATTGATGAGATAGGATAAGATAGGATTGTGGCACAAATGATATTAAATTTGATGTGCTTTATTTTATTTTCATATTTTTGAAGTGGTTTTTTTGTATAACAATGGGCCATGTAAGAGGGTTCTATAGGATTTGTGATTTGTCCTAATCCTTTTTTCTTTTTGTTCTTAAAGAAGACAAAACATAAATTGCAATCATCATCATTGCAAGAATTAATTCATTTGGTTTTGGAACTATTATAATAACTATTTATTATCTTCACCTTGATAAATTTTTTATTTGATCCGATTTTCATAAATTATTAATACGGTTGATATTACATTATTTTATGTTTATATATTGCACATAAAAATAATTATATTTATCTTATATAAAAATAAATCGATATATTTATTTCTTTTAACGTGTTCGATTGAATCAAAATTAAAATTTCATATATATGTTTGAACTAAATTAAAATTCACGTATTAAATTACATAAAATCAAAATTTATATATAATTTTAATATTTATCTCCTTTTTATTACATTTTTCATTGGGTCACGGGATTTTGCACCAGCGATTTATTCATGACTTTAAAGGGTGATTGGTAGGCAAGCGGTAGGTCATTCAAAAAGATTTTTTTTTTCTTTTGTATGATATAAATTAGATTTTACATAATTTAAAATGTCTTAAGATATAATTTGGTACACGAGTTTTATTTGGTACACGAGTTTTACATTTTTTTTAATATGGTATTTGTGTTTTATGGTAAAATAACAGAAGTTATACATTGACGGTGTTAAATTTTTAGTATTTATTTCGGATTTTGGAGTCAATTTGATAAAAAATCATAATTAGCTGATAATATTAGCGATTAATTTTTATCAAATCAACCCTAAAATTCAAATTTAATCACATCTGTCGAATTGTATTGAACAAATTAAACACGAAATTAAACAAATTTAAAATTAACACTAATTTTTTTCTATTAACAAAATCATGAAAAAATTCAAGCCTAATAATATTTACAATTATCTTTAATAAAAATTTAAACCTAAATTTTAATAAAAAATTTATTGACTTGCTCAAAAAATTTAACCCTCATTTTAATATACACATTTTATCATTTACATCAGTTGTATAATTAGTTTCAAACCATACGTTTCATTGTTATGTTACTCTTTTAAAAAAAAAAATAATCTCATTATAAGTTCTGGTCATATCTACTCTTTTTGACACGATACCTAAAACTACTCATAGCCCTTCCTCAACCCATAAATAGGAGGATAATGCGCTTCAGCGCACTCGAACCAATGTGCTCTTATATTAGCAACAATACTCATGCCAAAAGCATGTGTGTGTTAAATTTGTAATTTTCACATGCATATGTATGTGATAGAATTTCTAATATAAATAATTTTAATTTTAACAAAAGTGATATTTTATAATGTATTAATGACTTACAGCTGGAAATTTTTAAAGGTTATTTAGAAAATTAAAAGAATTTTTTAAAGGTTTAATTATGAAATTCATCGTTCTAATTTATAAAATTTAAATATCAATCCCTATACTTAATTAGAATTTAATCCTCATATTTTATAAAAAATTGAGAAGTTAGTTTATTTGGGTAATATTGCTAAACAATAACCTTAAATTGCTCTATCTACAAATCAACATTTCAACAATTATATGCATGAAATTAGCAAAATTGAATAATCCAACAATTTATATGCAACAATTTAATAAAAATAAATAACCCAAAGGCAAGCGAGGAATTCAATATCGGGGTGCCTAAATAAAATTTTAAAATCAGGGAGGGGACAATGGTGGAAATTTTGTCTAAAAGAAGATGAAATTGAATTATGAACAACTAAAAAGGACTAAAATTGTTATTAGTCAATTTAACCAAAGTGAGCCAAGGACCTTATCTACCAGTTTACCAACATATATACTAACTTGTTAATTTTTACAAGGTAGAAGGACGAAATTATAAAAAAAACAATATTTATTATAAAATTATTACTGTAAGAATAAATATTCATGTGATGTGATGTAATAATTTTTATAATGATGGTAAAGAAAGCACCAACCAGCAAAAAAAAAAGCCATGACTTGACTAAAATATTGTGACCGTCCTTTAATTTAAAGAAGGGTAAGTAAATGCTCTTTAAATTTTATTTTTATTTATAAAGTTGTCTACCATTTTTTTTTCTTTGTTTTAAGTCCTCGATTGCATCTTAATTCGATTGGTATGAATATTATTATTAATCTAAAAAAATATGAGTTTGAGAGTTCGAGTGCGTTAAAGCGCATTATCCTTCTATTTATGGATTAGAAAAAATTTATAACTAATTTTAAACATTATATCAAAAATAACATATACGACTTTTATTTTTTCTCTTAAAGGCTAAGGTAAAAAAAAAAAAAAAAAAAAAGTAAATGGGCAACATCACTTTATATTTTGTCAATGAAAAGTGTGATAAATCCAATCATTATTCATTAATAAAGCTAATTTGGTTGTATAAAAAGTTAAAGCTAATTTGGTTTGTTAAGCATTATTCATGCAATAAAAGCATCAATAAGAATTTTTTTATATTTTTTTTATTTTAAATTGATGTCGATACAAATAGGAAATTTCGAAAATAAATATAAAAAATATTCTTCTAAATTAAAAGGATAAAGTACTATTAAGAGTATTAATTCAATTTGACATTACGATTGATTAATGCAACAAATTATTTTTATTATTAATATTGTTTGAGTCAAACTGATTAGGTCGAGAACTGATTTAAGTATTGATCTAATAAGAGATAAAAGAAAAAAATAGTTACTTGTGAATAGATATAAACCGATTGAACCAATTTCTTTTATAATTTTTTAAATTTTTAATCGATTATTTACTTAAAACCAATAATTTGACCAATTCCACCATATAATTTATAAACATTGATTATTGTTGTATTAATGCTAATATGGGAATCATGCAAAGCAAGCATATGTATTTGGGCTAGAAAGCTAGACCAATGTGGCTTGTAAAACCCTTTTAGGCCCTTTAAAGTTTAGTGGGATCAAAATTAGGTTCTCAAAATAAAAGTGTTACTTTAATTTTGTAATTTTATATATAAATATTATTTTGATTTGATTCCCACAAATTAATAACATAATTATTTCATATTAATATGTTGCATACACAAATAATTATATTTATTCAATATAAATATAAATTGATGTATTTTTTTCTTTAAATATATATAATTGAGAGTTTCATGTATATATTTAAATTACAATTAAAGTTTTATGTGTATAATAACTTGCACCAAATCAAAGTTCATGCATCAAATTACACATTATATCAAAGTTCATGTAACATCCTCTTACCCAACCTGATCGTCAAGTCTGAGTTACAGAATGCTACTCTAGTTATCGGAGCCTCAATTATCAAATAAACATTCAATTTATGATATTATACACATACATACAAGCAAGACGGGCATATAATGTGATATATAACTAATTCTGAGACTTACACAGGCTTAAAAATGTTCTTATATTAGTTCACTTTCGAATTAGGACCAAATTGTAAGGTTTTAAATATCTGGACCGACGTCGTGACTTCGCCATGTCCTCGTTACGACATGGCCAACCATCATAGTATGTCACATTGCGATGACACGCCTATGCTCGTCACGACATCACTCTTTGTGATGACAACGTCGCAACGTCAAAAGTCCAAGGTCTCGACATTTCTCTTGTTTTTGGCAAAATACATATTTGTTATCTAATTCATGAGTTATAAACTATTTTCGTATAAATATTCAATCAACATTGTACACAATAAAGTTGTTAAATCATTCCCATGATAACCAAATTCAAGTACAAAAGTACCTAAATCAACCATTTGAGATTACACTATCCAAGCATCAATAAATTAAACATATTCAAAACACTACCATCTTTAATTCCTACCCTCAACATGCAATTTTAGACTAAGTATTTGCTAAACTTGATATGAACTAGCCAAATCAATTTACAAACCATATAACATGCCTAACAATCAACTCACCGTTTAAAATTCTTTAAGCAATCTAGCTATTTCAACTGATTCAAATTATAACATACCAATCATTCATGAATAAAATCATTACTTTCATAGCATCATCTTGACCAAGATATGCCTCATTTAGTTTCATACCATAAGTTATAATCAACTCAACCATTAAGTACATGAGACTACCAAATCCTAGAATACCTAAATACATACTAGGGACTTTTAAGGACATGCCACATAGTCTAGCTTCAAAATGACATTATAACTACTGTTTCAAGATAGTGTGTATTTTGCAGATCCGGCTCAACAGTTTTACGAAGTGAAAATTTACAAGGAAAGTAAACAATTAAGGTAAGTTCAACTTAACTATCCTTTGGCACATTATGACATATCTATACATACAACAACATCACAAATTGAATGCATTAGTTACATTTTCGAATATTAAGTACTGTAAACATTTAAACAAAGTCATGTAGCAATCTATATGTCAAGAATCATTAATACCATTTTATTTTTATTTCATGATTTAAATTCCATTTCCAATCAATTGAACATTGTCCGATGGACCTATAGTAAAACGGACTCGGATACACAGGAATAAGCTGCTCACATAAGCTAACAGTATATTTAGGTTGCTCACACAAGTTGACATTATTAGAGTTGCTCACGTAAGCTAACATTATATCGAGATTACCCATCTGGGCTAAACCTACGATACGTATAACCCATGAATCTACAAAAAAAAAAAAAAAACTAGATCTCGTAATAACATGTAAAATCTCTGATTAATTTTTCGTATAACCGTAATGGCATGCCATACATATCCTAACATTTTACTAAGTTCATTCAAGCATAATTTCCTTATACTTAACGATACCAATTCTTGTCAATAATTTCATTTCTCATTTTCAAGTCATATAATCATTCAATAATCATATTTACATCTTGTACTATTTCCATGTAGCCCATATTTACGTGAATTTGTAATTCAGTCCATTTCAAGATATGTGCCAAATTCACTAATTCTACTTAATTCTAATATATAAATATAAATTCAAGTACAATTCATACATAAAATAAAATAGAATGGTAAGTCCCATATGAACTTACATGTTCAAAATATGTAAAGCACATACTTACTTCAAGGGCTAATCCGTAATTTTAGATTTTCCCTGATCAACTTCACTTTGATCTGGTTCTTGATCTAAATAATTATTTTATATCATCAATCAATGCTAAATATCTCTATACTATGCTATGATATGCATGAACATTTATAAATACAATTTTTTATAACCCTAAAATTTTATATTTTATTTAATTTAGTCCCTAAACTCGAGATAGTTATAACTTTAAATTCCTAGCCTTGGATTAAAATTTTATTTCAATTATTCTCATTAGGGACCTAAAACTTTCTATTTCTAACATAAGTTCATAACAAGTTTTACATTTATTCAATTTGGTCCCTAATGTAACAAAGTTAACAATAAGCTAAATTAACTTTACAATCTAGTCTTTTTCATATTCTAAGCTTAAAGTCTATAAATTTCAAGCCTAATTCTTTTAAGAAATCAACAATAGAAACTTTCAAAAGCTTTAACAGTTTTACAAATTGGTACATGGGCTAGCTAAATCAAGCTTCCATAACCTTTATTTCATAAAAATTATAAGAAAATAACTTAAACTTACCTTAGAATTTAAGGTCAAATGCCATGGAAGGTTCCCTAAGTTTTTCTTCTCTTTGGACGGTGAAAAGGGAGGTTGAAGATGAAGATGTTATTTTTTTCTCATTAATTTAGCGTATGTAGGTAGATTAGTACTTAATTAACTAAGTTTATTTACTTAATCATGATTTAATTAACCTAATTAATTCATTAATCAAACTCAGTGAAAGATATCATCACCATCCACTAAGAGGCATAGGAAAATGATTTATTTACCATTTTAAACCTTTGACTAATTGTTATTTAAGTCATAAAACCTTTGGTCAATTAAAACTCTATAGTGATTGGACTTTCCGATTTAATCCCTGAGCCTTAATTAACTATTAATTTAGCAAAATTACTGGACCAGACTTTAATATTTATTATATCATCCTCATAAATATTAATATTTAATAATTATGAACTCGATTACGGAAATGGGGTTCCAAAACTTCATTTTTCAGTATCACTAAAAATTGAATCGTTATAGTTCATGTACAGTTTTGATATTTATCTCTTTTAAATTTGATAATTGAATTTTAATAATAATATCGTTAAAAAAATTCGTTAAATCAGATTATATGACTTTTTTTCTATCAATTAGTTATGTAGCTAAGCATGAAAAGCTTAATAAGCGAATAATAATGTTGAATATGAAGTTATAAAATTTTTGGTTCTATATTTGGGAATGTAAAGTTGTTCAGTGTTATTTCTAAGTAGAGTGAAAGTCTTTATGTTTTTTTTTTACATGACTTCCACGTGGTTTTAATTTCATCATTTAAATAATTCTTTTAAATGCCACGTAATTCGATTAAATTTTAAAAATAAAAAATAAGATAACTAACTTTTAAATACGCAAAGAGTACGTTGACTAAGAGTATAATTAGATATTTTATAATTAAATTTAAATGGAAAGTCTTCTTTATTATTTAAATCGAATTAGGTCAGTTCAAACTAGACTTGTCAAGCTATTCACCCAAGTTTAAAAATCTGCCCAAATTTGAAGCGTTCCAACAAAAATATGAGGCCCCACAAATATGATTAGACAAAAATAATTAAGCTCGTTAAAAATATGGGTTGGACTCAAGTTTAAACATTCAAGGCTTAAGTCTGATTCAAACTAACCCATTTTCTAAGTTTCTAAGATATTATGTTGTTTTACATTTATACATTGAGAATTAACTTATATTAGGATGATCTTAAAATATTATTCTATACTCAATAATATATGATATCATCTCTATTTTAATTTTGGGAGAAAATGTTGAAACTATATGCCGGAAAAAAAACATAATAAAATATAAATAAAATTTTAAATGCTTAAATCAATAATTAAAAATTAAAAAATTCATAAAAGTCATAAACACAAATTGAAAAAAAAAAACTAAAATTAACCATTAAAAATCTAAAAAAAAAAACTACTAAAAAATCAAAACCTGAAAATTTATAACCACCATTCGTGGTTTTATCAAATTATGAAATTTAATTAAATATTTAAAATTAAAATTAAAAATTACCTGCTTAAAAGTTAAAAGAATTAAAAAAATTAATTGCATAAAAATAAAATACGATATGAAAGCAAAGAAATAAAAGAGGATTAAATTTAAAAGAAGAAATGAAATAATTTAAAAAGTATAAAAGAAGAAAACATATTTGTTTATACTTTTAAAAGTATTAAAGTTAAATTAAGTTAGAGAAAAATATTAAATATGAAAGAAGATTTTTAAACTTTTAAAAGTCGATATGGTCATTGGTTATGCAGGTATTCCTTAAAAGTCAGTAAGGAAACGATATTTCGCATCGAAGCTTGAGCAATTCTTAAAGTTTTACGTATTGCATTGGAAAAAGGTTACAGACAATTGGAAATGAAATGCGACAATGCACTACTTGTAGAGTCCGTTCTTACAGGTAATGTTGTCAGCAGTAACCTAGCCGAATTGTGTTTAATAAACGGTTATCTTAGGAGGAATTGAAAGACAAGAATTCGTCATATTCAAAGATCTCAAAATATATACTTATGATAATCAGTTTGGGTTGAAGCTTTTTAAAGATCCCCAATTTCGATTCAAGAGATTTTACAATTCAATGGTGATTTCTTCAATAGAATTGTTTGATCTCTTTGTTTTTGTTTATTATTTATTTCTACTAAAAAAATAAGTTTCGATTAACCATTTACAAATATCAATAAATTTGCGCAAAATTTGAAACCGATATTTTAAGTTGGACTTAACTTAATTAATAATAAATTGTATTAATATCATACACAAACCTAATCTAATTTAACTCTACCCGACCTATGAATACCTCTAAAACTATTATATAAAAATTCCTTTGTGTCTAGGGTTAGGCCAGGCAAGCATCTGGGGATGGCAAAAATTTCTTGGATCAGGGTTTCAACTCGACCAGATTGAGTCAGTCTCCTTTGAATCGGGTTTCGGTGCGGGTCTCTAATTCTCCAATTAGTCGGGGAGGGACAGGATCGGAATCTTTTAAAAATGAATCCCCGGACTATTCAATATGCTTCGTTCCATTTGCTCGAAAAATTAATACAAGTGGTAGTAAAACCAGCTACAAGAGTCGTCGTCTCTAATCCCCTACTGTCCATTTTTTTCATAGAATTTTACAAAAAACCAGACCATGGCATATGCATCAAATCATTTGCTAAGGTGTGTAGTCTGAACCTAAGACAGTGAATGTTTCCTACTTACGGAAGGAGTGGACTTCGTTTCTTCGGGGCTCTCCGACGTATCGCTGCTGCCGATTTCACCGTTTCTTTCCTTACTCGACTTGAGTTTCGAGAATATTTTCGACATGGCCAAACCTTTCATTCTACTCGCCGCCACCCTTTCGATGTCGGTTTTGGCCGTGCCATTTCTGTTTGTTTCGCCGTTTAATCTTAGAGTTGTAAGCTCCCCTTTCAAAGCCTTGATGTCCTCCGCTGTTGGCACCGAATCCCAATCCTCTTCGGTGTTGGTTGTCGTGGACCTTGAGCTACCATGAGACCCTCCGGGGAGAAGGGCTCTAACGGACCCCGGAAGATCGGGGGTGCTACTGCCGGAGGACGTTGTGGCTCTGGCTTGCTCGAAGAAAAGAACCTGCACAACGACACGTAATGGAAGCCTCTCGTTTTGCACAGCATGCATGCAGGCCTCGGCCGATAGCTTCTTGCAGTCCATTAACCTGCATATTCTCTTTCTCTCGCTTTTGCTGATTCCCGGGTGTTCCTATAAAAACGAAAAAAAGAGATTAAAGACGGATTTCCCAGCAGTAAAAAGCAAAGCCGAGATTCTTAGAAATTACCTTCAGATACATGTCTATGCCACGGTAAAGTCCGTCATGAGAAGGTCTCGAGACGCTTGATACAATTTCAGCAAGGTTGACGAATTTCGAAACCGGTAAATTTGGATCTCGAGCAATTTCAGCTAGGTAGCCGTCGATTAGCTTCGCTACCAACACTTTAGAAGCATCCGGTCCGAACTTGGGACTTCGAGTACTCTCCAGGAATTCTTTCTTAACAGGGTCGGTTTGAGAAATGTGGGTCATAAACGAGGCGACTAAGTTATGAACTATATCGACATCGTATATTGTTGCTTGTCCAGCTGGAGCACGAATCAAAAGATCGGTCACAGTTGCCTCGGGAAGCTGCTGACTGATTCTCCTCATCAATTCGTTTCTTTCTGTTTCTCCACAATCCAATAAAATGGCTGCTCTTAACAACCTAAGCAAGAAGCTACAAGAAACGGTCCCTTTCTCGGCTGGCAGCAGCCACACGATGGTCTCCACTAGTGACCGATACTTTACGATATCATTATTTGGGATCATACCCTTGCTAAAACCCGGCAATCTTCTCAGCGTGTATGCATTTAGTGCTTCTCCGATTACATCACCCGAAACTTTGCCTTTCGTTTTAATTGTCATTATCACGCGCTTGTATAAATCAATACGAAGCTCACAAAGATCTTCCACCCACCAGTCCTTCGGAACAGTTTGTTGTTTTCTTACACCATTCCATTGCGGACTGTTTCCATTTTCCGACGGGAGCTTTTTCCTATTATAAGTGTATGACCATTCCACCATGGAAGTATCAATTGAAGCCTTGGAAGCTATAGAATCGAGGCTGCGGCTAACCACCTTTAATTCCTCGGACCACGGGAGTAGAGATTTTGTTGATTGAAGAACAGTGATGGAATCTTTCCAGCTCCGGAATATACTCGAATTGAGGAAAACGTCGATTTTATAGATAAGGTTTCCTTTCTCAACCGTTTCGTACATCTCAAGGTACTCCGCAGCACATCGAGCAGCAACGACATTGTACGCGTTGAGAGTGACCGTCATGCCGTAACAGAACTTAGCACATATTTCGAAAGCTCCAGGTCCACCCGGTATGTCTTGAATGTGGAGTTCATCCCCGTTCTCGTCATTCGATGTTGCAACCAGCTTTTGCAAACGTGCACTTTTTGATAACAACGGAAACTACAGAAATATTATAGTTATAGATGTTAGCGATCAATACACAGAAATACAGACAAAATTAAACCGTCCCATCAGAACCACAACGTATTTGCCTACTTAACGAGTTTGGACCTCAAAATTACAAGAATTGAATATATGATCCTTTGCGTAATTGTGGATTGATAATGGTTCATACCTTATGACAGTAGAATTTCACATCCCCGACATTAACGACTATGTCAGTTGCCAACTCGGTTGCAACATACCTGAACATTAATATTTGCAGACTTATGTCAGCATAAAATCGAAGCCCAAATATCAGCAAAATTAGGACAAAACTTCAGAAACATAACATTGTTTTGCCGCATCATAACAAACGAGGAACAACAATAAACAAGGGATTCCACAAGGTAAAGGCAGTTAAGTCCCAATAATTATGAATAGAACCGAAGCATCTTAAAGCTATGTTACTCGGACTCAAGTGTGAGTGCCGGATTCTAAGTTATTCCATGTGTTTGAAGGGCTTCGAGGGTTATAGTCCGAAACCATATACGCATATGCAATAGATAAAAGTTTAACATATGCCTCAAAAGCACGAATGCTTGCCAAACATACTCAACCGATTTAACTTTTACCCGAAACCATTTCTGGCAAGTCCTAATGTCGGAGCTGAAAATTACAAAGGCAAGGCAAGTAATAGGAGTGCTAATCAAAGAGCATATACATATACCATAAAAACTCACCTGATATGATCACCATCAGTCTGAAATGAATCAGGCTTGGATCCCAGTTTCATAAACTTCATCTTGGTAAAGAAAAAAACGAAACTTTACTCTCTTTCGAGCACTCGAAAACTTCACCTCTGCTTCTTCGATCTACAAAAATATCCTATATGAACAAAGATACAATATCTCAAACCATGGAAAGCATATGGATCAAAAGAGAAAAATCATGTGCATTTCATAGTATGACCGAATCTTTGACACAAAATAAGGGGTCAAAAGCTGAGAAAAGACCCCTCCAAAGAAATGGGGTTAATGTTATTTCCTCACAAAGGGGGCTAAAGAGACTAGGACAAACACATGGTTATAACATATATAAATTCTCAGAAAACCAGACACCCCCACTTGCTCAAAACTGACACCACCGCCCTCTTCCTTTTACTTGTTTATGTTATTGTTTTTTTTTTTTTTTGTATTACCAAGAACATTTATGGTCCACAAAAATCCCTAAACCTCCCTTAAGAATCTAAGATTTTTAAACCCTTTTTTTTTTTTGCTCCCTAAACATAAGTGATCATCAATTCCAATAAAATTGTTCTAAAGTGATGAGAGACTGGTTAAACTTTACCAAAAACTGATAAAAAAAAAATTGGCATCACATCAACAAAGTTCATGTGTTTCATTGTGAACAATTTAAGAACAAAACAAAGCAAACCGAAGTGCTTGATTCACATTTATAAAAAAGAAAACATGAACATGAACATGAACATGAACAAGAAGATGCATACCTTGAAGGGGTTCACTAGAAAAAAAAACTTTAAAATGTCCCAAATCTTAACATTTCCCACTAAAAAAAAAAACCCAAAATCTCAAACACTAATCCATCTCATATAACAATGGATTTCCTTAAAAATACAAACTTTTTTCCTTAAAAACCCAAACTTGAGAGCACTAGTTCCTTTTGGGGTTTTGTAGGAAAAATATATCAACTTTTTTTTTTTTATAATTCACCTTTGTAAAGCAAGAAACTTTGAAATAAAAAAGGAGACCCCACTAATGTGATGGATTTGAATCTTTGTTTTTTGGTATTTGGTTTCACTGTCTGCAATGTAAGAACGAAAATGCACGCCAAGTCTGACATGAATAACTTTGTTGCTCCCTTTATTGTTTACAAACTTCACTTTCACTTGGTTTTAGTGTGGTGTGAGATTAAAACAATCCACTGTTTATTAGATAACGACCCATCCATCCCCATCACGTACTTTGATAATAATGCTATCCACCTCATTTCTTTGCTCTTCCTTTTCTTTTTTACATGTATTTTTGGAGATAATTTAACATTTAATCCTTGAATTTGATAAATTTTCATTTTGGTCCTTGAATTTCTTTTATTCACATCCATCTTGGAACTTCACCACTTTTCTTAATTTAGTCCCTAAATTTTGATTCCTTTAAAGTGTGATGATGGGGTACTCTAGGATAAAGTAATCTTTAGACCCTTAACTTGGTAATTTTTTTTGGTCCATTCAATTTCGAAACTTAACAATCTTCTAAATTTGGCCCCTAAATTAGGATTATGCTAAAGTGTGATGACATGGAACTCTAAGATTGTACCATGTCATTACTTTAATTTTTTATTATATTTCATTTTTTAGATTTCATATAATTTTTTTAAAAATTTTGAAGTCCAAGTTTAGGAAACAAATTGAAAAAAAAAATCAAGTTTCAAGATTAATATGAAAAAAAATTAAAGACCAAATTAAAAATTTATCAAATTTAAGGACTAAATGATACTTTAATCTCTATATTTTTAAGTAAATTATAATAAAAAAACATATAACTTATCAACATATAATAATAAAATTAATATTTAACCACGGAAGTTAGGTAAAATAACAAGGATCTCTCTTACCTTAACCAGTAGTCAAGGGTTCAAACCTTGCCCTAGATATGAAACAGTTTTAAAAACCTGTGGCCAGTATTTACCCCCTTAATGGGTCTAGAGAATACGAATTAGTTATTAAACTCGCTCCTAATTTTACAGGTTATTAATAAATAATGAAATATAAACCTTTATAATGAAACATGGTAGCTAACGTTTTCTCGTGAGATGTTATAAATTATCGTGATATTATGATATGGGCCTGGGCCCCGCTCTGGGTTTCACGTGGCTCTGTAATGGCCTTCTTCTTTTAAATTTTGGACACCTTTCACTTTCATGCTTGCCTTTTTATGTCATTTTTTTCTTAACTTTTAGTACTCTATTTTTTTAATTACGAATCCGGTCTAATTTTATTATTTTTTATAATTATTTTTAAAATTTAAATTTTAATTTCTCAATATTTAACAAATTTTATAATAATATTATTATTAAAACTAAGTCTATGATGTTATTAATTGTTGCTATTAAAATAATAATATAAGCGTTTGATTTAATATATTTAAAATAATAATAAAAATTTTACATCATCCTTTTAATGATAGTAATTAATTTGATTATATTAAACTTTAATTAAATTACTTAAAATAATTAATTTTTTAAATTATAAACAAACATCTTTTTTTCTTTTACAAATTTTAATCATTTTGCTCTTTTTTTTTCAGAAGTTATTTTTGCGCAAATTAGTAATTTTGGTACAATTTTTTCCATGTCATTAACACATAATTTTGATATTTTTTTACTCAAAATTTGAACCCTAAATTTGGGGTTCAATGTTAATATTTAGAGTTTGGGATTTTAGATTTTGAATTTTGGATTTAGGGTTCAAGATTCTAGGTTTGGGGTTCAATGTCAAAAAGCTACCGAAATTATGCGTCAACAGCATGAAAAATTAATGAAATGTCATTAAATAATTGGAAAATGACCATAAATGATATGGTGGGAAGAATCCATAAAATGATTTTTCTAATGATGAGTGTATAATAATAATTTCATATTTTTAAATTTTGATGATGTGACAAAATTTTATTAGTGACTAAAAACTTCAATTTTTAAGATCATCCTAACGTAAATTATTCTCGATTTATAATAATAAATAATTAAAATTCTCTTACTAATATTTTTATATAATTCTTTGTCCAATCACAATGATGAACAAACTAGGTGACCACAATCTTTTTTTATTATTTATTTTATTTATTCCCTTCACCTAACATGCATTGCTCCAATTATCTACTCAATCCAATGTCACAAATTATAAAATATAATATATATTTGCTTAGATTTTATCATATTATTCTTTTGAACACATCCCCATAACTATGCTTAATTTTATTATTAATATTCTTATTGTTTTTGCATCAAGATTCTCATCACTTGCCCCTAAGTTTCTAATTTCTTTCTTTCTTAATTCAATTTAGTTTAATTGTGAATTTCATCCCACTAATTTATTAGAATTGACAACTTAATTATTTTACTTTAATTTATTACAATTTGATCCTTACAATTTATAAAAATTGAGAAGCTAATTCAAATGTTAGTAAACACGTAAACTTCAATTATTGATTTTTGTTAATTAATAACAATTAAATTGTTAAATTAATAATTTTCAAGTAGACGATTTGATTGTAAGGTTTCATAGTGTTACCTAATTAGATTAACTTTTCAATTTTTATGAAGTATAAGGACCACACTTTTATAAACTAAAATAAAAGGATTGGATTTCTAATTAGACTAGTCTTTTAATATACATGGGAGACAAATATTGTAATATATATATATATATGAAAATATTTCGAAATATCATAACTATTAACAAGAATTGGCATGCATGCTCAAGTTCGGATATAGATATTTGTAAATATTTGATTTTTTTTCGAATTCGGATAATATTTAAATTTAAATATTCTAATTATTATTCACAACGGGTTTAGATTAAATAAGGATATGTACTTGTGAATATCTATTAATCGAATTTGCTCTACTTTGTGATATGTGAATACTGAAATCAGATTTAAATATTCAAATATTCGAATTCATTATTCATGTTTAATGATTTAAAGGATCTAATGGATAATTTAATTAATTCGAATTTAGATAGTAATTAATAATATAGGGTATTGGAGAATATTATTATTGATGAAAAAAAGCCATACAAGCACAACCAAATATTAGGTGATGTGCCAACTTAAAGGAGAAAGGCAAGATTGTGGGATGTCAATTGTTGTGTTTTAACCTATTTGAACCCATAGCATGTGGTATGTTCTACATTGGAACAGACTTTGCCCTACCATCATTTCTATATGGTACCTTTTTTTTTTTTTTCTTCTAAAAAGGACTTCTTAATTTCCAGCTCAATGGAAAATTCCAGGCTTCAAGGAGTGGACCAACTAATTTTCGGATAAAGTTACATTTAGTCTTTACATTTGGTACTTAAATACGATAACCTTTTTTTTTATTTTCGGTAAATGTAATGATGTGATATTTTGATATTGTGCCATGTTAGGTGATGATCACATGACAGAATATCATAGTATCATATCATCACATACACCAAAATTGGAAAAAGTTACTAACTCAGAACACCCTTACACTAAATTAAACCGGAAATCCCAATGTTTTTAAATTCGAGTTTTGTTTAATTAATTCATACAAACTATTCTTAATATGTGATATATTTGCGATTAGACCTATCACTTTTCTGCTCGAATATGAAAGCCTTACTTGATAAATATAAACTCAAGCCCTAACCTAATGTAGATTTGATTATGAAAAGCTAACAACCCAAAACTCAATTCAAATTTAACGAAAATTGAACCAAAATCTAAAAATGGAACAAGCTCGAAATCAAAATGATTCGAACTTGAAATGTTTATAATCTAAAATGAACTAAACCCAAACTTGATTCAAACTAAAATAACTTCAAAACTTTTTAAAACTCGAATTAACCTAATCCAAATTGACTCAATCCAATCGTAGGTTAAATTTCAATATCTTTGTTAAAGAAATTAATGTATATATTATAGGAAATGATGGCAAGGCACATGGCCACGGATTCTCATGCTCATTGTTAAATGCATTGGGAAGTTTATTGTTTTATTTAGCCTTAAAATTAAACTTTAGGGACAGAAGATCGTGAACTCTAATCATGAACGTCATATGCTCTAATATTCCTTACACATTTCTTTGTAAAAGATAAGTTTGATGGGGAGGGGGTGCTTTCTAGAATTTCACAGTTCCAATGGAAATAAAAATAAATTAATAAAACTTTGGTATTGGTGGTTCAATGAACTTGTTGATACTGCTCTCGCTTCATGCCATTGGATTCCTTTTATTATGTTTATTATAATTTCATCCTTTACGAAGATTCTATATCATATGCAAATTCAGCTTTTAGGGTTTGATTTTTTTATGAATATCATTATTTGATTTATAGTCAAGACTCCAAAATCATTTTGGAATCTTTTCCTACTTCTAAACTATGATCATTATTAGATTCATTCAACTATTTGGACTAAAGAAAAAGTATTCGAATTTTCAAAATTCCAGTCCTCGCTCAAATAGTAATAATTAAATTCGGTCATTTAATTTTTACCATTAAATTATTTGGTCATTTTCAGTCTATGTATTTTTCGAATTTTAAAATTTCAATCTTAATGCTATTAAATCTATTAATCAGCTTTTTTATAAATAATACGTAAAAAATAGCAATGCTAACATATCGTTACACATTTGAGAACACATTTGTCCCATAAAATTTTGTAAATAGCGAAAGTCAACTTTATAAACTTAATATCTACAATTGGATCAAAATTAAAGTTTCAAATTTTGAACACCATAATAATACGAACTTCCACATTGAATCAGAATTTAACCTATTAGAATGCCATTTTGAGTAGGTATATACGATCCCCCCCCCCCCAACTAAATGATAATGTTGTTGACGTGATAATAGACCATCTATATATATCCTTTGAGCTAGGTTTTAATGGTGTGTGGTCCTTGTGCAACAAGGCTATGAAAATCATCATCTATCTTTTGGTTCCCCTTTTTTTTTCAACAACCAATAATATACGCACAACTCACATGAATCATGGTCTCACTAATGCATATACATATATGTATATGTGTATGTGTATGTACACGTGTATGCACGAGTAAAAAAAATACGTATGAGAGGATCTAGTGATGAATGTTAGGACAAGGTGCATGAGATACAGAGATTTTGCAGGTTTTGTTTATGATGATGATGATGAAGAAACATGAACATTGACAGATTCTCAGTGTTCATGATGTTCATCACCATTTCATGACCTCGTCAGAGTTGCTGTTTTCTGGTTTTTGCAGCAGTCACGGGTGTTGTCTGCCAATTTGTAGTTTAAAAAGAAGACTTTTTTGGATTAATATATTACTTGGTATCTGAATTTGATTTCAATGTTCAATTTAATACCTAAATATTGTTTAAGTACTGGAGGGAAAAATGAATAAAAACTTTTTAAGGGTTAAAGTATAAATGTACCATTATATTAATTTGTAATTACGTAAAGTCAAGTCAAACTCGAGTTGTAAAAACTTAGATTCCCAAATATCAACTTGAACGTACTTTTTTTGTGTCTCAGTGTGCGAGATTTTTAATGTCTGAAGACCGAAACGACGTCGCCTGGAGCCAGACTGTATGGGCCAGCTGAAGCTTAAAACGAGTTATGGGCCTTCATTAAAGACCTGGTTTATGGGTGTTGAAAAATTATGTTTGGGCTTTTAAAATAAAATTTTGCAACATTCGTACTACAAAGTCATATATGGTTGACCTTTGATTTTTATTTTCCTTTGATGGGTGTTATTAGAGTATATCGTGTTGATAATGTAAAAGTATTATCATTTTTTATGTTGTTAAAAAGCAACACATTTTCGAAGTTTTGTTCCCAATTCTGAAGAAAACTTAGGGACGTTTCGTAAAGCCAATCAAAAGCATAAAACATGGTTTATATTGGTATTGTACTTTTTTTTTATCCATTTTGATATTAAATTTAACAATTTTTTATTATTAAATTTGAATTTCATAAAAAAAGTAATGATGTAACACATTATGGCACGCGATCATCTAAAACTTAAAGTCGTTATTTTTTAATTTTTAAATTTATATATTTTTTAAAAGTATTACATCATCACACTTTTATGAAATATAAGTTAAGGTGTTAAAGTGGACTTAACTCCTAAATTTAAGTGAAAAAACTCATTAACCCTCAATTTTATGCTAACATTTGTCAAACCCTAATTCCAAAAAGTAATTATAATTTTTAAAAAAAGCTACAATGTTCAAAGGCTGGTTATATTAATTTTCCGTTCAATTATTAAAAATTTAAAAAATTTAAAAAATAAAAAGAAGGAAAAAAATAATAAATATAAATAGTAGAACTGCAATCACGAATTTTGTAAACTATATTAATAAAACTAAATATTTAAATTAGCTTAAATCATGTATGACTGGTTCAAATGGTATTATTCAATTTTTATTCGGTTCGACCAATTTTTCATCGATTCAACTTTTTTCTAGTTTTATGACATTAGTTAAATAACCAATTTTTAATTCAATCTAGAAGTGAGCGTTCGATTGAATCAAGTCGAATAGAGTAAAAAATTTCGAGTTAATCGAGTTGACAAGTCCTATTTTATCATCCTAACTTGATTTAAATTTTTTTCGAATCAAGTCAAGTAAAATGAAATTCGAATCGAATCGAATCGAGTGAAATTGTTCGAATTAAAATAAAAAAAATTAAATATGTCAAATTAAAATCTTGTTATAGTATTACTAATTTTATGTTTGAGAACATAAACTTAAAAACTTTTTCAAAAGCTTTAGCATGATAAACTTGAATCATTAACTAACTTATTTAGATCCTCAAATTTATTACTTTAGAAAAAATTTAAAATTCTAACTTTCTTTGTATATATTTTTAGATTTTTTAATTTATTATAATTTTTAAAAATATAAATTTTGAAATTTTTATAAATTATTTTATTTTATTTTTATAATTTTTTTAAGAGAAAGGCCAATTTGTTCATTTTCAAAATTGACAGGGACAAAAGAGATATTTACACCGATTTGTTATTCGAATTATTCGAGTTATTTAAATTGTAAAATTCAACTTGATTCAAACTCAAAACTCGAATTACTTATTCGAGTTGACTCCAATAACTCGATTCAATTAACTCGAAATTTAAAAAAAAAAATCAATTTTTTCTAATCAAATCTTTCATCAATGAATTTTGTCATTTTTTAATAACTATCATTTTTAAATGAAGTAGCTTTTTAGGGTTGCTTTCTAAGGAATGGTTTAAATTTCTTATTTTAAATATAATATATAGGTAAAGGTACTATGGAGATTCTTATATTAGGATTTGGATTTCATTTTGACCCCTCTATTGAAAATAGGCAGATTAGTCCTTATATGTTAAATCAAAGAGCAAATTGGTCATTCTGTTAAAAATTTCATCCATTTCTATTGTTAAAAATTGGTCAATATACGTCAGCATAAGATACACGTGACACGCCAAGAGTCAATGTCTGGTTATTCTCTCACTTATATCAATTTTTAATGGTACAAAGGGATGATATTTTTAATAGAAATGACCGATTTACTATTTGATTTGATGTATAATGACTAATTTGTCTAATATTTGAATAGAGAGAACAAAATGCAATCTAACTTTTATTTTATGCATAAAACATTTAAAAGTTAAACATATCCTTAAAGTATTTGTTAAACTTAAAAAAAAAAAAAATCTCGTCACGTGAATTCAATAATTTTTTTTATAATAATAGAGATATATTTGGTCTAAACTATTTTCTCTTCACGATTAAATCGAGTTAAATCATGTTTGAATTTAAAACAACTGAGTTGAGTTGAGTGCATGTCAAATTGAAGAACGATAGAGTCCAATTTTTTCAAGAAATTTATTTTTCCCACAACACGAATACACTCTTTTATCATGAGTGAATTTACATTATTTAAGCCTAGAACAGGCTGTTGTATTATGAAGGTTAAATTCTACTATTAGTTTTTATATTTTTGTGAATGTTTTGAATTTAGTCCTTATATTTTAATATGATCATTGTAAGGCCCAAATTTATGTCCGAGCCCAAAAACAAACAGTCCAAAGTTTAATATAGCAGACCCAAACAAATCAGCCCAAACCCAACAAGCCTATTGAGCCCAAAATAAAAAATCAGAACCCTAGCCATTGTTTCTCGCCAGCACATCCAGCAGTCCCACACGCCACGCACTCGCCCCTCTGCATCGTGCGCGCCTCCACCACTGAGCCACGTCCGCCACGCCTGTGTGAAGTCCCCTCTTCCACCATGCATCTACAAAACAAGGGAAATCATTTGTAAAAAGAGGCTATAAAAGCTGAATAATTCAATGTGAATAGAGACTTTTTTTTTTTAACAAATACATAGAGGGGAGTACACAGATTAGAGGTTTAATATCAAAAGAGTCGGCTTCAAGAAATACCTAGGTTATTTTCTATTTCTATTTCTATTTCAGTTTCTTGTTTTGTTTTTACTTTAAATCAAAAAACAAAGAAGGAAAGCCTTACCTCGTTGGTGGTCGGAAGGGAGGAAGCCGAATGTTTTTTAATTTTCCGTGATCTTCGAGGGCTGTTTTGGACATTTTGAGGTAGATTTGAAGTGTAGGGTTTAAAATGGTCGATTTGGGGTATTTTTGGGTTTTTCGACCACCGTGTACGGTGGCCAGTGAGAGCAAATCAACGGCGGTCTGGCGCCGGTGCCTTGACCGGAGATCGCCCAGAAGAGAGAATTTTTGGGGGGGCTAGATTTAAAAAAAAAAAAACGAAGGAATGAATGATTTTTCAAAAAAAAAAAGACTTAAATAGGGTGATAGAACGGCTTAAATAGGGTGATAGAACGGCGTCGTTTAGTGCCTTGGGTCTAGACCCCAAAACGGTGTCATTTTGGCTCCGACCCGACCCGCTTTGCCTAGGATCCGCGTGTTTTCAAGCGGAAGGGCTATTTGCGCTTTTAGCCCTTCCGCGTTTTCATGATTTCGCAATCAAGTTTTTATTTTTTTATTTCTGCCCCACAATTCCACTGCGATTGGAATCTGGTCCCTTCCTAGGCTGTGCGTTTTTGGAGGCCAGGGTTAATTTCTTTTTTGGTCCCCCCTCCTTTGGGGCGCATTACATTTTGACCCTGTTCGATGTTTTCACTTTCGATTTCACCCCAAATCTCCATTTTAAACTCAATTTAGCCCCTTTTCGAAATTATTCTACTATTTTATTATTAAATTGAATAATCCATTACTATTGTTATTCTAATATTACTATCATTAGTTTTCTCATTATTATATTCCTTAGTATTATTATTACTTTTGTTAGTACCCCTTTTTTTATACATTATTATCTATAATTGTATGTATTTTTATTATTTTATTATTACCATTATTTTATTACTATAATCATATTTTTTATATTTTTTATATTTATTATTATCGTTATTTTTATTACTAATATTATTATTACTTTCAATAGTACTATTTATTATTTCTATTTTTAACTACTATTTTTATTATTATCACTATTAATTTCAATATTGTTACTATTATTTTATTATTAATATTAATATTATTTTTACTATCACTGTTATTATTATTTTCATTACTATTAATACTATTATTACTATTATTATTACTAATTTAATATCATTATTATTTTTTATTGTAATTATTATTTTTAACATTACTATTACCATATCTTTTTAATTTTATAATTATTATATTCATTAGAATTATTTTTTTTGTCACTATTTTTTGTATATACACATATTGTTATTATTATAATTATATTTTTCATTCTCATTATTATTTTTACTGTCAACATCATCATTGCTATTTTTTATTATTGCTATTTTTTTTACTATTATTTATTATTTCTTATTACTATCATTTCATGTAGATCGATGATTTTGAATTATATTTTAATGTATTTTTATTTTTGCTTTTATTTACTCTTTTACCCAAATTCATAAAAAGTGTTTCACAAAGGTAATAGTTTGTGCTTGGAAGTTTAGGAAATCGTGCCCTAACGTGCTGGGTTTCGAATTTCCGTTCGTCCAAAAGACTAAATATCCTTTTAAGATTTTGACCGTGTTTTTTCAACTTCAAAAATAAGGCAATATTTCATGTTTAGAAATTCGAAGAATCGTATCCTAACGCGCTGAGTTTTGGTTTTTTTTTTCGTTTGGCCAAATAACGGAATACCCTTTTTAAATTTGCAATGCATGAATTTTGGAAATCATGAAATGATCTCGGTGTCTAGGGTTTGAAATATCATATCCTAACGTGCTGGATGTGATATTTTATTCTTTCAGAACAGGAAAATTTCGATATCCAATTCGAATTATCCAAACATCTTCTAAAGGATTCATACTTTAAAATCTCTTCCAATTTTCGATATTAGGACATTAATCAATCAATAAGGTACCAATTTTGAGCATTGTGAGGGTGCTAATCCTTTCTCGTGTATAACCGACTCCCGGACCCGTTTTCTTAAAATTCGTAGACCAGATGTTTTCTAAGGTGACCCAATCACACTTCAAAAAAAAAAAAAAAGATTGGTGGCGACTCTATTTTCCTTTTTAAAGTCGGTCCATTTTTCAAACAAAAAAATGGTATCCACAATCATATTAGTTTTTGTATTTTTAAATTGGTGAATTTTAGTTTATGTTCTTTTTTTTAAATTTGAAAATTTAGTTAAAACCCAAACAGTAGCAGTTAAATTCATTTGGATTATTCTAAGTCCCTGTACTTTTTAAATTTTAAAATTTTAGTTTTAATACAAATGATAATCGTTAATTGTAACAGCCCGATTATGACCCTAATCGGAACGGTGGTTTCGGGACCACGAATCTGAGTTAGAAAAATATTTTAATATTATTTTCTGTGTTAATTATATTTGAATTAGCATGTGTGAAAATTTCGTATAAAAATTTGAGTGTTTGTGTGCTTAATTAAATAAAAGGACGTACTCACATAAAATAAAAATTTGATGGTTAGTTGTGAAAGTGCTAAATTGGTGTTGTCTTTTAAATATAAGGATTAAGAATGCAATTAGCCAATCTTTAAGTTAGTGGACGGCAAGATATTAATGATATGTGTTTTATATGTTTTATATATTAAAGTTTATATTAATATTATATTATAAGTTATTATTTTATAATGAAATAAAAACATTAAAGAAAAAAAGCCATTATGTGTGTTCATCTTTCTATTTGACCGAAAATACCAAGAAAAAAGAGAAGGGTTTGAGTTTTGCTATATTCGGCCATCTCAACTCAAAATTCAAGATCAAGAACAAAAAGGATCGGGACTGGATCGGGGAAAGACGAAGTTAATCGAATAGTCAGAATAACAAAGTCCATCTATTTCCGAGGTAAGTTTTAAGCAATTGGATGAAATGAAATTTGAATATATATAGTTGAATTAGGCATATTAAAATACATTTGCCGAATGTGAAATGGAATGGGATCAAATATTTATAAATTAGCCGAATGTAAAGTTGGTGTATATATAAATGTATAAGTGTTGGTTCATGGAGTAATGTGAGTATATGAATGAGTAAAAAGGTAGCTAAATGTGAATATGAAATGAGAGAGATGTTTGTTTTGAATAGATGGATGCAAATATATATATACATGTATATTAATTGTGCCGAATGAGATGGTATGACATAATGAAATTGAGTTGTTGTTGGATATTTGAATATTTGTGTATGTATGTATGAGAATGAAATTTTAAGTGTTCGCATAAATAAAGAAAGGTTCGGATAAGAGGCACTATGTGTGCGAGCTTAAACACCGAGCACTGTGTGTGCGAAATCGGTTGAATGGCACTATGTGTGCTGAAAATGAGTAATGGCACTAAGTGTGCGATACATTACCGGAAGATGGCACTATGTGTGCGAATTATCAAGTAACGGCACTAAGTGTGCGATACGTTACATGAGTTGCACTATGTGTGCGGATTATCGAACCTCTCAAGGACATGAACCAATGAATGGATATAACCAAAAGAGACATGTAGGTAAGTGATGCATGGAAATTGAATAACGTGGTGCTAATGAGGTAAGTTGCTTTTGTATACTAAATTATGGAAATATGATAAATTCATTAACTTTTGAGCTTGTTTGAAATGGATATAGGGCTTGTGATCATTCGGTTTTGGAGATCTAATGAATATGATATTATTGTATAGTAAAATGCTATATGTAATGCTTATACGAACCAGTTAATGATCAAGTTGAATTGATTAAAATTGTATAATGATTTGTTGTATATCTCTTTTTGCTTATAACTTACTAAGCTATATTAGCTTACTGTACATGTGTTTATTTGACTATTGTATAGATCTTGAAGTCTAAGTGTGCAAATTTTAAAATACTGAGCACTAAGTGTGCGAAATCGGTCGTTATGCACTAAGTGTGCGAAATCGATCGTTATGCACTAAGTGTGCGATTAATTTTTATATCTTGGATTGAATTTTGGGTAAGTGGATATTATGAGATGATATTAATTGAAATCAAATAAGAGTGATAAATTAGTTTGGATGGAATGTATCAATTAATTTTATAGTTCAATTGATATGAGTTGACATGGAGTAATTGTAATACCCCTATACCCGGTTCAATTATGCAAACCTGGTATAAGATTATTACATTTGGTGCCAAAACAATTATGGCCAGATACTATCTAATTAAAACATTTGAATATAATATTTTAACTTTCCAACCATTTTTGATAACATATTTATTGTTTATTAATTAATTCCTTATGTACCAAAATACTTCAATTAACTCAAAATAGATAGAATTTCAAGAATCTATATTTTAGTCTCTATCACGTGGGAACACCTTTGAACTACATATGTACATGCCATTTTAATACAAAATATAGTACCTACTTTTGAAGTCCTTGAGGATGTGATGAGATAAGAGATCTTCTAGTTGGACTTCTCTTCCCAGTCTAATTATACCTACGCTGTTAAAATAAACGCGTTAAGCGGTGAAGGCTTAGTAAGCATCACAAGAATAATTAAATAAGTAAATAATCATAACAAAATATTTTAAACTCATTCAATTATTACATATCTATTGACATATAAGTCTCTTTAACTATGCATTGCTTAAATAAATTTAACTTATCTTTTGTAAGGTATAAAAATTACCTTAACACATCGTTGATTCACTTTGTTCTCATTTCACTTTCTTAGCCCAAAGTAGACTTTATAGAACACACCGGATATACTGGAACAAATACAGAGGTGCATTATGATGCACAAGTGAACAGAGCACCAATGTGCTAATAATCGAGAGAGCACCAACGCGGTCGATAATCGAGAGCATCGACGTGCTAATAATCGAGAGCACCAACGTGCTAATATCGAGAGCACCAACGCGTGCTAATATCGAGAGCACCAACGTGCTAATATCAGAGAGCACTGATGTGCTAATGTTCCTTAATATCCCAGTAGTTCTAAATTTCGTCTACTTGGGCATTAAAGTTGAATCTCATATATTTAAATAATTTACATAAATATTTCAAAAAAAATAAATAACAATAATTTAAAATTCTTGTAGTATTTACATCAAAAGGTTGAGGTGAAATAAATTCTTCTTCCTTCACTCCTTAACCTTCTCTTTTCCTTTTCCTTCAATTCGGTCCTCTCCTTTTCTTTTTTCTTCAATTTCATATAAACATATAACATTTATATGTTAAAAATAATCAAATAATTTCCTGTACTATAAAATAAAATAAACATGTATTTTATGATAAATTCATCCTTTCTTACTTTTGCTCACATTTCAATTTAATCCTTTACTCATAAACTTATTCAAAGCTGTCTACTTGAGTCACAGTCACTAAATTATTTATTTTCTAGAGCTACAGAACTCCAAATGAAGAACCGTTAATTTTCCCTGAAACTAGACTCACATGTCTTCATACCATAAAATTTCCAGAATTTTTGGCCTAGCCAATTAGTGCAGTTTATTCATCAAAGTCACCCCTGTTCTGCTGTCTGGCAGTTCTGACCCTTCTTCACTAAAAATTAATTATCTCTTTATACAAGATTCATATGATGTTCACGTTTATTTCTATTGAAAATAGACTCATTCAGAATTCTAATCATATAACTTTAAGCCTCTAATTATTTTTCTCCAATTTTTTATGATTTTCCAAAGTCAGAACAGGGGATCCCGAAATCCCTCTAAACCAGTCTTACAAAAATATAAATATCTCAAATTACAGAATTCATTTGCTTTCCCTATTTCTTTCATATGAAAATAGACTCAATAAGCTTTAATTTCATATCTCATTCAACTTCTAATTCCACTTCTACGATTTTTGGTGATTTTTCAAAGTTACTCTACTGCTGCTGTCCAAAACAGTTTTCTTATAGCTTATTTTACAATTAAATCCTTTACCCAATTCTAACTTCAAATTCTTTCAATTAAACCACTAATTCATCTTTTTGTTCATCATATGCTATATTCAACAGCTTTAAAACTTCAAAAACTTCAACTTAAATTCATCAAAACTTTGTTCTAAAACTTATAAAGCATCAAAATTAAAAGAAAAGGACTAAATTAGCTTACCAATTAAACTTCCAAGCTTCAAACTTTCAATTTTCCCTTTTCTTCTTTCTTTTCTCTTTTTTTCTTTCTTTCTTCCTTTCCCCTGCTCTCTGTTTCGTTTACTTCTCTGTTTCTTCTCTGTTTCTATATCTTTCTAGTCTTTTTCCTTTAGTCTATTTATATATATAATAATAAAATATAATAATATAATAACATACTTTATAATTAATATCTAATATATATATCTATATCCATATACACGTTTTTAACTAAAAAAATCTAGGATTTTTTTCAGCCTCAACATTTAAAAATGGCATAATTGCCTTTTTAGTCCTTTATACTTTCTTTTAATCTATAATTAAACTTTTGCACCTTTTTCAATTTAATCCTTTTTCTCAAATACTTCTAATTAAGTCAAATTCACCTAAATAAAACCTTATTAAACACACAACTAACTTCATAAACATTTTTAATAAATATTTTATGAGTCCGTTTACTAAAAATGGAGACCTGATAACTCATTTTTCAATATCCATACTTTTGAGGTCGTTACAGTAATGCTTACAAAATCTCATTGATTTATACATGAATTTTATATATTGTATTCGGCCATGTGGAAGTTTGTATAAAGAATCCATTTGATTAGTTTTAAATATTGAATATGTAATTTATATGGATTTGAAGTGCAAGTATAAGTTCGGTAAGTAAAATATATATATGCATGCGAAACCTATTATCGAAGGTTTGAAAGTTCGGCCTTTGGTATATGAAACGAGAAAAATTTCGAAAGGTGATATGAACTAAAGTCATGGTTATAAACCTTGGTTGTGAGTATATTATTCTGACTTTGTTAGTGCAGTGTTATAATGCATTATTGTTGTGAAATTGCTTATAACTGACTAAGTGTAAGGCCCAATTTAAAACCCGGGGCCCAATACCCATTAACCAAGATCAGGAAAATAAAAAAGTCTGTTAAATTGGTCCATTTACAATGGCCCAATTACAACTTCAGCCCAATACAACCTGAAAAACAGAAAACAGGAACCCTAGCAATTGCTCCTTGCGCCGTCAGCAGTATTCCAAAGTTGCACGTCTCGCGTCCCCGAGTCCAGCGCCTTCACGTCTCCGGTGGTGCACCTACAAAACAGGAAGCAATACAACACGGAAAAGGGGATTGTAGTTCGATTTTATTATATTTTTAGGGGGTTTTTTAGGATATAAAAGAGATACAAACGATTGTAAAAGAGACCCTTTTTTTTAAAACACACAATATTCACGCTTCTTCAGAGAGTAATATAAGGAATCAAAGAGAAAAAGGTTGATTCGTTTTCCATTTATTTATTTCTTTTTTCTTTCCGAAGTTGTATCTGGGGATTTAGGGGATTTTCTTTTTTTTTAAGGATATTATAAAGTTTTTTTTTTAAAAAATAAGAACAAATGAAATAAGGAATAAAATACTTGTTGGTCGCCGGACTGATGGTTACACGGCGGCAATTGGGCAGCGAAGGGGAACTCAAACCCTAACAAAATAAGAAAAGGGGATGTTTGTTTTTTGTTTTTGGAAACAGAGAGCCGAAATGAAGGAAAATGTGTGTTTATTTTTGTTTTAAAGATTAAAAGGGAATAGTGCCTTTTAAGGGGGGAAGGCCCCACGTGGTCACCTGCTTTTGCAGGTGGATTTGCGCAATTTCACCCTTAATGGGTAAATTACGCTTTCGGTCCTCCTATTGTGCCCCTGTTTCGATTGCATCCCTCTTCAACTTTCTTCTTTTCTTTTAAATTTGCCCCTGAATTTTATGCGCCGTTTCAATTTGGTTCGCGTTCAGGCGCAGTGTTTAGAAACTTGGGATAATTTCGTGTCTAGTCCTTTAAGATTGTGTGCGCAATTAAATTTGGTCATTTTCCTTTTATTTGCTTCACGATTTTGCCCCAAAACTCCTGTTTTTGATTCGATTTAATCCCTTTTCGTTTATTTTGGCTATTTTATCATTAAATTAATTATTTTTAATATTGTTTATTACTTTTATGTGTATATTATTATAGTTGTATTCTCTCTATTATATCTACTGTTATTATATATATTTTATTATTTTTATTATCTATTATCATTATATTTATTACTTTTATTATTATTAATTTTTTTAATACTTTTATTATTATTAATTTTTTTGACTATGTTTTTATTAATACTATTATTTTTTTACTATTACTTTAATAATTATTATAGTTACTATTCATATCACTTTTATTTTCACTACTGTTTTTTAAGTATTATTATTATTGTTCTATTGATAAATGTTGTTTTTAACTAGTACTATTATTATTATAATTATGTATTTACTATTATACGTACTATGATTTTATATATTATTTTGCTTATTTCTTTTTGTATATTATTATATTTATATTTCTATTATTAATATTTTTTTGCTACTATTTTTTTAATACTATTATTCTAATTTTATTATTATTTTCTTATTGGTATATGTTTTTTTTGCTTATTGTTGTTACTATCCTATTATCATGTTTATATTGTAGTGTCATATTTATTTGTTTTTACTATATTTTTTTTGTTACATTCATTAGAATTATTATCATCTTTTTATTTGTCATTATTTATACATGTACATATATTATTATTATTATGTTTATGTTTATGTTTATTATTCCCATTATTGTTCTCCTTTATTATTACCGTGTTCACATTTCAATGTTTTTTTCTTGTTTTTTAAAAAATTCATAAAAAGGGTTTCACAAGGGTAATATTGTGTGTTTGGGAGTTCGGGAAATCGTGCCCAATTGTGCTGGGCTTCTATTTTTCGTTCGTCTAAATCACTAAAGATCCTTTAAAGATTTTGATCATATTTTTTGAAAATAAGGCAATGTTTCGTATTTGAAAGTTCAAGAGGTTCGTCTCCAATCGTGCTGGGTTTCGATTTTCTATTCGTCCAAACGACCAAACATCCTTCAGAAATTTTAACTGGTTTTCTGAAATAAAAGGCAATATTTCATGATTGGAAATTCTAGGAATCGTACCCAATCGTGCTAGGTTTCGGTTTTTAGTTTGCCCAAATAGTGACATACCCTTTTTCAAATCGCAATACATGGGTTTTGGAAATCATGAAATGATCTTGGTATCGAGGGTTTGGAACATCATGTCCTATCGTGCTGGATGTGGTATTTCATCTTTTCGGAACAAGAGAGTTTCGATATCCAATTCGAGTTATCCAAACATTTTTCTAAAAGATTCATATTTTAAAATCTTTTTAATTTTAGACATTAAGGACATTAATCAATCAATAAGGTACCAATTTTGGGCGTTGCGAGGGTGCTAATCCTTCCTCATGTGTAATCGACTCCCGAGCCCGTTTTCTTAAAATTCGTAGACCAAAATGTTTTCTAAAGTGGCTCAATCACACTTCAAAAAAAGGATTGGTGGCGACTCCATGTTCTTAAAGTCAGCCCGTATTTTCAAACAAAAAATGGTTTCGACACTAAGCTTTCGAAGCTTACTTTGTGTATTTTTCTTATGATTATAGAGTTTTAGAGACTTGCTCGGGTTGGAAGTCGAAGGAGATCTCATCATACTATCTAGTTTTCGCTTCGGTAAATAAATGCTTGAAGATTTGGTTATGTGGCATGTATAGACTAGTTATGATATGGTTGGTTTTGAAATTATATATATAGCCATCCGAAAATGGCTTGGTTATGATGTTAATGGTTGCGTATTCGGTCTTGTCTTAAGTTTAATTTGGAAGTATGTTTTATGGTAAATATGTTTGTAATGTGGTTATATGATTTTGCAATGAAACAGTTTTTGGTTAGCAGCAGCGACGTGATTTTGAAAAATCACCAAAAATAGGAGAAATGAAATTAGAAAGTGAATAGGATATAGAATTAAAGCTTATTGTGTCTATTTTTATATGAAAGAAACAAAGTAGGCAAAGGAATTTTATATTATGAGATATTTAAATCTTAGTGAGACTAGTTCTGAATGACTTCGTGATCTCCTATTCTGTTTTGGAAAAATTATTAAAAATTGTACAAAAATAATTATGGAGCATAGTTTATATGCTTAGAACCCTCAATGAGTCTATTTTTGATTGGAATAAATGAGAATATTAATTTAATTCCGTACAATGTGATAACTAAGTTTTTGTAAGGATAGGTCAGAACCATCAAACAATGAAACAGGGGAAATTTTAATGAATAAACTGTACTAATTGGCCGCATGAAAAATTCTGGAAAAATTATAGTAAGAAGATATAGAGTCTAGTTTCAAGAAAAATTTACGGATCTAAATTTCGAGTTTCGTAACTCGAGTTATAGTCAATTTAGTCAACATGACGCAAATAGACAGTTTCAATTTTTATGCTCCGAATTAATAATTAACTCTAGTAATGCCTAATGCTCGACTCCGGCAACGGTCTCCGGTAAGGGGTGTTATATTAATCTATTAACTGAATTTTTTTTAGTGAGTAATGTATAAAAATAATACATATATGAAAATATGTTTACCACATCAGAATTTGGAAATATCATAACTTAATTTAATAAAATTTAACAATTATCTTTTGGTAAGTACTGAAATTTTAAAATTTGAAAATTACAGGGACAAATAGCAGAATTTAACCTATTATGAAATAGGAACCCGTCCCTTAAATAAAGGAACCGCGCGTTGCCGCCATACTCTGCGACTGCGAAAGATAGGAGGACGGGAATTTGTGTTCTTGGTCGTTTTTTGGCGAAAAAATAATTAATTGAAGTGTATTTGAATCTTCAATTTCGTGTATGGATCCACGATACACCGCCGAAATATTCAAGTAAGTTTCAACCCTAATTTAATTTTTTTTTTCACGAAAATTAGGCTTACCTTTTTTCTTTAATTTATATTTTTTTAGGCATTTGGAGATGCAGAATGAGCTGCTTTTAGAATCTCAATCATCAATTTCTCATCAATTGCATAAGCTTCAGGTCATTTTCTTTTCTTTTTGTATTTTTTCATGGTTTAATTTCGTCTTGCCAGTCCAAGTGATTATCAAAATAAGAATCGTTAAGTAGCGACACTAAAAAAGACAAGGTGTTCGATGAAATGCTTAACACAAATTATAATGAGATGGGGATGTCTGGGGTTAATGATGAAACCGAGATTATTGCTAATGTTGACGAGGTGATCAATATTGAAGGAACCAAAGATTTGATTCCAACACCCAGCTTGAGTTTCAAGTCTACTGGTAACAACAAGATAATGAGTATTTGGATCTGAAACATTGTTTGGTTCAGTTGATGAGTCTAAGAGATTTGCAAGGGTACTAGCTAAGGCTTTTGATAGTGAAGTATCTCCTAGTGTAGGCTGTGATAACCTTTTGTTGTTTGATCAGTACTGTCAAATGACTACCGTTACGACAAAGGTTTCTCGGTTTGTGTGTGATTATAGTTGTAAGGGTCATTATGTTTTTACAAGAACGAGGGAGTTCGTGAGGCCATTTGTCGGTTCGATTTTACAGAGTAGATTTAATGGTTATACTATTCAGAGGTGGTCATTTATCTCCTGCTTTGATGACAGTTCTGGTATTATTGTTGTTCATGACATGGGTATAGAGAAGCAAATTACTGCAAGAGCAGTCTCTTCAATATTAGTAGTGAAAGTGCTAATGCCTACCTAAGCTCTACAGTTGGGATTGCCTTTGATCTTTCATTTTGGTGATGATACTTCTCGTGTCTCTCTTTCGACCATTAAAGAGGGTATATTCAAGGTAAAGATCGTTGCTGGACATATTAACCTTGGAGGTAAAGATTCTGATTAAAGAATTTTGAAGCACTTGATGGCTCTGGATTTTATCTATTCAGGAAATTCTATTGTTGATTATGGAGCTTTTATTGGATAATCAGTAGGTATTAGTGAACGATTTAACAACTGAGATGGTGCATCTACCCTCGGGCAAACAATTCACCAAGTTGGTTGAAGTAGTTAGGAGGGGTATGAAGTTAGTAATGGGTTTAGACTTTTGGTAATGGGTAGGATGAATTGCAGTGTTGATGTAAAGAGGACAATGCTTATTAGGGATCTCATTGAAATTGTTGTTAAAATTTGTAGTAGATTCTCGGTGGGAGGGTTTTTATTTATTTATTTTGAGTTGGAAGTAGGGCTTTTCAAAAAAAATAAAAATCATGTTAGTATTTTAACAAGAATAGTTAATGATTTAAGTGTATTAAATGATATTATAAAAGTAGAGGAATTAAAGTATAATAATTAAATCCCGAATTTGAGTATAGTCTAGAGATCAAGACCATAATTCAACCAAAAAATATCCGGAATAACACCTTAGTTTCCTATTTGTAGGTAGAAGAAGAGATGTTGATGCGTAAATTTCATGAACTTATGAAGGCTCAAGCTGTAAACAAAAAGGTATGCCTTTCATTCTCCTTTTGGTACAAAGGACTCGTAAAGCTGTTGTAGATGCTGGTATTCTTGTTCAATGTTGCCTTTTTAAGTGACTGTATGAACCAATTGATTAAACCGTGTGTTGTATGTTTCGATATTTAGACCTTGTTAATAGAATTACATACCAAGGAGATGTTATCTCATTGAATTTTGAAGTATATTTTGGTTATACTTATAACCAGAGTACTGGATATGATTTGTCTAATACTATTGCTTTTTCTTTTACTTGAACAGAATGAAAACAATGGTAACATTTCCACTGCTTTAGTTGATCCAGCCTGCATTGAAGGTGATGAAACAGGTAATTCCGCTCCTTTAGTTCTTGTAAAGAGCAAGGAACAATTGTGAAAAAAGCTTTGCTCGAGTTTAAATCTCAATCATGAACTCTGGTAACTTTTTAATGTAGTGTTAAAAGTTCTCTCCCTCTTTTGAATTTCAATGATTGCTGTATATTTTGGAAGCGATTTCGGTCTTTTCTTTTTCTTATTTTGTTGGTTCTTTAAGATCACCATAGGTCTTTTCCTATTGTAGACAACTTTGACGTTGAATGTGAATGTGGTTAACTTCATGAATCAAGCTGGTTACTGCCAGAGGACGTTTCTCTGTATGCTAATGCGAGAATTTGTGAATGTACAAAGTATCAACAGAAATGATAGCTTAAAATTATAGTATACCATTGGTTCTTTAAGGTTGGTGGCTTTAGTGAATTGAGAATCTATATATATATAGCTCAGTTCACAGGCAGGTAACTTGATAGCTGGAACCTTTGCCTTGCATATGCTTTGAATTTGGATGTTTTGAACTGTTGTTATAGGGATGGTTTCCCTTAGGGTTAAATCACTTTTTGGGGTTTGAATTTGGAAATATTCCAACATTGGGGTTTGAACTTTTTTTGGTCCAAGTTAGGCCTTGAACTTGGTAATTATTCCCCCATTGAGGTGAGCTTTTTTGTCCAAGTTAGGCCTTGAACTTGGTAATTATTCCCCATTGGGGTGAACTTTTTTGTCCAAGTTAGGTTCTGAACTTGGCAATTGTTCCCACATTGAGGCTTGAATTTTTTTTTTGTCCAAGTTAGTCCCTGATATTTCCTTAAAAACGCTAAAATTTAGGCTTCAATGTGAGAACAATTGTCAAGTTTAGACCCCAAATAGTGATTTAATCCTTTCCCTTAAAACCATGAATTTCAATATTGAATTTTGATTTTTCCAGTTTTATTGGCTGTGGGATTTTCGATTTAGGACACCATTGTTGGCTGAATTATGTTATTAATTGTCCAGTTATGAAGTAATAACCAAAGAACTCTCCATAAAGGGTAAAAAGCAGCATTCACTAGGCTGCCCATTTAAGTGACACTATTTGCAAGTTATTCCCTTTGTACAGACTTGATGTGCATGTTTATACCCATAAAAAATAATTTAGACGTCTCTTCAGTATTAAGAGTTTGAAAACCTTTTAGATGAGTGAATAACTTTTCCATGGAAGTACAAAAACCTCTTAATGAGCTCCATTCATGTTATAGATCTGATCACATTGATGAAAAGACTGAAGAATTTCAAGAGTTATCTCTAGAATTATTTATTTGATGATGGCCAACAAAAATTATAAATTATTGAACTTCACTCAACTTTTTAGGCATCTTAGACAAGATTGTTGATATCGAAGAAAACAAGCTAAATTTGTTAGGTCAAATTTTGCTATTAACCTTTTAATATAAGTAAATTATGGATTTAGTCATGTTCTCTAATTTGATTATTTTTAGTTCTTCGAATTTTGAAATTTTGATTTTGATTCAAAAAATAATTGTTAAATCCATTAACTAAAATGGCATAGTTTTGTCAAGTATTACGTGGAAATAGTAAGTTAACATAGCATCATATATTTGATAATATATTTATCACATAAGGTTTTGAAAATGGTAGAATTTAACTTAATGTACCTTTATTGCATAAGTTTTTTCTTTTGGGTATGATTAATGTATTTTTCATATTTGTTTTACGATCTATGAAGACAAGTCCTTTTAGGGTTGATGGTTGTCTCTCTCTACACTATCATCTCCAAGGCTTAAGTTTGGATTGGTGGAGTTTTTCTAATTTTACAAAAAATTTTCTTAATTTTTATTGTTTAACGGTCAAGAAGAGTCTTCAAATTATTGTTTAGAAATTAGTTTTGAAATTTTAAAATATTTTAATTTAATCCTCAAAGTATCAATATTGTATTAATTAGGTCCATTTGTCAATCTAGTTGTTAGTTTAACGTTAAATGTTAGATTGAGTTTGACATTAAGCATATTTGGAGCACCTTAACTAAAATTTAAACACATGTACTTATAACATGAACAACTTGGATATGTTGTGTTAAAAAAATAGTAAATTTTAACGACAATGTTTTTTTTTTTTTAAAATGTTAATCAAACTTTAAGCACATATGTTTCAAACATAATTCACACATATCCAAGCAAGAATTTAATTCCTAAGTGACGACTTGATTAATTGATTCTAATAGTTTAATACTTCAAGGGCAAAATTAAAATATTGAGGTTTAGGGACTAATTTAAATTTTAGAACATTGTTTAAGGACATCTTTTGCAATTATATTTTTTAAAAATAAAACATATCGATATATGTACACTTTTTAACTTCACTTGCAGAATTAAAAAACTACACCATCAACATACATATTAATTATTTATTGGAATGAATTATTATCTGGCATCTAGTGAATGTTTTTTGGTATTATTAACATCCATTTCAGGGCCCATTTTCAGTATCCATGGTTTCCATTCTTAAAAATGTCAGTCTCTAATATTTGAACATGCGATTTTTTTTTAAAGTATTATATATTTTATTATTGTATTCAACATTTATCAGTAGTAGCTATTGAAGTTTTTTTTACTATTTATTTAAAATTTATTTTTAGAATTTATAATCTAAAGATATACGTGGTTATAAATTTTTTTAAAAAAAATAACTACGAATGCACGTAATAATTAGTTATTGAAAGAAATTATTATTTATTGGCCTTACCAGCAAAAATTGTTGAAGCAAGATAGGGACCAAAATTACTGTACCAAGATATTTGAAGCAAATTTCAAATAAATAAATAGATTAATTTATAAATGAACTGTATATGATATTTTCCTTTGGCATTATCTCACTTACATAATTAGTCATAAGTTGCATGTAAGAAAAAGCCAAAAGAAAAAGAAAAAAAAAAGTGTTTGATTACAAAAGTTGACATCTTTGATGAAAACTCTTGTGACATATAGCAACCTTTTTAGGTGTCTATTTGCCCCCACAGTAATAATTGGTTTTGATTAGGTTGAAAGGGAATTTTTCATGCTTTTTTTTCAGGAATAATATAGAAAAACGGAAGAATAAAGAATTTTTTTTAATTACCCAAATAATATAGATTGTGGATGGAAACTTCAAATCGGCATGGCTGTTCGACGATTTTAGATGAAAATGAGGTAATAATTGTGTTAAAAAGTGATATGGAATTCTCATAATCTCAAATTGATAGGCGAAATATTGTTTAGGTTCTTGATGGTTCGTCATGTTGAAACTTTGGATTTTATTTATATTTTTAAAATCATTTTTATTTTTAAATTTTAAATTATTTTTTATGATTTTTATTTTTTAAAAATATTTTTTTATTTTTTCTAATTTTATTTAAAAAATTATGTACTTTTAAAGGGTGAAGATAAAATTGATAAAAATTACAGTCAAGGGCCAAAAACATTATTTTACATTTGCCATCATTAACTTTAATGGCAAAAAAAAGATGAAGGGGTCAAGAATTTTAAATTAAAAAAAGCATAAGAACTTAATGCCTCAAAATAAAAAAATATAACAACTAAGTTTCAAAAGAGTATTAAATTTATAAATTATACCGGTAGATGATGCATCAAATGCAAATCTAAATAATAAAGCATCGTATCAAATAGCTTAAAATGAATTAAAATGGCATATATATGTTTCTAAGAAATCGTATAGGCATTGTGAATAGAGATTAGAGGTTATGAAATGGAGGTGCAACCATACCAAATGGCATTCAAGCTTTAAATTACTATTTGCACAATGTGGAAGTCTAAGCTCATTTAATTTTTTTTCCTTTAAAACTAGATATTATCTATACAATTTTTGTCAACTTGGAATTTACCCTTTAAAAATACATAAATTTTTAAATAAATTTAAAAAATTAATTTTTCATATTTTAAATAAAAAACATAAAATTATAAAAATGAAATCTTTAAAATTCAAAAAATAAAAAATAATTTTTGGCAAAAATATCTCATCTAATATTTGACAATTTGCAAACTAGAAAAAACCAAGCTTACTAGGAAGGGAGTGACTCTTTGCAGTTTTGCATATCAAAAGGTATAAAAGTGGAAACTAAAATTTACAAATAAATCATCTGTACCATTTAAGTAGCTGTGGTTTGGATTTCTTTTTTCTTTTCTAATTTCCTTATTCAAGCTTCACCCGAATGTGTCCCATAATCCATTTTACTATTAAAAACAAAAATATACTTTTTAAACGTTAATATTTATATAAATTTTTATTTAATACATATTTTCGTAATTAATACATGTTTTTATTTTCATATTTACGTACTACATATGGTAGTTCAGGTTGAACGAATCCAAACTTGAAAAAAACCTAGTTTGGAGCCGATCTATTAGTGACCTTTAAATAGATCTATAACTTTATTTTAATATGAAGAGATGGACTTGGAGGACAGAAAAAATGGTTCACCTCCAATTCTCTTTGTGCTCAAGATTTTTTTAGCTAGTATTTTCCATTTCATCTCATCCTTCTTGAATTGTTTCTTGATTTTATCCTTGAAATTCCTAAAAAAAAAATAAATTGAAAAGTTAGGGTCTCAATCAGTCATTAGAATAAATAAGATTGGATAAATGAATGGCTTTGGTAAAAAGATGTCTCTAATCTCTTTTAATTTTGATATTTAACAAAGTTTAGAATAATTAATCACTGTCAATTTCGAAAGTGAAGAATTAAGGACAATTAATCACGACGTTAGTGGTTTTGTCAATGGTACATTTTTTTTTATTGGTATAATAACAAATTTAGCTCGCAACATCTACACATTATGTCATTTTGGTCTTGATTTAATAATTTTAGCTTACAACATTTATGCAAAAATAAAAATTGAGGGCTAATTTGTTGTTATACCAATCAAAATTATGTACTATTGACGAAAACATCAACAACATGAGTCCTTAGCTCAATTTCGAAATTAATAGGGATTAAATTACTTCAATTTTTTAAGAGGAATCAATTTGCTTAATATCGAAATTGAGGACTGGAGAAGTGTTTTTACCTAACTTTTGCGGATTAGATTAGTTATTTTAGTGAACAAAATTGACATCAAGCATGTTGCTTGGTTTTTAATTACCTGCACAAAGGAACTCTGCATGAACCTGAATCCGCACAGAGACGGGAGTGTAACTCGAGGAGCTGCCACATTCTTTTGCAATGGATGCAGCCGCCGGGGACTCTCAACTTGCAACCGGCGAAATGGCGAACAAGCAATTCAATCCCTTTGCAGGCCTCGTAAGTGCAAGGTTTTTGGTCGTCTTTTAAATCCTTATCGCATGGACCAATTGTCCTGCATCCGTCTCTGCATATGTGAACAAGGGCCTCCATTGCTTCGTATAATTGAAGGTAAATCTTCCGCTCGTTCAATTTTCTGATTCTCTCCTTCTCCATCTGGGAAAATCACATTTACCGGTGTAAGATCAAAGTGATAATAACAATGGAAAACAGCCTTAAAGACATATCCTTACTTGTTCTTCATAGATCATGGATTCCAAAATTTCTTTTTCCAGTGCTGGATGGCTCCTCTTCATGGCAATCCATCCTTCGGTTGCGGAAACAGCCTTGATGTTCCTTAGGATCATACGGTGAGTAAGCAGCACAAGCCGAGGTGCGTCACAAAGTAAAGAGAGCTGGAAGACATCGACGACATTGTCTAGCGTAAGCAAGCTGTTCTCGAGTTGCTGTTCACAAATTCGCTTCAACTGAGGAACAACAAATGCATGTGACAATACCAACAATGGCAGGATAAGTTCCTTCATTTCTTCTTGCTCATAACTACAGATGAAAACCAATTACGTTTAGCAAATTAGTAGCATGATGCAGCCAACAGGATATCAATGGCTCTAATTTCTACATTTAATGGCCTTAAAAACTGAACAAGTAAAGACCAGTTTGGCAGTTTCCTAGCTTGTCAATCTTTTGAACAAATGTTAACTGATTTCCAATTATTATACTGGTTTACGAACTGTATTCGAAAAAATCTCTACCAAGGAAAGGGTAGTTACCAGGAAGAGTACAAGAACCGGATGAAAACACGAACTGCGTCATGCTGAACACCGTGGATTGAAATCAATCTCTTATGGCCAACACCTTTTGCTTGTTTCAACATGCCTCTTAAGACGGGAGAGGCCATGCCCTGTAGGCAAATATGCAGTCAATGGATTGAATCAATGATAAGAACAAAATCATGCAAATCAGCAATGTCACAACCCCACCGTTTCAATGCATAAAACTATTTACTTACACAGGATTGATCATTGTCTATGGTCTAAAACTTGCATATACTATCAAACTGTGTAAGAAAGCAAAAAGAGCTTATCTAACTCATCAATGTTTGGACTTGAGAGTGTTTTAATTAGTTTAAATTATGAAAGAATGAGCCAAACAAGAAAGAAAAAAAAAATCACAATTTGGGGTTAGTTCATGACATTAAACAGGCTTTTTACAATCATTAAAATATGAGATGGAAATACGAGGGGGCTTACAAGAACACCGGCATGTGCATAGATGATTCCACCATCATTAGTTCTAATTGTAACATCAGCCCTATAGCCCCTATCAAAGAGGTTATCCCACAAATCTCTCGTGGCTGTTGACTCACAGCTGTTTCCTTTTGTTGCCGATCCCTTCCGCCGACAGTTCATAGCTGGGCCTGGTAATGGAGGTGGCGTTGGACAAATATTTTTGCAACCTTGAGGTGATTGCTTTGTAATAATTTCCATCCGTTCAATTTACTTCCCTTTTGGAAGGATTTAATAACTTTTTTCTCCTTGGATCTGAAAATGATTGAAAAAAGCATAGATTTGATCAGCGATTTCACAAATTGCAATGCAAAATCAAACAGAAGATTAAGTTAAAAAAAGGAGCAAAATCAATGAACATGATTATCAAAAACGTATAAACTACTAATATTCCCCTGAATATCCACATACGGATCCAAAAACTATCTAAAAATTCACGAAACTGAAACATTAAAAAAATTAAAATTAAAACAAATCTTCACATTTTCTAATCAAATCAAATCAAAACTAAACGAAATACGGAAACGCAAAATTCAATAATGACTAAATTAACATGATTTCCTCCCAAAAAAAAATCTCAAAAAGATCAAAATCTCACAGAAAAAATGAAATTAATTGAGGTAAATGAATAACATACCTTTTCTTTTTCCTTTTTTTGCTTCTCTTCTTAACGTAATTTGTTCAACAGCATAAAGAAAATAAGGAAACGGCGACGACCGATTGCTTCCTTTTCCGGCTGAAAAAAATCTTCAAAGTATAAATAAGAGTCAAAATTAAAAGTTAAAACACCGCCGGAATCTGATATTCCTAGCACTCAAAATTGCCGACGCCTATCTCAAGCGCCACCGCTAGTGCCTACAAGCTTTGATGCAGAGGCTAAAGAGAAATAAAATGAAAATGAACAAATAAACAAATAAACAAACTAGAAATTAGAAAATTTTAATTAAAAGGAAATTAAAAAAATTTTGGGGAAAAAAAATCAGTTACTATTCAAATTCCACTCTGCTCTTCTACGTTTCTTTTCCAACTGTTTTTCACGTGCTTATTTCGGTCACGCGCTTCCACGTCCTCCAACTGTTTTTCACGTGCTTGATTTCCCGCATTTTAATCTCCGCTACGCAAAAATAAATAAATAAAATAACTTTAACAGTTTGTTTTCAACTGTCTTTGACTTCCCAGTAAATTTTTACTAAATTATTGCAAAAAAGTCATGAATTTCTCTTTCTTTTTTTCATTTTTTATTGCAAAAAAGTTAATGCGAAATTTTTATTTAAATTTTAAAAAATATATTTATTAAAAATTTATGTGGAAATGAAATGAAGTTTTTATTGAAATTATAAATTTAAAGGTCTAAAAATCATAATATAAGGGTGTACTTACAAATAATTCGAGTTCAATTGAACTCGATTAAATAATTATCAAGCTGAGTTCAAATTTGAACTATCAGTCGAACTAAATTTGAGATTAGCAATACTTAACTCAAACACTCGTGAGCCTTATTCAATTGAGCTCGAACTTGAAAACGTACGAGATAAATTAAGCTCGAGTTCAAGCTTATGTACAAAAATTAATAAATGAACTTAATCAAGCTCAAGCTCAAGCTCAAGTAGTTCAATTATATTACGAATTGAAAATGTTCGATTAAGTTTGAGCTTCAAATTTCGAGTTGAGCTCGAGCTTTTTAATATTCGAGCTCAACTTGATTTCATTATACCATATCATAAAAGTGTTTTAATATTATTATTATTTCATATAAAATTAATAAAAACTCAACCATGGTAAAACATAATTTATTTTTTTATAAAACTTTTTTAATCATTTCAACTACTTCGGTGTATGAGTAATTAGTGATATTAACTCCTTGTCACATCAATTTAATTAAGATTTTAAGTATATTGTAAATATAAATTAAAATTTTAAAAATAAATGCAGAATCTATTTTGATGAAAATTTTATTTAATTGAAATAATTTTTAAAATAATTTTAGCCGTGTTTTTCTACAGCTAATTGTTTGCTGTATAGAGGAAGCCGACGGTCGGGCAGAGCCAATTTTGTTTTGGTTCGGTTAATGAGCTGGACCGGTACGGTGTAGCAGACAAAGATGCTTCTCCCATTATTCTTTTTTGCACATGTGCGTTATTCTTTTTAGTATATATATTTTTTATATTTTATTAATTTTTTTGAAAGATATATTATTTTATCATATGCATATTATACTTTTATATTATAATATTAAAATTAATAAAATTAATAAAAACTCGATACGAAAATCTAGAGGAAGGTTGATGATGATCCACCCTATATATCAAATTATTAGGGGTTTGGTGCTTTTAATATTATCCAATTTTAATATTATTTATAATATGATATTATGGATTTAAAAATAATATTCAGCATACTCGAATTTACATACTTCTGCATTAATAACAATGTTCATGTTTGTCAAATTAAGATTCAATCAATAAGTTAGTTTTATTATTACTATTACTATATTTATACAATTTTTGGATTATTCTAGAATATTTTTTATTTTTAATATAAAATTATGCATAAATAATTGAATCAAGCGTGTGAATGCTTTCATTAGTCTTTAAAGCATGTAACCCTATCGACACGTTGACATACTTTTATTAGCATTTAGGGTTATTGATACTTGATAAATTATAAATAGAAAACACAACCACTACTTGTCCATAAGATCACAACTCAATAAGGAAAATTCGAGTTGGATTTTGATTCCTAATGAGTTATAGTATGGAATTAAACTTAATCTTTTGAGAAAAGAGATTCAACATATTGTTGCTTGAGAGATAAGTAAATCAAAGGTTCTAAAAAAGGCAACAAAATTTAGTTTTTGAAGTCTTACTATTGTTGGTAGATATTGAAGCTTTGGGTTTTTAAGTACCTAATCAGGGGTCAGTTTTTCGGAGGAAGTTTTCGAAGTTGTTTGTCGGACAGCTGGTCAAACTACCAACAATTGGAGGTATTGTTACCTCTGAGAGAGTTTTGTTCCGAGCCTTCGCGAAGAGCCGATGTATCGTGAGTAGCTATCATAAGGATCTGGCTCAAGAAAAGAGGCGTCTCAGTTGATGATATCTACAAAATTCGAGAGATGTGTCAATATAGAGTGTAAATAATGATGGAGATATCTTAACACTGAACGGCTCAAACCATCAAATTGAAGCTTATAAGACCCTTACGTTCCAACAATTGAATTATATTGCCCAAATTATAATACGAAGGAGTGGATCTTCCTTTAATAATACCTAAATTTGAATCCCACCATCCACCATATTTAATTGTTATGAATAAAATTTGTCTGGTTATTTTTGGATTTTTCATCTGAATTGATTGTGGTATAAACAATCACTAGTAGAAGGAAGAACCCAATGTGACAAAAAGGCTTCTTCGAAAACCCCCATAGTGACTGAAGTTGTAATTGTGAACATGCCGTATGGACTTGGACCATATCATAGCAGCCTGGCCCAAATAAATGGCTCGTGGTGAAACCCCAAAAAGAAGGAAAATAAACAAAACCGTTTGGCGTCGCCCGGACTCGAACCGGAGACCTTCAGTGTGTTAGACTGACGTGATAACCAACTACACCACGACACCCTTGTTGATAAAATCTTCACGTATAATTATTTATCAATTTTGAGTAGTAGTCATCATGCTGTTAAAACCATTATTATATAGTCTTCTTTATTTACACCACCTTCATCAATCAAAAGCTTTTCTTACCCTTCTCCCCTACAATTCTCTTTTTTTAATGAAACAACTTTAAACATCACGACTCTACGAATCAAAATCCAAACTGCTTTTTTGTTTGATTTTCAACACTAACAATTCGATCAACTTGGATCTAAAGTATGTCTTCCTACTCATTGATGGGTATTGATCCACCATACTGATTGTTGAATTGTTGCTTGAAACTTACTAGTTGAACACTTTTTCTTTTTTTTTTAAATAATAGTCTAATGACTTAAATGCAAGCTTTCAAATAGTTCATTGGCTTAAATAAAAATTTTTGAATAATTCAGTTACCACTTTATAACTTTTTGAAGTTGAGTGAACAAAATATAAACTTACAATATTGTAGTGACATTAAATGTAATTTACCCTAGTATTTAAAGCTTTTCGCTTGATTTCATTATCATTAATTTAATTAAAAACCATTCCAATAAAATGAAAAATAAGGGATATTTAATTGCTTTTTAAAATTTTATTTTAGAATAAAATCAATGTTATATACTTAACAAACAAGATTCAATTAAAAGATATCAAATTTGATTTAACCAGCTTTGTATAAATGATTGATTCATGGATAATTATTAAGGATTCTTATTTCAGTAAAAAAAAAATTTTTGAAGTGTAGTTTGTCAGTAACCAATAGACTCTCGAAACACCTTAAAATTATCCTTTAAAGGAAATATTTTGTCACCCAACTCAGGGGCGAAGCCAGAACAATTTGTTAGGGGGGCCGGATAAAATTTTAATTTTTTATATTTTATATCTTTATAATTTGTAAAGGATTAAATTGAATTCTTATAATTTTAGGGGGGCCAAACTGTAATTTTACTTTTACTAATTTAAAATTTTAAAAAAATTCTAAGGGGCTAAATAGAAATTTTATATTTTAGGGGGGCGGGGCCCATGCCAGCCCCCCTACCTTCGCCCCTGTCCCAACTCTATCATAACGATCTATGTCCAACTAAAACACAAAACTTCTTTGTAAACAATTTTTTTACATTATTATGTTAAAAGTATCATAAAAGCTATTGTAGTATGAGTTGGATTGCAATTTACCCATTCTACTAAAAAATGACAAATTAGTTTCTATACATTAGAGTAAAGAGGAAACTGATCATTTTGTTAAAAATTCCATCCATTTTTGCTGTTAAAAATTAGTCTCCATGCATTAGAGCAAAGAGCAAAATGATCCTTTTGTTAAAAATTCTATCCATTTTTACTATTAAAAATAGATCTTTGTATGTCAACATAAGGTACAAGTGGCATACCATATGTAATTATCTTGTTATTCCGTCAGTCACGCCAAATTTTTATAGTAAAAATGGATTAAATTTTTAATAGAAAAAACCCGTTTATTATTTGATTCCACATATAAGAATTAATTTACTCGTTTTTATAATAAATTATACAAAATACAATTTAACTTTTAATACAAAAACCTCCATGATATTTTATCCGTTATTGACACAACTCTCTACCAGTATCATATATCTCAAGTTATAATCCATATATATAACCATATTCAACTTTTTGTTGTTGTCTTATAGTGTGACCATAGTAATTAGTAGTAAGATATAGAAGAATTAAACAAGTGTCTAAATGTCTTGAAAAATGTTGAAACTAACTCGCAATTTAATGAGTGAAAGCAACTGAAAAAAGGACAATATGGCATTGGAACCATGATTTTCCCTCCCAACACACACACACTCACTTGAGAAATGAAAAGTAACATATTATTATTATATCAATTGTTGGTCAGTAACTAAATCCAACATTAAAAAATAACACTTACAGATCATCAGTCAAAGGTTGTTGTTTGACCATCTTGGAGTTTCCCTACCCCCAAGGTTTCAGTCAAAGGTACTTTAGTCCAAAGCACCAAAACCTAAGCAAAAACAACCCAACACCCCCTTCCAAATCCAATGTAGCACCACCACTCGAACTAATTACATAAAACTATTTTTATGATAAAATTACTAAGAAGGTTTTAGCTAAATTAGCTATATATATATATATGCCAAATACAATTATTAATTCATTAAATAGGTCGTTTTCTTTTTAATTTAGGGAAATATTCTGTTATTAAAGAGAATGTGTGAAAGTTTGTCCAGTTGGGTGAGTTTTCTTGCCATCTATGCAGAAAGCGTGCCTTCATGCTCTCTCTCCAAAAATAACTTATTTCCCTAAATTTTCAAACTATTTCGGCATATATGGCTAATTTAGCTAAGGTCCTTATACTAGAAGTTAAATTGTATTTTGTCTTATTGTGTGTCTGTACGATAGATCAAATAGCAAACTAGTCATGAATATTAGAATGAAGTACACATGGCACTCCACGTGTAACTATCTGATTATTCTGTCAGTCATACCGGTTTTTAATAGTAAAAAATGAATAAAAATTTTAACAAAAAGTACCAGTTTACTCTTTAATTTAATGTATAAGGACTAATTTGTCCATTTTTTAAGTAAATGAGGTAAAATGTAATTTGACTCATAGTACAAAGACTTTATAGTACTTTTACCTCTTTTTTATATGTATTAGATTATGAGGCATTAATGATGTGTATGAAAAAAAATTATGTTTATACAAAAAAAAATTACACGAAAATAAATAAGATTTTAATTGAAATGATAAAATTGAAATTTTAGAAATCATGATATATATATTTTTTATAAATGGAAGATATTCATATAATTTTAATTCATTAGATTTTTTTAAAGTTATTAATATAGATACAATCACATTTGTAAATATAATTAGTACTCATTCAAATAATTATGATAAAAATTAATCACTATAAAATACGACCGAATTGATAATCGAAATAATATCTAAAGTTATAATAAAATAAATTTATGTAGGATCTAAAGATAGTGTTGAAGTTGTAAAGACTTCAACATTACCATTAAGACTTCGTTAACAATAATTAAATATAATTTATGTTTAATTATAATTTTCATCTCTTTATGTTACAAAAACTGAAGAGTTAGTCCTAACTTCAATTTATTAGAATTTGATCATCATAAAGGAAAAAAAAAAAAAAAGCAATATGCTAAAATCAAAATTCAATTAATTAAGAATTTGATCCTCATGCCTATTGGATTATTTTTTGGGATTCTTAGCTCTCTCTTATAATAATATCATTTTCAGATAAGATTTTGACCCCAAGATTGAAAAAAAATATTTTAGACCTTCTAAATTTTATAAATTTATGTTAATGTATAACAAAATTATAGTTTAACCTCCTAAAAAAATAAAATTTTAATTTAATTCTAAAAACTATAAAAATATAAGTCAGTACAATGATAAAAATTATATTTTAACTCTTATAAAAATATATAACATAATCCCGACTCTGCTCCCCCAGAAAAAAATTCTGACTTTTCCCCTATTTATAAGATTCGAACTTAATTTCTTTCATTATAACTACAACACTAACATTATATATATATGTGGATGTATATAGTGATTATAGCATTGGATGATAGTTTGAGTATAAAAACCAGAGTGAGGGGGAGTGGTCCAGCCTTTTGGCACGTGAAGACGCTCCTCCATCAGCTAACTTTCACTGCATCAGTCTCTGCATTTTTCAACTTTCAGTGCTGTTATCATATCTAACTATCAATGTTTTTCTTGGCATCTCTCCCTTTTTTCTTTAACCAACCCCTGCAACTGCTGGCACCTTATTTTTATAATATACACTTCTGGTATTGCATTAATTCATAATGTTAGATTTTTCATCTTTCCGGGAAAAAAGGGTTTAATTTGATTTTAGTCTCCGAAATTCGGTGATGGTTGTGGTGTGAAAAAATATTTTATCTCACTGTCACTATTATTTTTACCTGAGGTAAATGCACCTCCCATAAAAAAACACTCTTAATCTCCTACTTTTATAGGTTTAAATTTGATGATATTTGTCAGTTGATTTTTTTTTTGTTATTCGATTATTCAGTCAATGACATTTGAAAATTCAATTAATTATGTTTGATCAATAAAAAGTTTACACGTCAACCGACTATTTAATATTAGTTTAAAAAAGATTCTGCATCATTATTTTAATGTTAATAATTAACGGTGTTATCAATTTAAATTTACTAATAATATTATAAAAGTAAATTATTAAATTATGCAAAATTAAAGTAAAATGATTAAATCTCAAGTTTTAATAAGTAGAGGGAGCAAAACTATAATTGAAACCTTTAGAAATAATGTAGTCCCTCCTCATCATGGAAAAAACAAGCATGATAAAAGATTTGTAAACTATAGAGACAATTTTCCTTTTTATATTTGATTTCTTTCATTTTTTTTAGTTGAGATTTGGAAATATAAAATTGTTGTGCGATTAGTGTAAAAATAAAGGTGACGGTGAAATTAGATACTATACTGTGAGATAAAAAGTAAACTAAATACACTGCACCGCGCCGTCCATCTAAATCCACACTAAAATTCCTTTAAAAATATCTTTTATCACATTTTAACATATCCACGATAAAATCCTTTATAACTTTGTAATGGTTTTATCATAAAATAGTTAAGTAATTTCCTAATAAAGTTTTTTACGACCCTTCTATTAACTCTAAGATATGGAATATCAATGGAGGGAGACCCCTATTAATTTTCTGATCTAATAAACCTTACTCATCGCTGGAAATACTCCAGTGGCGAATCCAGGGGCTGGCAGGTGTCCTGACCCTTTAAAATAGAAAATTTTCTATTTAGGTTTCTTTATAATTTATAAAATTTTAAATTAGTAATGATAAAATTGCACATTAACCCTCAAAATTGATAAAAATTTGATTTAATTATTTAAAAATTATAAATATATAGACTATTAAAATAATAAAATTGCATTGTTACTATCGTAAAAATATACAATTTAATTCCAACCCCTTAATTTTTTTTTTTTTTTTGGCTTCGCCCCTGAAATACTCCAAGATACTATTTACATGCCAACACTCAATCAAAATTCTCTTAGAACTATCTATTTTCTATTCTCTCTAGGAAGGGTGTTCATTGTTCGATTGAAACCGAATCGATCTAATTCGATTAATCGGTTGGTGACTGAATTTAGTTTGGTTAGAAGTCGGTTAATGATTTTTTTGAAATTTCAGTTATCCATTAACTCGGTTCGAAATCAGGTAATTAACTGAAATATATATAATATATTTTTTATATTAGTAATGTATTTTTTGAACTATTATTTTTATATTAATTGAAACAAATAATATATTATATATAATATTTTTTTGAAATAAAGAAAAAAAGAAAATGAACATTAGCAATGTATTTTTTATATGTTTTATGTTTATTTTAATCAAAAGACAAAAAAGCATATAAATCTCGGTTAACCGATCAAATTAACTGAAATATTTCAATAAAAGTTCGTACATTTCGGGTAATTCGATTAATAATCAAACTGACCATTTGAACACCCCTAGTCTCTAGGATCACTTAGTACATCGTGTGAACTATTTTTAATATCTATAAAAATGTTTTTTTTAATAATTTTTTTTGAAAATGTTGATATATAAAGTTTATAGAGTATGCTACTTGTGCTAGATATGGGCCATTTTTTTTGTCTAAAGAAATGAAGAATTATATAACATTAAATATATTTTTTTTCAAAGTTGAAAAATTAATATTCATATTATTTTTCTTCAACCATTTCCACTTTAGTTAGTTGTAATAGCTCTTTGCCTCCATATGATAGCTTTTTAAAGAATTACAGCTTGTATTCCCAATTTTCAAGTTTCAACCCAATTTATGCAGTAAAATCTCAATTACATTTATGGAGTTAAAATTTTTTACTGTCAATACACCAGTTACTCTTGTAGATTAGTATTTGATATACTGGCAGTATATTTTTTCTTATTTTACAAGTTATGTTAAAAATGGTTACATATTTCTTTTTTAAATATTATAGAACACTTGTCAAACCCTTGATCCTATTTGCGGAGTCTAAAAGTTTCACTGACAGTATATCAAATATTTTATCTATTATTATATGTGTTAGTAATGAATTAAAAAAAAATACATATATTAATAACTATGTTTGTAGAGTTTATTTGAGTAGCAGCCAGTACATAAAATAATTATCTACATATTAAAAATAAATAAAATAAAAATTGAGGATATTTTAACCAATTAGATTAATAATATTTGACAAAATATGCAGTTTTTGGATCTTGTGTATACCCTCTTACTTTGAATTTTTTATATTCACATTTTTATTCCACTTCACTGATTTTGCTCAATAAAATAAAACTCAAAGGGCCAGAACCACCTGCTTTCCCACTTTTAAGAATTCTCATTAAAATTAAAATTAAAATTTAATCCCTAAACCCACTAATTATTTAATATTTAATTTTAAAATATCATGTCATCATACTTTAACATAATTTAAATTTAATGATTAAATTGAGAACAGTTACTAAATTTCGAGACCAAATTTAATGATTGAATGTTACATTATCTCTAAAATAAAAATAATTCGGATTAAAACATAGATCAAACTAATTAGTCTAACATCTAAGAATCATTTCAAAACATCTTACACACCATTTGGTTCATGGAATATAGAAATACTATTGTCAATCTTATATTTCGGAATTACATTTCTATATTCAATAGTACCTAAATTTCGTAATATAAGAGGTAATCTCAATTTGTATTGCTTAAACATCTAAGCATCCATGTTTAAATCGGTTCTCGATTTCTTGATTTATTCTATTCAACCCTAATTTTATTCCAACCTGGATCGATCTAAGTTATTAATTAATAATATAATTATATTTAAATTTGATTATAAATTAATTTTATTTTAAATAATAAAACGTTCAAGGTTTATACCTTGGTTATTAGGTTAACTAATTTTAATTTATTTTATGTTACACTTATATGTATTATAATTATTATGAAATAATGCAAAATTTGAACATTAAAAATTTCTTCATAAGCCTGTTCTATAAAGTTGATTGCATTATACCATTGTCTCCCTAAGTACCAGGAACCCTTTTTAAGTTAGTTCAGCCAAATTTAATGTTTGTTTTGAAATTAAAGTAACACTATATACATAGCTGATTGAGTCTTAATTCAATTGGAACGACATTATTATCAATGTAGGAGGACGTAAGTTCGAATGCGCCGAAGTAAAAAATAACATTGTTATCAATGTTTGTCAAAGAATAAATTTTAATCATTTCTTAACTATTGTATTGATGTTCAATCAACTCGTGACCAATAAAATAAAAAATTTCATAAACTAGAATATCGCCGAGAGTCCTTTATTATTTATTATTTTACTATAGTCTAAAGAAAAATGACATCATTCTATACCGTAAGATTTACTTGCGGAGTAGATTGAAAACTAAAATATATTAAGACCTAAACCATAATAAATTTGGATAAAGTCTATATATAATTATACTTAAATTTAGAATAATCTAGAAAAAAAACTGGTACATGATATTTGTGCATAGGTTAACTCGAATCTGGGCAATCAAGGTCCTAAGGCCTCAACTTTGCCAATAAAGTCGATGTATTTTTTTTTGGTATTCTTTATATCTATTTTGATTGTCCTTTCTAATAATGTCATCTCTAAAATAAGAATGTACGATCAATAAATCATTGGTTATGAAGCTTTTTTACTCTAATGACAATGGACAAGACCATATTTATATAAAATATAAATGACAGTTTACAGTGAAGTTGAGATATTTCATATTTAGTATTCGTTACTTTATTTAAAAAATAGTTTTTAAGTAAAAATGTTAATTATGTCTAATTAGTGACCAAAGTTTTCATAACCGAATTGATGGTCAAATCAGTTAGACAAATGATTCGTCGATTCAACCAATTCAATTAAATAAATCATTAAAAAAATTCAATAAAATAAAAATATATAAAAAATTCTATTTAACCGATTGATTCAATGGTTTTTTTTATTCTACTTCAATTAATCATTATTGATTCCTAAATCAATCAGTTCAATGCTCTTATTTAAACTGATATATCAATTACTCGTGATACCGATTCAATCATTCGCGTAAATATATATATATATGATACATATATCGTAAGACTAAGGTACAAATCTTGATTCTAGTTACCTAAATAACGCCTCTATATCAGAGCCGCTACTTTTGGCGGCACCAAAACCGCAAACTCTCATCTCAATCACCATCTTCCCCCTCCTTTCACATCTCTTCATTCAACTCTTACATACACATTCATACATACATATGCAATAAAACGACCAAACCCCCATGCTTTGTTTTCCCTCTGTTCTTCCATAATCCCAGCTCCTTTTTCCTTTCATTTCTGATCGATGAACAGAGACTTAAACACTTCGTTTTCCAGTTCTAATCTCTTATGCCAAGAAACCCAACAAGAACAAGAAGCTTGTTTTTCTGAAACAGCAAAAGAATCCCATCATTACAAATCACCATGTTCAGACAATGAAGACGATGATGAGTACATTGAGAACTTGGTTCAAAGAGAAACAATAACCGATGTGGGATTCCAAATTAATCTATTCACCACTAAAACTTGGCTGAAATCTGCTCGTTTTGATGCTATTCAATGGATTTTCAATGTTCGTTTTCTTTTCTTTTCTTTTTCTTTTTTATAGTCTCTATTTACATCATTTTCATCTATTGTTTTTTTTTTTTCCAATAAATTTTTACTGTTTTTTTGTTTGTTTTGTTTTGGATTCAGACAAGAGAAACCTTCGGATTCCAAGTTCATACAGCGTATTTATCAGTTACTTACTTTGATCGGTTCATTGCAACAAGATCCATTGATGTAAGGGTTTTTTTTTTTTTTTTCTCTGTTTGATTAATTATCAGAGGTGAACAGGGGCGAAAGCATGAAATAAATTTAGGGGACTAGAATTGAATTTTAAGTTTTTATAGGGGTTAAAAGAAAATTTACTATTATATGTTTATATTTTTATAATTTTCAAGGGACCTTAAAAGAAACTTGACCTTTTTTGGACTAAGCCCTCTGCGCGCTCATCACCCTTGGAGGTGAAGCTCAGCGAGGCAAAGAGAGCTTGGCCCCTTAATTAAATAGGAAAAATATCACTTTTAGTCTTCCGAAAATGAAAATTTTTATATTTGGTCCCTCCTGTTGAGAATGGTCCTCCTAAAATATAATAATTCATTTAAGATTTTTTTAACACTAATTTTTTAGCTTTGACACCAAATTTTATAATCCAAAATTTTTAGAAATTTTCATTAGTACCTTGAAAATTTTGAAAAAATTAATTAAATCCCCTAAAATTTTTGAAAATTCTAATTAAGCCTTTTCAAAAATTTTCAAAAAATCCAATTAAACCCTCAAAACTTTTAAAAGTTTCAATTAAACCCCCAAGAACTTTTAATTAAACCCTTAAAACTTAATCCCAATACGTTTGTTACAGGAAGGGAAGATGTGGGCTATTCCATTGTTGTCAATTGCATGTTTATCATTAGCAGCCAAAATGGAAGAACCCAAAGTACCATTTTTATCAGAGTTTCATACAAAAGATTATCAATTCGAAAACAAAGTGATTCAAAGGATGGAATTAATGGTGCTCACCACATTGGAATGGAAGATGAGTTCTGCAACACCTTTCTGCTATTTGCATTACTTCATCAGAAAATTTCATGGTGAATTTGAGACTAAAGGACTAATTTGCAAAGCTATTGAATTTATTATAGCTATCATCAAAGGTAATTGAAAAAAAAAGATTTTTGAAAGAAATTATGAACTGGAAATTTGGGTTTTTAATTCATAGGATTTAATGTTTTTTTTTTTGATGTAGAAATGAGTTTGGTGGATTGTAGACCGTCGATTATTGCTGCAGCTGCAGTGTTAGCTGCTTTGAACGGTGGATTAACAAGGAAAGCAATGGAGGACAAGATTGGTTGCATTTCATTGTGGGGATCTTTACAAAGTGTGAGTTTTTTTCCCGTTTAATTATAGTTTTAGTCCCTCTACTATGTTAAAAATTTATATTTAATTCATCTGTCTTTTTAATACAATACAATACAATCTCAAACTTACACACGCACACATTACACTACCATACAGACGAACCTATAAATTGAACCCTAATCTCAATCAAAGGTGAACTCCCTTTTAGCTAATGGACCTACTTCTCGAGTTCAATTCATCTAGTTTAATTTGGCATAGTTTAGTCTTATATACTTTTATAACATTAGTCTTGGAATCTAACAACTTTTTCCATTTAGTCCCTAAACTTTTTTTTGATCCACATTAGTCTCATAGCTCAAGCAAATTTTCCCAATTTTATCATTGAACTTGGATTTCGATGTTATGCCACATCATCTTTTGAAAAATAAAAAAAAAACATATAAAGAAGTTATAAAAATTTTATTCTCACAAAATTTCAAATAATAATGTGACACAATCTCAAAGAAACAGGACGTCATAAGTTAATGAAATCAAAGTTCAAGGATCAAATTGAAAAAAATTATCAAATTCCGGGATGAATGTGGACAACAAAAAAGTTTAAAAATCAATATAAGAAAAATTATCAAATTCAAGAATTAAATATTTTTTTTATCCCATAATGATAATAATAGTCACATATTCACGAAAAATCCACTTCATCACTTTAAAGGCAACAATTGACTATTTTCAAAGTGTTAACATTATTAAATCTTAATGCTTTAAACGTAACCATTAACATTATTATCAATTTAGACATGATAATAAAGTTATAAAAGTATGATTCAAAATATTTCAAATTAAAATCCCAAATTTCATCATAAGAGAGGGACTAAAATCACAAATAATCCTTTGTCTCAAAAGCTAACAAAACTTTGTGCAACTTTTAAGTATATATACTAATATAAATCTTTTTTAAATTGAATGGAACAGGAACATATATTTTCATGCTATAATATGATGGTGGAAATAGAGATGAGAAAATGTAAGACCCCAAGGTTTGCAATTTCCCCAAAATATTGGTCAGTTAATAATGTAATTGGTGAAGTTTTCTGTTCAGATGTCAGTGATGGAGGAGGTGGTGGTGGCATTAAGAGGAAACTTACATTCAATCACTCCTCTGATCAAAATAGCCTGTCAAAGAAAATATGTCGGCCATAATGGATATTGGGTAGTTTTTTTTCTTTTAATTTCTTTTTTTTCAGTGATAAGATTTAGGGTTTATACAATTAGATTGATTTGTTTCAATTAGATTTTCCATATCATGATTTGGTGTCCTTTTTAGTGTGTGTTTGGGAAATTACCAATTTCCAATTATAAAAAGAGTAAAATATAAATATATAGGATACTTTTAGGAGGTGATTATTGTTTTTTTCTTTAAATAAAATTTTGAGTTCGAATCTTGTGAATGGATAAAGCGTTGTTAGAAAAAATGTGTTTTATTTTGGACTTTAATCTGATTCAGTTTGGTATTTAATTAACGGATGTCGAAAGATTGATTTGTTTGTATTTTATAATATCTACTCTTTTTAATACAATGCCTAAAATTGTCTATAGTCCTTCCTAAATCTTTAAATAAGAGGATACCTTCTACACTGACAACAATAACAATGCCAATCGAGTTAAGACTCAATCGACGTTTATATTTTTTTAATCACGTTGTTAAGAAAAAAAATTAAATAATTACATATATATTATATTATATTTTACTTGTAATATTTAACCCTACTATAAAAAAAACATTATAAAGTTTAAACGGGGATTGGATTTGCTTGGAAAAGTGCAAAGGCAGGGATGAATTTGAATAGACGGGAATTAATTTTTATAATTTTATAAGAGTTAAAATATAATTTTATTATTTTAATAATTTATATTTTTATTATATTTGGGAGTTAAAATATAATTTTACCACTTAATAATTTAAAATTTTATAAAATTTAAAGGATCAAAACTTAAAATTTCAAGGGCAAAGGGGTTATAAATATGGGAATCGAATTGAGATTTATTAAATGTCATTTTTTGCGACAATGCTAAATTAGGACACAAAAATAAAAAAAAAAAGTAAACTTTATTTTCTTGAATTTGCAAATAAGGTAATGTTTAAGGCGAGGTCTTATTATAACGGGATATTATGGGATCTTCTTAAACCAATAACTATAGTTAAAATATAGAAATCAGAATATTGCAACCATTTGATCAAGCCACATCAAAAATTAAGAAATTGTGTCAGTGACCTCAAACTCATTAAATCAATTAGTAGAATACATCATTTTTCTCTGAAAAATCAATTTCTTTCTTTCATTTAATGTTGAAACGGATTGAATTGATTAAAAAATAAGTTTACGTTTTTCGATACAAATATTATGTGACATAATCCACAATGGATTAATGTTTTTTTTATTTAAAAAAAGATCCCTGTATATTTAGATGTTTAAATAGCTTAATTTTGAAGCAATCTTTAGAAATGATAAATGTATTTGAGAGGTCCTTCTATTATAGTGACTTGATCAAATTAGTCCCTCTACTATTAAATAGATCGATTTAAATAAAGTTAACATTTACCGTATAAAAAAATATCATTTACTATTTAGCAGAGCTAATTTTTTTTTGAAATTTTTACGGTTATGTAAATAATATATGTTCTTTGGAATTTAATTGCAATTGAAAAAAATTTAAACCATTTTTTATACAATAAATATTAATTTTATAAGAATTTAAATTTTTTTAATAATATAAAGACTAAATTTAACCAATTAAATGCAGAGGAATCATAGGGCTTTACCCTTTAGAAACATTCTTTTATGGGGATTGAATTTTGGGGTGAATTGGGGGGGTGTCAGAGGCTCCACACTTTAACAGTGCTCCACATGCTCTCATGGGGATCTTAGGATTTATCCAGTCTGGCATTATTAAGTATTTGTATTTTAGTTTCTATTAATTACTATGTAATATGACCTCTGAACATACACCTGCAGGCTGCAATTTAAAGTGAGATCATATTTGCCTGCCATGGCCACTGAATTATTTAACTTCAGGACTCTACATGTTTTTTATTTTTGTTCCTAATGTCTCTCTCTCATCCCAACAATTGCCATGCTGTCTAAGGTCTAGTTAGGAATTTCTTTTTTAAAAGTATTTTTTGAGGAGAAGTTAATTTTTTTTTTAATTTTTGAAAAAAGTAATTTTGAGTCAAATTTTTATTTGGGAGAAGCATTTTTTTCTCTCAAAAAATAATTTGTTTAGGAGTGTTTTTGTTCCAAAAGTATTTATTAGAAGCAATGCTAAACAGACATTAAATAAAATTAGTGGTCTTCTCAAAAAGAAGGAATAGTTGTTTGTTTAAATTATAAATTTAAGAGTTTTGTTGATACAATGTTGAGATTACGTGGTTTATTGTGATCTATTCAATTGGCGGGAAGTCATATATCGTTACGAGTGATTGAAATTTGTAAAATTTTTATCGAAATTTTTGTAGGAAGAGTTAAGATTATATTTTGCCTTGTCTATTTAAAAAATGAGTAAAGTAGTCTTTGTATAGTACATCAAAGAGCAAATTGATTCTTTCTATGAAAAATTTCATCCATTTGTACTGTTAAAACTGGTCTAGCTGACGGAATAAGCGAACAGTGACATATAGTGTGCCATATATACCTCGTGCTCATGTATAAGGACAAGTTTTTAACAGTAAAAGTGGATGAAATTTTTAACAGGAGGATTAATTTGCTTTTTGATTTAACATATAGGAACTAATTTATCTATTTTATGAGTAAATACGGGCAAAATACAATCTGATTCCTAATATAGGAGCCTCCATAATATTTTTACTTTTGAAGTTTAGGTTCTTAGAAGAGTTGAAAGTCAAGAGGAGGAAGAAAAATTTTGCTGAGAATACAAGTGCAAAGAGAGAGAGAGAGAGAGAAGGGGGGAGGGGAGTCATTGTTTCTTGTTCTTTGTGGGTTTCAAAATGTGTGCGATTGTTCATTCTCCTAACACAATATGTCTACTCAATATTAGTCCTATACTCCCTAGAATCCAATCGACCTATTGATGTCATGTCATTGTGGGTATGTATTGTCATGTTAAGACAATAAATAAATGTAATGTTCTCCGATACCAAAATTCTGGCAGCAAGTAGTCCGCTCACTGCACTGAATTAAATCTAGTGGAGCGGAAGACTTCTTTTCACCACTTTTTACTCTATTATTTAAAGGCATAATTGCAAAAAAAAAAAAAAAAGATACTCAATGTTTGGGGATTTTTGGTTTTGTGCCCTTGACCGTTTTTTTATGACACCCTCAACGTTGTGATTTTTTAAGAAATCAACCCAATTTTAACAATAAACATGAGTTTATCGACCTATCAACCTAGTAAGCCTATGTGATGTTATAGATGACATCATTTTTTTTTTTCATTTTGTTTTCATCTCCTTTCTTCTTCTCCCTTCCTCTCTTTCCCCGTTGTTACAGTAACAAAATAAAATTTGCACTGGGATAACCCCACTTTGGTCTTTATATTATAGGGCATTCAAACAAAACATTCAGATCAGGACAGAACTCATACTAATGTCATAATCGAATCAAAGGTTTACTAAGCAACTAAAACAACTCCATCAATCAATAACAATAAAAAATTGAGTTTTGGTTTCTCAAATGCTCAGGACACACACACACATATAGTAGAAGGGTCACAAACCAATTCATCATTGCAGTAAACCTCGAAAGCACCAGAGCTTTGCAGAAAAGACTGCATTACGTCCTAAGAATTTTTTTTTATGTTTACCGTTAAAATTGAATTGATTTCTGAAAAAATAATAACATTAAGAGTGTCAATAAAAAAAATTCAAGAACACAAAACCAAAAACCCCCAAAACATTGAGGGTTTTTTTTACAATTATGACTGTTCTAAATTTTCCATTCTTCATAAGAGACATACAATATAGATGATAAAAATTGAACAAAATTCATATAAAATCTATACTACTATATATAAAAGGAAGGCCCTAAGGCTTTCCTTATTTGACACGTGTTTTTTTACGTTATTAACAATAATGGCTAAATTTTAATTACGGTCCCTTTATTTTCAGATTATATAAAATTGATCAATTTTTAATTTTTATCCTTATATTATGCTCAAATTTGAGATTTAATATTTATATTTTATTTTTGGACATAATTTGGTACCTCAACATTTATAATGCCATTAATTACTTTAAATATTTTATTTTAATTAAAAAGTTGACTTAAACTTAAAAAAATTGTTAGCATCATTAAAATTTTAGTTAAGTTCAAGTTTATTACAATGTTGGCCCCTATATTTTTATAATGTTATTAATTAGTCCAAATAGTTAATATCGTTAACTTTTCAGTTAAAAAATTACGTGGTTATATATAATTTGAATATCCTAAGATTCCTAGAGATTAACACGTTCCTAGAGACTAGCACGTGGTTTCTTTTAGGTTCGCACTAGTCTTACCCCCTTTTTTTTTTGTAGTTTTAGAAAAAAAAATTAAATTTCAATTTTGGTCCCTCTGTTATGCCTAAATTTGAGATTTAACTACTACACTGTAATTTGGTTCCTGTATTTTTATAATGTTATTAATTAGTCCAAATAGTTAATATCATCAAATTTTCGATTAAAATATTATGTGCTTATATATAATTTAAATCCCTAAAGGACTTAAAAATATATAAGTAGCTTTTTATTTCTTTTAGGTTTGTCTTCCTCATCTTCTTCTTCTTCTTCTTTTGACATTATAAGATAATAATCAAACTTCACTTTTTAATGGATAAATTAGCCCCTGTCCATTAGATTAAAGATTTCATCCATTTTTAATGCTAAAAACTGGTCCATGTAAGCATGAAGGATATGTGGCACACCATGTGTTACTGTTTGGTTATTCCATCAACCACACTAGTTTTTAACAGTACAAATGGATAAAAATTTTAATAGAAAAGACCAATTTATTCTTTGACATGACATAGAAATACTAATTTACTCATTTTTTTTAAGTAAATGAGACAAATTACAATCTATATATTTATTCTTTCACGTTATTTTCATTTCCATATATATATATATTCATATCTATATCTATATATCGGATCTCTTGATACAGTGACAAGAAATAGAATGGCATATATTCATGTCAATGAAGACAAAACTTAGAGATAGGCTAAAATTTGCAAAGACAAAACAAGGTGCATAAATTTCGATTACTAGAAAGCGTGTAAACAAAATACTTACGTGCCTTACATGTCAATTAGAAAATGAAATTAACAAGAGTTTAACAACCTAGAGCTTCACCTATAAACAAAAGAATTTCAATCCAGAAAATGTTTCAAAATGTTTGTTTTTATGGTGATCCTTAGTCCCGAAATCTCTATTTACGATCCTATAGCAATCATTCGTTGTAAATAAAGCAGAGAAAACTTTCTTGCTATTCACTCGGAAAACAGCATTGCGAGTATAGTGGCTCATACGGGTATCGTCTTCAGAGCAGCAGCGATCGGCATGCCTAAGAATCCTATGAACACGCTTACGAACCATTGCAAGCAAGTGAGAGGAGTTGTACTAGCAAAAGTGCCCAAGAATTCGATGATGATGACTTGGAACACGGCGGTGCAACCAAGGACGGCGACGAAGACGTAGTTATTTAATATGCCTTTGAAAACGTTGATTTCCTCCATGTTACGTGAGCTGATCTCGTTGAAAACCTGTGCAAAATTACGGAGCATTGTTTTGTAAGGTAAATTCATGGAGATGACAATGTACGCTTCTCCAGCAGTATCAAGATGTTCGTAATAAAAGGTTACCTGACAGAAGACAAATGAGTTGAAAATAATGGTGTTCAATGTCAGGTCGGAATCGGGACCGTCGAGACTGAACATTCCTTTTCCTTTCACCTGAAGGTACCATATAACCATAAACTGATAAAAGGATTGTCCTAATATATTCCTCCACATCACGTTACTGATAAAGTTTCCTTTCTTTCCAACCGGTGCACGCTTCATTAGTTCATCAGTTGGAGGCTCGGTTGCAAGCGCAAGTGCTCCCAGTGTATCCATAATCATATTGACCCACAATAGCTGAACAGCAGTGAGAGGAGCAGTCCCTGCAGAACGATTTGGTGCGGAAAGGCATAAGCAAATATGACAAACATTATATCCATTTGCAAAGAAAGCTAGAACATAAGTTGAAAATAGATGTAAATGAAATGTATCGCTTTCATACCTGTCAAACATGCTGAGGAGAAGTTAACGATCAATGCGACAATGTTGACTGTCAGTTGAAACTGTACAAATTTTTGAATGTTTATGTATACTGAACGACCCCATTTGGCTACCGTCACAATTGTTGAGAAATTGTCATCCAGAATTATGACATCAGCACTCTCCTTGGCCACCTGAAATCGAGAAATCTCGATACGGTTAATTCAGGCATTTGTTCATATACTCAAGTAAAATATTTTACTAGCATGTAAAAAGGACTATCATTACTACAACACTCTAGTATCAGGTGCATGAAAGGTGGTAATATTCTTTCATGATTAAGCGGCATATATCATATCAAAACTCGCGCTAAAATATCGTTTATAGTCATAAAATTATTGCGAACTTGCATAAGCATAACTATCTGACTCATTCGCATGCCATTGATCAGTGCAAGATGCATGCACAATACGAAGATATTGATTGCATCAAATACCTCGGTTCCAGAAATGCCCATTGCTAGTCCAATATCTGCTTCATGCAGGGCAGGAGCATCATTTGTTCCATCACCTGTCACAGCAACGACTTCATCGATACTTCGCAATTGCCTTACGAGAGTATGCTTGTCCATAGGAGAAGAACGAGCCATCACCTGCAAAAGAGATGAAAATCGAGGAATGAGTTAGATGAATTATCCTTGTTTAAAAGTAACTAACTGGGTGAGTTTCGAATCAAAGAATAAAAATGTGCTGAGTACCTGAATCTTAGGAATTAAAGCAAGCATTTCCTCCTGACTCTTCTCTCTGAAATCCGGACCTTCAATGGCTATGCCATCATCTGTAAGAATTCCACATTCCCTGGCTATAGCCTTTGCAGTGTTTATGTTGTCTCCGGTAACCATTCGTACAGTAATCCCAGCAGCACGACAAATTGCAACAGATTCTTTGACACCAGGGCGAACAGGATCTTTAATACCCACAATTCCTATACAAGTATAGCCAGAAACTGGAATCGCATTGTCAGGGGAGAAATCATTTTCCAACTCCATATATGCAAGACACAAGGTTCGAAGAGCCTCGTTAGCGAACTGATTAATTGTAGCGTTAAGATGGTTAATGGATTCTGCATCCAGGGGAACAACTTCCCCATTGGAATTAATCACCTTATCACATCCAGCCAAAACTATCTCTGAAGCACCTTTAGTATGTGCTCGTAGCCCTCCTTCAGGAAGTTCCAGGACGACTCCCATTCGTTTCTTTGTCGAGTTGAATGGCTCAACCTTAACAAGTTTCGACACTAGCCGTTCTGCTTGGGAATCTCCACCTAGAGACAAGCCAAACTCTAACAAAGCAGTCTCTGTTGGTGTTCCCAATATCTCACGTTTTCCATCTTTGTTAATAACAATTTCACCCCCAGTGTTGGTAAAAATCGATTGTAGCAGAAGTTTCACAGCAGATTCTGGGATCTCGGAGCAGAGAGAAGTTTTATTGTTGTTACCTACTTCCCTGACATCCATGCAAATGCATGATTTCACAACTGTCATGTGATTAGTGGTTAATGTCCCGGTTTTATCGCTACAAATATTTGTTGCTGACCCCATAGTCTCACAAGCTGCAAGGTGTCGAACTAGTGCTTTATCATTCATCATCTTCTTCATGGCAAAAGCAAGGCTCAGAGTCACCGCCAATGGTAGGCCCTCAGGGACTGCAACAACAACAATTGTAACAGCAACAGCAAAGAACTCCAGCAGTTTCAACGCCTCATCGCCGGACCAACTCCAAATCGTCCCTTCTTGCAGTTTACTCATAAACAGTCCTTGTACCATTACAGCAAACGTCACTACAGCGAAAAATAGGCCTACCTTCCCAATAATGGTTGCTACTCCATTCAATTTAACCTGCAATGGGGTCTCATCATCTCCCCCTTCACTAAGTGTTGCCATTAATTTACCCCATTGTGTTCTCATCCCAACAGAAGTAACCATCATCTTACATGATCCATCTTGAAGCTTAGTACCAGATAGCATAAAAGGATTGTCAGCATTCACCATGACCGGCTCACTCTCCCCTGTTAAACTCGACCCATCAATTAGCACAGAAAACCCCGAGACGAAAAGACCGTCGGCAGGGACTTGGTCACCAATATTGATATGTACAATATCACCAGGAAGCAAATGATATATAGACATTTTCTGCCTACATGCATTTCTTGTTACCTGAATGTTGATTTTCTTTTTCTCCTTGTCCAAATCCTTGAACTGTAATGATTGGCGGTAATCACTAGTCGCCGTGACAAACACGACCAACAAGATACTTGCGACAATCCCAAGTCCATCATGAGCTCCCTTTGGCCATCCTTCCATTGCTATTCCTACTATCAATGACACCAAAGCACACACACCAAGGATCATAAGAGTCATATCTTGAAGAGCTTCCCAAACAAATACCAAGAACCCCTTAGCTTCAGCCTCAGCAAACTTATTGATTCCATACACCTCTTGTCTTTTATTCAACAGACCAGAATCGGAACTTAGCCCATCGGTGGTCGATGTGGAGAGCTTTTCAGCTATACCATCCACTCCACCATGAATCTTTAGTTTCTTTACATCCTGATTTTCCACAATGGATCCTAACTCCTCAGCACAAAGTTCAAAACCAGCAGCTTTGACTTCTTCAGGAACAACATAATCACTTTCACTTGGTTTTACACCTGAAAAAAGAAAAGAAATTCAATTAAGTTTAAAGGCAGCTTTCGTTAAAATAAAATAGAATACAACAACAAACTTGATTTTACTGCAAAATTCTCACCTGAGATAAATTGAAGAGCAGCTTTAGAAACCAGTACTGCAATTCTCAACTTTTCCTGCAATGTTACAAATAAAAAATATTAGCTCTACATTTCAATTTTTCAACCGCGTAACCAATTAATAAAGCTAAAAAATGTAAAAAAAAAAAAATCAGATTAATTTTTTAGAAAATAGAATCATATTTCGACACTACAAAAAGGAAAGTATTAGAGTTATAAGACCTACTATTTAATGATAATAATTAAAATAAAATTATATATTAGAAGTTAGAACATGATATTTCAGCTAATTTTTTCTAAAGATCAAACATAATTAGCAATTTACTAATTTTAGAACATGATATTTACAGCAGTATGATCTTAAATCAGAAACTAGGTTTAAAAATTTTTTTAAAAAATAAAAATTCAACGCACATGATTGGATCGTCGCATAGCGGCGGCTTCGTAGCGTTTGGACAGGTTGGCGGTGAATCGGAATCGGCGTTTCGGATTCTTGACGAAACCGACAACTTTCCTCCATTTTTCCAACGCTTCCTCAGACGAGTGTTTCGGCTTCAGATCAAAGTTTTCATTCCAAAAAGTTCCCATCACTTTGCCTTTTTTTTTCAGTGCGTTTCAAATCGCTTTCGTTCCTAAAACTTCTTCATCTGCTCCATTGAAATATATAATGAGAAGAAACTACGAAGAACGAAGAAGTGTTCAACCGAGTAAAAGGAAAATCCGAGTCAAAAAAGGAATCCTGCATACACCAATAACGCGGAAGTTTCAGCTCCGGACACCATTTCTTAGTACGTAATTAATGTCTTTACAAATTAAGAATTTAGTCCCTGTATTTTTAACTTTTTATGAATTTAGTATTTTTATTTTTCAGATTTTAAATTTTAAATCTAATTATTAACACTTATTTTTTAAAATTTTTTGGCGTGATATTTTAAAATAAAAAAATACTTAATTGGCTGCCATGTAACTAAAAATTTGATGTTATAATAAACTTAAATTTAACAAAGATAATTTTAATAGTGTTAAAATATAGAGACTAAATTTCAAATTTATAAAGAGTAGATAGACTTGTGACTAATTCTGCATTCAGTCCTTACACTCTTTGAAATTTTGAAATCTACTCCTATTTTTTATTACAGGAAATTTATATCCTCTATTTGTGTGATTTAAAAATTAAATTTCAATTTATATGAATTCCAATTAAAATTTAACATTTTAATAATTTAAAATTAAAATTAAAATTACTGATACATTCATTGTTTATGTTTGGAATAAGTTAAGTTCTAAAATTAATAAAAATATCAATTTATTTTTAATATTTAACGCATAAAAATTAATTTAATTATTTTTTAATTAAAAAAACTATCTAATTTTTAACACGAGGACTTGATTTGAAAATTTAATAGCCAACTTAGAAGTTTCCTTTCTTTACTGCATGAAATTAATATGAAATTTGAATGAAAGTGGCTTTTTTGACCTTTTTCTTGCTTTTGTTTAATGCCCTGAAGAGTGGACCCCACGGCTGTGGTCCTTTTTTACGCGGTAACTTCAGGGGTTAATTTCATCAAACGTCCCCAAACTATTTCTTAAGTTCTACATTGATTCTTAAACTTTAAAACGTTCTAATTTAATCTTCAAAGTATCAATATTATATTAATAAGATCTGTCAGCCTAGCTGTCTAAATAACAATTTGGATTTGAAATGAAACATATTTAAAATAAATTTGCGCTTATCACGGTGACAACTTAAATAGGGGTACAATCAAAAATTTGCTTTAGAGGAATAAAAAATGAATCATAAACTTTTAAGGGTTAAGATACAAATTTTTCATTATATGAACTTGTAATTTTTAAAATTTTGAAAAGATTACAAGACAATATTACCATTTAGAGGGGAGGCAATGAACATGAAAATCATTTTCGAACTAAAGATGATTCAAACTCAAAACGAAACAAACAAACTGTGACCTGATTGAGAAAATCCAATTAACATACTTGAATGATTCAAACTTAAAATGACTCAAAATTTTAAAACTCGTATTAACTTGATTTGGATTAATTTAATACAAAACCAACGCTATCCTTCCAATTAAATCAAACTAGAATGTTTTGCCCGTTTCCAATTAAAGTAGAGGGATCAATATTAAAATTTTATTGATATCTTATAGGACAAAAGAAAAAAAAGGCACATCTTACGTACACATGAAGGTACCAAATTTTGTCTACCGAACATATATCTAGCATAGAAATCACAATTAGCCCAATCTAGACAAAAATGATTATTTTTAACTTCTCGTATTTGGAAGCTACAAGGTTATTCAAAGTTGAGTCAAGCCAAATTTCGTTTTGGGAGTTAAGTTTTCTCAATGCTATTTTTATTTATAATGCCTAAATCTAGAAGTTTATTTAAAAAACATCGAACTTAATATTTGTAAGTGAGATGGTTAAATCATAATTTGGGGCATGTGCTTAACAACAATTCTCACACTAAGGTTTGAATTCTTTTGGGGTCCAAGTTAGGCCATGAACTTGGTAATTGTTCCCACATTGGGACTTAAACTTTTTTTTATATTCAAGTTAGTCATTGAACTTGGCTATTGTTCCCATATTAGGACCTAAACTTGACAATTATTCTCATATCGAGACATGAACTTTAAGGTTTTTAAGGACTAATTTGAGCAAAAAAAAAGTTCAAACCCTAATATGAGAACAATTGTCAAATTTAGGGCATAACTTGAATAATAATAAAAAGCTCAAGTCTCAATATAAAAAGAATTACCAAGTTGAAGGCAAAACTTGGAAAAAAAAAAAATTCAAATCCCATACAAAGAGATATTTATTTCCTTTTTGGTGAGGACATTTCGTCATTGGCGTATTTAATAGATTTATTGTTTTCTTTAAGATAAAACAACATTTAATCATTGAAGTTGACGATTTTTTTTCAATTTAGTCTATGAATTAGTCTTCGATCCACACTAGTCTTTAAAATTTCTATCAAATATTATAAATTTCTTTAACCCTATCAAGAGGTGTTAATAATATAACATAATTTTAGAGTGCCATACCATCGCTTTTTAATGGTATTAGAAAAAAGATCGAACTATTTAACGAAATCCAAATTATATGACTGATGTGGACAAAAAAATTCAGGGACTAAATTAAAATTTTTACTAAGTTTGGAGAGTAAATGTTGCTTTATTCCATTTATTTATGTTGTGGTTTTTTTCTCTCGGTTACCTGGCCTTTTTAGGGGAAACCAAACGCATCAGCCCATTGGCCATTTTGTCTCGCTATTGCCTGTTGGGGCACGCCTAGCTCACCCCATTTGACTCGTGGCTCCATGTTCTAAGAGGAGCTCAGAAACGTGCTATATTTTAATAATTTAAAATTTATAAAAATATTTTAAAAAATATAAAATACACGTGAATTGTTATGCAATATATCATATTTAAATTTTAATGTTTCAAACCTTATTTTTACGAAATAATAATTATTTGATTCTTTTTTAAAAACTTAAAAGTCGAATTTAAGGAAAAAAGTAAAAACCAAAATAATAAAATATATAAACATGAAAAACTAAACCCTTTCCGTCCATAAGGAAACATTGCCTTGGAATATTTCCTTCATATCGTTGAAACCGCCAAGAAATTTCAATGTCAAAGCATGCGGGCCATAAACAAATGAAGTAATTATACCTTGGGGTGGCTTGCCCTTGGCTTGGTCTTGCATTCACATAACAACGTGGTGTACTATCAACTATGAGTATTCATAGTTGGATTAAAATTAAATTAATCGATTGAGGATTTAATTTGATTAATCAGTTGGTGATTAAATTTAGTTCAGTTAGAGATTAATATTTTTTAAAATTTTAATTATTAATTAATTCAGTTCAAAAGCAGGTAATTAACCGAATTAACTAATTAATCAAAATATTTATTATTTTCTAACTTTAACAATGTATTTTTTATATTTATTTTAACCAAAAGATAAAAATATATGAATTTTAGTTAACCGATTGGATTAACCGAAACATTTCAATTCGGTTAATGTATTTGAAAAAAAATATTGATTCGATTAATGGTTAAATTTATTTTACATTTCGAGTAATTCGAATAATAGTAATTCGGTTAGATCCGACCATTTGAATAACCCTACCATCAACTATCCAACTTGCCTAATCACATTCTTCTTCTTCTTAACCCCTTAAATGCCAACAGCTACTATCGGTGTATGTATATTTATATATTTTTATGAACTAAATTAATATCATTTTATTGTTTTATTTTATAAATTAAATTTATTGATTACATAAAGTCAAATATAAATTTAAGCTTCAACAATCATTTTTAAGATTGCAAACTTCCCATCTAATAATTGTCGTTAAAGCATATTGGATTAAGTATTTTATAACTTATTTATTATTGAAATAAAATATTTTAAAGAATATTCTTTTTGTTAGATTTTATTTTTTTTCAAATCATAAAAAATTAATATTAAGTGGTATTATGCTCACACTTCGTCAGTTCAATACTTTGTAAGTTTAACACATTTGATTAAGGAGAGACCTCACACACTTGAATTGAGGGGATCACACACTTAATGCAAATAAAATAATTATCACACATATACCATTCCTCAAACACGACAACTCATACTTAGTACTACAACGATAAAGAAAATCCTTTAAAGGGTTTACTAGTAGCAAAAGAAGGTACTCTCTTCTCTTCAATCTTTTTTCAGATTCGATCAGCTCAATCCTTTTACAGCTCTCCACCTATGAGGTTAATCATAACAAACCTCCATGAACTCTTTGTATTAACAAGAGAGAAATTTTAATTAAATCAATCAAATTTGAGAATACATTTAATGGCAAATTTCTCGAAATGTAATGGCAAAAACCAAGTAAATGAGCAACCTTGGCATTTCGTGTTGGATTCCAAAACAAAAAGACACACCGTCCTTGGACTCTGTTTCACCTCAATTTCTTAGATATATCCCAGTATTTATTAGCAGAATTGAAGCCATAAGTAAAGTACCACCACTTTTCCTCCAATCCTTCTTTTATTTCTCTCTACCGTACGATCTTTAAAACCAACTTCGTATTTCCTTCTTTGCGTTCGACAATTGAAATCTCATTTCCCTTTTTGGAATATTTCAAAGTGTGAAAGTGTGTCATAAGTTGTGTAATATGATGATCATTGTTAATAGATGTAGGTAAATTCCCCTACATGCCTTATTCTAGAGTTAACACGTATTCTCTAGATGTGAACTCGCCTACATATGCTTGCACACCTTGTGGTCCCCATAGAATGGAGCAAACTCCTCACCTGCGAACCACTTGGAATGCAAGTTAAGACCCAGTCGAGTAATCAGATAGCGGATCGGTAATAAAGTATACCTTAATGAATAGATTTTCAATTTTTCTTGAATACTTATGTACTTGTAATCTAAGTAACAACAACCAACTTGCACAGGAGCTGGAGAAGTTCGAGTTGCATTCCAGACCAGTGAAAGCATTTGTTACTTAGATTTATATGCAAGTTTTAAACATTTTTTTGTTGTTGTTCTCATTACTCAAAAGGGACTATTTTATGACATTGTGCCCAGTGCCCAGTTCAAAAGACCTTTCTCACAAGGTTGGATCAAACCAATTCGACAGATAACCGATCAAAATACTGGTTCAAAGGACATTAAATCAATTGACCCAAAAATTAACAGATTGATTGAACCAAAATTTTAATATTTTTTTAATAATTTTATAATAAATTTATTTAATCAAATCAAACGGACTATACCATTATCAACCATCACGGACTATACCATTATCAACCATCATTTACCCTATATTCGGGTCACATCAATACTGACCTAAATAACAGCCCGTTAACCAAGGGAAGACATTTAGCCCAAATGCGTGTCTAAAGTCAACGGAGAAAGGACACAACCACCATTCCAACTACTAGCTTCCTCTCCTGGCAAAACCAACCTCCTCCATACCCGACCCACCAGATAAACTGCCTCTTCGACGTCCTCCACCTTATCACCAGGGCATGCATTTGTATGATATTCATATTATGTGAGCATATCTCAACGACTCTAATATTCACTGGGATTCTTCCATTCACATAAACTATAACAACATTCAAATTGCCTTTCTCCTTCGCTGCAATGTTCTTTCACGATGATGGTTTATAATATGTTTAAAAGTTCAATTCTGCTATTTGTTTTGCAGTTGGGAGATTCAATATTTCCATGACCATACAACGTTTACAACAATTGGTTTCAAACCGGACACCAGGCATAGATGTCACAGTAACCATTGGCACACCCTCTATTGATTTTTGGTGCAGAAGCTGGTTATGATACCATCTCTGGCAAATTTACAGAAGTTTTTTACCCTAAACCCTCCAAACCCCTAACAATTATACTTGGCTGCCTAAGGACATTAAGTACTTAAGTTGACTCGATCACGTAATCTTTAGGAGACTGCAACAACGTCTATGTCAACTAAACTAACACTCAATCAGCAACCTTAATTGATTCTAAAAATGGATGGAACTAATAACTTTCTAAAACGATCACAGAGACTGCATAACAGCATCATACGTGCACCATCTAGACTGTACAAAGAAGAGCACCGCGGCAAGATATTAACCATTGGAGGAGCTTATGATGATGATGATCTCACGCCTGATCAAAGCTAAGATCAACAATCATGGGAGGCTTAAGAGCATAGTTACAGCATGAAGAGGTACCAAACTCCTTGCTTACAATCTCATATCCTAATTGATTTTTAAGCTATTCAATGATACTTTTAGGCTCATACCTTTATATTCTTTTTTGGGTAACCCTAAAAGTATGTCAATAACTAGTTCCATAGATGATTAATATTAATTACTCAAAAATCCACAATAAAAACCCACAATTAAAAAAAAAAACATAACAAGAATTGCAATATAGTGCATTTAAGTTTTAAAAAAATCCCAGATTCATCCATGTCATAAAACTAAAGCTCAAAAGCAGCAAAATCCCTAATTGATAACATAACAAAAAACATTTAGATTAATATTAAAAAAGGGGATAACCTTAATCGACACTCTGCATGATATCCTCAGCCGAAAACTTAGTACCCTTATCCTTATCAGCGGCAGCGCGTCCTTTAGCCTTACGATCCAGCAACGACTTCCGATCCTTGTCGAGTCTCAGCTTGGTGATGACGACCTTCGATGGGTTGATACCAACGTTGACGGTCGATCCGTTCACTTTCTCCCGCGTGATACGCTCAATGTGGATCACCCATTTGCGTCGGTACACTTGTACGACTTTCCCTTCGCGGCCTTTGTAGGTACCGCGAACGACTTGGACCTCGTCGTCCTTGCGGACAGGCATGGACCGGACGTTGTATTTGGACCTCAGATCGGTCGAGAGTGGAGCGCTCATCAAAACACGGCGTACGGACGAAGGTGCCGTGAAATGGGCCTTGCGGCTCTTACGGCGAGAGGAGGAGACGCGTGGGTTGTACTTCATTTCTGCTGCCGGTGGTGGAGGGGGAGGGGGGTTGGGTTTAGGGTTTCCTCTTCGACTCGGCGACGGCTAATGGAGAAAGTGGAGAATTAGGGTTTTGGGCGTATATATATGGTGTTAATAGTGGCCTAGAGAGCTAGGGTTAATTTCAGATTGTTGTCTATTGGGCTTTTTGGGCCTAAATAGTTTTTTGAAATGAGCCTCAATATTTAGGCCCAACTTTATTTTGGGCTTTACCTCTTTTTCAATATTAAAATAATTTAGTCAATTTAGTCTTTGATATCAATTCCAACTCTTTTCGACTTGCGACCAAGTTAATAAAATGTGTAAAGTTAATGGTTAAATTTAGTAATTTTTTTAGACTTAAGATTAAATTGATAGAATTTATAAATATTGTAATACTAAATTTATTATTATGTCAATAAAAAAGAAACCACCGTTAATGATTTAAAGAAGAAATGATCAAAATATTAAATTCAGTAATGTTGATGACTAAAATAAATTCTTGTTAAAATTTAGGTTATCAAAATATAAACAAGTAATTAGGTCACTGTTTTTATAATTTACCCAAACAATTATAAGAAATTAAGGATTTGGACTGGGATGAGTGGCCATTACAATGTGGAACACATGGTACTCCAAATTGACGACCATGAAATATAGATTCCTGTCGCTGTCAACAAAGATCGCCTGTACGTGTCATGTGTGTGTCGAGTGGACTACACTGTATCCTCATCATGCCTGCAATAGCTGCCAATTTTTTACCCTTTTTTTTTGGCTTAAATACAAAATTTTTCAAATTATAACGTGGAGATGGATTGATATTCTAATTGTTATTAGTACGTAAAGACATGAATTCGAATATGTCAATCTTCCATTTAAGAGTTGAGAAGGAGTTATAGGTAGTTTTAAGTATTTATTAAAAAAAGCAAATACGATAAAAATCTATAATAAGATTAATGTCAAAAAAATAAAAAAATTATAATGAGATCCCGTAAGATTATTTTTTTAAAAAAAATCAATAGGTATGGTTTAAAGACAGAAATAAAAAGATTGTAATTATTTGATTAAGCCACGCCAATAACGTGAAATTGGATACTGAATACTTAGCTTTTTCTTTAGGAATTAATTTCTCCTTTTATTTAATGTTGAAAGTGATTGAATTGATTAAAAGTAAATTCACGTTTCATTATGCAAACTTGCATGAAATGATTAATGGTGAATTGATATTTCTTTTTATTCCTTTTTTTTATTTTAGTTTTTGTTTGAAAGGATCACGCGGGATTCCATTATGATTGAGTCTTTAAATAGATATTAAACATTTAGGTTGGGTTTGAAAAGTCAACTATTAATTACATTTGAGTACAATTATTTAAAATTACATAATGGTGACATGTTTGGATAACTATTGTAATTAGTGGATCCCACCGAATTGAGCATAATTGGAGTATCACAATTACATTTTCTAATTCTTAGGAGAATTGTGAGAACCGGAGTAATTAGACAGGTAAATGTTTGGGATAGTCATGACAAAAAATTCTTATATTCTGAATCCTGAAAAAAATATATTATAAAAATAATTTGTATATTTTATAAATTTATGAAAAATATATATTTTTAAATCTTAAAAGATTTCTAAATTTATGGTCAAAATTACATGTTATAAAATTTTTATAATATATTTATTTATAAAAAATTATGATCAAGTATCAACATAACTTATTTATATGTTTATGCTATATATTATAATCATAATATATATATTCATAAAAAATGTTATAATTTTTATCATGACTTATTTATGAAAATAACTTTTAAAAGTAGTGACAAAAATTATATTATTTCGTGTTATGAAAGTTTTTTATAATTTATAAAAGCTCTTTTATAAAGATTAAATATCCTCATTTTTATATTATCTTGATTTAATTTATATTTTATGAAAAGGGATATAACTTAGAATAAATATTTTTCTAAATCAAGTTTATATAAGTTTTTATAATTAAAGCTACAAATTATTTGAACTGTAAACCTAAATATCACAATGTTGATGCTAACTATGCAAATAGAAAATATTTTCTTACACCATATAGTTGGGTATGATGCCATTTGAGATAATGGTGCCAGATACAAGCACCATAAACAACTCGCAAACTCTTTAATTTGACGCATTTAATGATTCAAAATGTGGTGGAGAACATGTTAACAACATCACCTTAATATATCATAAAAAACAGGTGGACCATACTAGCATGTTGCATATTTTATAACATCAACCATAGGTGGAGTTGAGATGATCCATGTATACTTCGAATACTACATGGAAGAAATAGATGTTCGTAATTTTAATGATGCAAATTCAAATGACTAACAAATGATATAAGAAGCACGTGTTAAATATTAAAGATAAAATAACCCAACAAATATGCACTAGAACAATTAGATAAAACCGCTTAAGATGTTTATTTTTCTTGCTATTTTTATTAGTAATCGTATTATCATATATATATTTTAGATTAACTTAATACATGTGATGATTTGGTTTTAATTTTTGTTGCTTGTTTCGAAATTATTTTTATCATACTAATAATTTTTTATAGTAATTAATATTTTAATAATATAAATGATGTAATTATGTAATTATAAATTGTACAACCAAACATGACATAGGGATTACGATATAATTACACGTTGTTAGCCAAATACATCTAGAGAATTATAATTTTTTGTAACTACAAGAAAATGTAATTATTACCCTAATAATTACACATTCATTCAATTACTCTATATTGTCCAAATAGACCCTTAGCCTTTATTTGATAGGGTGGAAAGAAAATTGGAAGAATGAAAATATAAAGGAGAAGAAAACCAAAGTTATTTGAATTTGACCTGTCAGTTGGATCAATTGAACCGAGAACCAACTGGGATACTTGTATGGAGAAAGGCATTTAATTGGTTGACCCAGGAATCAAAATGAACTAGTTGAACAAAACAAAAAAATTGGTTGAATCGGGCAGTTTAACTAGTTGAACAAGATTTTTAATATATATATTTTTTAATTTTATGATTTATTTAATTGAACCAAGCGGATTGATAAAACCAGTTGGATCGACAAACCAATAGCATGATTAGTTTGATCATTGATCCGATTTTGAAAACCTTAAAGAAAACTAAAAGAATAGTAAACATAAATCTTTTTCACCGATATGCTTGACAAGAAATATGAAAATTTTGATATTTTCCTTCCCTCTATTGCTAGGTAAATTGGAAAGGAAATAACATAAAATTTAAGATAAATTTAAAAGATATTCAAATAACATGTGTTCCTCGAGGTTGTTTGATAAATTATCCAAAAAATTAAATCAAAAATTAATATTTTTAGTTATTTAAATTTTTTTTGAAGAAGAATTCGATTGGACTTTATTAAACTTGAAAATGAACCATAAAAGAAAGTTAGGTCAATTGGATTGGACCCTAAACCTCAAATAAAATAAAGAACATTGGCCCAAGGCAGAGGCCCAGACCTAATGAACGATCAAAACTAAAAGAAAATAATTAAAGAAATTCAAAAATCAACTCGTCAGACCTAAAAAATAATTAAAGAAGTGCAGAAAATCAGATCGTCAGACCTAATCCTGTCCAATCGTTGTCATATGGCTGGCATCCATTAATTTCTAGCTCTCCATTTCCTGATACCAACCATTCATCGATAGCTTGTTTCAAAACATTTTCATTTCCTGTTATCTCTTTCTTCTTGGAATTCTGTGGAGGCATCAATCTGGATCCCTCATTCTATTTTCCTCCCCTTCTCGCTGAAGATAGATGAGTGATCCATTCTCCAGGTACGTTTCTTCCCCATTTCTTAATGCTTCTGCTGCAATGTTATGGACTTCTCCGTTCTCTAATCTGCTTACGAACCGAAAGTAACTTTCTTGAAAAAACTGTCGATTTCTCTGTATATCTCTAATAATCGCTCCTATCACTGACTTATTGGTTTCTGCTGAGTTACATTTCTTTATAACTGATTTGGAATCTCCTATTATTGTGACTGTTTGAAACCCCATTGAAATCCCTAATTTTGTTGCTTGTAACCCTGCTTGTGCCTCTGCCATGAACGGGGACGATATTGCGGGGTGGAAAACTATTTTTGAGGCGAGCCATTTGTTCATCTCCCCCCTCACCACTAAACCCGAGGCCGATTTTGAATTTTTACTATCAAATGCAGCGTCAAAAAAGATGGTGGCTTTTGTCTCCCTTCTTGCCTGACTCTGTCGATTCACACTTTCGAGGGTATGTTTTTTTTCATTCCATCTGTCAATTTATTCTAAATAGTTCATTACTCGCTGTGACAATTCTCCCCCTGTTGTTGTTTTGCCTTCATGTACAAGCTTGTTCCTGGAAAACCAGAGCATCTATGTTGCACAGCAGAAAATGCGACATTGATTGCTACTTCCTCTAGTAAATACCCAGGTAAGCCAGTTCCACAGATCTGTGATATTTGAGCTAATAACCCACATGAAATTTAGATTTTGCCATAACTCTATTGTTGTAGGACACTGCCTGAAAACATGGTTGCTTTCCTCTTCTGCACTTCGACAACCTGGGACATAAATTGTCATGGACCACTCTCCTGGCTTTTAAATTTTTAAGGGTTGGAATGAAGTCCCATGTCAAACGCCATATTATGATGCGAATTTTTTATGGGAGTTGTAGATTCCATAGTTTCTTATAGAAGTTTTTAATTTCGGTTTGTAATAATAATTCATTAGGATCCGTAGTAGCCTCTTGTAATAGTTCATACGTGCTCCTTACTGTAAATTCACCTGAATGCTTTCCTCGCCAGACTTGAAAGTCTTCGTGTTCAACTTCTGCTAGAGGAATTTGAAAGATCTTCTGCGCTATGTGTTCTGGAAAGGTAGTCTCTATTAGATCTCTTTTCCACATTCTTGTTGTTGTTTCAATTAATCCCAAAACTGACTCTATTTCTGGATTATTGACCTTGTTTTCGGATCCAATAATGTCAATACCTGGGATCCAGCAGTCATTCCAGATAGAAACTCGGTCTCCTTTTCCAATGCGCCGACATAAGCCATCCTTCAGTAATCCTTTTGCAGCCCAGATACTTCTCCAGGTAAGAGAAGGTAAATTACCCAATTGTGGGCAGATGAAATCTGATTTTGGATAATATTTTGCTTTAAGAACCTGTACTAATAATGAATCGGGATAATTAATAAGGCGCCAACCCTGTTTGGCTAATAAAGCAATATTAAACTTATCAAGGCTACGAAAACCCAAACCACCATTTTCCTTCGAAATGCATAACTCCCTCCATGTGCATCAATGAATTCCCCTCTGACCATGACTTTTCTGCCACCAGACAAAGAAGTCCATTTTAGGCCCAATATCAACCAATCAAAATGAAAAAAAAAAACAAAAAAAACAGTCCATTTTACAGTTTTTTACAAACCCAAAAATTAAAATGACCCATTAACTAAACCCAATAAATTAACCCAACACAATAGCCCAAATTTAGGCCCAAAATTTCGAGGCCCAAATGGCCTAACACCTTAACATTTCGAAAACCCTAAAAAACATGTGGGGCTTTCCAGCGCCGCCACCGCGTCCCTCACACGCGCACCACCAAGCGCCACACGCACGTCGGCTCACCTCCGTACATCCGTACCTACGAAAATGACAAAAACACAACGCCGTAAAAAAAAGAAGGAAAAACGATTGTATTTGGATTTTTATTTTGATTTTTCGAATTCGGTTATAAAAACCGAAGCAAAAATGATTGTAAGGGTCTTCACATTTTTTACAGAAATACAAATAAAAAAAAGAGAACAGAGAATTGGTTTTTAAGGTATTTACTATATTTCTAATCTATTTCTGCAAAGATCAATGATAGGAGTATAGTATAAACGTCGTAGGGGGAGGTTTTTTTACCTTTGTTTGCAATCGGAAAAGTCGAACCCGAAGGGTCACTGCCTTCGTTTGGGGGTTTCGGGATGGTTTTTGAGTACTTGGTGTTTATATATGTGTTTAAGAGGGTTAAAGGGTTTGAAATGGACGTCTTTTGGGTCTCCGACCACCTTGCATGACGGCGAACGGTGGCGGAGCACGATGGCTATGACAGAGTCAGGCCGACTACAGGCCAGAACTCTGAGAGCCCTCAGAAGATTTTCCTTTTTTTTTTTAGAAACGGATTAAAAATGTTTTTTTGTTGAGATTTTTTGCTATTTAAGGCTAAGCTCTACGACATCGTTTAGGGGCGAGGTATTAAGCCTTAAAACGGCGTCGTTTCTGGCCAAGATCCGCGTGTTGACCCGACCCGGTGAGGATCTGCGTGTTTTTTAAAACTGGTATAATTACCAGTTTAGTTCTTCTGCATTATTTTTTATGCAATCTTATCCTATTCGTATTTTGCTTTATATTTTAATTCGACCCCGACATTGTTTGTGATTCCAATCTGGTCCTCAGGCCTTTTAAATAAGGATGTTAGAACGGCGTCATTTTGGTGATCGGGCATAATTGCTCAAATGATCCCTCATCTATGGCGCGCGTTCAAATTGAGTCCTTTGCTTCTTTTTATTTTCGATTTTGGCCCCAGATTCTCGCTTTTATTTTAATTTAGTCCATTTTTTATATTTTTATTTTCTTTTATTATTTTTGCTATTTTGTCATTATTTTAATATTGTTGTTATTATTATTATTATTATTATTATTATTAATATGATTGATTATTTTTAATATTAATGTGAATACTATTATTATATTATCACTATTAATATCAATTTTGATGTTATTATTATTCTTGATATTGTTACTACTACTATTTATTCTATTATTACTAATATTATATTTATTTACTATTACTACTATTATTATTATTATTATTATTTAAACTACTATTATTATTTTTTTATGATTATTGTTACTACTATTATTTTATTATCTTTATTCGTTTATTGTTATTATTGCTAATATTATTATTATTATTATTATCATTTTTAAACTATTTTATCTAATATCCATTTATTTATTTATTTGTTGATTCACTAGTAAATTCTTAATTATTTTTAGTTTTCATTTATTTGCTTACTTATTTTTATTATTATATATAATTAATTTGTTTTATGAATTTGTTTATTTTTACTTTTGTTATTTATCTTATTTGTATTTTTACTCTTATTATGCCTTTTTATTTTGGGTTTGTTATTTTAGCTTTAATATTTATTATTGTCATGCACTTATTAGAATTGAAACTCACTTTCCATTTTACTTTGATAGTATTATATTTTACCCAATTTTCGAAATAAGCGAATACTTCGCATTCTAAGATTCAAAAGAAATCGTACCCTAATTTACTGGGTTTCGATTTTTCTCATCGAGTCCAAAGAATCGAATTTAAAAAAAAACTAAAACATTTAGATTAAATAAAAGCTTATTCTCGGGAATTCAAAAAACGTCGTGTTCTAACTCACTGAATATGACATTTTGTTATCTCGAGATAAAGATTTTTAAAAGAAAAGGCAATATTCTGTATTTGGAATTTTGAGAAATTGTGCCCTAACTTACTGGGTTTCGATTTTTCATTTGACCCAAATTACCGAATATCCTTCTTAAATTTAAATGTACGAGTTTTGAATGTCAAAAGACAAGTTTAGTTTCGAGGATTCGAAATTTCGTATCCTAACTCACTGGGCATGATATTTTAGTCCTTCGAAATAGGCGAGTCTCAGCATCTAGTTTAATTCATTCAAGTTTTTTTTTTTAAAAAATAAAGAGGATCGTATTTTAAAATCTTTTCAAATTTTCAACATTAAGACATTAATCAATTAATTCGGTACCAATTTTGGGCGTTACGAGGGTCCTAATCCTTCCTCATGCGTAACCGACTCCCGAACTCATTTTTCTTGAATTTCGTACACAAAAATCATTATTTAAATAAATCAGAAATGTTTTATTAAAACAATCAATCTTAAAGTGATCCGATCACACCTCAAAAAAATGATTGGTGGCGACTCCATTTTCGTTCTTAAAGTCGAACCCGTTTTTCAAAAATAAAAAATGATTTCGACAATGGCATGCGGAAGATAAAAAAGGAAAAGGTAGAAATGTTTGTAGCAACATTGGGATGAAATTAAAATGTGCATGAAATGGGACGAAAGGCCTGAATGGGACGATAAATTTACTAATAATTTAATGATGTCTGACGTTAAAAAATACTTTTTTTTTAATTGATAAATGAAATGAAATGTTTTGTTTTTCTTTTAAGAAAATGATGTTGAGTGGGATAAAAGGTTGGCATGCATGAAATGTCAAAAGTGGCATGCGGAAGATAAAAATGGAAAAGGCAGAAATGTTTGTAGCAGCATTGAGATGAAATTAAAATGTGCATGGAATGGGACGATAAGGCAAACCCAACCGCACATTTCACCTACTCACAATTCACACCCACACACCCTATTTTCGTTGAAGTAAAAGCCCTCCAATCCCCATATAAAATTGTTGATTTAATCGGTTTAATTTATATCATAAAATTAGAGAGTGATTAAATCAATATAAAAATTGGATTTAAGCTAATTTAAATTTGTTGCCGGTTGAATCTTAGTTCAATTAGCATGAGTATTTTTGTCAATGCAAGATGACATAGTTCAAGTGCGCTGAAGCACATTATCTTCTTATTTATGGGTCAAAAATAAGTTATAGTTAGTTCTAGGCATTGTGTCAAAAATATTAATACAAACAAAAAATGATTTCAACCTTCCATTTAATTTTTTTATTAAATCACCTCAAAATTAAAAAAAAAAATTAACATTTTTAATTTTACTAATATTGTATACACGTGGATGACATGTCAATATTTAATTAATTTTTAAAAATTTAAAAAATTCAAAAAAATTATAAAAACTATTTTTAAAAATTAAACATCATTAAAATTGTTAAAAATATATAATTTTTTTTAAATAATTAAATGTTGATGTGCGATTTACATGACCATCCACATGTATGTCATGTCAATAAAATTAACAAACGTTAACTTCTCCTTTCATTTTGGGTGATTTGACAAAAACTGCGATTTTAAGGGCTAAAAGAGGCGGAAAAATAAATGGAGGGCTAAAATGATTTTTTTTAAAGTTAGAGGGATGAAAAAATCATTATGCCAAAAATAAAATAAAATGTAGGGTAAAGTACCTAGTTGGTCACTCAACTTTTAGGGCGTTTTCATTTTCGTCACCCAACCGTTAATCTCTAACAACAGTTAATTTGTACACGCCACATTATGTTTACACTTTTATTTTGGTCACCCAACTTCTACGTTACTTCCATTTTGGTCATCCAAAATATATTGTTTGTTTTTTAATATTTATCAGGGTAAAAACATTAAGGATTTAAGTGAACAAGCTATAGAAACTAATATAATGCTTTAAAAATGGCCAAATTATACTTGTTTACCCCTTACTGAAAGTTCTAAATTTCTTTTTTTTTTTCTCAATATTGAATTTTTAAATTTAAAAACATCAAAATCAATTAAATAGGTTATTGAAAATTTTTGTCCCGTAATAGTGTCAACTGATTTGTTACTATAATATTTAAATTAATTAAATTAATTAACTTAGTCTCCTTTTAAATATTAAAATCTCATTTTATGTTTCCAAATTAAAATCATCTCAAGTAAAACATTTTTGATAATTGTATCTGAAACTCAAAATTTCTTTTGATTATATGATCTCGAGTCTTTCCACGCTAAAAAAAAACCCATAAATTTTTCATCACTTCTTTACCCAAACGAAGAACAGACAATTAATTTAATTAATTGCAATGATTTTACTTTGCTTTTTAGCATAGTAAGGAAGACTCAAGATTATATAATTAAAATAATTTATGTTTTGTAGAAAATTATTAAATATGAGTTATCAAGTTGATTCATTAAGAATAATACGAAAATATAAAATAAAATTTCAAAATTTAGAAAGAGATTAATTTAATTAATTTCAATATTACAATAACAAATAGGTTAACATTATCAAGGGATAAAAAAATTTCAACAATTTATTTAATTCATTTTTATGTTTTGAAATTTAAAATTTCAATATTGGAAAAAAATTAAAATTTATGGCAATGTGATAAAAAAGTACAATTTTACAATTTTTAATACATTATTTTAGTTTCTACCGCTTTTTCACTTTAATACTTGATATTATTACTCTAACCAATACTTCAAGAAAAAATATATCTTTTTTTGGATGACTAACGACTTAAAAGTTGGGTGAACACAATGAAAGTGTGAACATAATATAGCATGTATAAGCTAACTTCTGTTAGAGATTTAATGGTTGAGTGATTAAAATGAAAACACTTTAAAAATTGAATGACAAAATTATAAAAATTTCATTTTGAGTGACCAAAATAAAAATACGGTTAATTTACGTTAAGTGTATTACAGTATCAGTGACCAAAAGATTCTGTAGTGTGCAAATTGATTTTAGTTTTAAGGGTTTTTTTTTCAATTAAAACAATCTTTTAGAAACAAGCAAAGATTAATTAATTGTAATAATTTTTATACTTTTTTAAATAATTCTAATAAATTCTAATTTTTTAAAATTAAAAAAATTAATTAATTGCCGATGGCATCCATGAGGCAACCTATTTGTATGTCACATTAGCAAAGTTAATAGACATTAACATTTTCATCTATTTTGGAGTAATTTGACAATCAACGCAATTTTAATAACTAAAAGAGGTACAAAATAAAATAGAAGACTACAATTATTTTTTTTTGTAAAGTTAAACTGGAGAGCCAAATAAATCATTATTATTATTATTTCTTTCCACTTTAACCTATATATATATATTGGAATGAGAATTAATTATAATTTTGTTTGAGAAAAATCAAAATACAATTTTTTTCATTTTATTAATTTTTAATAGATCAAATTATAGATTTTATTATTTTTAGAGTGTCATGTCCCTTAATTATCTATCTCTCGTGTCATTATTGTTCTCGTCAGGTCAAATATATAGTTGGTACGATCAATAACATAATAAGGGGACATGTAAGAACTTCGTCCCCTTTAATTAAATGAAATAATAACAATTTTAGTCCATCATGATTACCATCGATTTAATTTAAATATTATTTTAAAAATTTTAACATTGGTCTTTTTAAATTTTATTTTAAACCTGTAACACTCCCAACCTGTATCTGTCACCGAAATAGGGTTACGAGGCATTACCAAAGAGTACAGAACACTTACAGATAATTTGAAATCATTATCTTTACACAAATAGTACACTTGAGGTGTACAGTTTTGTAATTATGAATAAACACATTTATCAAATATATTCCATGTTTTTATATATCACAATCTCATATTTCCACATGCATTTACTTTCCACATTATGAACTCAAATAACATATACAAGATATACTAATGTATTTCAAGTACGGTTTCATAATATTTCATTTCAAATTTCAGATTATTTCATATTAGAACTTTTCTCATTAACTCATTTGGAATACCAATTCATACGGACTCATTCATTAACCAATTCTCATTAACTCAATGGTGTACAAATATATAATCACAAACGAACTCATTCATTAACCAAGTTCTATGTTCATGTCTCATCAACTCGTATTTCCTTATATCACATAATATATACCATGATTGATGAGTTCATCAATACCATGATTTCCATTTCCTTGTTATTTTTCCATATTTATCCCGTTGAATTACTCGGAATTTTGATGGATTTTCAAAGGTACACTTTAGTGTACAAATCCAAGTCCGTCAATTCATGTTCATGTGCGCCCATTTCCATTTCAGAGAGCACACTCTCGCGAACCTCATCCTTACAGCGGGATTACCAATCCAGGCTAAATCCCTTACAACAACAATTACTCTAATGAGCTTGGATCTGAATTACCAGTCCAGGCTAAATTCAGACCCTAATTCGGATTATCCGTCTGGGCTAAATCCATTTTCCACATATTCTTCGGGAGGGCTATATCAGGATAGGATCACCCGTCCGGACTAGATCCTTTTTACCGTCAATTTCTTTTCAGAGATCCATCGAATTTTCCTTTCAATCAACAGGGATTTCTTTCCTTTTTTTACCAAATATATCAATGTTTCATCAATTTTCATATAATGAACATTCAAATTATATTCACATCAATAAAAATATATTTCAAGTATTTAATAATATAATTCAAGTTACACGAACTTACAATTCGATTTTTATACCATAAACATAATCTTAGTTTCATAATAAATATTTGAAATAAAACATTACATCATTTCTAATTCAACGTTTATCGATTATAATCAGGAATGTGTTCAATTTATACATAAGTCATTCATATATTTTCCTCCTCCTCTCCATTCAACATCCTTAGTATAAACAACACACTTGTAAGTAACATTATCTATAATTTTCACTATTTACTTTGTGAATATTCAATCTGTCCATCTGTGTCATAGTCACTAAATTATTTTATCTTGAGCTACAGAACTTCAAACTAAGATCCGTAAATTTTCTTTGAAACTAGACTCACATATTTTTTTACTATAATTTTTTCAGAATTTTTGGTATGGCCAATTAGTACAGTTTAGTAGTTAAGTTCTCCCCTGTTACACAGTCTGACGGCTCTAACCTCTCTTCACTAAAAATCAATTATCTCATAGTACGATTTTCACATAGTGTTTTCAATTATTTCTAATGAAAATAGGCTCACTAGGGAATACAAAAATTTAAATTGTAACTCACAATTATTTTTGTACAATTTTTAGTGAATTTATAAAGTAAGAACAGGGGATCACAAAGTTATTCTAAACCAGTCTTACAAAAATTTAAATATCTCAATATGTAGACTTACTTTGCTTGCTTTATTTCTTTTATATGAAAATAGACTCAACAAGCTTTAATTCTATATCTCATTCAACATTTAATTCAATTTCTACAATTTTTGGTGATTTTTCAAAATTATACAACTGCTGCTGTCCAAAACTGCTTTAGTGTAACATGTTGATTTCTATTTTGTCCCAAATTCCACAATTCATACAATTCAGTCATTGCTCAATTAACCCCTAAATTGAGCTAATTTTCTCATTTAATACTTTTATCTATCATTTTAAACTACTTCATAACCTTTGAAAACCAGAAATTTAGTATTAGACCTTAATTCCAAACTCTTTCACAATTAGGTCCTAAAACCAATTTCCATCAATTTTACTTGATAAAATCATCATATATCAAAATTAAAGCTTCAATTATATGTTTATTCATCATATGATTCCATCACTAATCCATAGAAACTTTAAAAATTAGCCATAGAATCAAAAACTAATGACATAGTAAGTTGGACCCAATTGTAAAAGTCTAAAAACATAGAAATTTCAAGTAGAAAGTAAGAATTAAACTTACATGAAGCTAGAGTATGAAAACTAGCTTGAACCCTCTTCCATGGCTATTTTTCAGCTGATGTAAATGAAAAGAAATGAAGAGAATTCTAGATATTCCAAATTGGTCCCATTTTTATTTAACTAATTTTGGCAATTTTCCAATTTTGCCCTTATTTCACCCATTTCCTTATTTTTCTCAGCTATTGCCGCCCAAAATATCTCTTTTGGGATTATTTTCACTTTAGGTCCTTCCTCATTTGACAATTAAGCTATTTAATCCTTCTAACAACTTTTACACTTTTTTCAATTTAGTCCTTTTTATTTAATTAACCACCCAAACGTCAAAATTTTTTAACGAAATTTTAATACTACCTTATTAATATTTCTTAAATATTCATAAAAATATTTATGACTCGGTTTATAACACCGATATCTCGATACCTCTTTTTCTCGATTTCTTGACCAAATAAATCTTTATAAAACACAATTTACTATTTCAAAAATATTTTAAAAGCTACATTTGGCTCGTAAATATTAAATAATATAGCCTACGAGTTCATTTGCCAGATTTGGTGGTCTCGAACCACTATTTCTGACATCACTGAAATTTGGGCTATTACAAAACCCTCCAATACCAAAATTTCGATTTCACGTTTGGGCACAATAGATTTTATTTTTTGAACCCAACTAATTGTTAATTCATTTTTAAATATCGTTTGGATTTGTCAAGATTCACAAGTAGAGTTATTGATATAGTTTCTGATTGGGTGAAGTAAGGAGGATGAAGATGTTCTGGTGAACAGGAAGATGAAAAATATCTGTTGGAAAAAAAATGTAATTTTTGGAAACATTGAGACATATTCTCAATTGGTAAAGGCTGAGAGTTGAATCATAAAATTATAGTTTTATATTCTATTCCATAAGAACTTTACAACGGTATATCATATGCTCAAAATGGTTGAGGGATGAATGAAAAATTGATGCTCAAACTAAGTCACTTGTGAATATTTGTTGAGAAAAAGAAAAGCTTAGATCCCACGTTAATTAAATACAAAGCGTGAGATTTATATATATAAGAACCCACTTACAAGTTATTGAATGAACTAAGCTTGAAATCTTATCTCACACGTGCGTACAAATTCAAATTTATCGATGTTTGAACAGCAATACTTAATTTATTTCCACATCGAGTGAAGATGTATTCTACCAAGGCTTGCTTTTTTTATTATAAGTATCACTTAACAACAATTATTATTTTATCAAGCCTTGTTTTCATCGTTTTAATAAAATAAGTTATTATTATTTATTATTGTATTTGTCCAAATTGATATATTTTTTATTTTTATAATTTCCTTTGAGGAATTTTATAAATTATTTATATTTGCAAATCTATACGAAAGTGAGATTCCCTTTAAAAAAAACATATATATTGGATTACAGGTGGAGTCAAGTCAAATTTTTTTTATTAAATTTCATAAATACAATAAAACATGTAAAAAAATTACAAAAATAAAATTAATATAGCTTCAAATAACACCAAACAACTTTGCTTAAAAAAAATGAAGGTTTAAAAAGTTTTTATATTCTTTTAAAATTTAAAATTTAAGGTTAATTTGGATGGACGGTACGTTTAACTGTAGTTTGTATAAAAACAATAGTAGCGGTGAAATTAGATATTATAGCGATACTATAACATAAGATAAAAAGTAAGTTAAATACACTGCACCTCACTCAATTGTCCATTCAAATTCACCCTTAGTCAACTTTGTATTTTTTTTTTTAAATCTTGATCGTTTACTCTTCTTTTGCTAACTTCCCTCCATTTTTGACTTAGATGCTCGTACAAATTATAAAAAAATGATAAAATAGTTTTGTAACCCTTAACCTTTACAATATTTATTAATTTAACCCTTACTCTTTAAAAACATTTAAATATTCTTAAAAGATTAAAAAAATAAAGAATGTTTTCATATTTTAATAAAAAATTCAAAAATTACGATTTCTTTTAAAAATTTCAAATTCAAAAATAGAAATTTAAAATTTCATTTTAAAAATTTAAATATAAATAAATAATTCTAAAATTTTGGAATTTTCTTATAACTTCTGAAGGAAATAACATATTTATTATAATAATTGAGGTGTAAAAATAAAATAAAAAGCTAAAATTTAAATCTTTACAAGTATAGTCTTCACATAAGTCATTTTAATGCAAGCCCTAAAGTTGTTAATAATAAAAATTCAAGGACTTGAGTAGATAATTGATTATAGATTTTTTTTTCTCTTTTTATTTTATTTTTTTTTAAAGATAAATAAACATACCTTGAAAAATAAAATAAACATAAACCCAGCCAAATAACAATGGACATTGCTTATTAATATTGACTACATGCTATTAGTATCAGAGAGTTAGACGTAATGTAATGGTGTGAAATTTACATATTTTTTAAAATTTTTGGGTTTTAGAGAGTTAATTTCATATTTTTTATTTTTTTAAAATTATAATTTTATGTATTATTTTATTGATAGAATGAATTTTTTTAGTTTTTAGAGTTTTTTTTTATATTTTTAAAGAGTAAAAATCAAATTAACAAAAATTAAAATAGTTGAAGGCTACAAAAAATTTTACACATTTTTCTATAATTGTCACATGGTAAAAGTGGGTGGTCAAGGATGCTTATTGCCTTAGCTGTACCTTAAGTTTGAGTTGTGTTAGTCGTGTCACATTTATTTAGAGTTAATTGCATCACACTATGATCGTCGTATAATTTAATCGAAAAATTAACTCCACACATTTGAGCATTCTAATTAGATCTTTAAACTATTAATGTTATATTAATAAGGTCCATTTGTTACAAATTGACCCGAAATTTAACTCCAAAAATAAGATTGAAATTATGATATATTATTTTTAATATCTTATAAAAATACATGTCAGTGTTTTTTTTTGTAATTTTTTATTATAATAAAAATATAATTATTTTTTTAATATCTAAAATTGTACTTATTTATTTATTGTAATTAAGTCATTTTGGCGTTTGCATTCATGGATCTTTGCTATATAAATCAAGAAACAAAATCCAACCATTTTCGTAATTACTGCTTTTGCGTTTCAAACTTCTTCTCTTTCAATCAATTTTTACAACGAAGATGGTCACGCTCAATACGGTCCCACCGTCGATTTCTTGTTGTTCTTCTTCTTCCGGTTTCGATACCGGACCGTCGGTACCGGTTCCCAAAGTTGGTTTCGTTAAGTTACCAAGGTCGAACGGCGGTAACCATGCCAGGTTGAGCTTAGTTCAGGCGACGGAGGAATCCACCGTTGCGACGACGAATGGTCGTGTTGCTGCAGTTTCCGGTACCTTCTTTATATAATATTCATGGTGATCAAGTGTTTAGTTTTCAATTTTTTTTTTTGGGTCAAGATTCTGGTTTAAGGTTCTCTCTCTTTTTATTTTATTTTTTTCTCGCATCTCTGGAATTGGATTGAAATTTGACTATACTTTTTTTTTTCTTCAAAGAAAACTGAAAATTCTTTTATTCTTTCACTAACTTTTGACTTTCTTTTTGAGTTTTGGTGTATAAAAGACGGCCTTTTAGGTACTGCCAAATGCGGTATCTTCAGCTGGCTTTTTTTTTGGGGGGCTTTTAGGCAAGTTTATTCTCATAAAAAAAAATAAAATTATGAAGGTGGGGGAAGGGCTAATTAGCTTGATTTTTTGAAGTTAATTGCAAACTTAATTGGGTCCTCCACTTGAAAACTTAATTGGTTTGATTATCCCTTTTTTCAATGATTATCCATGAAAATTTGGCTTGATTGATAGGTTCCCCAACCTATATTGATGAAGGACTCTACATTGTAAATAGGCTCAATGAATATTATTTGTGGTTAAATCTTAAGATGACTTATTGTGGAAAAATAGAGCAGCTGAACCCATATTTAGACCATCCATTAGCTTCTGTTTGTACCTTTCATGGTCTTAAGCAAGGTCATAATATGGCCTATTTTTATAACCAAGATTGTTGTTTGTTTAATGGACAAGTTGGGAATGATAAAGTTGAGCTTGGGGGCACTGTTAGAGTATGCCCTGGTTATATGAGCAAAATTTTCTTTTATGGTGGTGTTACTTATAGAGTTCCATAGCCTTGAAGTCATCAACTTTCCACTCTGCATAAGATTGGCCTTTAAAAGCACATGTGTAATGAAATGGTTGGGTTGGGATCCAAAATCACATTTTTTCTAGATTGAGATGAAGGTTTAAAGACCAATCACAACATGTTGTTTGAAGGACTGAATCTATAAATATTAAAACAAAAAAGAGAAAGTTATTGGTAAAGCAAAGCCTTTGCTTTATACTGGCTTCTTTTTTATTTGTGATGATAGTACCTATAATTAATTTAACTGCTGAATTCTTAAGCATCAGCCTTTTTCATATTTGACTGTTTATTAGCTTTAGGTGCTGATCTTTTATTTTTGGTTAAATGGCTTTCTTAATTTGGGAGATTGTGTTCTTAGCTTATGGAATAAGTTAGTGGAATTTTTTTCTCAAATATTTGTATTTGATACGTGTTCAACATATATTCATATACGAGTATGTTGATATGATTTTCTCAATGTATGGAGAAACTTAAAAAACTGAGCATACTCAGTTGTACATATAGCCAAATCCAGGTAACATAGGTGTGAAGTCGTGATTTCTTTGGATATGGTTTCTTTCCGGTTGGATTTTCTTAGGGTTCTGATTCCAAACGTCTAACTAGGTGAAAATGCCCATCAGATGGCCACTAAAGGAAAGCCAGGGAACATAGTATGGCACAAAAGTTCAGTTGATAAAGTTCATCGGCAAGAGTTACTTCAGCAAAAGGGTTGTGTCATATGGATTACGGGTCTCAGTGGTTCAGGTTTGATTAAGTAATTTATATGGTTTTTTTTCTCATTTATGCTAATCTTCTTTCTATCAACTTATTTCTTGTTTTTTGCTATCTATTGAGCGTATAAGATGGCTTTATGAGCTTATGATGTGCTTTAGTAGTCTCTTTTATGTGCTAAAACAAAAAAAGAGAAGTTTCTGAAAACTGAACCACTGGTCTTTTAGTTGTGGAGGAACTTGTAAATTCAAAACCAAGAACTTGGATCAACATAACTGACATTTCAGAGGGCCTTCTTTGTGACTATCATGCTTTTATGCCATTATGGTGCTACCTCTCTCTCACCGTGGTCTACGAATTCAGGAAAGAGCACATTGGCATGCACGCTGTGCCATGCCTTGTATTCAAAGGGAAAGTTGACTTACATCCTTGATGGTGATAATGTTCGGCATGGCCTAAACCGTGACCTTACTTTTAAAGCTGAAGATCGTGCAGAGAACATTCGAAGGATTGGTAAATGATGATTGATTCCTTGTCAGTCATTTTATCAGTTTCATTCTCTTCTTCTGATGGTTTCAACTTGCAACGATTCAAAAACAGGAGAGGTGGCAAAGCTCTTTGTTGATGCTGGCATCATCTGCATTGTCAGTGTGATATCTCCCTACCGAAGAGACAGGGATGCATGCCGCGCGCTGTTACCAGATGGAGATTTCATTGAGGTATGTGCTGCCTTTATTTGTGAGAGAGCTTTTATATCAAATATATGTTGTACATTGCTTTTAAGAAGAATCCACTGGCTAATGCAATGAACAGGTGTTCATGGATGTGCCAATCGAAATATGCGAGGCAAGGGACCCAAAGGGCCTGTACAAACTTGCAAGAGCTGGAAAAATTAAAGGTGTCTTTTCCTGAATTTTATTAATCTTGAAGATTGGTATAAGCTAACATTTAAAAGAATAGCTTATATAATATTACTTCGTAGGTTTTACCGGTATCGATGACCCATATGAACCACCTCTGAATTGTGAGGTATGTGTATTATTGGAGTAACATTCTTATAAGCTCGTTCTTCTTCAAATATGCATCTAAATGTCATTAGGAATGTGGTTCAATGGCTATGGCTATATGAATATGATATAAATTCAATCATGGTTCAAGCATCTCGACCTGAACACGTCAAACCCGTGCTTGTTTTTAAAATGACAAATCTTTCCATTTTACAGTTAGCATTACCACCAAAGGGAAACAGCTGTGCTTCCCCATGTGAAATGGCTGAAACTGTGATATCTTACCTGGAGGAGAAGGGGTACCTTCACGCATAAGAAAACCTGGTAACATAAGTCTTTTTGGAACCAATGAAATTCGATTCTTTTCTAAATCAAGGGAAAAAAACTTATGGTTCCCTGTATCTGTATGATCCTGTTTCTGGCATGAAGGAAACTTAATTGTTTCCTGTATGTGTAGTTTTATGTTATTGTATCAGATAGTTAATCAATCGATTAATTAGAATCTGTTTCCTGTATTAGGCCTTATTAAAAGCCATTGTAATGGGGGGAGTATTTGGGTATGGATTAGGTGGCAAATAAAATGGTGATTTGGTGTATGAATTTGTATCATATGGCATTGCAATGAATTTGCTTATGAACAAACTCAGATTTTTCTCTTTTAAGTTGCCCTTTTGAAGTTTGTACAATTCTTCCCTGCTTTTTACTTTTAGGTGCACAGATTTTGTATGCATCAAGGATTTTTAGTTTTTCTTTTCCCTCTGCATTTACTGCAAATGGATAATCATACAGTGATTGAATCAATTAAATCAATCAGTTTTCGATTTGATCTTTGGTCCAACAATTATTAAATAAATAAATAGTTAAAATAAAAAAAAATTGGTTTAATCAGTTAAACTGACAATTATTTATTTATTTATTTCGGTTTTCGATTTTTAATTAGTTTAACCTTATGTTTGGATAGATGTTACCAGTCAATTTTTACAATAAGCAGATCCATCAAGCAATTGTGGTTGAGAGATGATTCCTCCTTTCTTTAGATAGGATAGTCTTTAGCTAATAGGCAGTCAATTAGAATCACACTAAAAATAAAAGTTTGATGACTTGCTATGATACTCATTAAAAGGTTTGGTTATTAGCAAGTGTTGTAACTATGCGTAGAACACAAATGAATTATTTACGTAATTGGATGATGACCACCGGCGTTTGCAAGGTCACGTTTAAAGAATGAATCCACAACATGAATTAAAAGTAAAATCACCATATGAGCTCAATCAAAGTAGCACATCTTATAATTACTATAGTCTCCATGTGTATGATGTTATTTGGATAACAAGGAGATCCCCTTGCTCTCAAATGCCTTACTCCTAAAGGCAGCAGAATTTGAAGTTAATTAATCTTTAAAATGCATCAATGAAAAAGTTGCTTCATCAAAAGATTTTATGCTTAATCTCCACTCACATTATGAAGAATACTATTACTTTTTTATTTTTTTATGTAAATCTATAGAAGATTTTCATGTAGTACTTGAAGGATTTCATCCGATGGTTATTTGAATATAGTTTTACTTAACGGTGTAGAGAAAGCCATCTTTGCCAAACCTGTTGCCCTCTCTGAACACCCGTGTTAAGCGTATCGTCCAATCTTGCTAAAGTAAATCCTTAATGATGCATATCACTACTGAACAATCTTACTTCTCTCCGGTTGCTTGAATTTCTTGAATAGCTTCTTTTCTATCTGTCTCAAGGATCACATTCTTCATGTCAAGACTCCATGCAATTTGGAGCCCATCCAGAATGCTCCATAGTTCTGCCATGGTCGCTGAGTAACGCCCAATATTCCTTGTGAACCTCGCAATTCAAAATCCATCATGATCGTAGACAACTCCAAAATCCAAAATCGAATACCTTTAAATGAGCTTGTGATTAGTTGGTCAATATTTTAAAAGATTATCCTCCTAAACAAAGGTCAAGTTGCTAAATCTTATATTCGTCGTATATAGATCTATAAAAATTTGTCAACAAATAAAACACATGTGATGTCATTCGAAGTGATATAACACTTTATTTGCTTTTAACTCTTTTGCTTGTGTTCCGCTCGAGTGTTCAAACATTCCTCACTAAGAATTCATACATTGCACACCAATAATTTTTGACAAGTAATTTGTGTTTTAAAGATTTTGATATGTTCATGTATTTGTATTTTGTCATGCTCAAATCTTCGTTTTAGCTATTTTTTCCATGTCATGTGATCCTATTGCGTCCAACATTGATATCCTAAGGATTAAAAGATTAAATGAACCTCAAACTTTGAATATTTAGTTTTTTATACAATACAAGTTCAAATTCACACACCCACTATGATATTTTCTAATAAAAAAAAAACACATAAAATTAACCCATTGGACCTGGTTTAATCCAAAATTTGAGGGAACTTAAAAAACACCAAATGGTGTTTTCATATTGCAATTGACATTGAACTAGTCTTTTTGATGATTTCATGAATCATTTTAGCTATTCTTCGCAGTCTTCCACTTCCAAGAGAGGAGCCTTACCATTAGATGAAACCCTTTCATCTTCTTTTGATTGTCCCCATATTACAGCATAAAATCCCATTGATATAATAGTTGCTCCAATTATACTGCAAAATTTAGATAGATGTATATTAAAAAGAATCAAATAAATTTAAATTATAATAGAGTTAATATTTACTAACAATTATTTTTTTTCCTTGAGTTTCAAACACATTCATCTATATATGTGTGTTTAAATTGCATCTCAAATGATTCTTATAAAAATTGGTATCTCAAACTATGGAAAAAGAGAGTTTTAGTACCTTCCAAGATGTAAAGAATCACCTAGGATAATGGCACTCATAAAAGCAGCAATGGCAATTGATAGTGGACTGAAAATTGCAATGTAGACAGGTCCTTTCAAATGGAGGCCCCATGTCATCACAAGTGTCATAAAGGATTGGATAGCACCCTAGACAAAAATAGACAAAAGAAATTTATGCTACTCAAATTCCGATTCAGTAAAAATTACAATGTATTAAAAATTAGGTTATATATTATTTTTTTACTTAAAAAATAGATAAATTAGTTTTTTTTTTTGTTAAAAATTTCATCCAATTTTATTGTAAAAAATCTAGTACCTCATACTAACATATAGAGACTAATTTTTAACAGCAGAAACGGATGAAATTTTTAACAAAAGTACTAAATTGTCATTTGATTTAACGTAGATGATTTAACAAAAGCAAATACAATTCAACTTTTAGTTCAAAAACTTTCATGATATCTTTACCGATGTACATGTCTCGAGTAGCAAATTGTAGTTAATCATCAAGTTCTTACTGAGTATAGGACTGCTACAACTGCAACACCAGGCCTTAGCATCCAGGAACTCAAATCAAATTCTACTATTAAGGAAACTGGTGCAGATATCATTGCCCCACATAAGTTGTAAAACAATGCAACTATCAACTCAGCTGGGTAAATCTCCATAACTAGGGTCTAGGAAGTTTTCGAAATCCCAAGTTTAGTTCAGTTCAGTTTAGAAAAAATGGATCTAAGGAGCCCAAAGAGATGTCTGATGTACCTGAACAATCATCTGGATTGCAAACAGAAGATAAGCAAAAAAGAGTAAGATCCCACCAATGATCCAATTTGCCTCTGAACTTTCTAGGGGGCTCTGAAGTATAACTTTGGGGCCTTTGTGAAGAACAACTAGTAATGCTCCTGATACTGATGTTATGGTCCCCATGATTTTAGCTTGACTGCTTGAGCTTCTCAAGGCTACTTTTTCCAATCTTGTTAATTATAGTTTCAAATGAAAGGGAGAAAAACAAAGAATTAGGTTGACTTATCAACTTTGCTACCATTTATAATGTTATATACAATTTTAATTCAGTGCATTTGTATACATCAAACTTTAGTTTTTGTTTAAGTTTCACATTTTATTAATCATGTTATCTAAGTGGCACAAATTTTCGTTAAACCATGTGTAAATTATTAATATGATATTTTACTAGATTAAAAAACAAACAAACAAATAAACAGGAAAAAGACTTTTTTAGTTCCTTTCAATTTCGAAAGTGAGTAAGTAAGGGCAATTAATCACATAGTTAATTTTTTTCATCGATTTTACATAAATTTTATTATTATGATTTCAAATTTAGTTCTCGTAATTTACACATTTTATCAACTTGGTCATGGTTTAACAAATTTATTCCGCAATATTTTTGTAAATGTGTAAATGTTGAGGTTAAATTTGTTGAATTATTTAGAATCAATAATAAATTAACAAAATATGTAAACATTAATGGCTAAATTTGTTAGTATACCAATCAAAACTATGTGAAATTGATTAAAGACATTAAGGTCGTGATTAATTGTCCTTAATTGTTCACTTTCAAAATTGAAAGGAATTAAATTACTCCAATTTTTTAGAGGGACTAATTTACTCAATTTCAAAATTGAGAGGGATTGAAGAGATATTCTTACTAAAATAAACACACTTACGAAAAAGGATTTATTATTTCCCCGTGAAATCTATTTTTCTTAAATCTATGTATAAATAGTTTAAATTTATTTGATTGTTTTTTAACCTAATAAAATGCCATATCAATAATTTATACATGATTTTACGGAAAATTGCACCACAAATAATAGAATTAGTGAAATATGAAAAGCAAACAAAATTAAAGTTTAATATCTACAATTGTACCAAATTAAAATTGATGTATAACATTGCAAATTGTATCAAAATTTATTTATGATTTTGATATTTATTCTGGTTTTTAACTTATGAACAAGGCAAGTCAATAAATATGCTAGAGCAGAGGTGGAGATAAAAGGAGTCAAAAGGGACTAATGCCCCTAAAAAATAATAAAATTATCATTAGCTTTTCAAAAATTTTAAAAATTTTAATTGAAGTGTTTAAAATTCTCATTAATTTACTTAATTTTTTAAAAAAAATTATGTTTTGATTACTTAACTTTAAAAGTTACAAAATGATCATTAAATTATTCGAAAATTTTCATTTAATTAATTGGATTGTCAAATTGTTGTTGTACGATATTCTTTGTTTGCACCACTTGCACCAATCAAAAGCTCTCATTCTCCTTTTCTATAGTTCAGTATTTTTTGATGAAACAACTTTGAACGTCACAAATCTGCGAACCAATATCCAAACATGTTTCTTCGTTGATCTCAAACATTGACCGTTAGATCAACTTAGATCTAAAGTATGTTCTTTTACTCATTAATGGGTATTGATCTATCGTTAGGGGTGTTCAGTCGGTTAACCGACCCAAAATAACATTAACCGAATTAACCGACCTTTCAAAATTTTTAACCGTTAACCGAACCAAAATTTTTTCGGTTAATTCGGTCGGTTAACCAAATTAACCGAAAATTATATGTTTTTTATTTTTGGTTAAAAATTAACCGAATTAACCGAATTACCCGAATTAACTGAATTAACCGAATTACCCGAAATTAATCATTACATAATTAAAAAGATTACATAATTTTAGTTTTAGAATTTTATTTTTATTTATTAAATTATTTGTAATTTTTATGACTGGGTTGGATTGGGTAATTGGTTTGGGTTGGATATTTGGGTTTGGATTGGGTTTAGGGATTGGGTCTAGGTGAATAGTGGGCCTATTTATATATTATAATTTTATTTATTAATTTTTTTGATTAAATCGAAAAAATTCGGTTAACCGACCGGTTTCGAACCGAATTAACCGTTAACCAAAAAATCACAAAATAATTAATCGACCTCGACTGAAAAAATTCGGTTAATCGACCGATTAACCGAATTCGGCCAGTTAATCGAATTTTTTCGATTTTACCCGAATTTTGCACACCCTATCTATCGTACGGATCGTCACATGGAAATCACTAACCAAACTTTTTTTTAAAAAAAAATAATAGCAAACTAATGACTTAAATGAAAATTTTAAAATAGTTCAGTGACCATTTTGTAACTTTTTAAAACTGAGTGATTAAAACATAAACTTTTAATAATTAGTGATGTTAGGTGTAGTTTACCCTTCAATTAACTTTTAACCCTTTTGTTTTGCTAAAACCTAAATCCAAACCGAGCTGAATCGAGAAAAAAGCATAATCGAATACTACATATAGAATGAGAGAAACATAAAGTACTTTAGAAAAGAAGGTTTTATTCATATCACCTTTGACAAACACTACCAACCTATATATACATAGAGAAATAACAAACTATTTAACAGTAATATATTTGAAGTTTAAATGGGAATAATAAAGCTAATAATAGTACTAAAAAAAGGAAGAATCCCAACAACAAGATCAAGGCGGTTGAAGAATTTTATCATGCCCCCGCAAGATGGACGACGTCGAAGCGAGGCCAATCTTGTTGATGATGTGAATAAACTGTCGGCGAGGTAATGGTTTTGTGAGAGGATCAGCAAGTTGGTCGGTAGTGGAAATATGAGACACACTAAGACAACCGCTTTGTACTTGTTCACGAATGAAATGGTAGTCTAGCGCAACATGCTTCATGCGTGAATGAAATACTGGATCGGCATAGAGATGAGTGGCTCCAACATTGTCGCAATATATCACTGGCTGTTGTGGTATGATGACACCGAGTTCAAACAGAAGGGAGCACAGCCAGCGTAATTCAGCAGCTTTATCAGCCACGGAACGATACTCAGCTTTAGTAGAAGATCAAGCAATCATTTTTTGTTTCTTCGAGCTCCAAGACACGAGAGTGCGACCAAGATAGATAATATAAGCACTTGTAGAGGTAAAGCCATCTTTGTCACTAGCCCAATCAGCATCAGAGAAAGCATGAAAGGCAATAAGCGAATGACGATGGATGGAGAGGCCGTGATCCAAGGTATCATAGAGATAGCATAATAGTCGTTTGATGGCAGTCCAATGGTCGGTCGTAGGTTGATGCATGAACTGCAACAACTTGTTAACAACATAAGAGATATCGGGTCGTGTTAACGAGAGATACTGAAAACTGCCAATAATGGTGCGATAGGCAGCTGCATCTGCTAATGGAGAACCAGAATGTAATGTAAGAGACACTGAGGAGGACATAGGTGTTGATATCGGTTTAGTTTCAGTCATCTGAGGTCTGTGAAGAAGGTCAGCAATGTATTTGCACTGACTAAGAAATAAGCCATCAGCATGGGGAATGACCTCGACATCAAAAAAATAATGCAAGTGACCAAGATCCTTCAATGAGAACCGAGCGGATAGGTGCTAAAGAAACTGAGATATAACTGAAGAGGTATTACCTGTAATGATGATATTATCAACATAGATAAGAAGATAAATTACAGTACTGTGGCCACGAAAGATAAACAGCGAGGCATCAGCAATAGAGTTGATAAAGCCAAAAGATAGCAAGAATGACCGTAATTCATGATACCAAGCACGCGAGCCTGTTTAAGCCCATATATAGCTTTCCGAAGCTGGCACACATGATTAGGATTATCGTGAACGATGAACCCCGGAGGCTGAGTCATGAACACATCCTCTGAAAGAGTGCCTTAGAAGAAGGCGTTATTGACATCAAGATGATGAAGGGCCCAACCATGACTAACAGCAAGGCTAAGTACCAGGCGCACCATGGTTGGTTTAACAACGGGACAAAAAGTTTCTGTAAAATCGATGCTCGGGTGTTGATGGAAGCCTTTTGCGACTAGACGGGCTTTGTACCTGTCAAGTGAACCATCATAATGATATTTAGTACGGAATATCCATTTACAGCCTACTACATTTTGAGTGGGGCATGATGGAACAAGTTCTCATATTCCTTTGCGAAGAAAAGCATCAAATTCATCGGACATGGCACACCTCCACTGAGGGTCTTTTAAGGCTTGAGTAACTGTGGTTGGTTCACGGGTAAGGAGGTGGAGTTTTGCATGAAGGTTGAGTTTTTGAATGGGTTTGCGTATATTGTGTTTAGAACGAGTAAGAACACCGGGAGAGGGTAAATATGGCTGTATGGCGGTGGTGGTTGGTAATTCAGGTTGAATGGAGGTGGAGAGGGTTGGTAATTCAGGTTGAGTAGGTGTAGTGGTTGGTGAGATAGTCTGGTCTAGAGTAGTCAGAAAAAAAAGGTTGAAGGTTTGGATCAGATGAAGTAGTGGAAGGAGATGGAGTATTAGAGGCGGGTGTAGTTGTAGGTGTTGAAGCGGATGAAGTAATGATTGGTATAGACAATGAGCACCATTCAGAAATAGTAACGGGTGTAGGTCTAGGGAGAGTAGGTGCAGTTTGTGTAAAAAGGAAAACGGTTTCAATAAAACGAACATGACGAGAAGTATACAGGCGATGGAAAGACGTATCAAGGCAGAGATAGGCACTCTGAGAAGACGAGTAACCGACAAAGAGACAAAAGGTCGATCTGGGTTCAAGTTTATGAGAGGCATAGGGACGTAGCTAGGGATAACAAAGGCAACCAAAACTTCGGAGTTTGCTATAGTTGGGAAGAGTGCCAAAAAGTTTGAAGTATGGGGAGTCATTGTGAAGGGTAGGCAGAGGCATACGATTTATAAGATAAACGGCTGTGGAAATGGCATATGACCAATAGGATAGAGGCATTGAGGCATAGGAAAGAAGAGAGAGACTAGTTTCTATTATATGTCGATGTCGACATTCAGTAAAGCCATTATGCTTGTAACAGCCCAGTTTAGACCCTAGTCAGAATAGTAGTTTTGAGACCATAAATCCGAGGTCAGAAAAATATTTTAATATTATTTTTGGTATTTACAGTATGTGATTGAGTATGTGTGAAAATTTTATCGTTTGTGTGCTGAATTATGAAAAAGGACTTAATCGCATAAAATGCAAAAGCTGAGTGTTGATTGTTAAAGTGCTTATTTGGAATGGCTTTTTACATGAGGAGTCCTTATGTTGTTATTAAGCCATTAATAGATTGGATGGACATAAATAGGCATAAAATTGTTGATAAAATGGTTTAATAAACAAGGGTAAAACGGTAAACCATGTGTAAGTTAATATTAAATAAAACAAAGCTTAAAATTAATGGCATTTTTCATCTTGTTCTACCGAAATTGAAAGAAAAAGAGAGAAAATAAGCTTGTTAGGTTTTGGCACAAAGCTTAGTTAATTGAGGTATAATTTTTGATCGGTTTTTTATGATTTCTACGTTTTTGTGATCGTTGCTTTGTGTTCTATCAAACCCATGCTTTAATTTTAGAATATGATAAAGATTTTGAGAAGTGCCATTGATGAATATGTGGGCTTTGTGTTGTTAGTTGGTAGAATATAAAAGTTTAATGTTGGGTTAACATAGTTTGTATTTGAATTTTTGATGAAATTGAGTAATTTGGGTTAAATTGTGAAAATAATAATTTGAAGGACTAAAATGTAAAATAAATGAAATATATGAGCTTGTATGAGTATAAGGAAAATTCGTCTAGGCATGTGTGAAGTGAAATTATGTGAATTTGATGAGTTTATGAAATAGGGACTTAAGTGTCGAAATGTGAAAATGTGAGGGCTATTTTGTAAAATGCCTTAAATATGTGTGTTTGGACTAAATTGAATGATTTGGTGATTGAATGATTTAAATTTGAATATGTATAGATCAAGAGAAGAGAGATTTGGATCGATATCAGGACAAAGATAAAGTGCTCAATTAATCGACTTGTTTTGTTATTTTGACGTCCGAGGTAAGTTCGTTTATAATACGAATTATTTAGATTATGCTCATGTGCTATACATATTGAAAGATTATGTAGTTGATGAATCATTAATGATAAATGTGAATTGAGAAATGAGGCACTAAGTGTGCGAAATAGAATTGATACAGTAAGGAACAGCACTATGTTTGCGAAATAAAGAAAGTATCGACTACTTTGATTGGCATTGTGTGTGTGATACCAAGTTAAATTTGGTTTAAAGTAATGGCACTAAGTGTGCGATGATATTTAAGCTTCGACTATGAAATTGGCACAGACTTTGCGTGAGAAGCAATTGTATGCAAAATTTAGCAAATGTGAGTTTTGGTTGTGTGAGGTTGGTTTTCTAGGGCATATTGTATCAGCTGTGGGAATACGAGTTGATCCGAGCAAGATTTTAGTTATTTTAGAATGGAAACCTCCGAGAAATGTGTCTGAAGTCCGTAGTTTTCTGAGACTAGCGGGATACTATAGGCGTTTTGTGAAAGGCTTCTCGATGATTGCGACTCCGTTGAATAAATTACTACAGAAAGATGTTAAATTTGAGTGGTCAGAAAAGTGCCAGCAGATATTTGAACATTTGAAAGCATTCTTGACAGAGGCACCAGTGTTAGTTCAACCTGAATCAGGTAAAAAATTTGTAGTTTACAATGATGCATCGTTGAATGGTTTGGGCTGTGTGTTGATGCAAGAGGGCAAAATTATAGCTTATGCTTCGAGACAGTTAAAGCCGCATGAAAAGAACTACCCGACACACGATCTTGAATTAGCCGCGATTGTATTTGCATTGAAGATTTGACGTTATTACCTATTTGGTGAGAAATATCATATTTATACGAATCACAAGAGTTTGAAATATCCGATGACTCAAAAAGAATTGAATTTGAGACCGCGAAGATGGTTAGAATTACTAAAAAACTATGAATTAGTAATTGATTATCATCCGGGTAAAGCTAATGTTGTTGCTGATGCTTTGATTCAAAAGTCTTTATTTGCTTTGCAAGCAATGAGTACTCAGATAGATCTGTGTGATGATGGTTCGGTTTTGGCTGAGTTAAAAGTGAGGCCAATGTTTATACGTCAGATTTGTGATGCTTAGAAAAGTGATGTTGAAATGATGACAAAACGAGATCAGTATGGTTTGAATTCTGATTCAAAATTTCGAGTTGATAATGATGATTGTTTGAGATTTCGAGATCGGATTTGTATTCCGAGAAATTCAGAGTTGATTCAGTTGATTTTGAACGAAGCTCACAATAGTCATTTGGTTGTTCATCCGAGAAGTACAAAAATGTATAATGATTTGAAACAGTTTTAATGGTGGCATGGTATGAAACAGGATATCTCAGAGTTTATTTCGAGATGTTTAGTTTGTCAGCAAGTTAAAGCTGAACATCAGGTTCCATTTGGTTTGCTACAACTGATAATGATTCCTGAGTGGAAATGGGAGAGAATAACAATGGACTTTGTGTCGGGATTGCCTTTATCTCCTAGAAAGAAAGATGTAATCTAGGTGATAGTTGACAGATTGACGAAATCAGCTCATTTTATTCCGGTGAGAACAGATTATTTGCTTGATAAGTTAATCGAATTGTATATTTCTGAGATTGTTGCATAGGGTACCATGATCTATTTTATCTGAAAGAGACCCGAGATTTACCTCGCGGTTTTAGAAGAAATTACAATAGGCTCTAGGTGCAAAATTGCATTCCAGTGCCGCATTTCATCGGCAAACGGATGGTCAATATGAGCGGATCATTCAAATTCTTGAGGATATGCTGAGATGTTGCAATCTTGAGTTTGAAAATACGTGGGAAAAACATTTTCCGTTGATTGAATTCGCATATAATAGTAGTTTTCAATCTAGCATCAAAATGGCACCATATGAGGCTCTTTACGGTTGTAAATGCATAATTCCATTATATTGGACTGAGCTTAATGAGAATAAGATTCACGGGGTTGATTTAATCAAAGAGACTGAACAGAAAGTCATGATAGTCTGAAAGCAGTTTCAAATCATCAGAAATCTTACGCAGACTTGAAACAGAAAGATATTGAATTCGAGATCGGTGATAAAGTGTTTTTGAAAGTGTTTTCGTGGAATCTGGGTTGGTGATAAAGTGTCTTCGTGGAAGAAAATATTTCGTTTTGGTAGAAAAGACAAGTTGAGTCCGAGGTTCATAGGGCCGTATGAGGTTATTGAATGAATTGGGTCGGTTGCTTATAAATTGATGTTGCCACCCAAATTAGAAAAAATTCATAATGTGTTTCATGTGTCGATGCTTCGACAATACAAATCTGATCTATCCCATGTGATTGCTCCTACTGAGGTTGAGATTCAGTCAAATTTGCCGTATAATGAAGAACCGATTCGAGTTTTGGCACGTGAGATTAAAGAGTTGAGAAATAAGAAAATTTCTCTAGTGAAAGTGTTGTGGCACAAACACGGAATTGAAGAGGCTATGTAGGATCTTGAAGATGTTATGAGAGAGCAATATCCGAACCTATTCACTGGTAAGATTTTCGGGGATGAAAATCCCTAAGAGGGGAGAGTTGTAACAGCCCGGTTTAGACCCTAGTCAGAATATTAGTTTCGAGACCACAAATTTGAAGTCAAAAAAATATTTTAATATTATTTTTGGTGTTTACAGTATGTGATTGAGTATGTGTGAAAATTCTATGTGAAAATTTTATCGTTTGTGTGCTGAATTATAAAAAAGGACTTAATCGCATAAAATGCAAAAGCTGAGTGTTGATTGTTAATGTGCTTATTTGGAATGGCTTTTTACATGAGGAGTCCTTATGTTGTTATTAAGCCATTAATAGATTGGATGGACATAAATAGGCATAAAATTGTTGATAAAATGGTTTAATAAACAAGGGTAAAATGGTAAACCATGTGTAAGTTAATATTAAATAAAACAAAGCTTAAAATTACTGGCATTTTTCATCTTGTTCCACTGAAATTGAAAGAAAAAGAGAGAAAATAAGCTTGTTAGGTTTCAGCACAAAGCTTGATTAACTGTGGTATGATTTTTGATCGGTTTTTGATGATTTCTACGGTTTTGTGATCGTTGCTTTGTGTTCTATCAAACCCATGCTTTAATTTTAGAATTTGATGAAGATTTTGAGAAGTGCCATTGATGAATATGTGAACTTTGTGTTGTTAGTTGGTAGAATATGAAAGTTTAATGTTGGGTTAACATAGTTTGTATTTGAATTTTTGATGAAATTGAGTAATTTGGGTTAAATTGTGAAAATAATAATTTGAAAGACTAAAATATAAAATAAATGAAATATATGGGATTGTATGAGTATAAAGAAAATTTAACTAGGTATGTGTGAAGTGAAATTATGTGAATTTGATGAGTTTATGGAATAGGGACTTAAGTGTCGAAATGTGAAAATGTGAGGGCTATTTTGTAAAATGCCTTAAATATGCTTGTTTGGACTAAACTGAATGATTTGGTGATTGAATGAGTTAAATTTGAATATGTATAGATCAAGAGAAGAGAGATTTGGATCGAGATCAAGGTAAAGATAAAGTACTCGATTAATCGACTTGTTTTGTTATTTTGGCGTCCGAGGTAAGTTCGTTTATAATACAAATTATTTAGATTATGCTCATGTGCTATACATATTGAAAGATTATGTGGTTGATGAATCATTAATGATAAATGTGAATTGAGAAATGAGGCACTAAGTGTGCAAAATAGGATTGATACAGTAAGGAACGACACTGTGTGTGCGAAATAAAGAAAGTATCGACTACTTTGATTGGCACTGTGTGTGCAATACCAAGCTAAATTTGGTTTAAAGTAAAGGCACTAAGTGTGCGATGATATTTAAGCTTCGACTATGAAATTGGCACTAAATGTGCGATTGAATCGAAGGGTAAATGAAGATTGATCGAAATGTGGTATCAAGCATTGAGTCGCAAAATTTGTCGTTAACTAAGTGTTGGCAAAGGTATGTATGGAACCTATGTGGTTGATGAATTTTGAAATAGATGAATGGATAGTGATGTGAGTATTAGATATGGATGAGATTGTGCATTCTTCTAAACTAATCTATGTGATGGTTTATTTTGTGTATTGATTTGAATCATTGAGTTAAATGTATTATATTACGAACTTACTAAGCTTTAAAGCTTACTGTGTGAACTCTGTTTTACAGTGTAATTACAGCTAGCTTGGATCCGGGATCGTCAACGACTCAATCACACTATTGGCTATCTATTTTTGGTACTTTTGGAATATGTATGTATTTGGTATATGGCATGTATAGGCTAGTGATTAGGGCATGTTTTGAGTTGTATAGTTTTTCCATGTGATATGGCTTGAAAGTTGAATGTTGTTGGTATATATATATGTGGATTATGTGATTGATGAAAATGGTATGTTTCATGCTTAAATTGGTTGATGCGAATGATGGTTTAAGTGTGAACCTGTGGTATGAATTATATGATGCTTAACTTATATGATTTGGGATGTGAAAATGGTATTTTAGATGAACTTATTTGAGTAGAAATTGAGTATGGAAATAAATGGTGTGGTTGATGATTAATTGGTGTATATATTGATATGTTTTGGTTGCCATTTGAGGTATAAATGCATATAGTTTGATGCTTGTAGGTGATCCAAAGTGTGGGTGGCAAGTTTGGCCTTGCAAATGGCCTATAATTGCCCGCACGGCTAAGCACACGGGCGTATGGCTCGATCGTGTCCTTCGTGGTTGTGTTTCAAAAACAAGTCAGTTTCGACCACGGGCTGGACACACGGGCGTGTGACTGGCCATGTGGTGTAAGTCAGTGTCGACCACGAGTGAGGCACACGGGCGTATCTCAGGCCGTGTAGACAAGTTAGTATGTATTCCCTGTTTTGCCACGGCTTGAACACACGGGTGTGTTCTAGGCCATGTGAGGCACACGGCCTACCCACACGGGCGTGTGACCTCTGTAGCTTTGAAAAATTTTTAATTTTCAGAAAATTTTGTATGTGTTTGGTTTAGTCCCGACCACTTTCTAACACGTGTTTAAGGTCTCATAGACCTCATTAAGGGACTATATGCATATATTTTGATATGTTTGGATGATGATATACTTTGTGTTGTAAAATAATTGTGAATGATCTGAATTGATCGGTAATGCTCCTTAACCCTAGACTGGCGATGGTTACGGGTTTGGGGTGTTACAATGCTTAGAGGTGTGAGGAGGAGATGTAAGATAGGAAATTTCATTGATGTTGAAAAACGACAATAAGGCTTGGTATTCACCGCCATTGTCTGAATAGACTGTTTTAATTTTAGCGTCAAAGAACTTTTTGACAACGGCTTTGAAACGGATGAAAATATCACGAGCCTCAGACTTGCGCTTTAAAGGATACAACCATATGTATTTGGTGAAGTGATCAACAAAGATTATATAATATTTAAATCTGTCGACAGAGTGTATTGGAGAGGTCCATACATCAGTAAAAACTATTTCAAGAGGGGATGAAGATAATAAGGTGGAAGCAGAAAAAGAAAGTTTGTGACTTTTATTAGAGTGACAGGCATTACAATTTGTATCTGATAGAGAAGATGTGTTAACATCTAAATGAAAAGAGGAAATCATGTACTTGAATGTCGAGAGAAACGAGTGACGAAGTCGGTGATGCCAGACAGAAGGTGTTGTCTTTATTGTAGAGAAAACAAGTAACGGGGTGGAGTGTACGGGCCACTCATAGACACCATGTTTAGGTCGACCTCGGAAAAGAACTGTCCCAGTCTGTAGATCCCTGACAAGAAAAGAAGAAGGTAAGAATTCAATAGAAGCATTGTTCGATTTGCAAAATTGAGACACAGAAATTAAATTGCGTTTCATATTAGGAGCACAGAGGACATTAGATAGAGTAAATGAGTGAGAGGGAGTGGGAAGAGTGGTAGAACCAGAGTGAGTAATAGCAAGACCAGAGCCATCACCAATCATTACTTCATCCGAGCCAGTGTAAGGATTGTGAACAGACAGATTTTAGAGATCGATTGTGATGTGGTGTGTAGCACCACTGTCTAATAGCCAATGATCAGAGGATGAGGAATTGGATGTAGCTACATGAGCTTGAAGTTGCCATGGTGGAGGCGTACGAGATGTAGATGAATTGACCTGACGTGGAGGTGTGGCTGCATTCGGGAACTGTTGATGAAAGAGAGAGCACTGAGTGACAACGTGCCCCTGAGTTCGACATTTACCCAAAAAAGAACGCATAGGTCTATTGTACTGTTGATATGTAGATGGCGTAGGAGATCGGTGAAACTGCTGCTTGGAGTGTTTAGTGTGAGTTGAGTAGGCAGCGACTAATACACTTGAGGAGGAGTTGTGTAAGGCGAGCTCTCTATTGATCAGTTTCTCGTGTAACTCATCAAAGGTGATGACAGTATCGCGACTATTAACAGCATCGATAACTGGTTGGAAGGTGTCATCAAGCCATTATAGGACTTTTTCAATAAGATCCTCTGCATCTCACGATTTACCAAGAGTAGCAAGCTCATCGGCTTTGATTTTAATAGCTTGCATATAGTCGGTGATAGTTTGGGAGCCTTTGGAAATGTTTTTGGTGATTATCTTTGATTTGTTTGATATGACCACGAGATGGACGAGCATAAGTGTTGGCGAAGATCGTCCAAGTTTCAGCTGAGGTTGTACATCGTAAGACTAGAGGTACAAGGTTTTGGGAGATGGTGCCAACTAATGCACCAAACAAGAGTTTGTCTTGTCGTAGCCATGTCTGATATGCCAGATTGATGGAGGTTGTGTTATTGGTAGTGATAGTTTTTGGTGGACAGGAATGTGTGCCATCAATGAATTTAAAGAGGTCATAGCCTATGAGGATAGATTCAATTTGGGTTTTCCAGGAAAGATAATTGGTGGAGTTGAGTTTGATAGAGTTTTGGATTGTGACTATGGTGAGAGGATTGTTGGGGTCAAGAGGGTTGAAAAGGGAATTTTCAATAGCCTTTGGAATCGAAACCTAACCTCGTTTGAGATAGGCGACTGATACCATATAGAATGAGAGAAACATAAAGTAATTTAGAGAAAAAGGTTTTATTCATATCACCTTTGACAAACATTACCAACCTATATATATATATAGAGAGAAATAACAAACTATTTAACAATAATATATTTAAAGTTTAAATGAGGGATAATAAAGCAAATAATAGTACTAAAGAAAAGGAAGAATCCCAACAACAATATCAAGGCGGTTGAAGAATCTTATCACTACATTTGAATCGATTTCCATTTTCTTAAGTTTTAAGTAGAGGTGGCCATGGACCGGGCGGCCCGCCCGAAATGTGGGAGGGTTTGGGCAAAAATATAGGCCTGAAAAATGGACTTGGACAAAAAAATGAGGCCCGTTTAAAAAATAGGCCGGGCTCGGGTAAGGCATTTTTGGCCCGGGCCCGGCCCGAATTCATTAATGGAAAAAAAACTATTTTTTAATATTATTTTCTTATTATTTTTCTTCTTATTTTACTACCATTTTACTATTATGTTTCTATTATTTTGTTGTTATTGTTTAGATATTATATAAAACTTATTTTATTGTTAATTTTGTTATTATTTTAAAGACATTTGTTAATTTTATTATTATTTTAGAGGCATTTGCTTGTTAAGTTGCATCTATTTTAGTGTTATTTAAGTCTACATATTTTTTAAAATTTATTTTCAATTTGTTAAAAAATATTTATTTTGATTTTTTAATATTTTTGATGTATTATATATATTTAAAAATCATATAAAATAATATAAAAAATTAATACAGGCGGGCCGGGCCCAGATTTTAGCATTTTTATATGAGCCGGGCTTGGGTAAAATTTTAGGCCCATTTTTTGGGCCCGGCCCGGCCCATGCCCACATCTAGTTTTAAGGTTAGAGGAAAGAAGAAGAAACCTGAAAAGCACAGCAAGTATGAAGGTAAAAGCTGGTCCCAAATTGCTCATTGCAGAAGCTAGAGTTGGGGAGCTATAAGCTATACCTTTGTATGCACATATTTGAGCTAAAAACCTGCCCGAGAAAATTCTTAATTTTCATATTTCCATCTTCAAATTGGCAAAAGAAAATATATGAACACATACCCAATAAGCCCAATAAGGAACAATCTAGAGCCAAGGTAGAAATATTTCAATGAGGGAACCGTTGCTTTTCTGCATTAAAAACAAGCAAAAGTTTTCAATGGTATGTCGGGATAGATCATAAACTGTGTGAAAAGAAAATTGGATGGTATATTAAGAAATTACCTGGGAAAAATAAAGGATAAAGGGAGAAGAACAAGAGCTGCAACAACATAAGAATATGTGATGAAGATATATTGATTCATACCCTTTGAAGTTGCTTCTTTGAACAAGATGTTTACACCTACATTTGTGCATACTGCTGTAACCATGGCTATTAATGGTAGAACATCGTTGTAACAGTACCTTCTTGCCATTTAAGTCTCCTTGTGTTTGCACTGGTTTTCTGGGAAGAAAAGAAATGGTAGGACGATCTTTACTAACTACAATTGCTGATGATTTTTATGTATAGTTCAATTATTATTGATATATAGTGGGTTGATTTTTATGAAACATAATGATTATGGTTTATATTTGATGGTTGAAATTTGGTGTAATTTGATTTGTGGGTGAATTAATGAATAAAATAAGAAAAAGATGTATAGTTTTTCTATTCTAAGGAACGCCGAACGGCTGTAGAACGGGGGCTGAAAAAGATAATTGGATTAAAAAATATTATATTTTTAAGCAGCAGTGAAGTTAGAATTTTTTTTTTATGAAATTAAATTATAATTTTTATAATTTTTAATACTAATATAAATTTTTAACGAACTGAGGCCTTACCAACTCCTAACTGCGTCTCTGTTTTTAAAAGCATAATAATAGAGATTAGATAAAGTTTGAAGGATTAAATCCTTCCATTTATTTAATTGATTCAATAATAATATGAATGAATAAATTCATAAATAAAATAGATAAAAATTAAAGAAAAATCTAGATAAAAATGCTCTCTGTCAAGATGCTGGTACAAAGGACTCCTCTATGGAGATTTTGATTCCTAAGAAAGTCTGTTTTAAGGATAAAATTGAGGATTTGGGTAAGGATATGCTGGTTGATTTCTGAAACTGATTTTATCTTTTTAATTCCTTTATTTTTCTTTAGAATTAATTTTAGTGTTTTCAATAAAAGAGAAAAATATTAGGTTTTATAAGGAAATTCTTATATTTTTATAGGGAAAACTTTAAGTTTTTACACGTAATTAAGTTACATGTGAGAAACTTGGGTTTCATTTTAGTAGTTGAATAACTCAATTTTTTGTACAAGTCGAAGTTTTTTTTTTTTGAAAAAATAGAATTAATTCTAAAAAAAATTGAGCTATCGAAATGAAAATTTACTAAAGTTAAGTGATTAAAATGAGTTTTTCTAATGACAAATTAACAACGGGGCGACTAAAATGATAAAAGCATATAAACATATTGATTAAATTATAAAACTATGTAACGGCAGTGCTTATTTTGCAAACTTTTTATTTTTGATACCCAAAATGAAAAATTATGAAAGTTGACTGACCAACGATAAAATTTACTCTTTTTTAACAGGAATTAACTAATTACCAGAACCACCAATCAGAGAACTCACCGTCTGACTCAAATCGTCGAATGTCAAAACCCTAGTAAGATCCCCAAATCATAAACCCTAGCAATCTCGCCAAACTCAGTTTCATTTAATTCCAACAATACAGAGCTATTCAAAACCAGAAATCCTAACACTGTATCATCCCTGAAAAGCTTCGCGAAGATGGGAAAAGAAACAGCACTGTAAAGATCGAATGTTCATGACGAAGACGGACTGGGGCGACGGCGCTTAGTCTAAAGAAAATGGGACAATTTTCAAACGCCGGTATGCCTCGTTCTCCGCTTTACATTTGTTTATATCTCTATTAAAATTTATGCTTATCGACTAGCATCATTTTAATTTTCTATTTTTTTATGGTTTTTCTTATGTAGTCCTAGACTTACGCCCTTTAATATATATTAGTAATGCACGAAGAATGGCAAGGTCTTCGGTATAATAATCTGCATCTTTTTATTTTCATTTGTTGCTTGTTTTACTGGTACTCCTTTAGTGACGTTTTGGTGTTGATTTGTTGATTAGACATTGGTGGTGGTAATGACCTACAATAACTATCAGTCCACATCAATCAGTTGATAGTGTTAAGCTCATATGAGAGTTGTTATTTTAATTATCTAGATGGTGGGAAAAGGATATCTCTTGATGGAGATGATCACGGCTTTCGATTCTTAGTCATTGTTTTAGATCTGCGATGAGTTTATAGCACGTAGAAAATGACTCTAAGATTTCTAAATAATTCGAGCCTTGGTCTGTTTTAACATTGAATTTCTTATGAGGACACACTGACATAACTGCAAGGACATGTGAGAACTTCGTCACTCATTGGATTGTGGTTACTACAATGGAGTGGCCTTCAATAGAAATATTCAGTATGGTGACAATTGCGCAGCTCAAATTCTATCTTTCGTCATTATTTGGCTTAATAGGTTGACTCAAGCTGATGAAGTTATACCTACTGGTTTGTAGTTTGTAGGAATTTATGATTCAAGGTGGTGATTCAACTGTTACTGGGAGAGGAAGTGAATCTATGTGGTTAAAGTCTTTTGAAAATGGACTTTAAGTTGTTCACTCAGGAAAAGTGTTGTTAGTATGTAAACAGTGACCTTCACGCAAATGACTCCCCGCCTCTCATCCTCTACAACTCTGCAAATCATATAAACATCAAACGGACACTTTCTGATGATGTTCATAGTATCAGCTATGGAGAAGGTTCCTGTCGATGACAATGATCGACCTCTGGTGAGTTTTCGTGTCTAGTATTCTTTATGTCATTACTGATTTGTCAAGTTTCTGCATTTTTCCATGTTAGCACATGCTTAACATCAGCAGCATGGTTGATTGCTTCTTTAATACAAATGCCAGCTCCCCTTATTTTTCCAATTATAAATTGTTAGCTGTTTAGTTGATATTCATACATTTTATTTTTGTTAACTTGTGTATAGAGAAAAGATGATATTGAGGTCAAAATCTGTTTCTCTTTACTATAAATCTTTGCATGTTTGTTTGTGCTATATTTGCTACTGCATCCCTTTTAAATTTTTATCATGTATAATTTGCAACTGAATATTTGTTTGTAATGGACAATTCTGCTTGTGGTGATTGTAATGCCTCTGGAATGTCCCTGTAGCATTTAAGCATCTGTATCAGAAGGTTTTGCCACTAGATACCTTCTGTTCCAAGCCTAATTTCTGAGTGTTTTCCTTCCATTGCTTGTGCAGGAGGAGATTAAAATAATTAGTCACAATATTTGTGATTCCACACATGGAACCCAATAAAGAGGAAGAGGAAGAGGGAGAGGGAGAGGCAGAGAAGGGAAAAGATGAGAATACCGCTGGGGATGAAGATAATGTTAGTTTCTGGACCCCTAATTCTGAGATTATTTTTTCTAGTCTCTTTTGCTTTTCCAGGTTACTTTCTTCCCCAAAGCTGATCAATTTGTATTTCTTTCAATTCCAGGATAAGGTTGGGCCTTGATATAGCAATCCAGGTACTGGAACAGTAGAATCTGAAGCCGTGGGTGGGATTGTTAAGTATTTAAAAGGTTAGGAGTAGCGGGGTGAGACTGCTGCTGCTGATACCAGTCTAACAGCAGTTTCTATAACAATAAGAGGGAAAGTTACAGGTGGAGAACTTAAAAGAATTCTCTTCTTGATGTTTTTCCCTAATGCTTTACTCCTGTTTTAAATGATGGAGATTGTGCTTTGGAGTGAGAGATTCAATGGAAGAACTCAGATTTCTTTTTTCTGTCAGTAAGAACCATGCTTATATACAATGGATATGCTGATAGAGGTAGTGTAAATCAGCATTGTGAAATAAGGTGGTAAAAAGAAGAGGAAGGAAAAATCAGCATCCTTCCTTTCACTTGTATCTTTGGTCGTATAAATGAAGTTGTAATGAATATGGATCAGATTTTTTTTTCCTTTCAGTTCTCATAAGATGACACTTTTATTCCCTGTTATTCAATTATAAGAAATTGATTTCGTCCAAATGATCTCTCTTTCTCTGAACTTTGATTTCCATGAATTGGATGTGTTTTCTAAGTTTTCTGGTTTCTTTTCCATTCTGTACTTCTTGTTTCTTCCAAACCAGTTTCTTTCAAAATGCTAGTTGGGAGCCAAGGTACATTTCCCGTTTTCAATAATGTATTTAAAATTACAATTCTGTATACCTGCTCTAGCATTTGTTGGGACATCCCATGTGTATGGCCTTCTGTGACCAGCATAATTTTACTTGCATTCATACAATTTCCTGCACAATTTGAGTCTCAAGCAATGTGGAGCTCCATCAATGCTCATTCTCAGTTCATTGCTATAGAAGAGGTTAACTGTTGACACATTGCATGCTTGCCACATGCTGGTGATCCCTTTTGACTGGTTAACAACAGGTTCAGATGTCAGGTAAGCGTGACTGTCTTTTAGCAATTTTTCGTGTATAAGTTGTATGCCGTATTTTCATATAGGAGTTTTCCTTGAGAATATGATTAATTCTCATACTGCTGCAGCTTTCATTAAAGCCATCTATTCTGTACTACAGAATAATGTATCTGAACTTGTGGACTGACAAGTCAGGATGGAAATTCCTTTCTAGGTTTCATTTGGTAGGGGTCATACTGTGCTTGCTACATGCATTACTTGAATCCTTTTACTAATTGATTGACAATTATGCTGTAAACTCAAGGTCCTGCCATATATCTAGTATAGGGTTGTGAGAATGATGAACTATGCAGTGATTAATTGCATACGATATTGTCCACGCAATCAGTTACATGTTAAGCTTATTTTTAATGTCAACAATTGTCAGCCCATAAGGTATTGATTAGCCACATCCTCCACACATCAAACAGATTACCAGTTTTCTCAGGGTGGATTGGCATCAGCAGGGATTACGCTGCTGAGTTAGCATTTAGAGAATTGGAAATGGTTACTACTGCTGTACTTACAAAACAAAACACTATATAAAAGACAGTGGAAATCAGATCATCCTAAAATCTATCAAATCTCTGAGGTTTGTGCATTTAAAAGAAAAAAGATGGTCCATTTGACACTCAATTATCTGACATCTTAGAAATGCATTTCCAAAGAACTTATGTTTTCTCCATTTTGCTATTCACTCATAGAATCTTTGCTCATTGCTCTACGTCAAGATCCAGAGAAGACAATATGATTATATGGCAGTTGGATAAAAGACAGACAATTGGTGGCCCACCAGCTGCAGAATTCTCAACTAAACAGGTCAGTTTTTTTTTATCATTCAGTAGGAGAAGTTTTTGGATGTTTCCAGTTGACACTATCTTCCCCATATTAGTTTTATGCATTACAAAGAAAAAACACTTTTGAGAATGAATGCCTTTTTCTAACTCGTAGAGTAGCTAGAAATAGCCAATATGGACCACTTCTATTTAGTGACATTGCTAGCCAATATTAATTTCCAACTTAAAATGTCATTCTTGACGTTGTCTAACCACAACTTCATGAGCAGATTTTCAGTGCTTTTCTGGACAATATTTTTTTCTGTTCTTTTACTGGGGGAAAAAACTTCTTTATTGGAAATGATTGTCAACTTTCGGTGAAAGCTTGAATCAATCATTCTGTAAGTAAAGAATGGGTTTTAAACATATTCTTCCACAGCAAAACTCTTTAATTATCTTCATCGTCCGTGAGTTTGTCACCCTTTTTAAGCTTATATGATTGCAGCTTTAAAATTTCCTTTGTTACCCATCTCCACCAAATCATTTTCTGAATAAAAATGATTATTAAAGATAAAACAGGAAAAGAAAGATGGGAATATAGCTTCAGATGAATTGTAATATTATTTTATGCATTGATGTTAACTTTGGTAAGAACAGAAAATTTTCACAAATTTACTAAATAAAACATTATCTTGTTATTTATCAACTGAAAATATACTTGTGTTCTCGTTCATATAATTTTTTAGATTAAGATATATTACATAATGAACTGAAAAAATAGTACAACATATGACATACTTTTAATCCCTTTCATTATAATATTTATTATACATAATAGTATAAACTTGCACATGTAACATCCATGTCAAACTGATGTGCCTTCTTTCCTTTTCTTGATGGATTGTGTATTTTTTTTTTCCTCACTTTTTTATTTTTTATCTTCTTTTCTTTTCTTTTTCTTTTCTTTTTTTACGGTTTCTGATAACATAATGAGTATGTCAATTCAGAATTCATCTTTCAAGCTGTCTTTGATTGTATGTATCTACTCAAACTCTTCAGAATAAGAAGAAGAAGGGCAGACTGCTTTTTGCTTTAAAGCTGATTTTCTACCCAACTTTAAAAGAGGTAGCAATTTGCTTTTTCCTCTTTTCTTTTCCTTTGTCCTTCAAGTTTTAACACCTGCTACTTTTTTTCCACTATTGATCAACAACTTGTTTCTCATAAGATTGTTGAAACAAAAATTTGGTGTCTTTTTCCCATGAAATTAATTCATTCGAATCTCATAGGTATCGGTTTTATGATTGATAACCGAAAGTACTTAAGACAGATCTTAAGGAGCTCTTAGTTATTAATCCAACAGGTAGGGGCCTCATAAACATCATCAATGAGAAAAAATAAATGTATATAGTAATCAAACAGATTAGTTGCAAAAGAAAAGTCAGGGAAAGGGAAAGGGAAAGGGAAAGTGAGAGGTTGGGGGAGGGGGGTCCAACTGCAACTACAGCTTTGGTGACTAATGGTGTTAAGCCATGTCAGGCAAAATCAAACCCCATCTTATATTTTTTTTTTTTTTGCAGGTCCACTAAAGTTATCTTTGGCCAGGTTTGATGTGTATATATATAATATAGCTCATAACTTTGGTGCATATATATATATATTATATACTTCTTTTGATATTAGCTCAGGTTATGGTGGGGTTAATGTTTTGTATAAAGGCCATGAGGAAAGCATGTTTCAGGCAAAAATTTGATTGACTAACTCAGAAACCATGTCCTTTCTGTGGTCGCACAGACTCACAGTTACTTCTTTTTTTTCTTTTCTTTTCTTTCTTTTACATCTTAGTCCTTCTTTTATTAACATAAGACTGTGACAGTTTTTGCTTTTGACCTTATTATTTTCATCCATCATTCTATCAAGGTATGGGGAAATAAAGGTTTTTTGGATTCCACAAATTTTATCATTTTTCTTTTATAAATCAGACTTGTGTGGTTAAAAGATATGGTAGACTATTCAAAAAGAAAAATAAAGGTGTAAAGTGTAAACTATGACAATTCAACTCAATTAGTTGAATAGCTAAATAAATATATCATGATAGAAAATTTGATTTTACCAATTTAAGTCATAATTAATTGAACTGAACTGATTTTAACGTCAGTCGATTTTCTCCTTTTTTTTTTTTTTCGAAGTATGATAGCACAAATGGAAATCGATTTGGGTTTTGGTTAAAAATTTACTATAGATTTAAAAAATTAAATTGGTTTTAGTTATGAAAATTTATAGACCAAATAATCCACGAACTTGACCTATTTTAATTTAATCACCTACAAGTTAATTTATTCATCATAATTGATTTGACTAATCTGACTTAATTGAATAATATTGGTTTAAAGACTTGATTAAATTGATTTTGATAAATTATTTTCGTATTTTCTACATTAAGTTGGGATGGGCTTTTCAATCAATTAATCACATTCCTTTGGTAAATTCAAACATTACTCGTTTAAGAGTGAGATTATACGAATTTGAGATTCGGATCTATGAAACGTACTTTATGGAATTTAAAAAATATTAAGTTTATAGTTGCTTTTTTCAGTTATACAATTAATAAGGTATCAAAACAATAAACTAATGAAACAGGGAAAAAACACACAATAAAAATAAAAAAGGTGTTAGAAAATTAACAAGTTGGCCATCATCACCTTCCCAAATAATCTAAAGGCAAATTTTCTTTTATGGTTGAGGTAGTGTGACATTTCACCTCACAGTCTTGTTTCTATAATCCTAAAAAGCAAAAATCATGTGAACAAAATTTGGCCCCCACAACTCCATCAAACATCCCATGGTTTAAGCTTTCAAAGTCTTTATATTATATTATTAGATTTTAGTCTTTCAGACTCATTATATATATTAGATTATGACACATTCATATTATAGGTGAAAAATAAATTTATGTAATAAATATATTTGTAAAAAGAGTTTATTTAAGTAATAGATGAAGTTTTAGTTGAATGGTAAAGTATAAATGTAAAATTAATGAGGCATTAGTTCAAATTTTATTATAAGTATTTTTATATATAAAATATAAAATAATAAAAGCACCCTCAAAGTAATACAATTTACTTTGAAAATTGAATGTTTTTTTTTTTAGTTGATTTCTCAATATATCTACCTGAACGGACTCAGTAATTAATCATTCACATTCTGTAGGCCCGTTAAGGGAATGGCTGTTGGCCACAAGTTTTAAAGCTGCTCTATACTTAGGGTATTTTTATCTTTTCTCAATTGAACTGATATATGATTAACCTATGACATCAACTCAGAACTTTATAATATATATGTGAAAATATTAGTCATAATAAAATTTAATATTTGATATATTAATAACGTATAATTTTATATATTATCAATAAATTAAATAACGTTGCATCTTTAAAAATGAAGTTAAATTGATTTAGCTTTAATTTTTTCTGATAATATATTATCATCTAATTCATTTGCACTATCATTGTATCACAGAAAATTTGATATATTAAAAAATATGCATTTAATGTTTTTTTTAAAGTAATAGTTAAACTATTTAACTAATTATATTAAATCCTAATTAAGTTAGGTAGATAGCTTTGGGCAATGGGGTTGGCAACTTGGAACATTTTGAGCAGGAGAAAATTTACTTTGGTTCTCGGGAATTGAGTTCCAACACTACTTTATTTTATTTCTTTGTTTTTTTCACTATATACAAAATCAAAATCAGAACCCCATAAGTACTATTGAGTATTCATATGGTGAAATGGAAGGTATAAGAAAAATAAGTTGAAATCAGTAGTTGTCTGCAAGCACTCATCTTGACTAGGGACAAAGGGTCCAAAGCCAGCAATTTCCCCCTAATGATTGTTGAACAAAATCGAGGACGACAAAGAAAGAACAACACATGAGAATATTTCCACAGCAAAATAAATGCATAGCCTAAGCCACCCCTTCACATTGGAGAAACAAATAAAACAACATAATAAACACTCCTACCCCTACCCCTAGCCCTAAACCCTAAATCTCTCTTCTCATACCCCTTCACCTACTACTATTTCCCCCCCCCCCCCCCAAAAAAAAAGATAAAGGACAAAAATTGGGAACCTTCCAATACACAAACAATATATTTACACACCATAAATCTCTCTTTTTCCCAACCCTTAGTTCAAGGTTATATAGATATATGCATGAATATATGTGTATGTATGTGTTTTAAAGGTGGTAAGGCGAAGAGTTTTGATATTTTGATTTGCAAGATTTTGGGGGACAGTGATATTGAAAGACTTTAATGTTTTAAAATTTCGGGTTTGATTTATGTGGATGGAGAAAATTATGTTAGATAACATTGGAATAAAGGTACAGTTAATCTTTTCTATAATAGCTTCATTTAGCTATTAAAATTTTGGATGTTATAGAGAGGAAGATGTTATATATTTATAATAATATTCAAAATAACTACAACAACATTTGAGATTTAGATTATATTTTTGATAAAATTTACAAAAATAATTTTATTTATTAAAGATTATTATCATTTAATAAAAATATAATTAGTATATTTTTATATAAAATTTAAATTTTTTATTGAAAAAATATCTTAATTAAAATTTATTGTTTTTATTTCACTTAAGAATAAAATTAATTTTACTAAAATTTAAAACAATGGGTTATTATAGAGATCTATTTTAATAAAAAGTGTACTCCATACTTTATGATTATTGTTGTTATAGAGAATAAAATTATAACATAAAAAAATCAGTTATAAAAAAAACTTGAATTGTTATAAAAAGGGCCGACTATATATTTATATCTGCCTTGTGGCTTTAGATGGCATAATGAAATATATCAATATTTGTTGAATCAAATAGTGAAGAGCTTGATGCCCTTAATCAAGGTTTCAGATTTGATTCTCGTAGATGAAGAAAACAATTAGAAAATACAATGATATTGAAAAAAGAAAAGGGGTATGTGCATTTCTATTTTTTGGATTTTGGTGACACAATGAAATACTTTATCAATTACTACAGTCAGATAGTAAGAAGTTTGATGTACTAACCCCTCGAGTAAAGTTTTAAGTTAAAATCTTGTGAAAAAAGAAAATAATGTTGTTGGAAAAGCTTTATTCCCTTGTTTAAAGGGTCTAATTCAACCTTACTTAAAATTTTATCAAAACTCAATATAATTATCAAACACCGGAAGATGTCGGACCGATAAGATGTATATACTATTGGATGATAAAAGAAAGGAAAGGAAAGCAAGGGTGCAATGCATATGCCCCTGGGAAAGGGTAGTAGTGTTTTGCAATGGAATATAGTATATAATAGTATTTATTATAATGACAAATTGGGAGAGTATGGGATATAGTGTAATATAATAAATTAGTATAGAAAAAGGGTTAAAAAAAAAGTATAAAAATTGGCAGGGTTTTGTGAGGGATTAGGAGGCAAAGAATGTGAATAGAGAATGGGGGTATTGTATTGTATTGGATTGATGATGATGATGATGATAATGGTGGTGGTGGGTTTTGGTGCTGCCCATGCACGCCGGCAGCTTTTACCCTCTTTTACTCTCTTTCTTAACCCCCCCATTTCGCACGCCTACACTCACTTCAATCTATACCCATTTCTCTCTCTCTCTCTCTTAAAATATACATTATGAAAACTTAGGGTTTAATTGTAGTTTTAGCCCCTCTATTATGTTGAAATTTATAATTTAATCCATTTTAGTATAATTTGACATGATTTGATTGTTTTCTTTTTGTTAATAGGTCTAAATTGATAAACCATTGTAATAATTTGAACTATTATAAAATTTAAAAAATTATATTGAATTAAAAGGATAGTTATATCATAATTTATTATATAAGTGATTATTATATTAAAAAATAAGGCTATCCAACTAATCCATCTCACGATATTCATTTTCTTTCTCCACTTTTTCATCAAAATTATATTTTTTAAAAATTTATAAATTAAATCAATTGTCAATTTTTCTCAATTCTAAATAGATCGCTTAAAAGTCGATTAAATCTTTTTATTAAAATCGATATTTTATTCAACCGAATGATTAGATAAAAAAATTAAAAGTAGTAATAAAAAAATAAAAACCAAAAAATACTAATAAAGCCCCTATGAGTCAATTCCTCCATGGAATTTTTTTTTTTTAAAAAAAAAAGAAAAACAAAAGCATGCCCTAAAAGAAATAAGCTAAGCTAGAAAAAGAAGGCATCACCACTAACCGGCCACCTCCATCGATTATACAAAAAGAAAAGCATAATTTTGACTGTCACGACATAGATTCCCCCAGCCCTCTTTACTTTCTTTTTCTTAATTCTGTTTATTTTTATTTCTCTTTTAAAACCCAATTAGCAAAATGATATAGTTTTAAGATCCCCCCCCCCCTCTTCAATGTAGTATATACTGTTAGAACAAACCCAAAAAAAAAAAAAACATAAACTCTCATCACTGTTATAGCTGTTCCCTTGCCCCGACAACCTTAAATCCAAAGTCTTAAAAATTTCATTGATGTGGGTCTTGTTTTTCATGTTTTTTTGATGGATACTTTGTTTAGGTTAGTAAGTCTTCAATCATCTGATCAATCTTTGAATTCTAGTAGAACATCAAGCAGTTCTCGATCTTCAAAACAAAACCATCGTTACCATCATCATCATCAAGAAGAAGAAGATAACGAAGAATGCTTCAACGTTTTCATGGATGAAGAAGACTTTTCTTCGTCTTCTTCTAGGAATTATTACCCTTATTATCCTTACCAGCAACAAAATCAACCCCATACCCATTCTTCCTCCGTCGGCGGCGGCGGAGGTGGTGGTGGTGGAGGAGTAGCAGCCGTTACGACTCCCACTAACACTTCCACCCCCACCAATACTCATGCTTTTGAATCTTCTGATTATTCAACTGCTGCTTTTTCTTTGTCATCTCCAGCTCGTGATTTGAACAACTTTGATTTCTCCGGCAAGTGGGCAACCGATGTGTTGTTGGAAACGGCGACGGCTATTGCTGATCGGAACAGTGGACGTGTTCAACAGTTGATGTGGATGTTGAATGAACTTGGTTCACCTTACGGTGATATTGATCAAAAACTGAGTTCTTATTTTCTTCAAGCTTTGTTCAGTCGTATGACGGATTCCGGTGAGCGTTGTTACCGGACGTTATCATCTGTATCGGAGAAAACATGTTCGTTTGAATCAACGAGGAAGATGGTATTGAAATTTCAAGAGGTAAGTCCATGGACTACTTTTGGTCATGTTGCTTGTAATGGTGCAATCATGGAAGCTTTTGAAGGTGAAAGTAAATTACATATAATTGATATAAGCAATACATATTGCACTCAATGGCCCACTTTACTCGAAGCCCTAGCTACCCGTAGTGACGATACGCCGAGTTTAAGGCTTACAACTATCGTCACCACCAAAAACGGCGGCGTTTCAACATCCGGCGGTGGAGCCGCAGTCCAAAAAGTGATGAAAGAAATAGGTAAAAGGATGGAAAAATTCGCTAGATTAATGGGAGTTCCTTTTAAATTCAATGTTATACACCATACCGGTGACTTATATGACTTAGATTTATCAAACCTTGATGTTAAAGACGATGAAGCTTTAGCCATCAACTGTGTTGGCACATTACATTCGATCATGGATACTCGTCGGGACATCGTTATATCGAGTTTCCGGCGATTACAACCGAGGGTAATCACCGTAGTAGAAGAAGAAGCCGACCTCGATATCGGTGTCGATGGGGTCGATTTCATTAAAGGTTTCCATGAATGTTTAAGATGGTTCAGGGTTTATTTTGAAGCTTTAGATGAAAGTTTCAATAGAACAAGCAACGAAAAGTTGATGCTTGAACGAGCCGCCGGCAGGGCTATCGTTGACTTAGTGGCTTGTTCGCCTGCAGAGTCGATAGAGCGGCGTGAACCAGCCGCGCGTTGGTCAAGGCGGTTCCATGCAAGTGGGTTCAGTCCTGTGGGTTTGAGTGATGAAGTGTGTGATGATGTACGCGCCTTGTTGAGAAGGTATAAAGATGGTTGGTCGATGACACAATGCCCTGACGCCGGAATATTCTTGTCGTGGAAAGATCAGGTGGTGGTTTGGGCCAGTGCATGGCGGCCTTGACGACGGCGACCGGTGGCAGATGGCGTTTTTCTTTTCTTTTCCTTTTTGTTGCATGGCAAGGGGAGTAGTTCACACGTGTGTTATGGTTTTTTCTCGTACGTGTAATGTGGATTGGCGTATTTTTTTCTTTATAATATGGTATTGGGGAGTGCCAAGAATTTGCTTTTGATTTTCAATAGGATTGGGAGTAATTAAAAATTTATTTTCACTAATTATAATTAAATATTGTTATTTTTTTTCATTTTTGTGATTATTTTTATTATTATGTAGAATTTCTTTTGTTTTTGCATCAAATGAAAATTTTCAAAAAAAAAAAATTATATCAATAACTCATTTTCCTATGAAAAATTAAAAATTTAATCAATACCACCAACTTAATTTGACCCCATATTTGGCCTGCACAAATTGAAGACAAAAATGAACAATTTTCTTAGCCTAAAACATAAGGTTGGTGATGGACCAATTAAATAATTAGCATTGCTAAATAATCTTTAATTTTATAAATCATTGTTTGCAAATAGGTCCAAATTTAAAATGGGTTTGGTATTTGGTGTAAAAGGGTGATATCAGCTTATGAAATTTTAATTATTTTGATAATTAAAAAATGGGTTTATATTTATAAATTATCCATCTCAATATAAATAGAAATAGAAATAGGTCTGTATCTAGTTTAGAGTCTTAGGACGGCCATTGGTTAGGGGATTTGGGTTCCAATTAGGGGATATTTTGTAATTGTAGGATTAATTGAACTAATTTTAGATTTATTTTATTTCTTTATTTTTTAGTAAAATAATCAAGAAATAAAGGGACACCCTAATTCAATACGGAGGTATTATAATCCACTATAAATAGCTAGCGATGGAAGTTCCTCCAATAGATGAAATTGCGATAACTCTTGAACTTCAATTTTGATAAAAAATTTGTCACTATATTTTACTCTCGAGGAATATGTTTTTTTTTAAATTATAAACACAAATGAAATCAATATTTTCTTTTTACTTTTTAAATCTTAGAAAGGGAAAGCTTTGGTTTTTCCACATATAAATTAGCCCCCACCATAACCTAAAATAGTGCATTCATGGTGGTGTGGTAACGTTAACAAGTGTTGCTTTTTGGCCCACACATAAAAGGAAGAAGAAAGTAAAGAAGAAAAATTTTTAAAAAATAAAAATCCAAAATTTTATCGGATCAAATGATAATGAATTTGTATTGAGTTCGAATTTTATAAATAAAGAAAATAACATTGAATGAGTTTTTATCTCAATTTTTGTTTAGAGTTTAATCTAACTCAATTTTAAATTTAATCAAAATCTAACATGATTATCGAATATTAAATTATTCAAACCCGGAATAAATAAATAATAAAATTAAATATATATAGTGGGGGTGGCTTCTTTTAAGATGGTTCACATCTTAATCTTTTGATAAGACCCACTCTTTTATTTATTTTTTTCTTTTTAAATTCTCATCTTAAATTATTTTTTTCTTTCTATCCTTTTTGTACTACTTTTTTCTGATTATCATTTTCCCCTTACTTTCTTCTGCTTTTAGAGCTGATAAAAATTAATAAAATATTATTATTATTATTTTATGCAACTACTCTACGTGTGTGTGGGTTTGAGTCGGTCCATATATGTTTGTTCGTTAAGCTTTAATTAATTAAGCTTTGAATTTGCTTTATGTCATTGACAAATGACCACCTAGCTACTGTATATTGGGACTCAATATATATACTTGACTGGAGGGCCAGCCTAAGTTTAAGTTAGACGACACTAATCATATGTTCACAAAAAGATTATTCAATCAAATTTCTTTAATCTTTGGTTGTTAATTGGCCCTTTTTATATTATATAAGAGTTTAACTTAAGTTATTATATTTATTTATTTATTTATTTATTTAAAAAAATTATAGGTTTAAGTCTCTTTATTTTTACTCTCGTTTTCAATCATTTTTATAGTTGTTTAGATTTATCAATAAGTATCGAGTGAAAGTTTGTAAATAAATAATGGTCCACTTTATTTACTATAAAAATAATAGAGGTTATTTAAAAACTATAATGATTCTAGTTTTAGTTCACTCTATTTTCTCTAAAAGTTATGTTGGTTTTAGTTTTAAACGTATAAACGAGACTTGTTAAAATAAGCGCGCTACTAAATTTATTTGGACTCCAAGATGAGAAAGATAAACCATTTGAAGCTTAACTTTTCATGCAACACTTATGCGGAAGGGATTCTTAGGGTTCTTTTGCAGTAGTTAATTGGTTGATCGTAGTTTGTCATCAGATTAGCGAGCTAGGATGCAATTATTGACTGTTGATCAAGGTTAGTAATTATTAGCAGTTATTGGCAATTGTTTTTCTCCTCCATTGGGCTTTATTCTTTTTTGCAACTGTACGTATTTGCACAATAACTTGTAGTGTTTTATTCATCGTATATATTATGTATCGCATCTATATATTACTGTTATTTATGGTTATTATAAATGAAAATATCTTTTTTTTAATATGATACACTCATTAACGCCAAATTCTCTTTTTTTCTTCAAAACTAAAATTCAATAAACATAAAATGCTAAATATTTCTGATTACAAATACAATTATGTAGAATTTTCTAATTGAGATGAGGGAAACAAAGGCACATTACCAATTTTAGATTTTTGGATGAAAATCTTCATGTATTTTCTCTAGGGTGAATTATAAAAATGGCTATTAAATTATTACATTCGTTTTATTTTGGTCACTGAACTATTATTATTTTTATTTAGTCACTAAACTTTTAAAAATCAAATATTTTGATTACTCAAAGTCGAGTTGGTTTTTTTTTATTGGTCTAATAAAGAATTTAGCTCTTTAATGTTTACACATTATATCAATTCAATCCTAAATATAAAATTTCAACAAATTTAACCCTTAACATTTACAAAAAAATTTATTTTAGTTTGAATTCTAAAAAATTCAATAAATTTAGCCCTCAAAATTTAGAAAAATTTTCAATTTAATTTCAATTCTAAAAATTTTAATAAATTAATTTTTGGTCATTTACAAGAATTAATAATTTAAGCTTCTTAACCCAAAAATCTTAGTTTTTAGGTTTCAAATTTTATAATGTTATCTTACTCTAACATAAAATTTCGAACATCATCTTTGGCATAAATTATTTTTATACACATTATTTACCAACCCATCACATGGAAAATGGAAAAAGGAAATTAAAAGAACACCATATAGTAATGATGTTTAAAACATTACAATTGATGAAGTAAAGTTGATTACAAATCTTTGGTAGAGGCCACAACAATCAACCAACTAGCTTATAATAAAAAAACACTACCAAACAACAAAATTCAATACTCCAAATAGAAAAAAGAAAGTGAGCTCAAGTTGCCATCTTCAGCTTAAAAACGGAAGATAAAATTATGGAAAATGGATAGTTTAATTATAAATATGTGAATTTTTTTAGAATTCGAACTAAAATGACAAATTTTGTAAACATTGAGGGCTAAATTTGTTATTAGACAATAAAAAAAAGCTATATCAACTTTGGGTGACCAAAATATTTGATTTCGAAAAGTTTTGTGACTAGATCGACAAAATTAATAGTTCAGTGTCTAAAATAGAAGGGATGTAATAGTTTAATGCCCATTTTTGTAGTTTACCCATTTTTTATTGGTAACGATGTTAATGTTTTAGTGTTTTATTCGATTTTTAGTGTTGATTTGATGAAAGTTAATTGTTAATATGATTAGGTTTGAATTTTTCATGATCTTGTTAATAGAACAAATTTAGTGTTAATTATAAAATTGTTTATTTATGTGATTAATTTGTTAAATACAATAATTAAAGGCAATGATTTTTTTTTCAAATTAACCTTAAAACTTGAATTTTACACTAAAAAGTTAGCACTATTACCTTCCTATACCAAAATGTATAACTTTTTTTCAAATATAAGTAACATTGGACACAAAAAAAAGTACCATACTAAAAAGAATGTCGAACTCAAGTACCAAATAATGTATTAAGCCCTTAAAAATATCATTTTTGATACAATAACTAGAACTACTTATAAACATTCCCCAATCCCTAAATTAGAGGATAAACACGTTCCAACCCACTTCTTCGTACATTGGTTTTAACTATCTTTAAACCCACTATTATTGTTGTTGTTGTAAGCCCTTCCATTCCTATTTTTACTTTAATTTTTTTGGTGAATTACAATAATAAAGCAAAGCTCGAACAGTGAACATGACTAACACGACATAAACCCAAGTCACACCTAGGATAATGAATATCCTTGACCGTCAGGCCATCCCATGAGTTCTGATTCTACTTTAATTTGATAATAGAAAGTAAATATAAATACCCAAAACAATAAAATGAAAATTTTATTAAGTTAATTTAAATCGAATTATGGATGGCAAAAGATCACCCGTCTCGTTAAATTGCCGTCCCTAAGATAGATCACTTTGACCATAATTAGTTGAAGTTTACTATATTAGAATAATCATTATAATAATGATAATGCTTTAATTAGATTTATGGGGGGAATTAGGGAACATTTCCAGGGAGTTGTCTAAGTGTACATTCCAACACACTAAATGCCAAACTTAGGAATTATGCAAAACAAAATGTCCCAAACAATTTCCCTTCTTGAATTATGTTCCAAAATTTCTATTTATCCCCCAAAATCCTAATGTATAACCCTAGCTAAGGTTAGTCTATAAATATGAATTGGTTTATATTACTATTTAGCTTCACAATTATACTCGTTTTTCTATTTTGGTACCTAAATTATTTTTTCATTGTAGTTTTTGGTCAAAAAGATTGACGATGTTAAAAAAATAGATATTGCACCAAACTAATGAAAATGTACCGTATGTCTGACTTTTCTAATGTTACCAATGACGTGACCATTAATCAAAAGTTGTCCGACATTTGTTGGTATTAATCATTGACAGAATATATATATTTTTTATTTTTTGAATTATTTTTATTTTATATAAATGATACATTATAAAATAATTTTTGAATCTTTTTAATTCATTTTTTTATATAGTTAATATTTTGAACCAAAAACAAATAAAATGATAATATAATTACTAAAATAAGACAAAAATTAAATATTAAAATGAGAAATGAGTATGTGTGGAAGAGTAAATTGTGAGATAAAGACATAATTTTAATTTGGTCAAATTTAACATATTTGTAGTATAAAGTGTATGTAGAGAAATGTTTTCTTTTGGTTTTAATTACAGTTTAATTAAGATATTGGGACATTTGTGTGGGAGAGAAAAGGCCACAAGCTTTGGGTTAATGGGGGACCTTAACTTTTTTCTTTCATTATTATCGTATAGGACAACCTTGTCAACTTGTCACTGTAAATTATGGTCCTAAATCATTATCAAAACACCCCCACTTTTTCACTTTTTTCTTTTGGCCCCTTTTTGGGTTATTTGTTGCAACACCAATTTCCCTTGTTTAGTAAGGGAGACACTTAGATATTTATTTCACAAGCCATTTCCATGTCCCCCAAAGTAGTATGAGTTGGCAAAACTTGTGGCACAAGCAAAATGGGGCCTTTCCCCCTTCTTTTGGGGCGAAAAAACATACACCAGATATATAAATATGTATGTATGAATGTGTCAAGCCATGTACACTGAAATATTGAGGTGTGTATGCTCAATAACAGCTTCGAAAAAATCATGAGACAACGATGTGAATCGATGGAAGAATAGGAGAAGAGCTTTAATGTACATATACGCTAGAATTGAAAGAAAAACGAGCAGATCATTTCGATACCTTCCAACTAGAGGGAAGTCTCCACTTCTTATGCCAATATATTGACACCCTTGGCCATGGTGGGAATCCGAAATTGTACTCAAGAGGACGGTCAGGAGGGCCACCGACTATTAAAGGTAACCATACGTACCTTGAGTTCCGTAATTCAGCTGGATTCCACCGATCTGCCATGAAGATATATGAACCTGGAATGCCTGGTAAAGGAACTACGAATGTACTTTGTGCGAAAAAAGTTGCTAGCCGGAACATTTTGTTTCCACCGATGCATGGGTTTCCCATTGTTTCCCATGGACCCGTGATTGACTCAGCCGCATGTGCTAATGCTTCGTTTGGTGCCCATCCGGTACAACCCGATGTGATCATGTAATATGTTCCTTGGTACTTAAATAGAGCTGGGGCTTCTCGGTGTTGTCCAATCAAGATCCTTCGCATATCGGGTTGTACATCTAGATAATCACCGGTTAGTGGTCCAATATGAAGTTCACTATTGTCTTGAGATGAATAAATTAGATAAACTACACCATCGTCGTCCTTGAAGATGGTCATGTCCCGGCTGTCGAATCCATGGGGCCTTTGGCTACGGAGATACTCAAAAGGACCTGTTGGGTAATCACTGATAGCAATGCCAACAGAAGCTTTAGTGTAATTGGCATCATCAATATGCATCCACATTACATACTTCCCTGTTTTCTCATTGAAAACAACTTTTGGCCGCTCCAACACGTTGGATTTGTGGAGATCATGGGTCTCGTTTGTTTGTTCTGCAGCTAACACGATACCTTGGTTTTTCCATGTCCATAAATCCTTGGAAGAATAGCAACCGACTCCTATAACGTCAACCTGATTACAAGAAGGAAAACTTATTAGAACTAAAGGCTGAAGTAGGAGCTAAAAACCAGTTACATATTACTTGCATTTAGGCGGTTCCTCGGAGTTTAGTACTTCTAAAACAGAATTTGTACGAGTCACAACCAAGACCAATATACCTATGAACGTAAAATCCTCGATAAACATTTAGGTAGTTCCTTAGTCCTCAATAGTAATCACTAAAATCCTCAAAAAACATTTCGTCACTAAACAAATCTTACATGTTGTTTTGCTTTCGTTCTATGAATGCAAGCAACATATTCTTTAGTAAGAAAACAAGATAATGAACTGCGATTACGTATTCAAAATAATAAACTTACTCGAGCTGCACCCCTTTTATGAGCACGGTACGTGGGTCCATCTTTGTACTCTCCATACCAATAGTATGTATTGGACCTTTCATCATATAGCATACCACCTCCGTGAGCTTGAATAGGATTCCCCTCGGTATCCAACCAAATTTTCCCGGGATAGTAGTGATGGCTACCGTTTTCCACACCCTTTACTGGATCTACGGCACTTTTCATATCCGGAAAGAATACATGCCGAATCTGGGAATTCTCATCGAGAAATTCATCGATCAGATTGGCTGATCGCTTGCGTCTCCGTTTAGCAGCATGCGGAGATTTTTTCTTCTTAGGAGGTGGAACTTGAATATTCTCCTCCTCCACTTGTTCAAGTTCCCGGACTAACGGATGAAGACTCACATGCAATTGGATATCTCCTCTCACTACATTTCTCCGGCTAGCAAGTGAGTACAATTGGAGCATAAGAAGTAATCCCACCAAACTCCACACCATAGCTGACCTCGAGCATCTGTACCCTGCGCGGTTGGTTTCCTATATTTGTTAAAAGTATTTGGCCTAAATATGAATTCCAACCATGTTCATCTATTCTTTATCCTAAATTCCATTGAAATTTATGCAGAACAAACCCTAAACCAATATTCAGAATCAACAGCAGCCAAGTTCAGAACATAGTAAGAAAATGCAACCTTTATAAACTCCTAATCATAAACAATAAAGGATCAAATTGGAAGAAACAAAAATATGTAAATTTGCATTAATTTCACCATCTTTTCAGCATAACAAGCACTTAAGTTCAGTATCAAATACCAAACTTTCAAATAATAAACTTTAATTGTAAAATCTAAAACCCTTATAGCAGATTCAAAGAACATGCAAAAAAAACATGACCTTTGCAGAAAACTATCGATACCCAGAAAAGAAAATGAACCTGACAAAGCTCTATGAAGATTCCCAGTTCCAGATATGGCCATCCCTGCTTTACCCTGTTCTTAAAAGTTCCAAATACAAAAACCAGCAAATAGTAAAGGGGGGGGGGGAACCCAACTTCACAGAAAGGAGTAAAATTTGACAATAAGAAGAAGAAGACAAAGTGAGGAGAAGTATAGTTACTTAAAATAAAGATCTAAAGAAGGTTTCTTTGAAGATGGATTATGACTATTGAACAAAAAATTTTTTCCTTTTTTCTTTTTTTATCTAATTTTGTGTATGTTTTACTCTTCTTCCCTATGTTTTCAACACAAAATCCCTGATTTTCAGATCAGATGTTAGATTTTTAATGATATTTTGTTTGTTTTTGGATAACATTTTGAGCAAATGATAATTTTATTGATTTTGAGCAATTGATTATATGGTTTTTTATATGTAATTATCAAGTGATTAATTAATTAAGGAGTATTGGGTATTTTATAATTGTTAAGATTTCTATGCATGAGGTGTATAATTGACAGTTCAACAGTTGAAGACTTTGATGATTTTAGGGGTTAAGAGCTGTCCAATTTCCCAACATTCACCTTTTCTTTAAATAATAATAAAAGGGGCAATGAAGAAAAAAAACAGAGGCCATTGCATAGTTTGAGTTTTTTTTGTAAATTATTTATCCTTTCATCTAAAAATTTAAAAAATATTATCAGCTCAATTTAATTAAAAATATACAAAAATAACGGTTAAAAAAATTAACAAACTGCAAAAAAAAGAAGAAGACCAAATTTAAATTTTTTTAAAATTAAGACTAGATTGACATAATTTATAATTAATGAGGGATAAAGTTGTTATTATGCCAATTTTAGAATTTGCCACCTTTAGCCACCATATGATCAAAAAATACAAAATTGAATAGTTGGGTAACAAAAAGAATTACTAATAATCGAATGACTATTTTATAAATTTTATAATTGAGTGATAAAAAATTTATTAATATTTAAATGAATACCGGTATAATTTACCCTTAAAGGTTTGGTGTTAAAATTGGGTCAACCAATCAGATGCCACATCAACTCATTTAGATCTACTCTCCCCCTCCCCCCTTTTTTCTTTTTAAAATAATTCTGTTTAATTACATAGATTATTTCTAATAATCTTTCAATTTTGTCCAGTTTTATTCAAAAAGTGTAAAATATCCAATAAAAATATAACACATGTTTTATTCTTATTGGTTGATATCGTTTTTGAGTAAACTTTAACTAATTAAGGATCACTTTGACAAAAAAAGAACTGTAAAGAACCAATTTGAAAATTAGAGTATAGTTGAGAGGTCAATTTATAAATAAAAGCCAAAAGATTAGGTACTTTGATTTCTAACTATCTTCCTATACACACAAACTCACGTGCTCTAGACAGCTTTTCATTCAATTTATTTAATTGTTTGGGTGAACTAATTTCAATTTATTAATATTAATTATCTCATGATGTCAATTCTTAAAAGCTCAACTATATTCTTTAGTTCGATGTAGATTTAATTATTCGTTAATCATATAAGCATTATATATATATAATGCAAAGTATTATGTGTAAATATTTATGTTTATAGGCCTGATGTTTAAATATATTTATGTTACTAGAGACTGTCTTGCAGCAAGAGATATCTGGGATCAGATAATTCCAGTAAGAAGGTATAATTGGTTTTATTTCAAAGAGTTGCTAGAGCGGGTTGTGTCGAACTTGTAGAATCAACAAAATATGTGCTTGGGTGAGGTGGATTGGCAATGTCTCTTTGGGATTATTGCTTGGCGTATTTAAAAGAATCAAAACCTCTTCACATTTCAAGGTATTCCATAGAGTGATAACGAAATTATCAAGGTGTCTTATAGTTGGGCAAAACAGTATGCCTCCCCTAATAGGGCAACATGGCCCAAGTTGAGAAGATCAAATTCATTTCCATCATCAGCAAGCAATTGGGTTTGTTTGAATATTGATGGTACTGTTAGGATTGATGTGGGTTTTGCTGCAGTCAGGGGAATAGTGTGCAGCTGTTAGGATTCATATCCATAAGGTAAAACGGTTTTAAGGGTCGTCAAAGACTACTGATCCTATTTTGAAGTGAGACGTAACCAATATTACGCCCCAATAATTTCAGCACGACCGTCATTGCTATCTCCTTAAAGAGGATTTGTTGAATATGGTCAGAGAAGTCTATTGTTGGGATTCTGTTGATAGTAGATCTTGTGACATCGCCTTCAAAAAAATCAATCTTTGCATCGCTTCCACTATCAAAGCCAACAACCACCTCCCCAAAACCGACGACACATTTCCCTAATAGCTTATCCTTCAATGACAAAGTCAGAATCGGGTCCAGATCCACTACCATGTTGACAGCCACATCGCCATTACGCTCCTTAAATATTACTTTTTTAGTATTTCGATCCTCAGTAGACCGAGAGCCATTACCGCCTTCATCAATCAAAAAATTTACCATTTAATTAATTAGTGATTTTCAAATCAAATGAACTAATGAATGAAATTTCAAAAATTTTGATCCAACTAATTTTAATAACAGACTGATTAATTGTATTAATTATATTTTAACCAAACTACACAACCCTAATTATGCAAATTAAGAAAGAAATTAAGCATCAACCGGATCCAACCCAGTAGTAGTAGCAACTGACTGAAAAATAACTCGAAAATTGATGTATCAATTTGTAAAAAGAAAATTTAAAATTAAACAAAAATATATATGTTTTTTTTGTCAATATGAAAATTAAATATTTACATAAGACTATAATATAAATATTTTTTGTTTTTATTTACAATTTTAATGAAGAAAAACATATATCAAATTAATAAATTTAAAATAAAAAGGCCTAATGATTTATTTGACCCTCTAATTTATCAAAAAATTCATTTTAACCCTTTATTTAATTTTTTGTTTCTTTTAATCCTTAAATTTGTATCTGTTGTCAAATCTTTCAAAAATAGATGAAAAAATTAACGAAATTTATGTGACTATGTATAATATTTTTAAAATAAAAAAACAATTATTTGAAAAATATATATTTAAATATTTTAAAGATTCTATAATGTTTTTATTTCTTACAATTTTTAAAATAATTTTCTAATTTTTTTGAAATTTTTATTTAAAAAATTAATTAATTATTGGCATGGTATACATGTGGATCTCATATCAACAAAGTAATATCTATTAACCTTTTTATTTTTTTTGAGATGATTTGATAAAAAAAAATATTGAGTTCGAAAGTTAAAATAGACAGAAAATAAATAGAAAGTTAAAATAACTTTTTTAAAATTAAAGAGCTAAATAAATCATTATATGTAATAAAAAATAATGGTAAATTTAAATTAGTTTGACAAAAATTGAAACTCGTATTCTAAATTCAATCTGACTTAAACAATTATGAATGATATCATATCTGTTTCTTTAAACACAATGACTAAAATTATCTAAACCCCTCTTCAACCCATAAATAAGAGAATAATGCATGTCAGCGCACTCAAACCTACGTTCTTTTATATTAATAATAATGTTCATATCAATCGAATTAGGACTCAATCAATAATATTATTATTTTATAATAGGTATATGAGTTAGGACCATACTATCCAGCAAATGGTTAGTTGTCAGTTACGGTTGAGTAAGTAATAGTTTCTTGCCACCTCACTTCTTCTGTAATAACATGTATTTTGTTACGTCTCTCTGTATATTCAATTAATCGCGATTGAATCACACCCCCCGATCATCTTTATTTCATTCAACCAATCATATTTTCCCGTGAAGTGCACTCGCCATTGCCGAGACTGTTATTTAATGAAGCTATTTCTTCAACCGAAATTCTCTCACATTTTTCACGGAATCTTTTTCCTCCCAATTGGTCCGAATTCGGACAACTGTAAGTAAAAGATCCAAATAAGATCTTAACCGTCCATAAATGTCATCATCACCCACTTTCAACGGCTGAGATTTCTATTCATAATTAATAATTACCTTCTTTGTTTTTTTAAATTATGGCCCATTGATATTTAAATCCATCTGGTAGCCCTTTTCTTTCTTGTCACTCTAGTTAAATGAATATAATGGATTGATTTTGACAATCATCCTCAAATTATTACCTACATTTTAAATTAATCCTCCAAATTCAAAACATTTTTAATCAAGTCCTTAAACCATCAGCTTAGTCATTAAAAATTTTAACGATATCGTCATATACAAATTATCCACACGTATCAAATTTGAGCTAAAATTTAATACTTGAACTGACAATGAAACTAGTAGAAGAACTTGATTTATAGGATATTAACAATGAAGGACTCGATTAAAAAGTTTTGGAATTTGGACTAGTTTAAAATGTAGGTCACAAGTTGAGGACCTCTAGTGAAATTAACCGCAAGTAAGTTAAAAACATTATGTTTATCTAAATTTGAATTTGAATAATGATTATTTCATTTTTTATGATAGTATCATATTTTATTTTATTTTTTATATTATATTTGTGTATTTATATTATTTATGAAGGAGGGAATTAAAGGAAGAGAGATCTCTGGCTCCTTTTATCTCTCATTGAAAAAATTGACTAAAAAGCTTCAATTTTTTTTTTCTTTGTTTTGCTTCTGTTTCTCTTTGAATTCCCAAATGGGTTTGTGGGAAGCTTTTCTCAATTGGCTTCGAAGGTATAATTTTATTTTATTTTTTACATTTCTTGCAATGTCACTTTTAAAATAAAAATTTACTGTTGAGTTTTTAGGAAAAATATTTCTATTGGATTGAGAATTATGGTTTATATAGAGTTGGGTTTTACATATTTAAGCTAATTTTTCATCCTTTTTATCCTTTTAACTTAGTGTTTGACATTGGAGTTTAGAATTAAAAAACAAGTGAATTTTCCAGCGTTTTGCTTGAAAAAGAACGTGTTTGATGTTAAAATCATGAACAAAATAGGGTAATATAATCTGGGTTTTTTTTTTTTTATTTATAAGAATGTTTCGATTTTCAGTAGCATATCGATTGCAATTTTCAAATGAGTCAATGGTTTTTATTTTTGTTTTTGCATTAAGATGGTTTAGATTATGTTAATCATAGACTTATAAGTGTTATGTTAGTGAAGTTAAATGCAGTAGCTTGTGTGTTTAGTCTTTCACTGGCTTTGATCAAAGCTACAGTTAGTTCTATCTGCTCCACCATATAGTTTTCAGATTCTAGTGTAAGTTGTAAATGGTGTTTTGAATGTATTCAGGTCAGGGAACGGTTTGTATATCGAGTTTTTTACTTCTTCTCCAAGTATGTTTGGGGTTCTTCATGGATGTGTATGTGTTAAACTTGCTGTATTGCTGAATGTTGCTTTGTTTAATTCATTTGTGTTAGTTGGTTGTCTGTTGTTGCAGTGTTTTCGAACCTTTGATTAAGGCTTTTCCGAGTTAATCATGGTAGTTTGGTCTTCACAATACTATAACGTTCACTTTTCGTGTATGTTGTTCTTTTCAGCCTATTTTTCAAGCAGGAAATGGAGCTATCTTTGATCGGACTTCAGAACGCGGGAAAAACCTCACTAGTAAATGTTGTTGCAGTAAGTAAATTAGAACTTGTAAATGTCGTTGCAGCATACAAAGGGTTGATTAAGAGCGATCTAGAACGTTTTCTCTCTTATCCCGTGATTTAACTTCAAGTTGGCTGGTTTTTTTTCCCCAGACTGGTGGATATAGCGAAGATATGATCCCTACGGTGAGTTTGTATTATTTTGAGGGCTGCGATGATATTACGTTTCCAATACTTTTATAGTCCTTTTCTTTCTGTCATAAAAGGTAATTTAATGTCGAATGGCTTCTTTTTCAGGTCGGATTCAACATGAGGAAAGTGACAAAAGGAAATGTTACGATAAAGTTATGGGATCTCGGAGGTCAACCTAGGTTTCGTAGCATGTGGGAACGATACTGCCGTGCGGTTTCGGCAATTGTGTAAGAAGCTACTTGTTTATTTATTCTTAATTGCTTTTAACACTTTTGGGGCAATGATAGTTTTTCTGCTAACAGTTTGCCCGTCTCTTCTTCGGTTAGTGACCATTTCAATGCTAGCTCGGTAGTAGTATTAACTAAAATCGAACCGTTCTTAATTTTGGTTTAGGTTTGTCTTTGAAAACTGTAGCTAACGTACTGAAGTTATCTGATCCTGTTATTTATATAAGTTTTGCAGTATGTTACTGGCCTTCAGTTGCATGCCATTGTACTTTCTACTTCTCGAATCGAGAAATACCTTTCTTAGTTTTTGAGTATAACCTATACGATTAAACCTGATTTTCTTGCAGTTACGTGGTGGATGCTGCTGATCCCGATAACTTGAGCATCTCAAGAAGTGAGCTTCATGATTTGTTGAGTAAACCCTCACTTAGTGGTATCCCTCTTTTGCTGTTAGGCAACAAAATCGACAAGCCCGAAGCTTTGTCGAAACAGGCTTTAACTGAAGATATGTAAGAGAAGACATTCACTTGATTTGCTCGATTAACTAGAAACTTCTTCGTGACATCGAATATTTTGTTATGCAGGGGACTCAAGTCAATTACAGATAGAGAAGTATGCTGCTTCATGATATCATGCAAGAACTCAACCAACATCGACTCAGTTATCGATTGGCTCATAAAGCATTCGAAATCTAAGAGCTGAAATGAAAAAGGGGTTTCTTTGTTTAATCTCTTCTGTGATGAATCTGTGTTTTATATATCAAGTTTCTGGAAAGGGATACGATTCGTGTTTTGAGGTTTTCGGTTTCTCCCTAACTTGATTTCCCAATTGTTTAATTATTGTTTTCTCATCGTGTTGTGTAACATTGGATCATCACATTTGTAATTCAAGTAGGCTTAAATCTTTGAACAAGATTTTTCATGTATTCTTATCATTCAAGTCAAATAGTTGAATGCAATGAAACTTTGGTTCATGCCAATGTTTGAGTATTGATGATTAAATGATGATATGTATGTATGCATGTATACATGCATGCATGCATGTATTCCTTCACTTGAAATTGGAGATATGGTTTTTAGCCCTTCAAATGATGATGATCATCATCATAGTAATCATCAATCTATGCCCATTGTGAGGTACAAGTGGAGCCATCTTAGAGAGTTTGCAAATGTAAACTCTAAAGCTATTTCTATGATGCTTTTTGACTAATCAATATCAAAATTTTGAGATGGCTTGGATAGTGGGTAAAAAAAAGTTAAAATATGCTATTAAATACTTTGATAAAAATTGAGATTTAATTTATGAATTTAGAAAATTAAAAAATTCAATTTTTCTATTTTTTTTATTTAAAAAACTTTCATTATGCTGTGACGTGACAAATAAACATATAAATTGACAAATTTTAATAGAAACTACTAACAAATTAAAATTTTTAAATAGAAAAAGTAGAAAGATTGAATTTTTAACTTTAAATCTCAAATTCTATACAAGTACTAGGACCAACAGCATATTTTAACCCAAAAAAACAACCCCTTGTGTAGTGCTCATTGCAGCTTTCATCAAAAAGGTGTTCTAAAGATGACATGATGACCAAAAGGCTTTGGCCAATGTTTGTTGGGAGATTGGGACCCTCTATGATGGTAACCAAAAATGTTCAAAATTTTCATGTATTTGTGTGTGCGCATGCATACATGCATGCATGCATGCTATACCCCAAAGGGAGAGAGAAGGTTCATTAAGGGGCCAATAGCCAACAATAACACTACATTGCTTGAACACCAACATGCAAAACTGTAGTTTAATTTATTCAGATGGACTTTCAGAAAAAGAACAGATCATAATCTCAACTATGCCATCACAATGCCATCTCTTTTTCTTTTGCTATATCTATATACCCTCTTTACTTAAAGATAAAAGCTATAGAAACACCAAAAAAAACCCTCTAAGCTTCTCAACGAATGTTCATCGTCCAAAAAGAAGCACGACTTCATGGATTAATCTCACATTTTTATCCTTTACAAGCCTAATATATTTACAGTTTTATAGACATGATGATAGTTTGATACCAAGCCAGCATGATGTCGAGTGTGATGCATGGTTTCAGCAGCGAACTAAAGACCAAATGGTGTCTCCTTATACCATCTGCACAAGTTTACAACCAAAATCAAGAAGATAAACAGCAAAAAGAAACCCTGTGTTTCGAGATGTATGAACATTATATATAAGAACAAGGATTTACCAGGTAACGAGCATCCTAGACTTCAAAGCTTTAGCTGCTGCTTTAGCGAAAATTTTTGCTGCTTCAGCTTCAGCTTCCGCGGCATCTGCTTCTCTTGCTGCCTTTTCGGCCTCTGCAATTGCGGATTCTGCCTCTGCAACAGCTCGTGCAGCAGCTGCAGCGGCCTCTTCGGCAGTCATGGTCTTCATTTTGGACAACTCAACATCAACTTTGGTTTTAGTAAGAATGTTGATGGCTTTCTTCTCCGATTTCGAAGAATCCTTCTGCCTTCCTTCCAAAGCAAGCAGAGGAGATCTTGTTTCGGAAATAGTTGAATGTGGTGCAATCCTATACTTATGCTTTACCTATCAACATATACATCGTAACAATGAATCAATCCTGACTTATGAACATTCAAGTTAATCTTCTTTGCAAACACGCCAATAACTTCCACAAGTACATCAGAAAAACCAATATCAAATGCAAAGAACTTTTGACATTTCTGGCATTCGTGCTACATCATAGGCTAAAATAATTTATATACATAATGAAGAATAATATTTTAAGATAGTGTTATACGAATAATCAAACAGTAGAATTACCTTTGTCAATGTCCCATTTGCTACCAACAGCTTTAGTTTTGTAGCCAAAAGCTTCTTGAGGTTCAGCGGTGCAGCATATTTCTCCTATAATGTCAAAAAACAAACTCAAATTAGTTTCAATGTTTCAGTAAGTCATTTGCGATAGTTTCCGAGATGAGATTTGGATTTTAATGCTCGAAAATAGAATGGACAAGAAATAAGAAGAAACAGAAACCCTAAGTTCCACACTTACTCGGAACGAGACAGAAGGAAAGTTGTTGTCATATATAGCCATTGAAAGAAGCAAAGGCCTTCAGTGGTTTAATCAAATGGGTTATCTTTTCCTAAAGTATTTAGAATGTGACCAACCCAAGAAAGAAAAGTACCTCTATGTATAAAGCAATCGAAGCTCTATCGGAACCACCTGGCTCTCTCAAACTAGTGATAGCCTCCAATAAAATATTCTCCAACCTACAAGCATCGAGAGGATATCACTTAAGCAGCATTCATTATGCCCATACAATCAGAATAGTGAGGCTCTCAACACAAAATTGTTTGACCGACAAGGACCGATCTAAAGCCCTAATCTAAGGCACTTGGTTTATGGTATAAGAAAATACATAAAAATACCTTGAAACCGGTTTTTTGGGACCAGTTACCCTTGGTGTTCCACTAGAAATGGCAAGGGGCTTAGGATCAACGACTTCTTCAGTCGGAGGTACAGTGATTAGTGCCATGGGGTTATCATCGTGTTTAGCGGCTAACTGATTTCTTTTAAGAGCAAGCTTAGCCTTTTGTCTCGATCCCCAAATGGCCGTGGCATTTATATTTCTCCATTTATCCTGGTCATATTAACACTATCACATTAATTCACCTCTATGCATGACATAACATTGGCAACCAAAATATGCATAACACTAAAACTTTTATTGTGATGATGATTGATGAGTCCTCCTCGAGGCTCAACTACAAACCTTGAGATCCACATTAGAGCGCGACCGCAAGACCGAACTAAACTCGGGATCCGAAAGTATATTGCGCCATTTTCCGGTTCCATGCTTGAGAACTCCTGCCTTGAGGGCAGCTTCTTCTTCTGCTGTCCATTTCTGCTTAGGGGCACCCATCAACAAATTCCTGAAATCCCATCAATACATGAAAATATCAACAATTGAAATTCAAAAAAGATCGAACACTAATACTAATCGATCATTTATGCTTTCGCGCCTATTCATCAAGTTTTGACATTCCTAGACTTTTTTTTTGTTTTGGCTGACATGTTCTAAAAAAATTCATCTGAAGCTCCAATTCTCAACCATTCTGATATCTAAATGATGCAAATTTCAGAAATTTACCAATATATATATATATATATATTTAATGCAATCAAGTTTCAAAATTCTAGACAAAAATTTTACAAATTCAAAACGAGTTTTAAGCACAAAACTCAAAGTTTCAAGTTCCAAATTCTCTTTTAACTCAAATTATACATGAATCTAAACTCAAACCCATCACAGCAGATAATCAGAGGTAGTAAATATACAAGTATAATCATAAATCTTTAATGCCCCATCAAACTACACAATCAAAATTATATATTTCTGAAATATTTGAAAATCTAAAATTCCAATAAAAGAAACAACGTTAACAATAACGGGAAAAAAATAAATCAGATTGATGCATTTTCATCCAAAGCTTAGAATTTAATGAAATCCATCAAAGGATCGATTTTATCTATAAAAATCAAACCCAAAAAGAAAAAAAAGAACCGAACTTTTACATTAAGCACTGAATTTTAACATATTTAGAGGGGATAATTTTGGAGAAAATTTGATGATTAAAAATGGAGTACCTGATCGGAGAAACGCGGGAAGGGAGGAAGAGATCACGCGCGGAGCATCGGAAAATTTTGTTTTAACGAAAAAAAATTATTTCTTACAAAACAAAAGGAGTGACAAAAATAAAATAAAAAACATGTAAGGAGAGATTGGTTTTTATTTTATGTCCGTAAGAATATTTTAATTTAAATAGAAATTTTTCTTTTTCTTTTCCTTTTTTTTACTTTATTATTTTATGGGTTATTTAATTTTGCTTATTTGGCTCTCTGAAATCTACTGTGTAGCTGCTACTCTTTTATTTTAGTTTTGACTTTAGCCTACGTGGTATTTTTACTTTTTTCTTTAATTATTTTATTTAAAGTATTGTATATTTATATTAATTTTAAAAGGGGTAATATAATTTTTCCCTAATTTGGTAAATAAGTTCATTTTAGTCCCTAAATTTGAATTCTGTTGAGATTTGATTATGTAACCAATGTTAGTACAACAAAATTAGATCGATTGGTCAAATTGATTGGACCAAGAATTAATCGATATAACGGTTCGAACAAAGATGTTGAATTATTGAATAAGAAATTGCTTGAAATTAGTAAAAATAAAAATTGGGATAAAAATCAATAGTTGAACATGTTTAATCAATCAAATTGGTTAAATTGAAAACAAGTGGTCTGATCGATTCAACTATCAATTCGGTTATTAAAATAATAGATGTGATTCTCTAAGACTATATCACGTCGTCGCTAGAAATAAACTTTGTTATTCAAACAACATATCATCAAACTTTTATGTTTTTAAGTTCAAGACTAAAATAAACTTCTTTATTTAGTTTAAGTGCTAAAGTGAACCACAAAAAAACATAAGTACCAAAGTAAACTTAATTACTTGTTCATGAGCCAAAAATATATTACCCCATTTTAAAAAGCTAATAATCTATTTTATATTAAATTTTGATATGTACATTTTTTTATATAAAATCTCCCGGTATAATTATTACCATTAAAATTTATAAAATTTATAAAATTTATATCTAAAAATATTTTATTAATTTTTTAAATATTTATATTTTTAAAAATATTTATCAAAAATAAATTTTAATTAGGAAGGAATCGGAAATCATTTTTTTTAACTTTTTGAACTCATATTTCATTATAAGTTTTGATCATATCTATTTTTTTATACAATGTTTAGAACTATTTATAGCCCTCAATTCATAAATAGGAGGATAATGCGCTTCAGCGCACTCCAAGCCATGTCCTCCTGTATTGGCAATAATATCCATGCCAATTTAAGTCTCAATCGACTTTCATGTTTTAATTATTTTTTATTGTGTTCATGTCATATCTAATTTTTTATTTCATTAAAAATAATTTAATACATTGACTTTTGAGTTACACGTATTTTTTCATTTTTAAAATCTGTTTAGAAGATTCTGTTTTGTATATGTTCGTACTCATAATGTGATAAAAGAAGAAAAAGTTGTAAGAAACATAGTAACATACATATTTTTTAAGAAAAAAAAATATATTCTGAGTTTTCTTTTAAAAAGCATATATATATTCTGAGTTTTCTTTTAGAAACATATATACATTTATTTTATAAAGTCTTGCTTTGTGAAATAATAAATATAATGATAATTATAAACAATTTAAACAACTGTTCACCATATCAAGTGTGGTCTAAATTTAAGTTACACTAATCGCGTTTATTGTTTGGGTTTTCTCTCATGTTGCAATTCACCAAAAGAAATATTTCCAAAACTGAAATAAATTTTATACAAAACCCAAAGCAGAGTAAATCTAAGAAATCTCATAGCCATTAAACCAAGATCTCATTAGCTTATGAAAATTACTTAATAATTCAATAATAATACTAACAAATTAGAACACTCCTAAAGAAAATTTATTTACCATATTTTGAAGCACTGCTACATAATTACAATTCGCCTAAAAAATTATGTCAACTACTACTATTTTTGTGGTAATAATAAAATTACAGTTCATAACAAAAACCAGATGCATAGAAAATCAAATCCAATCCCTGCTAAGCATTTAACTTGGAAGTAAATGGTTTCTCTAAGCCAAATCGGACCAATGAGGTAGCATCGTCTTCTCCGTAGCTCCGGTTTATCGGCTGTAAGCTTTATTTAAATGCTTTATCAGCTGTTATTCCACTTCGATCTGGTATGAGTTTCTTCATGTAATACTTGGATTTACGGGATAGGTTTATCTTTTTCCTCCTTTCTTCCGGTATCATGTTGATCGTACATTCAGTAAAGCCGCGCCTAACAAACCTGTAAAACCGGAAGCAAGTATTGGCATGGTTTTATTTGTAGTAACCTGGGTGTAAATAATGGCTGATATACTGAATGAACATTGCACTGTAACTGAAACTCTCTCTCCACGATGCTAGGATGACTAAAAAGTTCGAATTTATCATTAGATGGTGCATGAAAATAATCAAATGTGCTCGAAAAATTATGAATAAGAAAAATACAAACCAGTCAGCAGTACGAGTTGTCAACAAGAAAAGCATATCCAATCCGAGAGAGGATGCCTTCTTCTCGACGTAATCTGCAAATATATTATTGATATTAAAAAGTAAGCATTATCATTAGGAATCATATGGTTTGTAGACCACAAACAAATATCCCGTAGTCGTATCACAACGCAGGGATGATCATAAAAACAAAAACCAGTCGGATCAAATCGAGCATCATTCTATGGTTAGGCCATGGGAACTGGACTTATCAGAAAATGCTTTATATGCAGTCTAGCACAGCCAAAAGACGTGTGCCTTTCTTAGTTATTCTTCTGAAATGGGTAAAGATGCTTCCATCAGTATGAAATCACAAGTTCGAGCATTGCATCTCTTTCAACTACACCAGAACAAGTAGCAGAGTATGACCGTGTCGAACATAGTGCAAACAGTGAAGTTGTAGATGTTCAACAACGTACCGAGCAATTTATCTCCTTGTCCTTGTCCTCGACAGTCAGGAGAAACTGCAATACAAGCAACTTCTCCACACTTGTCCTTGAAGAATGGAAAAAGAGCAGCACAAGCAATGATTTGACCTTCCCTTTCCATAACAACAAATGAATCTAGGGCCTTAAGTAGCTGTGCGAATAAAAAGGAGACAAGAATTTAATTTTCAGATTCTGGCTGGCTCTGACTCAAAAGAATGAAAGTATTTTTCACCTTCCATTTTGTTTTTCTTTTGGTGAGATTTGAAACAAAAGCTAATTTTACAACAGCACCTCATTGAAAAAATATACACATAAAAGAGATCAAGATTGATCAAACAAAAGTCTAAAAAAGTAGTATAGACCTCTTCATCACTCCTGCGAACCAATGTGCCAGACTCTTCTAAAGGTTGTATGATTTGCCTGATTCCAGCGAGATCAGTCACCATAGCCATCCTAGCCCCTTCATATAGATCACTAAAAAACGAGTAAAACTGAAGTCAGGGAATTGAATGCAAAATAGCTTAATGACTTGCTAAATCTTGCAGTGGTATTTCATAAAAACTAATAAGTATCGGCCAGATTGAGTTAATCTGAGATCCCTCATCCTATTAAGACCATGAAAGTTGGAAAAGAATTTGTGGTAATAATATAAGGTCCTCTAAAGTATAACCCAAATTTACCTATAAGCACTTGTACTTGGTAGCATATAACATATATTTTAGATTTAAAACTCCCTGAGTGGCAGAGCCCATTGAAACATCGGAATAGGTTACTAGTCATGGAAAGACTGAGAACGCGTAGGGAATTAACCATGTTTTGTACTTCATGCCTATCAGCAAATATCCATTTTCCCATAATGCTAAGCTAAGTTCACTGTAAATATTAGATACCTAGCCACCATTGTCCCCATTCCATCTCTTTTGAACAATTCCAATAATAAGACCCCACCGATAGTGCCATCTAACAAATGAACTCTTTGTACGCCACCCTGACGATCAAGCAGAAAATACAATTGGCTTATTGTTTTCGCTTGGGAAAGCATCTAAATATGCTAAGCTGGAAGACAAGCTATTAGAACTTACCCTGCAGACAAAGGCTGCAGCAGCCAACTCTGAAAGGTAACCATTATCTCGACTTAGCCGCTCCTGACCTCCGATGGCAAAGCCCTGTTCTCCAGACCATAGTCCATTGCCATTATCAAAACCAACACCATTCTGAAAGGTTGGATTTTGTATACTATTAAGAGCCTTCCCATTTTGCAAAGAGTGAACAACTGAACTAGTATCATCATGTCCAATGCAAGTGAGATCTTCTTCACCAACAGCTTTAACATATTTAGCAGCTATCTCACTTTGTTTGACCCGTTGACGGATCAACATATCTGCTTCTTGAAGAGGCAAGAAACTAATAAGGCGTCCATTCTCATCCAAAATAGGGCCATCTATAATGCAAATAAGCTTATCTGCTCCAAGAGCTAATGCACAAGCCGTGGCAACTTCATATGTGCTGAAATTTAGGAAAACATAAAGCATTACCAATCAGGTTCTAAATCATTGGCAAGTAAAATAAAACTTCTGGGCTGGTCCAAGATGCACCATAAAGCAAACAAACTAGCTTTTAAGATCAAAAAATGCATAACACGAAGTAATAAAGGTTTATTCAACACCTAAAGAGATTGCAACTTCGGGAGTTGGGTTTCCCCTCCCCCCACTAAATCGTTTTGATTGACATCTTCATAATCCTACAAAAACACAAACTAGGGCACCAAACTTATAATCCCTCTGTATCTGAGAAAAAACTACTTAGGATTTACAGAAAGAAATAGTAAAATGTAAAAGCTTGCTTTTTGGAATACTGATGACTGCTACTACTAAACTATTTGAATTGCAGAATATGTTAAAATGGCTGGTTTAGGGTGACAACGCAAGGAATTTTTACTTCACGGGAAAATAGATCAGTGCAAGCTGCAACCAAATATCATTAAAAGTTACACAGCATACTTGCAATTCAAAACTTCACCAGAGCTCGAATACCCCAGGTTGCTTAATATTGCTATACAACCACCATCAAGCCTCTCACGCAATCGAGCAACATCTACTTTCTTTACTTCACCAGTTGCTCCATAGTCAACACCTTCAACAACTCCCCTTCTCTGCAAAAGTGTTTAAAAAGAGGCAATATCATAACATGTCTAATAGCAGAGCCAACACCAAAAACATGCTTCGGCAGGCTACCCATCACTATATGTATCCCCACTCAATCAATTTGCAAGGGCTTAGCCATCATCTCAATTGGAATAACATCGATGCACATAAATCCACAACCCAAATCAAACATTATTTTCAAAACAGAAACATTCTAACCTTGGCTGCAAGGAAGTTACCACTAGCAACACTGACACCAACTTCATGCCAACGGCTACTATCACCATGCCGACGAATGTTACATATAGAAGGTCCAGGAGAAAGTTTTGCTTCTATCATTAAACGGATCCCTCCTGCCGCTTCCGTCGCAGCAGCTAGAGATTCCGAGTCCGTTATTCTATATCTACCATAATACTTTGGTTCATGCCCTGCATGATTTTCAAGGCTCATTAAGTATCACTACTCTATTTATAGTAAAAGAGAGACAAACACTGAATTATCAACTAAAACATGAGATAAAATTAAACTCGAGTAATAAATTAACTGCTACAATTATCATGAGAACAAAGTGAAATAAGAGGAATATGAAACAATGCCGTTTTCTTGTGTAGCTCACCTCTCTCAGCCAAAAGCTTGTCGATTTGAACGTGAGTTCCCGGAACAATAACAAATTTAATCCCAAGGTGATGCAAAAACGCAATATCCTGCAAATTTATATAAAAAGAAAAAGAAAAAAAGTTAAAACCTTGATCATAAAAAACCTAAAAGCTTTTACGAATTTATTAATTTTGCCTTTAAAATGGTGTCTAAAAAGGGGGAAGCAACGATTTCGCCGGAAATTATAACAACGAAAGTGCCGCCACGGTGAGCCCAGAGGTAAGGCCAAGCCTCACGGAACCACCGCACGAACTGCTTATCGTCGACGGAGCTGTAAGTTTCGTCCACGCCATCGTCGTTTTCAATAATCACATTGCGCTTAACCGAATCACCTCTCTTGGACCCGGGTTCCGGTTTAAGGTAATGAGACCGGAACTTCAATTCCGGTCTGAGCCTTACGATGTCGGTTTGGAAGGCGTGGCGGGATGAAAAAGGTTTGGTTCGACTGGGAAGAAAGCGAGGAAGGCAAGCCGTTGAACATGAGGCGGCCATTGTGGGTGGCGGCCCTCAATAGCTTGCTTTAGAAGTAGCAGTGAACCTTTTTTTTTTTTTTTTTTAACTTAAAAGTAAAATATGAAAAAATAAGGAAAAATATCGATAATAGTATTTATGACACGTGGATTGTGGGGCCTGGGGATGAATTTTGGAGTAATTAATTTATTCAATACGAAAAAGCGCGGAGAAAGAATTCGACTTTACCTTTTGATCTTTACATTTTAGGTTAAAATATGCGGTTAGTCTCTATACTTCAGCAAAATTTTAGATTTAATCCTTTTATTTAAAAAATTAAAAATTAGCTTTTTTTATTTATTTAAAAGAATGCATAATCACTTATTTAACTCTCCAGCTTTCTTTTAAAAAAGTATTTTGGTTATTCATTTAATTTTCATCTCTTTTAGCCATTAATTTTGTATTATTTATCAAATCATTTTTAAAAAAATAAAAATTTTGATGTTTATTAATTTTGTTAACTTGGCATATGCATGAATGCCACATCAACAATTAATTAATTTTTTACGATTCAAAAAAATATTTAAAAAGTATGAAAATTATAAGAAAATTTAATATGTTTAATTTTTAAAAAAAATTAATTAATTACTAATGTGGCATACATGTGAATTATCATGTGTATGTCATGTCAACAAAATTTTTGATTTAACAAACAATAGAAATTCAATAACTAAGAGAGGCAAAATTAAATTGAGGGTTAAAATAATTTTTTTATAAAGTTAGAGGGCCAAATAAAATCATTATCCTTAAATGAATAAATTTTTAATTATTTATTAATTAAATTAATGTCTCCTTAACTCGCAATACTAGCTTAATCAATTACTTAAAGCTTTAAAAGATCAAAAAAAAAAAAATTTCTTCTTTATTTCTATGATTAAAATGTGTCATAATTCTCGATACTTTTCAAAATATTGAAATTTGGCCCATATATTTTTATTTTCAGAAATTTAGTTATTCTACTTTTTAAATTTTAAAATTCAGGTCCAACTATTAAAACTATTTTTTTGTTAAATTTATCAGTGTAACATTTTGAAATAAAAAAAAAACGTCACTTAATAACCTTGTAACTAAAAAAAGACATTGCAATTAACCCGAATTTAACAACAACAAAAAAGAGTTAATAGGTAAACTTGAAATTTGAAATTTAGACGGTAAAGACTAAATTCTTAAAAATAAAAGTACAAAGATAAATTCTCAAAAAGTACAGGTACTTGTGATATACTTTAACCTATTTATATATATTCAAATTATTTTTTATAATTTTTTAAAAATTATTATAATTTCTTTTTTATATAATATCTAAAGCTACCCAAACTCCTCCCTATTACCTTAAATAAAAAAATAATAAGCGCACTTAAATCCATATTATTTTATACTAACAATAATATTAATATCAATTAAAATTAAATTTTATTTAGATATTTTCTATAATTTTTAATATTAATAACTTTTCACACTTTCAGACGAAACCTTTGTGATGGTTGAAGGGACATGTAATATTATTATAATTCAAGTGAGCCCCCCATATCAACTCGTGACATATTCCCATCTCGTCCGTAAGCCGACAATCTGACTACGGTCCTAAACCATTTCATTATTGCTTACGTGGAAAGTATTTCAAAGGACAACCAAAAAAACGAGTATAACTAAAATAAAAATGATTAATTTCAGTTGACGTCCTTAAATTCGATACAAATAGCTCTCCTGGTCATCTAAATTTTGAAACTGAATAAATTAATCTTTTTAAATAAAATTAATTTTGAAAGTGAATAATTAAGGATAATTAATCATAGCATTAATATTTTTTATCAATTGTAGATAGTAAATTTAGCTTTCAAAGTGTACATATTTTGTCAATTTGGTCCTAATTTAACAAATTTAGGACCCACAATATTTGTGTAAATGTCGAGTTTGAATTTGTTAAATTTTTTAGAATTAAGGCCAAAATGACAAAAATATGTAAACATCAAAGGCTAAATTTGTTACTATACCAATAAAAAATTATGTACAATTGATGAAAGAAAATTAACATTGTGATTAATTATACTTAGTTGCTCACTTTCGAAATTGATAAGAATTAAATTGCTCCAATTTTTTTGAGAGGGATCAATTTGCTCAATTTCAAAATTGAGAAGAACTGAATAGATATTTTTACCTTCAGTATCATGTCAATCAAGCCCTTAAATGCTAGTTTAGATATAATGTAGAACGCATTTAAAACACATGAATTTTATCAAAAAAAAAATATGTGAATTAAATTTTAAACATGTGTATACTTTTTTTTTTTTGATAAAAAAACATGTGTATACTTACTAACAAAACTAAGGTGAAGTAATGAATTTTGTTTAAGATGTGAAGATAAACTGATAAAATTTTGGTTGAAAAACCTAGAATTTATTATTATTATTAAAGGGGCTTAAAGTGAAATTATAAATCATTGGAAGGGAACAAAGATACAATATTAGGCTAAAAAAAAACATAAATTTGAATGTTTTAATTTTGGAAAGGGATTAAAAAGCAATTTTCGGAGCCAAGCCCCTACTTACTTTTCGTCCCTTGGCATAAACATGTTTAATGTTAAATCTAAGCTAACATTTAACACTCGAACTAACACTAAATTGAAAAAAAAAAGGACCTAATTGATATTTTGATATTTTTAGAACAATTTAAAATTTTAGAACCAATTTACAATCTAGACTATAGTTTGAGAATGTTAATTGGAATTAACCCAAAATGAAATAAAATCATTATCCACCACAAGTTTGTGATTAGATTTGCCAATAGCGAGTTCTTTCTCATATGTTATCAAATTTAAATTAACATATTTAAAAATATGAATATCTTATTTATTTTTTAATATTTTAATGACGTAAAATATTATTTTAACTTAAACAATCAAAAATATCGTAAAAATACTAAATAAATTATTTTACGTAAATAAAGAGTAAATAAGTCTGTCTTTCTTTTAAAAATTTCATCTATTTTGATCGTTAAAATTTGATTATTGTACATCAACATGAGATACATGTGACATATCACTTGTCACTGTTTAATTATTCCATCAGTCACATCAAATTTTAATAATATAAATAGATGAAATTTTTAATAGAAAATATTAATTTACTCATTTATCGAAAGGATTAATTAATTTATTTTGTAGTAAGGGAGCATGAATCCGCCTCCAGATATATTTACCTAAAATATTTTAGAAAAGGAAAGAAATTGAGATACCTTGAGAATGGCATCCAAGTACGAACTAGCGACAATTTCAGCTGACAAGAGCAACACAAATGTGCTCCCTCGGTGCAAATAAACATACGACTGAGCCTCCCTCAAAGCCGCCACGAACCGCCGGTCTTCCTCGGCCACATCATAAACCTTCTCCAAGCTGCAGCAGCAGCAGCAGACATTGATGGTTTTCGCTTCACCATTAACAACCGATCTCGATAACATCCTTTGAAAACCTTGGTTAAAAAACATACTCCTTTTGAACCTTACGAAACCCTTAAAACCCTGTTTATTACAACATGAACTGCAAATTCCTTGTCGGGAATTCCATGGTTGATGATGAGGGTTTGATTTAGCTGCTGTCGCCATCGTTGAACCAGAAAAAAAAACAGAAAACGCGGCTAAACGGTGTGAAGAGGTGGGTGGCTGGATAGTGAAAGAGAAGGCTTTGAACCAAAATAAAAAATAATAATTTTTATAAAAGAGAGACAAAAATAAAAACAAAAACAAGCAAACTGACCTGGGAATCTAAGCCCACACTTGTTCTGAGTTCATGTGATAACAATAGATGGTGGCCCCCATGGCCATGGATGCCATTTATTTTGTTTATTTATTTTCGTCCATGGCTTAACTTTTTAGCCTCATTATTTTGGGAATTTTTTCGACTTTATTTTTTTAGAATTATTAAAGTTGATGGATGCAGAGGCGAATCTAGGGCTGGCATGACGCGGAGTTTAAAATAAAAAATTTTAAATTTTTAAAATTTTAAATTAATAAAAATAAAATTATATTTTAATTTTTTTTAAATTATAAAAATTTAATTTAATTATTTAAAAGTTATAAAGATATAAATTATAAAAAGTTAAGATCTTATTCTGCCCTAAAAAAATCTTTTGACTTTGCTCCTGATGGATGAATATATTTTTGGTTTGTTTACTATTTTTCCAAGAACAAAATAATTGAGTATAATATCATCATTAAAAAGAATATTCTCATCATAGTAGAATTACTATGTTTATGAAAAAAATATATTTATTTTAATTGAAATATAACATTAAACTTTTATAATATAATAGATTTCATTCTTATTTTATATTTGTTATTTATTTATTTTATATAAAAATAAGAACAAATTATAATATAATTTATTTTATAAAAAATAATTGAAATTAAATTAATGCTCAATCAAGAGTTTAATATATAATATAAATTCAATTGCAACTAGATTTGTTCATGGGGTCTGTCCGAAAAATGAGAGGATTTGGACAAAAATATAGGCTCGAAAAATGAACTTAGACAAAAAAAAAAAGGCTCCTTTAGAAAACGGGTTGGGCCTCAGGTAAGGTTTTTTTTGCTTGGCCCCGGTCTGAATTTGTAAAAAAAATAAAGAAAATTGTTGTTTTCTTATTGTTTTCTCATTATTTTGTTATCATTTCAGTATTATATTGCTACTATTTTATTGTTATTGTTTGGATATTGTATAATTCTTATTTTATTGTTAATTTTGCTACTATTTTAGAGGTATTTGCCTGGTAAGTTACACCTATGTTGGTGTTATTTAAGTATAATTTTTTTTAAAAAAATTATTTTCAATTTGTTTGGAAACATTTATTTTAATGTTTTTAGTGTTTTTGATGTATTATATTTTAATATATATATCCTTCATTTTTAGCATTTTTCTACGACCAAGACAAAGATAATTTTTTAGAAACATTGTTTTTTTCTTTTAAAAATTATGTTTTCTTCTTTTACTTGAGTTATAGTGAAGATGAGGAATTTAGGGTTCGAAGAGACATCCTTTTAAAGAAATAGTTCCCTTCTAACCTTTTAGACAATTCGTATGACCAAAGGAAATCAACAGCCCAGATATGAACTGTAACACCCCTTACCCGAGACCGTTGCCGGAGTCGAGCACGAGGCATTACTAGACTTAACTTACTAGTTCTGGGCATAAAAATTGAAACTGTCCTTCTGCGTCATGTTCACTAAATTAATTATAACTCGAGTTACGAAACTCGAAATCAAGATCCGTAAATTTTCCCTGAAACTAGACTCATATATCTTCTTACTATAATTTTTCCAGAATTTTTGGTGTGGCCAATTAGTACAGTTTATTAGTTAAAGTCTCCCCTATTACACAGTTTGACAGTTCTGACCTCTCTTCACTAAAAATCAATTATCTCATAATATACAACTCATTTTCCTACACCGTTTTCTTTATATGAAAATAGACTCAATAAGCTTTAATTATATATCTCATGCACAACCTAATTCAATTTCTACTATTTTTGGTGATTTTTCAAAATCACATCACTGCTGCTGTCCAACTATTCCCCTGCATATAATTGCATAATTTCTTTAAAATAATTATCAACTAGACATTTCATAACAACCACAACCATGTTCTTAATTAACCATTTTAATGGCTAATCATTACTAAACATTTACAAGTCCATAATAAGCCATATCATAAGGTCACACACATAAAATGGCTAAATCCCTATACATGCCATAACTTAAAACATTCGAGTCACAAAATACCAATATAATTCTTTGATAGTGTGTACAATCTCCGACGTCCTTTCGATCCCCGAGTTGGCTTACAATACTATAAAAAAAATAAAGAATGGGAGTAAGCATAAAGCTTAGTAAGTTTACATGTAAATAGATGACAATATTCTTAATGAATTAACTTATTCTTTTCTTATCAAGATCATTTAAGCTTTTAACTCAATATACTCAAACTTGTATTCTTACCTTGTCTTTTTAACATGAATTTATCTTACCTTACCTTTTTAGCTTGAACTTGTCTTACCTTTACTTTTTAGCTTGAACTTGTCTTAACTTTACTTTTTAGTTTGAACTTGTCTTAACTTACCTTTTTAGCTTGAACTTGTCTTACCTTTACTTTGGTATACTCTTTGAATTTTCCCGTTGAACCACTTGGAATACTAAGGATACGCGGGTACCTTTCCTTATGAAACTTAACCATTGCCATGTCTTGACATGGTCATGTCTTGACATGGTCATGTCTTGACATGGTCTTACGTGGTATCCTTGCCTTGTGAACTCACCAATGCCATGCCTTGGCATGGTCTTACATGGGACCTTTGCCTTATAAACTCACCAATGCCATGCCTTGGCATGGTCTTACATGGGACCTTTGCCTTATAGTAACTTATCAATGCCATGTCTTGACATGGTCTTACATGATTTCCTTAAACCCTAATGTCATGACATTTGTATCCTACACATTCCTAAGGTTCAACCGGAACTTTCTGCGATAGTTTTTCCGTCAATTCATACTTGAGTCTTTAAATAATAAATTTACAGAATAAATATGTAAATGCTGGAATTTAATAATATTAAATGTAAAATAACAGAATATTGCATTTATTTATCGCAAACTTACCTCGAAATAAAATCGATAAACTATATCGATTTAATCCTCTATCTTTTTCTTTCCCGATCTAACTCTGGATTTCGTTCTTCTTGATCTATATAATAGCAAATTTAGCTTATTTAATACTCATATTTATCAAAACAGTCCTTAACTCTCATTTTTGGCAAAATTATAATTTTGCCCCTAAACTTTTACATATTTATGATTTTGCCCCTAGGCTCGAAAATTAAACTTCAGCCCTTATTCTTATGTTTTATAACATGCTGAACATTTTTCCCTTCTATAGCAACTTCAAATTCTTACTATAACACATACTTATGAACAATAACAACTTTTACTAATTAGCTCGTTTTTACCGAAAATCACTTAATAAAAATCATTCCTCTACTCATAAACATGCAAAATCTACCATCAATCATCAAAAATCACAAGTTCTCATCAATAGCATACTCAAAATATTCATCAAAATTCAAAATTGAAACATGGGTTTTGTAGCACTCAAAACAACGATCTCAAAAACGTAAAAATTATTAAAAACCGAACAAAAACATACCCGAATTAAGCCTCCTAGATGCTGAAACTTAAAGCTTCAAAAATAGTGTTTTTCTTTCTGACATTCGGCTAAGAAGATAACTTTTGCATCTTCTTTTTTTTTTTTCTTTCCATTATGTTTGTTATTATAAGATTATAATATTATTATAATATATTATAACATAGCCTATAATTTAAACATATAATTTCATTATGAAAAAGCATGCTGCCGTCCACTATCCCATTAAAAATGGACAATTTTCAACATAAGTCCTCCCTTATAAAAAGACACATTAATTTAACCACTCAATCAAGCTTTAAGGCTACTTTTACCACTTATGCGATTTAGTCCTTTTCTTTAAATTAAGCACACTAACAATAAAATTAATTTACGAAACTTTCACACATGTAAATTCACATATTATAAGCACTGAAAATAATATTAAAATATTTTACTGACTCAGATTTGTGGTTTCGCAACCACTATTCTGTTTAGGCCCTATTTCGGGATGTTAACAAAAATGGTTCAATTTTCAACGACCAGATACGCACACGTGAAAATCACTCGCAAATGTGCCCAGTAAATTGCATTTAAGGTTGATATGATGGACCTAAGGAGTGCCACTTTATGACACCCTTTAGGCCCATTTTAGGGGGGAGTAGATTGTTATATGTCAATAGCTTGAGACCCGAACCCTAGAAAAGATCCGAACCTTCAATCCATGACCCGACCACGAGAGGACAATAAGGCAAACCAGATCGCAAAGCAACGGAACAGACTCAGCTCGTAGGAACCTTGCGCGAATTTATAGTGCAATATCGTAGGTACAAGTTGCAAGATAAGGTTACGGACCCAGCTCGTGAGGACCTAGGGAAGGCCGCAGTCTCACCTCATATGTACCCAAGGAACTTGTAGTAAGTGTCATGTGCTCCACAAGCCACCCAAGCACGCGTCCAATAGGTACAGAGCTCGCCTTGAACGCCAATCTCATAACAGAAAGGACTGCGTGCTCCGTAGACACGTGCCCAAAAAATTTGGAGCTCGCAGAGAATGTCAATACTGGAGGCAACAAAGTTACGACAAAATAATAGGGTCCTATCATGAGTTATAATAGTAGTAGTAACAACATATATAAATACTTGTGTATTCATATCAATAAGACACAAAGCAAAATATTACTCAACACATTCATATATGTTTTATTATCTATATAGACTAATCATTTCAGGGTTCATTGTTGTTTCTCGTAACAATATTGTTTTCAAAATTTAAATATGAGTTCTTCTATTGAGAGTACTTAAATAAATTTTTAACATGATTAAAAAAAAAATCTAATTGTTTACAACTTTATGGGAAGTAGTTAAGCTCAGAATTGGATTTTTAAATTCGAAAAGAAGATGAACTAAATTTCTAGAAATAAAAATATAGGGACTAAATTTCAAGTGTACTAAGAGTTAGGGACTTGAAGCATATTTTAACATAAAATCTATGCATTTTGGGCTTTCTTTAGCGGCTTAATTATTGGGCTTAGTACAACACTAGTAAAGCAGAAGGCGGTGAGAGACTTGGGCTTTGTCTGGGCCCATTTCCGAGTCCAAACACGAAATCTTTGAAAGAAAAAAAAAAAAAACCGCTAATAAAATAGAAAAAGAAAAATCAAGTGCGTAAAGGAACCCTTATCCCTCCCTCCCTCGCGGCGGCCCTGCGAGAGCTCTCTCGGTTCTACTCTCCGATCTCTTTTACCGTTGAGTTTTAATCGCTAGCGTGCAGTCGCAACCGGCGGTTCTACTAGTCCACTTTATCGATAGCTGTTCAGGTACTTTCTAGACTCTCAATTTCAACTTTTGATGTCCTTTTAAACATTTGTCATTTTTTTTTGTGATTTTCTTGTTCTATCTGGTGTTTATATAGTTTTAGTTTGATCAGTTGAGTATGAACGACGAGAAAAATGAAATTACAAATTTGAAACTCTTTTTAAATAGTTTGATGCGTGAAATTATCGTTTATTTGAGTCGGTAGGGTTTATACCAATTGAATGAAAAAAAGGTGTTCTAATGATAAATACTATGTTAAATAAGAAAGATCTGCTAAAGGTTCACGTATTTATGTTTTGTGTTTCTATAATTGTGTTTATGTTAAATCAGATTTTGATATGGTGTTCTTGTGTTTGTCTCTTAAATTCACTTGCGGTAGGAATTAAGGAAATAGACTGCAAATTAAAGGCTCTGAATAGCTACACGAGGTTGTGTGAAGTATTCGATGGCACACCGATTGTTAAGAGATCATGAGGCTGATGGCTGGGAACGCTCTGATTTTCCTATCATTTGCGAGTCATGCCTTGGTGACAATCCATATGTCCGAATGGTATTAATCCTTATCTCTTTAATACTCTCTCTCACTCACTCTAGAGGCCAGCCCCTATTTACGAATCTGAAATTGTATTTTTTATATGGGAACTGTAAAGTCAAGTTTTCTGTAAGTAAATCAATATGTTTCTGTCTTTGTTTATATTTTTGGCTGTGCTTTTAGTCATATATCTATATATGTTAACCATCATGTTTGTGGATGTGAGCAGAGTTGTGAAATATGGCAGTACTTTCTATAACATGGTCGAGCCTCTCTTTTTTGGAGGTGAAAATGTAGAATAAGTAAATCAAAATACAGTTGGAAGGACATTTTCATGTAGACATGGATTATCAAGTTTGAGTCTAAGGCTTGTTCTTTGACTGTGCTTGTCTCTCTACTCTTGCAACTTTTTAATAATGAGAAGATCTACTAGACTTGTTATATTCTTTATTCCTACATTTTCTTTTTATGCTTCCAGTTCTATGACTTCTATAACCTTAGCCAAACTTGAGATAAGATTCTTCAAAATGGATTTTCTGTATGCAAAACAACATGATTTACACTGGCATATAGGTATTAATAGTAATACTAATGGGACATATCTGAAAATTTTCTAACCTTTTGTGTTTTCTCTGTTACAATGGATGAGATAACACAAATCAGCATCTAAATAAGCAGCAAGGAGGGCTTATGATATATTAAGTCTGTTAGACTATGGTTCTAAACCTATAGATTCACTGTGGTATTCTGATAGTAAAAAATATCCTTTTGTTTCTTCAATAATAAAAATTTCTGTGTTTACTCTTATGGGCTTCTTTACACTTTTGACTACAGACTAAAGCTGATTATGATAAGGAGTGCAAGATTTGTACACGGCCGTTTACAGTCTTTAGGTGGAGACCGGGTCGTGATGCAAGGTATAAGAAAACTGAGGTTTGTCAGACTTGCAGTAAGTTGAAAAATGTGTGTCAAGTCTGCCTTTTAGATCTTGAATATGGATTGCCAGTTCAAGTTCGGGATACTGCTCTAAGTATAAACTCCAATGATGCCATTCCAAAGAGTGATGTCAATAGAGAGTATTTCGCCGAGGAGCATGACAGGAGGGTATGTAGCTTCATGCTTAACAATTATCTTTTAGCATCATTTTATGAAGAAATTAAAGGTGTCGTATGAAAATTTTCAAGCAACATCCTGGTAAACTATTTACTTTTTAGAATATAGTCGTTATTACTGTCATTGCAGTTGCTGAATCATGTGGACTTGGCATTGCGTACTTACACTTTGCATTTCTGTCATATACATGCCAAATACACAAGTGCATCTTACATTTTTTTTTAAGTTGATATGATACCCCTATCTCTCCTCCATTTCCTCTTAGTAGCCAGAGTTTAGGTCATGCGAGGCTTTGATTTTGGGGTATTCACTGCTTTTTTGGGTTCATGGATTTTCAGTTTTTACTTACTAATTACTATCACATGTTAGGAGAATAAATTTGTTATGATGTATATAACAAGATGTTACAGCTTTTCTTCATGTTTTTTGTTGATTCGTAATCTTCTATATAAGTTGATGGTTTTAAGTGTGCCTAATTTATTTGTTTTAGATGGCTATGATTTCTTATTTTCTATTTTTGTTCACTCTTTATTCTTAGTTAAATATATTTGTGGCTTGCAGGCGAGAGCTGGTCTAGATTACGAATCCTCATATGGGAAGGTACGTCCAAACGACACTATTCTGAAGCTTCAGAGAACAACACCTTACTACAAGAGAAACCGAGCACATATTTGCAGTTTCTATGTGCGGGGTGAATGTACAAGAGGTGCTGAGTGCCCTTATAGGCATGAGATGCCGGAAGCTGGGGAGTTGTCCCAGCAAAATATAAAAGACCGTTACTATGGGTAAGCTCGGTTTTGGTTTTGGTTTTTATTTTTATATTTTTCAAGTGAAAAAAAATTTAATATTGAGAATGACTATTTGTCTCTATTCCCCCCCCTAAATATTTGCAGGGTGAATGATCCAGTGGCACTAAAGCTACTTAACAAGGCTGGTGAAATGCCTTCTTTGGAAACGCCCGAGGATGAAAGCATTAAAACCCTTTATGTGGGAGGGCTGGATAAAAGGATCACCGAGCAAGATTTAAGGGATAACTTTTATGCCCATGGTGAAATCGAATCGATAAAGATGGTCCTCGACAAGGCATGCGCCTTTGTTACATACACAACCAGAGAAGGAGCTGAAAAGGCTGCAGAAGAGCTTTCTAGCAAGCTAGTCATAAAGGGTCTTAGGCTGAAGCTAATGTGGGGTAAGCCCCAAGCCCCAAGGCCTGAGTCGGAAACCTCCGATGGATCCAGGCAGCAAGCAGTAGTGGCTCATAGTGGAATGTTGCCCCGGGCAGTAATATCTCAGCAGCAGAATCAATTCCAGTCATCTGGACCTGGCATGCAGGACCAACCGCCACCTATGCAGTACTTTAATATCCCACCTCCACCTCAGATGGATAGAGCCTACTATCCATCAATGGACCCTCAAAGAATGGGTGCTCTGGTTCCGTCTCAGGACGGGGAGAACAAACCCGGATCAGATAAACAACAAGCACAACACTATCCTTACCAGGGTATGCCGCCGCCGCCACCTGGACAATATCCTCATCAACATTATCCGCCATATGGGTACATGCAACCAGTGCCACCTTATCAACAGTATCCATCATACCATTCAGCAATGCCTCCACCTCGAGGCCCACCTCAACATTATCAACACCCTGGACCACCAAGACCTCCACCACCTGTGAGTGCACCAGCTTCAACAAGCGCGCAACCACCACCAGCATCTACTTCATCAGGCTCTGCCCCACCACCACCACCGCCACCAGCGCCCATCCCATCTGCTGCTGCATCTGGATCTTCTCAGCAATGAAGGTTTTCCCGTACTGTTTGTTTTTGATAATGTAAGCATAAAACTTTTTAACCTCGACACAACTATTTGTTTTTTTTCGCATTCAAAAACACATCTTTTGCTTTATAAGTACTTTTTTGTTAGTAATTTTGTGAATTGTTGTAGACAAAACAATTTGTTTCTAATCGATAAAAGTGTTGGAGAAAGTTGGTTAAATTCATAAGGTTAAAATATGTCATAGGTTAATATACTTTTCATAGATTTGGAGTTTAATTATTATACTTTTTTTTATTTTTAAGAATTTAATATCTCTATTTCTTCATGATTTTAAAATTTAGGTCCAATGCTAATAAACTTAGATTTAACAAAAATAATTTTAACAAGTGACTAAAATTTTAAATATAAAAAGAACATAAAATAAAATTAAAATTTATAAAAAACTTATCACGTATTTTAAGCAATTCATAATCCCATAGTTATCCGACATCAAAGCATGTGAATAGATTGGTGTCGGTTTCAATTTCCTCCAAACAAATGGAGGCTTCAAAGGTACTGCTTTCCTTTGCAAAACCATTAAATAATTAACGGTTCATTCATGTATCTTACTGCAAAAGAAAGCTTAAACTTGAAGAAATTCAGTTAGGAAATACCTATCATGATGGACTCTCAAATCTGAGAACCCTACAAAAAGCACAATAAAGCAATGCAAGCCACACGTGGTAATCAACAACAAACATCACATTGTCGGATGTTCATGATTGTTAATATTTAAGAATTCAGATCTTCCTACCCAAATTTATTAAAAATAATGAATTTAACATTTATAAAATATCTAATTCGGGATAGTAATGGAATGGTGGAAAATGGATGTTGTCAAATCCATTACTGCTTTACAATTTGACACACGCCTTATTATTCTATTTGTTTTGTTGTGTTTACCCTTTTACAAATAGAACGAGATAAGACAAATTATTACCATAAAAAAAATTCTAATTCTTGAATAATAATGAAAATAATGAAAAGCAATTAATATCTTTCAATAATTATTGGGAAAATCGTGTGGATATCACAACCCGCCAAATCAAATCTTAAATATCGTAGTTTGTAATGAGAGGTGAAAGCAAAATCAGCCAAAAATTCAAACCCCAAGAAAAATTTTGGTGTCCACAAAGGATCCATTAAAGGGGAGAATGTAACCTAAAGCTGGGAAAAGCCAAGTTTTATGATTGCTCAATTATTTAAACTTTCAAACATTACATATTTAAACCCCAAAAATATAAAATTTTACCATTTCTTATTACCATTTCTTACATTTGCAAAAAGGTCATTTAAGTGGAGAGACCACTATAGTATGTTGGAACCCTTCTTCTGTAATTTTTTTTAATAATGGGTAAACTATATTAACAGTGATCCAACTATAAAAATTATAAAATGGTCATAAAATTATTCTCAATTATCTTAGATTTTTGGGAGTTTTCATATTTACATTAGCGAGCTGTAGAAAAAGACAATTGAATAATTGAGTGATTATTTTGTAACTTTTCATAGTTAGGTGACTAAAAAAAATAATAATTGGGTGACTATTAGTATAGTTTGTCCTTTAGTAGTTGTGGAAAAAATATAAAAATTAAGAATTACTAGAATGTTGTATACTTAGATAGGATAATTTTGATAAAGTCAATTTAAATTTTAAAGCCTAAATTTTTGGGGTCGGGTCCTTTAGAATTCTAATATTTTAGAACTCAAGTCATTTTTGGGTTGGATTAAACTCCAAGTTCAATTAAATGGATTCAAACTATTAACGTTTATGATTGATTTTGAGTTGAATTGAATTTTAAGACGAATTTACATATTAAATAGCAATTAAAGAAAGAATATTCTCGCATTGATTGTATCCAAATGAAAAATGTTTGTTTGCAATGAAAATTAGACGGTCCCCTCCACTATTCTTTATTCAATTTGAGTCCTCCAAATTATTTGAAAGCTATACTTTGTAATATAGATGGAGGGCCCTTCTCAGAGGGTTTTCAAAGGAACTTCTACCTTAAGCCTCCTCATGGTTAGAACAATCAATCATTTTATGGGGTTGGTGATATAGCTTTACCATTGCTTCGTAAGAGAAATTTAGCCTCACGTTTTATCCTAAACATCATATTTAACGGGCTTACACAATTTACCGAAGATATATTGAGAAAGAATCTTACTGATACCCATCTTACTGATACCCATCAATTCATTATATCTGGCAAACCCTTCGTCTAGTCCTTTTAGGTCGACCCTAGTAATGCTTTAGGCTAACATCCGTCTTCCTATGACATTTATGCTCGATGGTTGGGACCTCCCTGGCTCTAGCAATACTCCCTCAACACAAGGGCAAAAAGACACAAGAACACAAACAACCTTACTCTGCTAAAACTCCTTTCCACAATCTTCTAAGAATTCTCAAATATAATGGCTCTTTGCACCTTTCTGTGAACCACCCTCATCCTAATGACTCTTTACACCCTTACGATGTGAACCGTTATAACGAATAGCCTGTATTTTATATCGTAACAAAGTTAGATACCTAACAAACAAAATTTGATGCAATTGCTTCATTATTAGTTCCATACTTTTCCATATCAAATAATCATAATATTTATGTTATTCAAATTTGAAGATATATATATTCTCAATACGAATATATTTAAAATTTTAATTATTATATCATATATCTATATTGAATATGTCTTAAATACAAATATTCCTTATCCTTATAACAAGAAAAAGTTACTACTACTTTCAAAAATAAGTAACTACTTCATGATGGTGTTTTTTTTCCCACATTTTTATAGGTTTGCTTTTGGTCCTTCTACATACTTTTGATTACATTCTTGAATTTAACAACATAGAATTATCTATAATGAGGATTGAACTTTGGAAAATTTTGAAAATTTAAAGATTGTTTTTTTTATTTAAGATCATTATGTCTGATCATAATATTGGATTATTGAGTTTAATCGAATCCTTAAACGAAAGATAGAATTCTTTTCACATTTTTTCTTCGTCCACAAGATTTAAGTATTAATTTTTAAAGTTTTCGAATTTTCAACATTGAAATATAAAAATTATTAAAGAAAATTGACATAAAAATTTAAAAATTGATCATTACATATTATAATCTTCTAAATGTCAAAATGATTTTACATCTAACACAAACTCTATCCATCTAGGAGAAAAAAAGAGATAATAACTTGATTATATATATATATATAGTTGTTTTGCAATTTTATTGGGTGGGGGAAGAGAATGACAGCATGCCAATGGTACTGCATTTCAAATTCCAATCTCTGCAATGCTCTGCAAGGCTGGCCTCCATTGCCCACCACCGCCATAATGTCTGCCTATGTACCTACTGCCACCACCCCCATCACCACCATCACCACCACTGGTTCCAACCCTATTAACTTCCTGCTCCACCTATGAAATGATTCAAAAAAACACAACAACAAAGGACAAAAGCAATGGCACCCATAAGACAATGACAATTCCATGAAAAGTTTGTGTAATAAGTCAATTTTGAAACCATGTTTTTTCCATTACATTTGGATCCTATTCATTGACCTTACCCATTCATTTCGGAGTTTGGAATTTAAATTACGACCATAGGGAGAAGACAAGATATTGTTGGACTAAAATTCTTGTGGACAATTTATGTGTCTAATTAAGCTTTTGATGAAAGGCACACACGTGCACACATTCCCCAGTAAATGCATACAAACAAAGTATATGGTCATTTCATGTTAACAATATATTATTTTAAAAAAATTTCCACCCCACTAATAAAAAAGCTCTAGCTTTTTCATAAAGTATAAATTTCATAATCAATAAGAATATTGTCATTTGTCTCTTTATATATAAGTAGACATCATAAAATCTGGCATAAGAATGAATGATGAATGGTGATCATTGTTGTAATTTTCTTTTTCAAATTAACTGTTTGTTCTAACTTCACATACAAAATTAACCCTAAATCATTCCTTTCATATAATCTAAAAACACCCTGACCAGGGGTGAAGTTAGAAAACCTTTTAGGGGCCGAAATTAAATTGTAATTTTATCTATAGTAAAAATTAAATCATTTTTAGGGGGACAAATATAATTTTACCTTTACTAATTTAAAATTTTAAAAATTTTAAAGGGCCAAAATGAAAAATTTTCCTTTTTAGGCTGGTTTTGACTTATAGCTTTTCTCCAACCCCATAGATAAAAAGATAATGCGCTTCAGTGCATTTAAACCTATATCCTCCTGCATTGACAATAATACTCATGACAATCAAACTAAGACTCAATCGACAAAAATAATAACTTTTTTTTCTAGATATTGACCAATGACTCATCTAACACTTCAACATTAAAAAGATAAAAGAAAAGGGTGCCAAATTCCTCTAAAACAATTGGTTGAAGAAGAATTTCAACATGATATAAAAGTGTGTTAAAGGTTAAATTAATTAGTTTTCAAAGAGTAAATATACCTTGAGAGATCTATCATTTAAACAAAGTTTCAGATTCTTCTAATTCTTCTTCTTTCTTTTTTTCAAATGATAACATTTTTTAACTTATCAAACCCACAAACAGAAAGAGAGAGAAAAAAGGCAAAAGAAATTAAAAAGTAGTATACAAAATTACAAGCCCTTTTGCAGATGAAGATTTTCCTTTCCCACTTTTTTTGTTATCTTCAAAACTTTTTTCAGAACCATAAAAGATTTACTTTTTTTTTTCTGAATCGAAATCATAAGCCCTGAATTATCATCCCCTCTCTGCAAATGGCTACAAAACTCGAGACCCCAAATTAATATTATTCATTTCAGTTTCTGACAATTTTTTTCTGGTAATTCACACATGAAACTTATAAGATTAATCCATTCTTATAAACATAGAGAAAGTATTGTATAATAGATTAAAAATTCATTCAATCACGTTACTTTTTACTTAAGTATTACTTAAGTAAAGAGAGTAAAATGTAATCAAAACTCGACCCAAGTTATCAAATTAAATTTACCTTAACACCACTGCAATTCCCTGATTCAGAACCAAGTTTAGGTCTTGGCAAATCCTTTTTCTTCTTCTTCAACTCCATTCCAAGCCCAAGTCCTCCATTTTCTTTCAACAATTTCCCCAATTTCACACACTTTTTTGCAGCAAATTCTTTCAAAACATCTGCCAATATATCAAAGCAAATAAGAAAAAAATTCCATAGCAGACGTAAAGAGATCATGTAATAAATTTGTTTTTACCTTCAAAGCTGACGAGCCTATAAACTTGACCTATCAACAGAGTATCATCAGGTTTCAACAGCTTGAGCTGTTTCACCGGCGTACCATTTTCATTCTTCATCGTCGGTGAAGTCACCACAAGGGCAACGTAATGACCTGGATTCGACCCCATGATTTCATTTGCACTAACCGACCAATAAATCCTCTCGATCTTGTTCCCTGGGTGTTGAATCACCACGGTGGCTGCTTCAGCTGCTTGACAGTTTCCCATATACGATATATATATATATATATATAAATTCACAGTCAAAAACTTAAAAAAAGAAGAACGAAAACGTATTTGTGTTGACGTTAAAAAAGAACCCAAAGAGGAGTTTTACGCCATGGGAGAGAAGGGGGATGGCTTGAAGGAGAAACAATGGTGGTGGTGGTAGTTTAGGAAAATGATGGGAAATTAAAGGCAATGGTGAGTTGTGAGGGGTCTTTGGTAGCATATATATCTATATATATATTATATCAGTGAGGGATTTGCAAAAGTACTGACGATGATGATGAAAACAAAGGGAAGAAGCGTAAATGCGAAAACAGTGGGGGAGTCTTGTAATCTTATACTTTTATAATTTTTTTTTCGGGCAGATGTTGACCCAATTGCATGTTTAGACAAAATGAAATTAATTGTATCCATATCTTTTGAAAGTGTTATGGTCTAATACGTTGAAAACAAAAGCAATGGGTGTTTGCCAACCACGATTTAGTCCGGAGGTTGGAGTTTTGTCATGTCTAAATTGGTATTTTTGGTTGCATTTAGCATAAAGGAGTTCAATATCCTTTTAAAAAAAATTTTAGATTCAAATCTTATGAATAAAGAAAATAGCATAGAGTGTTTTGCCCTTGTTTAGGAACTAACTTGACTCGAATCTGGATTTCATAGGATCTAATATTGTGACTATTGTACATTGAAGGGTATGGGTTCAAAATAAAAAAGTCTTTGTATAATTATGCTTTTGATCCTTCTATTATGGTCAAATTTAAAATTTAATTTTTATACTATAATTTAGTATAATTTAATCTTTTACTTCTAAAAAATTATTAGTTAATCCAAATAGTTAGTATTGTTAATTATTCTGACCCTATGGGTTTTCTTAAAAACACCTCTTCTAATACAAAAAATTATGTCAAATTGTCAATGTTATGAGTTAGAAATAATATATTTTTTTAAAAGGGCTTAATACATTATTTGGTACCCGAGTTTTATACTTTTTTCTAATGGGGTGTTTGTGTTATTTTTTTCGTCCAATCTAGTACTTGTATTTGACAAATTTTATATATTTTGGTACCTAAAGGTAATGATGTTAACTATTTAGTGTTTAATTCGAGTTTTAGGGTCAATTTGATGAAAGTTGATTGCTAATATTATTAGATTTGAAATTTTCATAATTTTGTTAATAGAATAAAATACATTTAGTATTAATTGTAAATTTTTTTAATTTAATTTTCATCAAATCAACTCTAAAACTCGAATTAAAACACAATAAAGTTAACACTGGTACACTTGAGTTTGAAAATATATAACTCTTGTCAAATATAAGTACTAGATTAGACAAAAAAAAAAAAATAGGTACCCAATTAAAAAAGTGTCAAATTCAAGTATCAAATTATGTATTAAACCTTTAAAAAATTCACGTTAGTATGTTAACTGAAATAATTTAAAAAACACCTTTAAAAGTGTCAAATTCACGTGACAAATAATTAGCATGTTGTTATAGGTGTATAATGGTCCCCTCTTTATAGCAGATAAAATCTTGGCAGACAAATGAGACTATTATAGAGAGGGTTGACTGTAAAAATATATCAACATTAAATATTCGATCATATAACAAGGGTCATAAACATGTACTCACTTAATCTAATTTTAATTTAAATTATCACCATTATAAAAATTAAATATTTATATTATTTTTACTTTTTTAACAATATTATTTATCAAACATTAATTTTTAATAATTTCATATAATATATTTTAATTAATATATACAATCAAACCCTGAATATGAGAGAAAAATAGTTATATAATACGTGTCGAATTTTAAATAATTTCGTTTCTGGCCATCCATTTATGATTGTTATTAATTTTTTCCCCAGTAGGGGGCAAATGCAATACAAAAGGGAGACGTGTTAAAGGTGCAAAGGCCACCTGGGTAACCTCTAACAGAAGTGGGGATATTGCATTATTACTTTACCAATTGAATGAGAATTATCGTCAGCTGATGCAATAAGCTTCGTTGCTTTGCCTTGCTGCTGTTTTAAATGGGAATGGACCAAGCCATTGGTCCCACTTTCACACACAAACCCTAAACCTATATGACAATTGGCTAATGAGTAATGATTCATGGACTGAATAGTAAGAAATTTGAGAGTGAAGTTTCGGATTTGAATATTATGAATGATGAAAAAAATATTGTACCAACTTTATCTTTTGTTTAGGAGTTTGATCTATCCGAATTTTAGATTTAGTCGAGGTCTATTGTTAGGAGTGAAGTTAAAAAATTATTTTAGGAAAGTTGAGATTAAGTTACATATTTTTATGAGAGCTGAAATACAATTTTATTCTTGTATTGACTTGTATCTTTATGGTTTTCAAAAAGATTAAATTAAAATTCTAACATATTAAAAAGACCAAACTATAAATAAAAACAACAATCTTCCATTTTAAAGGAGTTAGAATTTTTACCAACTTCCGTCACTTTGCCCTGACTATTAAGCAACAAGTTTTTTATCGATAAAATTATGAAGTTTTAGAAAAATACATTTATTATAAAGATTTTACCTTATTACTATTCCATAGGTCTCTATTAAATTAGTGATGAGGGCTGGAAAGGGCCTTGGCCCCACTTAAAATAAATTTTTTTTATTTAAGCCAATTATTTAAAATGATGAATTTCAAACCCTAAAATTTTTTTTTGACTTTCACCTTGGATGTTGGTCTTTTGTATGGGCTTTGCATGATTTTTAATAAGTAATGATCATAAGGCATGAAAACATAATTGTTTTGGAATATTTTGATACAATTCAACATCTCATGATTTAGCGATACATTGAATCATTGATATATACAATCATTTGATGATAAAATGATTAATTAGTACCATGATTTGTTGGCATATATACATAGAGTAAATCTATGCATTATGGTTATATATTTTTATTAATAAGGAAATACATGTAATTATTATATATATACTGCAATTTATTAAATACTATTTTCTTTTTAAAGATATTTAGCATTTTTAGTTCTTAAAGTGGAGTAAGAGAAAATAAATTAATTGCATCAAAATCCTTAAAAGGAAAATCATAAAGTTATTATAATCATAGCTGTCCAGAAAATAAATTAATTGCACTAATCTTGGCTTGTGAAAAAAAATGGAAAATTACTTTTTTTTTAAAGAAATTATTTGATTCTAAAATTTAGGTTTTGTAAATAAAATTAACAAGTCATGAAATACATAAAGTAATATTTAAATATAGAAATTTCTTTTAAAACTATTGAAATATGTAATTTTTTTTGTTATAGCTTCCTTATATCGTTTGTTGTCGAAAATCAGTTTATAATTAAAATCAGTTTATAATTAAAAGAAAACTCGACAAAACTCGATCTTGTAGCCTTGCTAAGAGATTAGCCTCAACCTTGCGTTGCCAAAGTATCACGTCACATAAGGAGGCTCGCACAATCCCAAAAAGATGTATAAGGAAGAATTCCTATTATTGTCGAAACCATTTTTTTTGAAAGGTCGACTTTTTATTAAAAAATGAAAATGGGAGTCGCCACCAATCATTTTTGTGAGGTGTGATCGGGTCACCTCATAATTTGATCGTTTTAATAAAAGGTTTGATTTGTTAAAACAATGATTTTTTGGTCTACGAAATTCAGAACAATGAGTTCGGGAGTCGGTTACATACGAAGAAGGATTAACACCCTCGTAACGCCCAGAATTGGTACCTAGTTGATTACTTCATGTCTTTGGTGTCGAAAATTGCAAACTTGAAAAGAATTTAAAATACGATCCTTCTTTATATTAACGTTACTTTCAATTAAAATTACTCGAATAAATTAAATTGTATAAAACACCTCCTTATCTCGAAGTAACAATGTAACGCCCCGAATTTTGGGCCTAGATGAATTGGGCTTTGGGCTTTGGGTCTCATAATTTTTTTTAAGCAAGAAAATGACAAATGTCAAATGACAAATGAGTGTCCAGGGGTGTTGGAGAAGTGCTGGGTTCGAATTTTGAGGAGAAGGAATTTTTAATTAATTATTAAAGGAACCAGGGCGGTGAGTAGTTGGGCTTTTAAATAAAAATAGGGAAAAATGGCATCAAAGAGCCTTGTGGTTGAGTGGCTAAGTGACGCCACTTAGGGTATAGGAAGGTGGTGTTATGGGCTAGCAAGGAGATCCTAGGTTCGAATCCTAGCTTAGTATTTTTTTAGGAGTTTAATTTTGGCCTTCTAGAAGGTTGGAAGTGGTGTGATGATGGATTCTAAGGAGAGTAATCAGAAGAGAAAATTTAAGAAAAGGATTGGGGAGTTATCAGGGAGAAAAACGAGGAGATGAGATGGGGAAGAGTTGGAGCCGATTGGGACTTTGGGGGGGTCGGTTTTGTGTATAAATAGGGGGTGACGAATTCCCTCTGTGCTATTTCGGCAATTGGAATTCCCTTTGTGCTATTTCGGCTAGGGGTGAGTATTCGATCGAGTCGAGTCGAATTGAGTCAAAAATTTTCGAGTTAGTCGAGTTAACAAATCATATTTTAGCAACCAAACACAATTTGAATTTTTTTCGAATCGAATCGAATCGAATCGAGTCCAAAAATTTCTAGTCAAATCGAGTTGAGTTAATGAATCCTATTATTTATACTTAATGTTGCGATTAGATGGATCGATTATTTAACTAGTAGATGAAGTACAAGATTATTTAACTACATGAACAATATAAGGATTTTGCCTCTTAACTTAATGGGTAAACATTTATCAAAATGACGTAGTTTTGTCTTTTCTTATTCGGATTTTCTGGAGAACTCGAATTGTGTAATTCATATTCGAGTTAAACCGAAAAACTTAAATTTTTATTCGAGTTGATTCGAATAACTTGATTAACTCAAATAACTAGAAACTATTTAATTTAAAATTTGAAATTTTTATCGAGTTTTTCGAATCGAATCAGATTTTGCTCACCCCTAATTTCGGCAACTATAGTGCTCTACCGAATTTTCCTTCACTTTTTCTGTTCTAAACCTAAACTCTTCCTTATGTGTTTTCTTTTCTTCTCTCCTAAAGCCTTAAATCGAATATCATTCTCTTCTTTCTCCATTTCTTGTGTTGTCCCACCTTCATCTCAATTGTTGGAGACCAAATATTCGTGACTTCAAAAGCCAAAAACCTTTGCTCTTGGAGCCGATTTCTTCATCGCCCCAAACCTTGTGCCGAATACTCTAGTGACCAAATCTATCTTGTGTTATCATCATTCCTTTGATTTTTGGTAGATCGGATCTTGGAAAAATCAGAATCAAGCTTGGATCTACAAGTCTCTGCCGAAAATAAATAAAAGTTTAAGAGAAATGAAAGAACAATAAATAAATGAATACGAGAATTAAAATAAAATGTAAATGAATAATATATATGTAAAATTAGTAAATGAACAAGCAAATGAGTAAAATAAAAGAATGATGAATATATAATCAAGTAAATAAGTAAATAAATAAATAGAAGGATTAAATTAAAAAGGGGTTAATCATAACTTAAATGAAATTAAAAGAACAAATAAAATAAATAACAAAGGGACTAAACTAAAAAAATCCGTAAAAATAAATAATTTAGGAAGAATCCAAAATAAATAAACAAGGGCTAAACTGACATTTAGTAAAATAGGAGGGATAAATTGCGAATAAATAAAAAAGAAAGTGAGAAATACGGGCTAAAATGGAACACGCACGAAATAGGGGGACCGATTGGGGAATTATCCCCTGTCCTTAAAAAAGTGTCGTTCCCTGGAGGGGTTAAAATGAAATAAAAATAAAATTATAGGGCTAAATTAAAAAAAATACAAAAATGACTAAATTGCAATGGGCTACAAAAGCGGAAGGGTCTAATGTGCAAATAAACCATGCGCTAAGAAACACGTGGATCCTAGAATGGGTCGGGTCGGATCATGGGTCGACCCAAAACGACACCATTTTAGGTGTTTACCCATTAAAACGGTTCAAGGACCAAACTGAAACAAAGTTAAAAGTTTGTGGTAAATTTTTTAAAAAAGGAAAAATAGGATAGGACTAAATTGAAACGCGCTGCAAAAGCGAAAAGACCGAAAGCGTAAATAACCCATTCATCCAAAACGTGTGGATCTTCTGAACGGGTTGGGTCAACACGCGGATCCTAGGGGTAAAACGATGTCGTTTTAGGGCTTTTGTGGCTAGCCCTGAACGACGCCGTTTAATGGGCTTATAAAATTCAAATTTTTTTTTTAAAATTTTCATTCTCTTTCCATTCTAAAAAAAACAAAAACAAAAACAAAAACTCTCTCAACCTCCCTTCCCTTCTTCAGGCTTTGGCCATGGCTCCGGCGACCGGCCACTATGATGGCCGTCGGTCATTGGCGACGGCGCTGCCGTCTACGGTGGCTGGGGAGAAAAAAAGGATTTTTTTTCTTTCAAATCTCCGAGCCGACAAGATGTCACATTTCATCGGAGGTGATAGCCTCGGCCACTCACGGCGGTGGTAAACAGATCGACAGGTGAGATTTCAACCCCCTTTCTCGTATTTTTTCCTTTTAAAAAATAAAAGTAAAAATAACAGTAAAAAAAAAAAGACCACCTTTAAGAGATTGCTTTCTATTCTTCTTTATGTATGTTTTGTATTCGAGTCACTGTTGAAGTTTGTTCTTTTTTGATTAATATTTTCTGTAGAAATATTACATTGACGGATCTGAATTTTATATCCATTTACAACATTGTGTATCATTTTTACTATTATTTCTATTTGTTTTTGCTTTTGTTTCTGCCCTTTTTCTGCTCTGTCTTCTTTCTTTGTTCTCTTTGCAAGTCTTAGCGAGGTCAATGGAGGTGGGTTTTTGCTATTTTGGTGCAAAACGACCAAGGGTGCCAGGTCTCGAGGGTGGGCGCGCTGCGGAGGCACGTGGGTGGCAGCAGATGGGTGCGGCGCACATGGGGAGGCTAGGGTTTCCTACTAGCTTAAGATAGTGGGCAAATGGGCTATTAGGTTTTTATTCATTTTGGGCTGTTTTGGGTTTGATATTTTTGTAAAATAAACTATTTTCAATTTGGACTTTAATTCTTTTATTTTATTTTGGTTTTCTGGCGGGTCGGGCAAATTGGGCCTATTACAGCTGCCCCTCTTTGCTCGTTGTTGTGTAACGATAATGGAGCAAAGACTTTTAAGAAGGACTAACTTTGTCCAGTCTCGCCGAATCTTAACTTCTTGGTGCTCATCTTCTTCAAGTAGCCTCTTTCTAACCCACTGCAACTTCAGAGGTATAGAATTTGTGGCTTCAATCTACTCCACTGCAAATTCAGGGAGATTAGACTCATAGCTTTAATCTGCTCTATATCTTCAATCTACTCCACTGCAACTTTAGGGAGGTAAGATTTGTGGCTTCAGTCTACTCCACTGCAATTCCAAGGAGATAATATTTGCCATGATAACTTTAATCTGCTCCACTACGACTTCAGGGAGATAAGATTTATAGCTTTAATTTGCTTTATTGCAACTTCAGAGAGATAATATTTGCTATCTTCAGTCTGCTCCATTATAACTTCAGGGAGATAAGACTTGTAACTTCAATCTACTCCACTGCAACTTCAGGGATATAAGATTTGTAATTTGTAGCTTTAATCTGTTCCACTGCAGCTTCAGGGAAATAAGATTCAATATCTTCAATTTGTTCCACTGCAACTTTAGGGAGATAAGATTAGTGGCTTCAAACTTCTCCACTGTAATTTTAAGGAGATGAGATTCGCCATGGTAATCTGATCTGACCTACTGCAACTTCAGAGGTATAGGATTTGTGGCTTGTAACTTTAATCTACTCCACTACAACTTCAGGGAAATAAGATTCGTTATCTTCATTCTGCTCCACTGCAACTTCGGGAAGATAAGACTTGCAAATTCAACCTGCCCCACTGCAACTTCAGGGAGATAAGGTTTGTAACTTTAATCTGCTTTACTGCAACTTTAGAGAGATAAGATTTATTATTTTCAGTATACTCCATTGCAACTTCAGGGAGATAAGACTTGCTATCTTCGACCTACTCCACTACAACTTCAGGGAGATAAGATCTGTAACTTCAATCTATTCCACTGCAACTTCAGAGAGATAAGATTTGTAGTTTGTAGCTTTAATCTGTTTCACTTCTGCTTCAGAGAAATAAGATTCACTATCTTCAGTCTCCACTACAACTTCAGGGAGATAAGACTTGTAATTTCAACCTGCCCCACTGCAACTTTAGAGAGATAAGGTTTATAGCTTTAATCTGCTCTACTGCAACTTTAGAGAGATAAGATTTGCTATTTTTAGTCTACTCCACTGCAACTTCAGGGAGATAAGACTTGTGGGTTTAATATACTCCACTCAACTTCAATGAGATAAGATTCGCCACGATAGTTTTAATCCATCCCACTATAATTTCAGGGGTATAAGATTTGTGGTCTTACTGATCTGTTACACCGTTATCTGGGAAACATAACCTGTAGAATCCCTTTCATGAGCCTATTTATACCTAGTGATTAGGATGTAATGATCAGGATGAATCAAATGCTCTTAACTAGATGTGTATGAATGATATTTGCATGAATGGAAAATGTCATTTTTTGAGAATGATCCCTTTTTAATGCTTAGGTTGTCACTGCTCGCTGTTTATCAAGGTTCTATCACTGATGTGTTACCATGCCTTCTTGCTCAACTGGTATCTTTAACAGAAAATCCGCAAAATAGTCACAACTTAGACTATTCTTTCTCCAATGTTTCCAACCCTTAAGTTTGGTTAGTTCTGAACAGTGGTCCTATTTTCAGATCCTTATACTATTTAGAAACCTTTTAGAGCAATATGCAAAACTCCTTTACTTGCATATTATTAGTCTATTAATCGTTATTTCAATGCTTGAAAAAGATCGTAACAATGGACAAGGTTGAAATTTATGGGGAGCAAAGCTCAAATAGATTAATCAAAATAGCAAATTTGCTTAAATATAAAGTGAGTAATATGAAAACAGGAACCCTAGATATCGTAGCATGAGCTTCTCCGCACAAACTCCTCAAGGACCCTTTGAACTTGATATGTATTTAGAAGACCTAAAATACTTTGTTGATGCTCCAAGACGAACATCTCTCCTCCTTGTTCATTCAGGGATAACAAGACTACCACATGCCTCATCTTTGATCAAGATTTGAATTGCCCTTTTCTTGGGTTTTCAATTTAAAACCCCTTTGGTCTTAAGGAGCCTTTTGCGGGTTTTCTCCTTGGTCTCTCCCCCCCTTTTTTTTCAGGTGAAGTACTTCTTGACTGAGTCTGAGTTCATAGGATTGGGCAAGCTTTTACCATCCATCTTAATCAAAATCAACGCTCCTCCAGAAAAGGCCTTTTTTACCACATAAGGTTCTTCTCAATTTAACAATCATTTCCCTCTGAAATCCTTCTGAATGGGCAGGATCTTTTTCAATACTATGTCCCCATCATGGAATTATCTAGGATGAACCTTTTTGTTGTAAGCTCGCATCATTCACTTTTGGTACATTTGATCATGACGGATGGCTTTCAACCTTTTCTCTTCAATCAAGTTTAGCTGATCATATCGAGATTGGATCCATTATGCTTCATCCAATTTCAATTCTACCAAAACTTGAAGAAAAGGAATCTCAACTTCAATGGGTAAATAGCCTCTATTCCATAAACCAGAGAGAAAGGTGTTGCCCCAGTTGAGGTCTTGACAGATGTTCGATAAGCATAGAGGGCAAATGGTAACTTCTCATGCCAATCTTTATAAGTCTCAGTCATTTTCCCCACGATTTTTTAATGTTCTTATTGGCTGCATCCACTACACCATTCATTTTTGAGCGATATGGTGATGAGTTATGGTGTTTCATCTTGAACTGGCTGCAGACTTCTGATATCGTGCTGTTGTTCAAATTTAGTGCATTGTCAGATATGATCCTTTCTGGCATTCCATATCGACATATGATCTCTTTCTTTAAAACTTGCTGATTGCCAACTTCGTGACATTGGCATATAAAGTGGCTTCTACCCATTTTGTAAAGTAATCGATAACCACAAAAATGAATCGATGCCCATTAGAAACTTTAGGTGAGATTGGCCCAATGACATCCATGCTCTACATAGAGAAATGCCATGGAGAAGTCATAACATGAAGAGGTGAGGGAGGTACATGAATTTTATCTCTATAGATTTGGCACTTATGGCATTTCTTAGCATAACTGATGCAATCTCCTTCCATGGTGGACCAATAATACCCGAATCTCATAATTTTCCTGGCCATTGTAAAACCATTAACATGTGTTCCGCAAACACCCTCGTGGACTTCTTCCAAGATTTTCTTAGCTTCAGCAACGTCTGTACATCTTAGTCGCACATGATCCTTTCTCCTTTTATATAGGATCTCCCCATCTAAGACATAATCACTAGCTAGTCTTCTTAGCGTCTTTTTATCATTCTCAGTTGCTTGGTTAGGGTATTCACGATTCTTCACGTATCGCAGTATATCGTGGTAACAATGGTGATTATCATTTTTTTCTTCCTCTTTGATGTTGTAACAATGAGCCGGAACCTTATAAATACTCATCTAAATAGGTTTTACATCCTTTAATTTATTCACTTTGATCATGGAAGCTAAGGTAGCCAGGACATCAGCCATCTAGTTTTCATCTCGTGGGAGGTAATAGAAGGTGATGTCATCAAACTCCTCAAGTAACTTAAGAACCAAACTTCGATAATTGATCAACTTGGGATCTCTCATCTCTTATTCTCCATTGAGTTGATAGATCACCAGTACAGAATCCCTATATACCTTTAGCACTTTGATCTTACGTTCTATGGCTGCACAGATTCCTATGATGCATGCTTTGTATTCTGCTATATTGTTCGTGTAATTAAAATCCAATTTACTAGTGAAGGGATAATGATCTCCGTTTGGGGATACCAGGACTGCCCCAATTCCATTACCCACGGCATTTGAGGCTCTGTCGAAGTTTAGCTTCCAAGGATGACCTTCTTGAGAATCTTCTTCAGTGTTTGCCACATACATTAGATCTTTATTTGGGAAATTAAAGTTTAAAGGCTCGTAGTCTTCTAGAGCTCTACTGGCGAGAAAATCTACTATTGCGCTCCCTTTTATAGCCTTCTGATTTACATAGACTATATCAAATTTGGAAAGTAGGATTTGCCACCGGTCTATTCTTCCATTTAAAGCAGTCGATTTCATCATGTACTTTAGAGGATCCAATTTTGAGATGAGCCAAGTTGTGTGGTACAACATGTATTGTCTCAGTCTTCGGGTTGTCCAGATCAAGGCCCAACATGATTTCTCGATTGGCGAATATCTTGTCTCACAGTTAGTGAATTTCTCACTGAAATAGTATATTGCTCTTTTTTTTCTTCTTAACTTATCATGTTGACCAAGCACGCATCCCATGAAATTCCCAAAACTGCTGATCGTTGTAAATCAAAGTTTTAAAATTTATAAAAGAATGATCAAAACCTGAAAACTAACTCTGGCAATGATTAAAGGCAAATGTACCTATCGAACAGTAGTATAGCTTAGGCAAGACCGGATATCGAACCCAAAGGAACTAAAAGTACTAATACTAACTTTCTTTTTATTATTTAGCCTTAAAATTAGAGTGAGGTTGCTTTAAACGAAGACTAAACTAAGGACACAAAGACAAAAAGGACGAATAGGAGAATAACTTGGAAGAAAAACTCAGTTGATTACGACGATACCCTCAGGAAGAATCCACCTAGACTTCACTTATTAATTAACCCTAAATTATATGATTTCTTTTACTTAGCTTGATCCGTAAGACTCCCTAACCTATATTAAACCCTCTCTCGAGGTGAATAACGTCTAACCCTAGGGTAATTAGTGGAACTCTCGTTCGCTTATAATAACCCCTTAGGATAGCAGTAAATCGATCAATGGACTCCCATATTAGGTTTCACCCTAATCCGGTAAAATCTCGTAACCCTATCTACAGGCGTTCGATCAACTCCGCTTAATTATGTTAGATCTACTCTTTAAAGGTGGTCTATTCCTCTTCCACCTAAGCATATTAGATTTGGATTAAGCAACATAATTAAGAACAAACTAAGTAATTATCATATAACTTAAAAATCAAATAAAAAGATTCATCTAGGTTTCATCCCCTTCAGGTATCTGAAGGGTTTAGTTCATAATGAATAAATAAAACATCGCAAGAGAAAAGATAAAACAAAACATAAGAAAATCCTAAAACTCCCTGAAGAAATTGAAGGAGAATTCTGCCGTCTTGAGTATAATTCCGACTTCTTGGGATGGATCAACTGGCTATCTTCGCGTTATTCCCTAACTCTGACCTTCTTGGCTTGGCTCCTTGGCCTAGCTTTGATGCCGGTTTCGGCTTCTGCCGAACTCCCCTTTCAAGTTGCCCCCTTGGATGTTTATATAGACTTTGTGATGCCTTACTTGGCCCCTAAGTTTCCTAATTTAAGTAGAATTCTTAATAGGGTGTTTGAATAGGCTTTGTAATGTGTTTCTTTGCCTCCAAGTATCCTTTCCTGAATGTAATTGCTCTTTCCAGCGACAGGGACACGGTCATGGAACACGCCCGTGTGAATCGTGGCCAGGCCGTGTTCGGACTTCTTTAGTGAGGCACGGCCGTGCAAGTCGGGGTTAGGTCGTGTTCTAAATGCTCTGATGAGGCACGGCCGTGTGAGCTTTGGGTTAGGCCATGTTGATTTCGTGATATGGCCCATTTACTCTGTTTTAGGCCTGTTTTACTTTCTTTTCATCCTCGGGTGCTTTCCTGGGTATAAGACATGAAAAGAAAGGATTAAAATCATCTTTTTACATAAATTGATGGATAAATCATCTAAAAGCATACTAAATGTGGGTCTAAAATATGTTATAATTACGGTTTATCAACTGCCAAGTATAGTATCAGTGGTCTATCTGGGCTGGGAGGCATCAGCACTAGGGCATTGGACAGGTAATGTTTGACCTTGTCGAAAGTCTTCTAGCACTCCTCATCCCAAACACCTGGATTGTGTTTCTTAAAGAGACGGAATATGGGGTCGCATTTCTCAGTTAGTTGTGAAATGAACTGGGCGATGTAATTTAGTCTTTCTAGGAAACCTCAAACTTCTTTTTAAGTGCGTGACGGAGGCAACTCCTGTATAGCCTTTACTTTATCTGGGTTGATCTCGATCCCCTTTTCACTGACTACAAATCTTAGCAATTTTCTCGACCTAGCCCCAAAGGTACATTTTGCTGGATTGAGCTTTAGCTAGAATTTTCCCAATCTCAAGAACAATTTCCTCAATACTTGTATATGTCCCTTTTCTGTTTGGGACTTTGCAATCATATTGTTGACATAAACCTCAATTTCTTTGTGCATCATATCATGAAACAAAGTTACCATGGCTATTTGATATGTCGCTCCTACATTTTTTAGTCCAAATGGCATCACTTTATAGTAAAATGTTTCCCACATGGTTACGAATGTGGTCTTCTCCATGTCTTTAGGATGCATCTTTATCTGGTTGTATCCCAAGAAACCATCCATGAAGAAAAACAGTGTGTAACTTGCCGTGTTGTCCACTAAAGTGTCGATATGAGGCAATGAGAAATTATCTTTTGGGCTGGCTTTGTTCAAATCTCTGTAGTCTATGCACATTCGTACTTTCCCATCTTTTTTAGGGACAAGGATGATATTGGCTACCCATTCTGAATATTTAACCACTTGTAAGAAACCAGCATCGAATTGCTTCTTGACTTCCTCTTTTATTTTCAGTAAAGCATCGGGCCTCATCCTTCAGAGCTTCTGTTGAACTGACTTACACTCTTCCTTGATGGGGAATCGGTGTACCACGAGATCAGTACTTAACCCGGACATGTCTTAATATAACCATACGAAGACATCATTGAATTCCTGGAGTAACTTAATAAGGTCTCGCTTTGTCTATGTAGCAATGCAAGCTCTAATTTTCACCTCTTTCTCCCCTCCTAAGCTCACAATTTCCACTGACTCTTTGTAAAGTAGGATTTTTTTCTCATCTTGTTCTACCATCCTCAACAAATCAGGAGATAGGTTACAGTCTCGATCATCTTTAAAATCATGAGAATCCTCTATACACATATCTTGCTCAAAAAGAGATTCTAAGTTAGTAGCAGCATCGCTAATATCATTGATATCTGGAGACCTATTATAGGGATGAAGAAAAATCCAAAGAACAAAAGAATATAAGAATAATTATCTGTATGGTATGATTATGAATGAAATGAAAAGAATAAAAGAATATTTTCTCAAGATGATATGCAAAGATGCATTTTATTGAAATAAAGATGTTGGACAATAGCCTATTTCACAAAAGGATTCTTATTTCTCCTAGTCTTAGAGCAATAAGCGTGTTTTGAACATTACTCTGAATTAGCTCTGTAACACCCCTTACCCATAATCCCCACCGGAATCGAGCACGAGGCGTTACCGTACAGAACTACTTGATCGCTACATAGGCCCAACACGACTACTCTCCTTGAGTCACTACAACAACTTCTCTATTTTTTTTGACTTATGAGACCTCACTCGTACATACAAGGGCTCTCGAGACTATATCGAGATTACGATCCATAAAATTTCTTTCCATCTAAACAGGGAGTACATGCCCGTGTTTGATGACACACACGCCTGTGTGTAATCACACACGCCCATGTGCCCAAATCGTGCCTAAAAACCCAAGCATTCTGTCAAAGTCCCACGGCTAGGGCACACGCCCATGTGAAATAGGACACGCCCGTGTACCCTCAGGACATGCCCGTATCTTCCATCCGTGGTCGACACTGACTAATTTCACACGGCCTGAACACGCTCGTGTGGATAGTCCGTGCACGGCCTGAACACGCTTGTGTGGATAGTCCGTGGTCTATCCTGACTTAAAATGTTAACACGCAGGGGACACACTACATGAGTCCGTTCAACATACTAATAATCATCTTATAATTCAACAAGAACTCTCATAGATAACTTTGGAATTTCATAAATGGTAAAACGAGCCATCATTCATGGCAATTTACAAAATAAATGTCTTAACAAGAGCCAATACAACTTTGGTTAAAATAACAAATATAATCTAACTAGTCTAGCCTCTATACATGCCATACACAAAATCACTAAGTCTAATTATACCGAAGTGAGCAGATAGTGTGGGCGATCTCCTGGTTATCGGCGTATCCCGGCTCGGCTCTTAAGCTCTATAAAACAAGGGAAAGAAAAGAGAGTAAGCTTTAAGCTTAGTAAGTTTACATAAAAATAATAAAACACTTTAACATGTATTCAACAATTTTCTTGGCTTTATATACTAGGCAAGAAACAATCTATATTCATGATCATGCTTACTCATTTCCTCCATTCACACATTCCAACCATATCACTAGCATAATGCATACATTCATTTATAGGTTCCCCTGCACTTAGCATCACAATGTTACAATATAAAACACATCACAATCTCTTATTCAATTACTTAGAGTCAATTTACTTGATGGTTCCGCACTTAGCCCACCATTAGTTTTTATTAGGGTGGTAACGCACTTAGCCCACCAAAAAAGATTAGTTACGGTGGTATAGCACATAGCCTACCAAATGATAAGTAGATGATGGTATCGCACAAAGCCCATCGTAATTAAGCAATAAGGTGGTATCGCACTTAGCCCACCAAAAGATAAATAAACGATGGTATCGCACAAAGCCCATCGTAACTAGACAATAAGGTGGTATCGCACTTAGCCCACCAAAACATAAATAAACAATGGTATCACACAAAGCCCATCGTAATTAGACAATAAGGTGGTATCGCACTTAGCCCACCATCAAGTGTTGTCTTTACATATTTATATGACTATTTCTTCATTCATACGATAATTATTCAATGACTACCACATTCAATCCATTTGAATCACATATGTTCTCAATCAGGTCATAAACCAATGAGCAGCACAATGTATATAAGTAAATTGTATTGTTTACACATAAACTTACCTCGATGCAAAATGTGTTAACTATCGATACTTAATCACCTTGCCTTTTCCACGGTCAAGGTTGATTCTGCGCTCTTCTTGATCTAGAACAATGAAATTCATTCATTTAGATCATTTTATGATCATAATACATCAAATTCTACACCTGAGAAAAAATGACCATTTTGCCCTTATACATTGGCAAAATTACGATTTTGCCCCTAGGCTCGTAATTTATTTTTCAACACATTTCCTCAATAATTAGGTCTAGCTGAACATTTATTTCTCTTACAACTACTCACTATTCTCACCATATCATGCATTTATGACATAATTTCATTCTTGCATTTAAATCCTACTTAGGTGTTTTTATGCAAACACCTTTCACAAAAGTTGTTCCTCATCTCCCTAACATTCATTTTCTTCCATAAAAAATTAGCTAACAATATAATTACTCTCATGGCAAGTCCCTAGACTTTCAACCATATCACAATGTAGTCCCCTCATTAGCTAGCTCAAGCTTTGGGGATCCCAAATGTACAAAAATTATCAATTAACACCACCAAAAATCACTTACTTGGGTGAGGACAAGTTGCTGAAATCTTAAATCTTTCAAAACCCTTCTTTTGAGTGTAAAAAATCGGTGGAAGAAGAAGAGAAGAGAAAAATATGATAGCCTTCCCTTATTTTATCATATTTTAGTCAACTAGTCAACAACTATCACCAAATTTGACTAAAAATTAATGCTCTTGTCCCCTCTAGCTTCCTATGGCCGGCCATCACTAGATAAATGGCCCAATTGCACTTTAAAACCATCCAAATTACATTCTATAGCTATTAGGTACCCCTACCTTATAAAATAGAACTTTTGCATCTCATTCGATTTAGTCCTTTTTCTCAATTAAGCATGCTATTGCTAAAATTAAAGCATCAAAATTCTCTAATAGCCATATATTTAAACCATAACACATAAAATAATATTAAAATAACTTTTCTCAACCTCAGATTAGTGGTCCCGAGACCACTATTCCGACTAGCCCCAAAATCGGGCTGTTACAAGCTCTAAAAACTATAGGAATCTATTCTGCAGTCCAGTTGTTTAGAACACTTCCAGGTATATAGGGGCAGATGTCTGATAATGTTTCTCCCCAAATTCCTTCTTCAAATGTGGCGTTGATGTTCAGATTTCCCAACATTTGTTCAAAGCAACGGTCTCTTTTATTGACGTCTTTCGTTCAGGGTGAATAGTTCCTCTTGATACGAAAGTCCCAGATATATAGGGAAAGGTCATCAGTTCTCACTTGACCTCTTTCCCATTCAGTCACGCTCTTTTCTTTTCTTGCTTTTTCTCCAGCTCTCTCTTCTTTTGCCTCGCATCTGGCTTGTATCCTAAGCTAAAGCGGTCTTGTTTGTCCATGAACATGGGTGTCTCAACCCTTTCTTGTAGGCATTTTCAAAGTCCTCTCCCAGGCAAGACTTTTTTTCGACCATTAGTTGCAGGCCCATCCTTGTAGTTTTGGAGACTTTGGGTATCAGGATCTTGTTCCCTTCGACAATGAAGGTTGTATTCACAAATTCCAATGACCGAAAAGAATATTCTATCGCTTCATCATCTGTCCCTACGTATGGCACGTCACTGGTTATGGATGCAATAATGTCTTTTTCCAAGTTTATCGTTACCAATCAACCCTCAGTTACCAATTTTAACTTTTGGTGCAGTGATGACGGCACTGCCCCAGCCGAGTGAATCCAAGGCCTCTCAACAAACAATTATAAGAAGGCTTAATGTCCATCACCAATAAATCTACTTCATACGTGTTTGGACCAATCAAGAGGGGTATCTCAATCCTTCCATTACCCTCCTTTTCGGTTCCATCGAATGCTCTCACTATTTTTTGACATGTCTTCATATGAGAGCTATCCACAGGTAACCTATTTAGTGTAGATAGGGGCAAGACATTTAATGCAAATCCATTATCAATTAACACCCCTGGAAGTGTATATCTTTTGCAGTGGGTGGTGATGTGAAGAGCCTTTGTAGATCCCATGCCCCCCGGAGGTATCTCATCATCATTGAAGAAGATAAAGTTGTCGACACTTATATTGTTGACTAGAATGTCCAGCTTGTTTACAGAGATATCATTAATGACATAAGTTTCATTTAGCACTTTCATCAATGCGTTACGATGTGTCTCTGAGCTTAAGAGCAATGCTAGTATTGAGATGCGAGCCGATTATTTGTGTAGTTGTTCTACAACGCTGTACTCGCTATGCTTTAAGAATTTCAGAAATTCCCTAGCCTCATTTTCAGTTACTGGCTCGTTGACTGGCGATTCGAGCCTGACCGTCTTTTCCTTCTTATACTCAACTACTGGGGTCTTTCCTTTAATGGTTTCAGTTTTTGTACTTGCAGGGTCATAACGCTTCCCACTATGTGTGTAGAAACCTATATCTTGGCCCTCCTCTGAAGCGCTAGCCGAGTTCTCTTCTCCTGGGATCGTCACGTTGCAGTCATAATTTCAGGGAACCCTCTTGCTGTCATTGTAGGAAAAGGCTACAGGTTTCTGGATTATGATCCTTGGTGCAATTTGTACTCCAGTTTCATTACATTCTCTGTTAACCCCTCTTCTGAGGCGCACACATCTTCTCTTTCGGAGTCCATAGTATATTCAAAGAATTCTAACTCCTTATTATCTATCAGATTTTGCACTAAGGCCCTAAATTCAACGCACTCATAGATCTTATGATCCTCATTAGCATGAAACTCACAGTAGTTTCTCATCCCTTCAGATCTCTCTTCTGAATCCTATTTGATTAATCCTCCCTCTACCATTTTCTTCCAAACCCATTTCAGTAGGGTTTTTACTTCCGCTACATCTACCTTGGTCCTCTTCTCTCCATTCTCAATTATCACATTTACCCCTTTATCAGAATGATTGGGTAACAGATTTCCTACCACATTAGGTCTCGATGGGTCATCGAACTTCACAATTCCCATTTTGATGAACTTTTTAATTAATTTTTTAAAAGCGGTGCAATTCTTTATTGAATGTCTCGTGATTCCCACGTGGTATTCGTATTGAGCATTTTTATCATACCATTTGGAGAATGGAGGTTGCATAGGTTTCAGGTAAAAGGGGGATACCACGTGTACATGAAACAGATTCTGATACAACTTCCTATATGTCATCAAGATGGGTGTGAACTGGAGCCTTTCTGTATTTAGCCTTGGGTTGGATTCTTGCCTTGGAGGGCCCTGATGGCTAGTGGTTATTGTTCTTGGTGGGCCAATAGTAATTGGTTTCGAATAACCCTTGTTGTATGTGCTTACATTATTCACCTTGTTTTCCTTCTTCCTCAGGGCCGATCTTTTAGAGTTTCCCTCCGCGTCTATCCACTGCATTTTCAATCATTTTACCGGATATTACTATATCCGAGAAGCTCTTAGTAGCGCTTCCCAACATATAGTTGATGAACGGGGCTTTTAAAATGTTGATGAAAAGTATTGTGGTTTCTTTCTCCAAAAGAAGTGGCTGGACTTGTGTTGTCACCTCTCTCCACCTTTAGGCATATTGCCTGAAAGTCTCATTTTGTTTTTTCTCCATGTTCTGCAGTGTGATTTTTTCGGGTGTCATGTCTGTCACATGACTATATTGCTTCATAAAAGCTTGTACCAGGTCTTTCCATGAATTAATTTTGGCACGACTTAATTGGTTGTACCATTTAGCTAAAGACCCGATCAGACTGTCTTGAAAGCAGTGGATTAATAGTTGATCATTATTGACGTATCCTGTCATCCTTCAACAGAACATAGTGATGTGAGCTTCTGGACAACTAGTCCCATAATACTTTTCAAACTCTAGAGTTTTGAACTTTGGAGGTAGCACTAAATCTGGGACCAAACTTAGGTACTTGGCATCAATTCCACAATAATAATCAGCATTTTCTATTGCTCTAAATTTTTCTTCTAGCCATCTGCACTGATCCTCAAGTTACTTTGGTAGTTCTACTCTTATTTTTTGCATTTCTGCCATATCATCTAGATCAGGAACAACGGGATTGGTGGGGTTATCCTCCGGATTGGAACTTAAGCCTTTTTGGTAGTTCATCGACACCGAGGTACCGGTTTGATACTGTTGGGGTTTGATTGTAACGGGTACCCTTCGTGGGTACGCATCTGGTTGTGCTTGGGCATTTATCGGGGTAAAACCCGGGGGGCAAATAGGATTCTTATTATCATCCCCTGAGTTGACTATAGTTCTCTTCCCTTTTTCACGTTCTCCAGCCAGCAACTGTGCTAATTAGCTTATCATACTTTTTTGGGATTCCATTATCTGATCCCTCATCTCTTGTTGTACTTTCGCTAACTGTTCTTGCATATCTTTTTGAATCTGTTCTAGCCTTTCCAATCTTTGGTCCATTACTTTGGTTTTGGCATGAGTACTGTAACAATGTTTGGTTGGTTGACTCTTGTTAGTTTCTAGATTAACTGAAATAATTTCGTTTAATTAGGGTCTTTTTTTAAAAATTTAATGCATATGATGTAATATAATGCAAATGCATGAAATGAATGCAAAAAAAGGCATTGACTCTGATTCAATTCTTTTAGAACAACTTTACTAGAAAATAAATTTCTTTACATAAAACAGATTACATATACGGCTTTGCCCTAATGCTCAAAGCCTTAACTGTTCTAAGAACCCAAGCTAACTCTTGACCTTGATCTGATTTTGATTCATACTTCAAGCTTAGCACGCCAGCCTAGACTGCTAAGATTTGCAAATGATCAACCACCTCTTGTATTTGAGCCACAACTTCACCCATGATATGGTCTCTATCCCTGACCTGACCTTGAGAACGGTGAAGTTGCTCTTTGCACTGCTCGTTGTTTGCTTCAAGGAGTTCAACTCAGAGTTCACAATTTTGTAATGCGATCTTGAGCTCTTCTATTTTCCTTTTCAACTCTTCAATCTTATTTAAGTTCGCTTTCAGCTCAATTATGGAGTTGCGATTACGATACTGATGAAGTGACTTTTCTAGTTCTGCTACCCTAGCTTTTAATCTGACCTTTTCATTTTGGCATTGCAATAGGTCTCTTTCTAGAGCATTTTCTTAAACCTGGGCATCTTGGCATTTCTTTTCCCATTGATCGGCTTTATTCTTTTCTTCTTTGATCTCTTTCTCAGCCCGGCAGTCCTCATTGATAAACGTAACTTCTTGTAATCCATTTTTAAACTGTTCAGATCTTCCTCGACCTTGTTCTTTCCCTTCCTCTATTTATCAGAATTTTTAAACTGTTCAGATCTTCCTCGACCTTGTTCTTTCCCTTCCTCTATTTATCAGACTCTAGCTTCTGGAAATCAACATCTAGTCCTAATTGCATCGTTTCCTCCTCCAATTGTTCTATCCTCTTTCCTAGCTCCAAATTCCTCTTTTCAAAATCTTGCTTGATGATCTCTAGCTCAGATGGAATCACTTGCAGGTGTTCTTCCAATGGTTGGCTTCTTGATTTGGCACAGGGATGTTGTCATTGACCCTACACCAACTATATTCGGGGGTCGTCATTGGACCTGCAGCTAATCTTTTCATCCTGTGGGTTTGATTCCAGGCGTTAGACATTTCTCGAACCTTTTTCTTGTAGTTATCACATTTATACGAAAACTCACATTAGGCCAGCCCTTGCATTGCTGGTATGAAGTGTCTCTATCTATATTGCCTCAACACGAGTAGAGGAGCATATCCAAAAGTTCCCAAATCCCAAGTAAAGAAACACAGTCGAAATCTCCACACCGGTACATAGGGGTGAGCAAAATTCGATTCGATTCGAAAAACTCGATAAAAATTTCAAATTTTGAATTAAATAGTTCGAGTTATTTGAGTTAATCAAGTTATTCGGATCAACTCGAATAAAAAAATAAGTTTTTCGGTTTAACTCGAATATGAACTACACAATTCGAGTTATCCAAAAATCCAAATAGGAAAAGACAAAACTACATCGTTTTGATAAATGTTTACTTTTTTAAAAGTTAAAATTCAAAATAATTAAGTTAAAAGGAAAAACTACGTCGTTTTGATAAATGTTTACCCATTAAGTTAAGAGGCAAAATCATTATATTGTTCATGTAGTTAAATAATCTTGTACTTCGTCTACTAGTTAAATAATCGGTCCATCTAATCGCAACATTAAATATAAATAATAGGATTCGTTAACTCAACTCGATTTGACTCGAAATTTTTTGACTCGATTCGATTCGATTCGAAAAAAATTCAAATTGAGTTCAGTTGCTAAAATAGGATTTGTTAGCTCGATTAACTCGAAAATTTTTGACTCGATTCGAATCGACTCGATCGAATATCCCTACCGGTACAGAGTCTTATCGGGATTATCCAAGGGGATCTCCATTCGACGTCCTCATCTTGGAAATTCTGGAATATCGCCATCCATTTTCTTCCGAAATGTCATCTCGCCTCGGTGTAGCCACTAATTCTTGAATAGAGAGTAGTTCTCGGAGAATACTCGATAAGAAACTTTTTCTACCCTCCAAAAGTGGCTATGAAACCATGCCAACAAGAGTTGCACACATCTAATGAATCTTCCTTCACCCGCTCTTCGGCATACATTTAAAGATCAGAATATTTCGGTCGAAATTGCAGGGATGGGCGTGACCTTCTTATCAAGTCTATCAAACAAATCTGAAACTACCTCATTCATGTGCCTTAGTGCTTTAGGGAAAACAACCAGCCCATAAATGCTCAAATCGAAGGCATCGACCCTTTTCTTCATATCTAGGTGTGCCAAGATCAAATCTCGCAAACTATTCCAGGGATGCATTTACCATCTCTCTTTTACTTGATCCGAGCTGTAACACATTGCTCACTCGTTCCCGTGATGTTCATTAGTTTCTTTAGGAAGGTCGGGACATTGGCGGTTTTGGAATAAACCTTGTCGGCTCAAATTTTCGGGGAACGGAGTAAGGTCGTGTATGCTTCCATAGTAGCTACTAAATCCACTTTTCCAAAAGTAAAGCAGCTGTAGGCGAGATTTCAAAATTGAGCCAGAGCTCAAAACAAATGCTTGTCCACTTTGATATCAAGTAGATAGGGCAAATCACCATAATTACAGTAAAATAGTTGCTTGATTTCATCATCCCATTGGACCTATATCTCTTTCAATTCTCAGAGATTGTTCTGGGTCACGCTAATACGAGTGAAGTCCCACAATTTTGATACGTACCCCTCTGTCAGACTATCACCTTTCTCTAGTTGCGTTTTCTTGGACCATATTCGGATAGCCGCGTTATCTTCCACTTTATCAAGAAATTTGTTCTCCATGGAAAGCTCTCTATTTAGTAACTGAGTGTGAATCAACACATTTTTTATGATGAAAATGTCATGCAATCACAGTCAAAGAAAAACAAAACAAGTCAGTATATTTTATATAAAGCTAAAGTAAGCAAGAAATAATAAATAAAACACCATTTGGGTGACCACTAGGGGTTCGGTACGGTTCTACCTAGGGTAGGCTCTTAAGGCTCACTATATGCTGTTCGGTTCTAAAGTAAGGGTACATGAATCGGTAGATTCCTCGATCTTCACCCATTATAGGCTCATACGGAGCGAGTTCAATTTAGAGGAATATATTTCCCTATGGATATACGGAGATGAAAATCTCACGAAGACATAGGTACGGATGTATCCCGAAAGCGATCCACTATCCTATACAGAGGTGAAGACCTCACGAAGGAATAGTTTCTCACTCCCACTTAAAAGGGTAAAATCGACCGATTATGCGATGCAATATGCAAAGATATAGTAAAAGACTCGAAACAATAAAGCAAACATATCAAAATGATGCAGACCATGAAATGCAACGAAAGGATCGTAAATTTAAACCAAATTATCAATTTTCAACAAAAAGATAAGAAATAATCAACTCGTGGCTTGACTCTCTTATTTTGTCTCCAGCGGAGTCGCTAAGCTGTCGAAACCATTTTTTTGAAAGGTCGACTTTTTATTAAAAAATGAAAATGGGAGTTGCCACCAATCATTTTTGTGAGGTGTGATCGGGTCACCTCATAATTTTGACCGTTTTAATAAAAGGTTTGATTTACTAAAACAATGATTTTTGGTCTACGAAATTTAGAACAATGGGTTCGGGAGTAGGTTACTTACGAGAAAGGATTAGCACCCTCATGACGCCCAGAATTGGTACCTAGTTGATTACTTCATGTCTTTGTTGTCAAAAGTTGCAAACTCGAAAAGAATTTAAAATACGATCCATCTTTATATTAACGTTAATTTCAATTATAATTACTTGAATAAATTAAAATGTATAAAACGTCTCCCTATCTCGAAGTAACAAAATGTCACATCCCGTAAGTTAAGACACTACACCTCTTATTCTTGAGAATAAGTTTGCTTTTTATTATTTTATTTAAATCTAGCATTTTTTAAAACGAGAAAGTCGAGACCTTGTAAGTTAAGGCACGACTTCTCGAATCTCCAAATACCGAACATTGCCTTATTATTTTAAAATTTTCTTTTATGCATCGAGCAAAAGTAACGTAACACTTAAATTTTAATTTATTCGGATAAGGTGCAAAACGGACAAGTATGTTTGAATGTAACATGTAGCACAAGTATTGGCATAACATAAGTAATAGAATAAATCAATAGGACGAAAATATTATGCTAGTAAATGATGATAATGGACTATGATGATAGAACGAATAAATGAAAAAAACAACAATTTAATAATAATAATAACGATAATTATAATAGTAGCTATCATAATATTAATATAAATAATAATAATAATAATAATAATAATAATAATAATATATGTAGTAAAAAACATAAATAATCTAATTTTTAAAAATATATACATAAAAGGGGTAATAAATAGACAAATGAATAAATAATAAAAATAATAATAATAGATGATAAAATGATGATAATAATAAAGTTATAAATAAATAATCAATGAAAGAAAATAAAAGTTTAAAAGAAATGATAAAACAACAAATAAATGAATACAAGAATTAAAATAAAATGTAAATGAATAATATATATGTAAAATAAGTAAATGAACAAGCAAATGAGTAAAATAAAGGAATGATGAATGTATAATCAAGTAAATAAGTAAATAAATAAATAGAAGGATTAAAGTAAAAAGGGGTTAATCATAACTTAAATGAAATTAAAAGAACAAATAAAATAAATAACAAAGGGATTAAAATAAAAAAAATCAGTAAAAATAAATAATTTAGGAAGAATCCAAAATAAATAAACAAGGGCTAAATTGACATTTAAGTAAAATAGGAGGGATAAATTGCGAATAAATAAAAAAGAAAGGGAGAAATACAGGCTAAAATGGAACACGCACGAAATAGGGGGACCGATTGGGGAATTATCCCCTGTCCTTAAAAAAGTGTCGTTCCTTGGAGGGGTTAAAATGAAATAAAAATAAAACTCTAGGGCTAAATTTAAAAAAAAAGACAAAAAGGACTAAATTGCAACGTGCTACAAAAGTGGAAGGACCTAATGCGCAAATAACCCATGCGCTAAGAAAACACGCGAATTCTAAAATGGGTCGGGTTGGATCATGGGTCGACCCAAAACAACACCGTTTTAGGTGTTTGCCCATTAAAACGGTTCAAGGACCAAATTGAAACAAAGTTAAAAGTTTGTGGTAAATTTTTTAAAAAAATGAAAACTAGGATGGGACTAATTTGAAACGCGCTGCAAAAGCGAAAGGATCGAAAGCGCAAATAACCTATTCGTCCAAAAAGCGCGAATCCTAGGGGTAAAACAACGTCGTTTTAGGGCTATTGTTGCCAGCCATTAAACGACGCCGTTTAATGAGTTTATAAAAGTCAATTATTTTTTTTAAAATTTTCATTCTCTTCCCATTCAAAAAAAAAAAAAAAAACTCTCTCAACCTCCCTTCCCCTCTCTAGGCTCCGGCCATGGCTCCGGCGATCGGCCACAGTGACTACCGCCGGTCACCTGCGACTGCGCCACCGTCTACGGTGGCCTGAGGGAAAAAAAGGATTTTTTTCTTTTCAAATCTTTGAGTCGACAAGATGTCATCTTTCATTGGGGGTGATAGCCTCGGCCAGTCATGGCGGAGGTAGACAGATCGACAGGTGATATTTCAATCCCCTTTCTCGTATTTTTTCCTTTTTAAAAAAATAAAAGTAAAAATAACAGTAAAAAAAAAAAAGACCACCTTTAAGAGATTGCTTTCTATTCTTCTTTATGTATTTTTTGTATTCAAATCACTGTTGAAGTTTTTTCTTTTTTTTTGATTAATATTGCCTGTAAAAATATTACATTGACGGATCTGGCTTTTATAGCCATTTACAACACTGTGTATCATTTTTTCTATTATTTCTATTTGTTTTTGCTTTCGTTTTTGCCCTTTTTCTGCTCTGTCTTCTTTTTTCGTTCTCTTTGCAAGTCTTGGCGAGGTCAACGGAGGTGGGTTTTGCCATTTGGTGCAAAACGACCAATGGGCCAGGTCTCGAGAGGGGCGCGCGCTGCGAAGGCACGTGGGTGGTAGCATATAGGTGCGGTGCACATGGGGAAGCTAGAGTTTCCTGCTAGCTTAAGGTAGTGGACCATGTGGGCCATTAGGTTTTTATTCATTTTGGGCTGTTTTGGGTCTGATATTTTTGTAAAATGGACTGTTTTCAATTTGGACTTTAAATTTTTTTTTATTTTCTTTTAGTTTTCTAGCCTATTACAACCATCATTTGTCAATCCATCGCCCTTAAGCTTGATGATACCTATCCGATCATTTCATAGTCCTTTCATGTCGATTCCAACAATACCTTAAGTTGACAATTCGTCACTCTACCCTTTGAACCTACGAGATAGAGTGCTTTGAGGATTTGGACCCATGCCAAATTAGCCTCCTATAAATATCCCATTATTACTATAAATACCCCGTCATTACTTCAACTTCTTGTACTGTATAACTTAATTATTATAATATTTTTAGTCATTTATACAATTAAATAAATCTATTACCAAACATATTAGAAACATGTTTTGGGCAACTTTTCTTTGAATCTAGGGCTCCGTTTGTTTCACTAAAAATGGCTTCGGAAAAATGATTTCTGGAAATAACTTATTAATTTTTTTGGAAAAACTAATATTTTATAGTGTTTGGATGAAGTTGTGTAAAATATTTTTTGTTGTTTGGTAGATTTCTTAAAATATTTCATAAAATTTGTTTTCAATAAAACAAACATACATTTGAGATTTATGATAAGTAGTGAATTGATTACAAAGTGATGTTAAGGTGAAATTATAGTAAATAGTGAATCTTCATGATGTTAAGGATTAAATTGCAAACTTTGTAAAATTTATAATTGAAACAAGAGAAGTGATATGCATGAAAATTTGTTATGTGAAATAAGATATTATAATAAATTATTTGATTAAAGTGCTTATATGGTGAAAAATAAATTACATGGAAATATGGACTAAATTTAAAAATGTACAAAAGTTTAAGTGTGAAACAATTTAATATGTGAATAAGGAAACTATGATAAAAGTTTAATGAATGTGTTATGAGATGATGAAATATGCATAAAGTATTGTAAATGTGAAATTGTGGAAAAATATGAAATTTTTATAATGACAAGGACTAAATTGTTAAACTTGAGAAAATATGTGGATAAAATGATAGAAGCAAAATACATAGAAATTTGATATGTGAAACAAGATATTGAGATAAATTATGCGGTTAGAGTGTAACAAGAAAGAAATTTGATTTAATATGATTAATTAGTGAATATTAAACTTTTATGACAAAAAGGGACTAAATCAAAAAGTTATGAAAGTTTATAAGAAAATATGCGATTAAAGTGTAACAAGAAAGAAATTTGATTTAATATGATTAATTAGTGAATATTAAACTTTTATGACAAAAAGGGACTAAATTAAAAAGTTATGAAAGTTTATAAAAAAATATTTGATAAGTAAAGAATGTAGTAGAGAATGTAATATCCCAATACTTTGACCCGATATTCGAGTCGAGTATGGAAGTGTTATAATGAATAAATAGGTAATTTTACGTTGTCTGGAAAACCTTTTAGGTTGATTATTCTAATTTATATGAAATAAATATCGGAAAAACTGAAAATATTTTTCGTAAAAAACTTTTACATTTATTTACATTATTTTCACCTCATTTAAGAACTTTAAATGTGTTACCTTCTCATCCTCTTCCCTTTTGGGGAATCGAATCTTTAATGATTCTTACACCATAAAAAGTTAAAACGTAAAAGACACTCCAACATATATTGGCTTTTTAACTTTCTTCCCTCTATTTTTCTCTTATTTTCATTTTCAATTGAAAATTTGAAATTGTGAATTTTACCAACTAATTATGTTTAGTTGCTAATAACATCATTCCATCATTTTATTACTCCTTTAAATTGTCTTCAAATATATGATTTGAACCGATAAAAGTATTATCAAAGTTTAGGTTTGTTCTTGACATTTTTGGGACTTTAGGCGAAACAATAAATTGATCTCTTTTAAAAAGAATTATAAAATGTAATACAATAAAAGTTGAAAATTTTTGGACCCTAGGAGATGGAAGTATTTATGGTGACAAATTGAAAGCTCTAGGCATTTAATAAATTTATTTTAGTCTAAATTTTTTTTTCCTATATTAAAAGTTGAAAAAATATTTTTTTAGGCTCCTTTCAATCTTAGACCCTGGGCAGCTATACTCTCAAATAACCTCTAAAGTTGGGCCTGTTAAAAGCTTTTATACTAAAATTCAAATTGCAATTTACATCATTTACTCCAGATTCAAATAATCATGAAATTTAGTTGGGGTGAAAAGTGAATTTTTTTCTAGAAGGTAGAAGACCACTCCAAATTCAAGAAGCTGGCCACCGGTCAGATTAGCCGCCGTCGCATACATAATTAATGGCCAATGCACCGTCGCCACCTCTCCTCCATTAAAACTATTATACGTTTTCAAATACAAATCACGTGAGTGAGATTCACTATACGAACACTAAGCTATTTTATATTCAATTTTCTATTCACCAACAAACTTTCGTCAACTTTCATACAATTAGATGCGAAATTATTCATTTTTTCTTTAAGCTGGAGTTACTAACTTTGTAATGTCTGCATATATATACAATTATTTAAATTAGTGATTAAGTGATATTATAAATATTATTTAAATTCTTTATTAAGTTAGTTTTACTAGTTTTTTTATTATTATACTTTTCAAGTTCATTTTACAATTTATATTTGAGGTTCAAGGTTTATGGTTGTCTTTCTCAATAATGTAATCTCATTCGAATCCCGTTCTCTTCTTAAGAGTGCAATATGCCTTGCTATTGCACCCAACACTTGTTAGTAAATTACTGTTACTAGTTAACCTGAAATCAATTCAGTTAGAAAAATAATAGAGATAACCAAGTTAATTTTATAATTAGTTGAGTAAGGATGGATAGATAATTTAAGAATAAATATACATTTTGGCACTTAAACTTGGTTTCAAGGTTCAATTTGATACCTAAAGTCTTTTTTTTTTAATTAGGTACTTAAACTTGATTTTAAAGTTTAAATTGGCACCTAAAGTTTATTTGGTCCAATTAGGCATCTGAACTTGACTTTTTGGTCCAAGTTAGCACTTACAATAAATGACTTACTTGATTTAAATTATGAAACCAAATTCAGGTATTAATTTGAACTAAAAGTCAAGTTCAGGTACCTAATTGAATTAAAAAGAGTTAGGTACCAAATGGAACCTTATGGCCAAGTTTATGCACCTAATTCGACAAAAAAAAATCTTAGGTACCAATTTGAACCTTGAAGCCAAGTTAAGGTGCAAAAATATATATTTACCCATAATTTAATAATTGTTAAATATTTTGTAACAAAATTCACAAAGAGTTAAAATATTTTTTGGCCTCAATTTGTTAAACTTAGGCCTACTAAAAAAAGTAGTCCATTATTTTCAGGCCCAAACTGAACCTCCTACATATCTTAATTCATTCAATCATCTTTTCAAATATTTGTTGGGTTAATTACACCCAAAGTCTTCAACTATGGCTCAAATTTTAAATTAGTATTTAAAATTTAAAATGTTATAATTGAATATTAAAATATCAGTATTGTATCAATTAATAATTTCTACCAACCTAGCCATCACTGTGAGGGTTGAATGTTATCTCGAATATGATAACAAGCATATTTAAAATATGTGAATAAAAATTAAACACATTTGTACCTATGACATAGATAGCTTAAATTTTGACGTGTTAAAAACAAGACATAGCCCTTCTAAATTTTATTGATATTTTTTTCTTTTAGACATTGGATCAAAATTATCCTTGCAATAGGTATTCATAAATTTAAAAATTGATCCATGTATTTCGAGAATTCAATAAAAACATTTTAAAGTTCATGGATTATATTAAAATCTAATTCCTAGTTTAGAGATACTGGGTGCAACTAAATCATTTTCTTTGACTATGTTTTAATTTTTTCTTCACAATAGTCCATAGTTGAGTTGTTTATGGATAATTTGTGACATTCTTTTGATCAAGTAGTCTCTTGAAAACATGTTTAAAGAGATACGTATTGAAGTTGATTTGATTTGAATTCATAAGTATTTGAAATTTAATCTTAAACTAATAAGGTTGGCTTCAAGTGTGGTCAATATTTAATTTTGAAAACAAATTTGGAGAGAGTTTATGCAAGAGTATTCGAGAGTTGATCATCTCTATTCTTTGTGACATAATGCCTAAAACTACTCATAGCCCCTCCCAACCCATAAATAGGAGGATAATGCACTTCAGTGCATTCAAACCCACGTCCTCCTGCATTAGCAACAATGCCTATGCCAATCAAGTTAAGATTCAATCGGCTATTCGAGAGTTGATCTTAGATGGATGATTTCGCTTTAAGAATTTTCTAAACTTGATAAAATTCTTTTTTATCTTCTTTGTATTGATGAAAACGGGATTTAAAAGAATTTTGATCTAAAAATCTTTGAGACTTGATATTGGATTAATAATTCTATTGGATTAATAATTCTACTTCAAAAGCGATCTAAACTTAATATTGAAAATGGATTTAACCTTTTTTCTATCAATTGGACAAAATCAGAAAATTGATGTGACTTAATTTTGAAAATGAATTTTATCTCTTTTTGTGAGTTAGAACAATTTTTTTCAAAATCGATGCGACTTAATATTCAAACTGGATTTAGTTTCCTTTTGTGGGTTCAACAAAATCAGAAAACATCTTTCATCATATCTGATACAATTTGAAAAAAATTCTAATATTCAAAATCTTATTTTCAGACTTCAGTTTTCGAATTTCTCTAACTTCTAAACTTGTAATATTTTTATACTGCCCTAAGTCAAAGTAAAAAAAAAAAAAAGAGTATAAATTCTTCAATTAAACAATTTACAAAAATCAATCTCTTCTATTTATTATTTATTTAATATTAATTTAATTAATTAAAAATAAAATAATAATTTAATATTATCACTTAATTAATTTGATTTAATTGACAATAATATATATTTTGATACTTATTTTTAATTAATTTAAATTAATTAGAAAACAATACACGATATCATCATTTTTAACTTATAATATTAATTTAAATATTTCCTCTACTTTGAAACTGGGAAAAAAGGACAATAATTGGTCTGATAAAGATTAGATAATGTCAAAGAACTACACATGAAAAGATTAGATAAAGATTAGCTAGTGATGTGAAATCACTAAGGAGATAAAAAAAAAAAAAGTGAAAGTAATTAATCTTTTGCGCCATAAAAGTATTAAAAAAAATTTTGTATTAGGAATTAAATTATATTTTATCTCATTTATTAAAAAATAGATAAATTAATCTCGGTAGAATAAATAGAAAATTAGTTTTTTTATTAAAAATTTAATCTATTTATGTTATTAAAAACTGATTCTTGTATGTTAGCATGGGAGACATGACACACTACATGTCACTGTATGGTAATTCTATAAGATATTTCAGTTTTTAATAGTACAAATGGATAAAATTTTAACAAAAAAATAAATTTACTCTTTAATCTAATAACTAATTTACCAATTATTTTAGTAAAAAAGATAAAATATAATCTAACTCTGCAGTACTTTTAGCTGAATGTCTTCCAAATATTCCAGGACCCAACCCATTGTCCCTACTCTTTTTGTATCAACTCCACAACGAAGTTTCATGCACAATTCTCCTAGAGGTCCCCCCTACATCCCTCCTTTATCACCATATATGTGTGTATATATATATATATATATATATATAAGCTCTTGTGTTGATTCAGCTCCACCAACAAAAGAAACCCAATGGCAGTATCCCTAAACTTGTACTGCAATGAAGCACCAAATGAGATTGTTGTCACCTGCGAAGCTTATGATGATGATGATGATGATAATGAAAGTGATCATTGCCCAGTCGACTACGACGACGATTTATTGATTAATTTGTTCGAGACCGAGGTCGATCAGATGCTGGAATCCAAGGTTGTTTCATCAAGATTTCATCATAGTATTGTTACTGCTCGTAAAGTTGCTATCCAATGGATGTTAAAGGTACTACGTAAACCCTGTTTTTTTTTCTTTATTAGATCCTGTAAAAATATTATGGAGGCACTTGTATTGAGAGATAGATTACATTTTTTCCCTCTATTAAAAAATAGGTAAAATAGTCCCATAGTCAAAGAATAAACTAATCTTTCTTTTAAAAGTTTCACCAATTTCTATAATTAAAAATCAGTCTATGTATGTCAGCATAAACTTCACGTGGCACGGCATTTGTAATTATCTAATTATTCTATCGACTATATCAGATTTTAACAGTAGAAATAGATAAAACTTTTAATAGAAAATATCAATTTACTTTTTAATCTAACAAAAAGATTAATTTACCTATTTTCTGAATAGAAGAGAGACAAAATACATTCTGACTCTTGATATAGGTCTTTCATGGTAGTTTTACCTTAGATTTGTGATGTTATTGTTGATGTTTCAAACAAATTTCAGGTTCACTGTTTCTACAGGTTTAGGCCTGAAACTGCTTATCTTTCAATTAATTACATGGATCGATTCCTATCAGCTCGACCTTTGCCGGTATATATATTGTTTACTTCAATTGGATTGTAGAAGATTTAGAATGGTTATTTTTTAGGTAAAATTGCTATATAGGTCCTTGTACTATAAAGCAGTGTGTATTTTGATTTTTATACTTTTAAAATGAGCACAAAAGTCCTTGTACAATATTTTTGAAAAAATTTAATTATACCATCTAAATTTTAATGCTTGATTCCACTACAGCATAATCCTATAAGGATATTTTTACTCATTTTTAAAATATATGAACCAAAATGTACTTTGCAGACAAGGACAGTACTTTTACCTATTTTTAATCTCACTGATTTTTTTTTTTTTTGATGAAGCACTAATTTGGTTGATTTTGTTTTTGATAATTCATGTCAATTTAGCAAGGGAAAGGTTGGCCAATGCAGCTTTTATCAGTATCATGCCTTTCACTAGCAGCAAAAATGGAGGAAACAATTGTTCCTTTTCTCCTAGACCTGCAAATAATGAAACCCAGATTCTTGTTTAAGCCCAAAACAGTCCAAAGAATGGAGGTTTTAGTCATGCAAACCTTGAATTGGCGATTGCGTGTCATTACACCTTTCGATTTTGTACATTGTTTCATTGCCAGGATTTCGTCATGTTTCAATCATTCCCACCAACCAAACAGGCTTTGTCACCTGTTTTGTTTTGCGTCTGATCTCATTATTAATACATGTATAGGTAAATAAATTCCTTGTTAGCTTAAAAGAAGAAAAAAGAAATCTATTTTCTTTCCTAATTTCTTTTTTCTGATAATTTTAGCAGCCATTGATTCATTGGATTATCCTCCATCAGCAATTGCTGCAGCTGTGGCACTATGGATCACTAATCACAGTGTTGATGAACAGAATTTGGGGCACTTTCACAATGGAGTGAACCAAGTAATTAACACTGTAAGGACCCAATTCAAATATATGTATGTATGTGTTGAGGGAAACTATTTCGAGAGAAAATTTCAAAATATTGTCGGTTAGGCAGTCGGCTAGTCCTCCAATAATTGAAGGTATTGTTCTCAACGAGGGTTTTGTCTCACTTTCACAATGGAGTGAACCAAGTAATTAACACTGTAAGGACCCAATTCAAATATATGTATGTATGTGTTGAGGGAAACTATTTCGAGAGAAAATTTCAAAATATTGTCGGTTAGGTAGTCGGCTAGTCCTCCAATAATTGAAGGTATTGTTCTCAACGAGGGTTTTGTCTCTCATACTCTACTAAGAGCTAGTGTGCCGCAACAGGCTGCTCGGTGGGGTTGGTTCACATTGCCGGGAACAATTCAATTGGTGGTGGACTTGCAAGACTTTGTGAACCAAGATCATTGGGCAGTCACTTATGGCACGCTAGCTCTCAAAAGAGTATGAGAAACAAAACTCATTTACGCCTCCAGGAACGCCTCAATTGGTGGATCTATAAGATTCTGTGAACCAAACCTATCGGACAGCCGCTCACAGCATGTTGGCTCTTGATAAAATATGAGTGACAAAACTCTCATCAAGAAACAATATTTGACATTATTAGGAGATTAATTGATTTGACGGACGACATTTTATAGATTTCTCACATATGAATCTACCCACTCTTTGTAGATTAATGATAATTTTTAATACAATGGAATGCAGGGAATGGTGAAAAAGATTTACAAGGTCATTGAAGGGAAAAGGTCTAGTTTGAAGCTAATGCCTCAAAGTCCCACGTGTGATTGAAGCTGCTCTGCTTTGCAAGGAAATTGCTAAATACTGCTGAAGATTTACCAGATAAGTGCTGAGAGAGCAGGGAATTATAATGTTTGATTTTTTTATTTTTTTTTTTTTGATAAAGGAGAAAACAAACAAAAATAAGTTTTGGTTTGTAATTGTGTGCAATTCTTTTTCTTTCTTTTCTTTTTTCTTTTGGGTGTATTTTTACTATGGGTAATTGATATTGTTTAACGAGGATGCTTTTTCAATTATTAGTATTGATTTTTTTTTTTTAAATAGATGCTCATTAAAAATATATAAAATTGTTGAGTGTTGTTTCATATCTCCTATCAGGTGGTTTAATTTTGTGTATTTATATGATACGGTTACTCTTCATAGATGTGACATACTAAGTAGGTTTTTATGCATAATGATACATACCCTAGCTTAGGGTTAACATGTATATACTTAAAGTGAGTTCGTATAATGTGTAGGTGAACCCATATTATGCGTCTCCTCTAGTGTTCACTCATGTGCAAGCACTACAAATGTGCAAACCCATACAGAAAACAAACCGAGACCCGATAAATTAGCAGGTCAGTGAATTAAAAATAATAAATATCATAACAAAAATTCTATTATAAAAGTCAACAAATAATATGTAGGTTACTTGAAAGAAAAATAACTTGTAACTTTTAATAAATATTTTGTAAAATTTCAATGAATACAAAATAGTATCTCTACCCATATGAAAATGTTTAGGTTACGAGAGTAATGTACGACAAATAATGATAATTGCAATGTCAAAATTGTACAATTTGATTAAATTATTCCTATAGAAGGCTATAATTACACTTGAAAATGGTGGTCAAATAATTAGTCGGATAACTATTAGGATTTGAAGCATATTTTAATTCCTTAATCAATTTCTTTATCTATAAATAATAGATGAATTGAATCTCCGAATTCTAATTTCATCGTTTTTAGTTTTCATATTTTTTTTAAAATCTCAATTTTTGAGTAAATATAATTGTTAAATTCATTAAATTAAATTTTATTATTTTGATAATTTTATGTCAACTTATTATTTCCATATATAACACTCACAAAATGCCACATTATTTTAGTTAATTTGTTTAGTAACTACAGTTTAAGTCAAGATTAAAAATTCAAAACCCGCAAAGTATAAAGATTAAAAATAATCATATCAGAGAACTTAAACTATATCCACAATTTACCCATAGTACATGACTAATAGCATAATTTGACCTAACAAATTTAAGCTATAGTCAAGAATAAAATTTCAAAATTTAAAAGATATAGAGATTAAAATTGGCCAATATAAAACCAAATTTTACAACAATTCCTATTATCAATTATGATTTATTTTATATAAAAAATCAATAAACATAATCAGATTAATAACGAATTTATTTGTGTACATCAAACTTTCAATTCAATCCTATTATATAATTGTAATGGCCCATTTTTGCCCGGGCCCTAAATAAAAAAGAAGAAGAAATGAATATAAATAATAATAATAGTCCCCAAAGTCCAATTACAAAAGAGGCCTAAATGGCTCAAAATAAATTAAAACCCTAATGGCCTAAAAACTAAACTATTTTCAGCAAAAAAAAAAAAAAGAAGGTAAAAAACCCTAGTCGCCGTCGCTCCTCCACGTGCCGCGTCAGCACGCCCACCGCCTGAGGTCTGCCTCTCTTGCACCAAAACCGCAAAACGCTGGAGTCTCCGCCTCCTGACTTTGCCTGCAAGAACAAAAAAGAAACAAAAGCAAGCAAATAGCAGAGAAGCAGCAAAAATAGTAGTGAAAAAAGCATAAAAAATTTGTATCTATTTGGCTATAAAAACCACGAAATTATCAATGTAATTTTGGACACACACAGAAAATCGAATACAAAAAATTACAAAAGGTGATTACTTTCGTTTTATTTCTATTATATTTAAATATAATATATATATAAAAGGGGAAAAGAGGAAGAGAAACTCGCCTAAGACGCTTCGTCTCCCCGTCGTTGGAGGTCTCCTTCGGTGCGAAAATCGGGATCTTCTTTTTTTTTAAAAAAAAAAAAGAAAAAAGGGGGTTTTTTGAGTTTTCGGCCATCGTGATGGATAGCGGCACACACACGGTGTTAGCGCCACATGATGGCCCACACTACCGAGCCATGGCACGAAAAGGGAGGCGAGAGAGAATCTAAGAGAGTTCTCAGAAATTTTTGAAAAAAAGTGAGGGGAAGAGTTTTTTTTTCCTGATTTTTTTTTCTATTTATATGGGGGCCTAAACGGTGTCGTTTTGGATTTAAGTTTCAGTTGCCAAAACGACGTCGTTTTGCTCAAAACCCGAAACCTGACCCGATTTCAAGCCAAGATCCGCGTGTTTTTCCCTCAAAAGGATATTTATGCGGTCAGTCCTTCCGCTTTTTCACCTATTTTTGATTTAATCCTATTTCTTTTTTTTCTTTTTTAATTTTACCTTGCAATTTTGATTTTCTTTCATTTCAGTCCATCATGAAACAACACATTTATAGGGCTGGGAATAATTTCTCATTTAGCCCTCACCCCTTTACGAGTGTTACATTTGGACCCTAATTCCTTCTTTTTTATTTTTTTTAAATCTGGCCATTTAATTTTATTTTAGTTTTGATTCAGTCCTTATTTATTTATTTGTCTATTATAATTTAGACCCGCGATTTTGTTTTAATTTCGATTTAACCCTTATTTATTTATTTTCAACTCTTTATAGATTTTATTATTTATTTATTTATCTATTTATTTTTTTATATCCTTTTTATACATTTAAAGATTATAGTGTTTATATTTTCTTTATTTATGCTTTTTTTTACCCGTATTATGTTTATCTTATCATTCTTATTATTTTTATTTATTTATTTATCCATCTATTTAATTACTTGTTTTTTTTATCTTTAAAAACAAGGTTGTTATATTTTTATTTGTACATTTTTATTCATTCATTATCATTATTTTTATAATATTACTTTTTTTTATCTTATTTCTACTACTTTGTTATTTCTTTTATCATTCTCGCATTATTTATGTTTATAATCGTCATAAAACATAAATCATTTTTATTTTTTTAATTTTTTATTTATTTTTATCACTTTATTTAATTATATTATGGATCAATATTCTTATTATTGTTATAGTTATATTGATATTGTCATAGCATTTCTTTATTCACTTGTTATGTGTCATTCTAATATTCTATCCGTGTAGCTATTTTCAAATTACTACATCATGCATTATGCTTAAATGTAATTAGTTGTTTTTATATTATACTTTAAATAAGATAAATACACATCATTTAAATATTACACTTATAATTATTCAAAACAAATTTTCAAAAAATAGGCAATATTCGGTATTTGGGAGATTCGAGAAATCGTACCCTAACTTACGGGGTTTCGATTTTCTCGTTGAACTTGAATAACCGAATATCCTTTCAAAATTAAAATACATGAGATTTAAACAAAAAAACAAAAGGCAAGCTTATTCTCAAAGGTTCAAGGTGTCGTGTCCTAACTTACAGGATGTGACATTTTGTTATCTCGAGATGAGAGGGTCTTTAACGTTTATTTCGATTTATTGAAGCAATTTGTGAGCAAAATTAACATCAATACAAAGAGGGATCGTACTTTTAAATTATTTTCAAGTTTTCAACTTTCGACACTAAGACACGAAGTAGTCAATTAGGTATCAATTTTGGGCGTAACGAGAGTGCTAATCCTTCCTCATGCGTAACCGACTCCCGAACCCGTTTTCTGAACTTTGTAGACCAAAAATAGTTGTTTCAAATCAAACATGTTATTAAAAACGATCAAATTATGAGGTGGTCATATCACACCTCATAAAAAAAATCAGTGGCGACTTCTATTTTTTTTAAAAAATAAAAGTCGATTTAAAAAAAATAATTTTGAAAATAATTATAATAAAATATAGAATAATCCGATCCGAAATCTTACCCAAAATATTTGTGGTTTAAATAGCCCCAAATATTTCATTTGAAAGGGACTTCTTTCTCTCATATCCTAAACCAAAACACTTTTCCCTTTTTTTTTTCTTCATTACCGTTGATACTCTTTATCAACAAATCATGTGGAATTTGTGGCAACCAAAAAAAAGGATGGGAAGGGTCATGGATACAAAAAAATAAAGTAAAAAAAAGCTGTCTTTTTGTTTTAAAATTTGTTTTTTCCATGGTTTGGTTTGGTCTTAACTCTTAAGTGACCAGTTCTCACGAGCAGACTCACATTTTGTGAAGAAATATGATGTGATAAAGGAAGCTTCTCTTTGCTTACTTGCTATTTCATGAGCCACCAATCACCATCACAACCAAAAGTGTGTTGAGTGGGGTCGAGTTGTTTTTGAGTTAAATTTTTTTTTTTTAAGGATTGTTAGTGCAAGAAGTGATAACAGAAGTTTAGGGTGATTTCCCGTAAAAGTATCATGGAAGCTCTTATATTAGGAGTTAGAATATATTTGTTCTTTTTACTCAAACAATGGGCAAATTAGTTTTTATACATTAAATTAAAGAATAAATTTATCTTTTCTATTAAAAATTTCATTTATTTTTACTGTTAAAAACTAGGGTGGTAGACGTACAAAGACCAATTTTTAACAGTAAAAATAGATAAAATTTTTAAGAATGAGTAGATTACTTATTGATTTGACGTACAAAGATTAATTTGTCCATTTTATTATTAAATGGTGCAAAATACAATCTAACTCTTAATATAAGAGTTTCCGTGATAACTTTTACCAATAATTTGTGTCTAATAGTGTTAAAAACCACTTAATTATTTTCGGATTGAGGTTTCTTTTGATGTTAATTGAAGGGGGAATTTTATAAAGAATATCAAAATCGTTGGGGGCTCATTTGGAGAGTACTCTAATAAGTAAGTTAAAAGATTGAGTTCTAGGAACCTTGTAGGATGCGATAGAATGTGATTTAATGGGGCTTGGTTTTGATTTGACTAAGCCTAAAGAGTTAATCACTGGAGTTAACACTCATTCTCTAACATTTTTGGTTGAGCAATTTTGTTCTAAGCTTCACTGGATCTCGTTTCTTGATTTTCAAATTACAAAATCTTTAGAACTTAACTGTTTTGCTCAATTTTGGAACAAAATAATCTCTTAATTGATCTCGAACTTCCTTGTTATTACCATACACAAATAATCCAAAATGAGTTGTTTAGACAATGAGTCAAGAAAGATTGGGGTGACCAAAGGTCCAAATGTGCCCACCACATTGCAAAATCCCCATTTCCCAACTCAATTACACATAAAATTTAAGGACTTCCTAGTTTCCATTAAAAAAACCCCTTAAATTGGTTTTATATTGCTAGATCAAGTGATCAAAATAAGTGTTCCAACTTAAAGCCTTCATTCTCTACCTCAATTGTCCAAAGCAACCGACAGACATTTCTATCTTCATTAGTATCCTTATCATTATCAGTATCACTTGAGTCTCTATTTCTTTTTATCCATGGTGAGAAACTTGGTGCATTATTGATTTAGTTAAAATATGTAGTAATTACTTTTATTTTTAGGAATTTCATTTTTTATTTTTTTAAAATTTATGTTCAATTATTAACTATATTAAAATTATTTTATTAAATTTCTTGTTTTGATAATTTAAAATTTTAAAAAAAACCTGACATGATAGCCATATAATGAATATATGATACTACAATGAACTTAATTTCAACAAAAAAAAATGAGGTCACTAGGCTTGCATTTTAAAATAAAATATGGTGAGATTAAATATTTTAAAATAAAAATAGAGCGATTAAATTTTAAATATATAAAGAGAATAAAAATTGGAAGGATATTTTAACATGTTTGTTACCCTTTGTCAATTTTTTTATTTAAATTTATTTTTTAAGATTAATATTTTTAATTTTAGATTTTTGAAATATTAAGCGGACTTTTGAACTTTATTAGACAAATCTATTCACCTGCTATAACCAAGCTTAATATTGTAACTTTGTTTAGAAAATAGTAAATTTTGATTGTAAGCAAAGAATATTGGATGAGTGATTGTAACATTTAGGGTTGATTATTAGGTTGCGATTATTCAACATTGTAAGGGTGGATTGAACTTTAGCCAATAGATAATTTGAATCGGTATTTGAAGTTTGTTAACAAGGCTCGATAGAGTAAGATTGTTATTTGAATTTTGTTAACAAATATTGTGTATCGATTTATCTCTTTGCCTTACTCTCTTTTTGAATTTGTTAGCTACACTCTCTTGTTCTAAGTTGTATTGCAACATTAGTTAGGACAACAAATTGAAATAACTAGTAAATAGATTCCTTTTCAAATCTTCGATTATAAATAATATAAACTGATCACAAATGAAGTGACAAAATACTTATATTTAACTCTTGAATTAACATCAATCTTAAGTTTAATCATCAAACAATTCCTATTTAAAACTATCAACAAACATAAATAAAATCATAAAATTTGAGATTTGTGACACAACCCTAAACTACCTAGTATTTAATACCCTAGGTTGTAAAATAATTCAAAATGTAACACATATTTTTTAACAATCTCATTATAGATTCTGATTATATCTGCTCTTTTTAACACAATACTTATAACTATTGTCGATACCATTTTTTTTGAAAAAACGGGGTCGACTTTGATTTTGAAAACGAAAAAAAACGGGAGTCGCCACCAATCTTTTTTTTGATGAGGTGTGATCGGGTCACCTCGCAATTTGATCATTTTAACAAAAAATTTGATTTATTAAAACGACGATTTTGGTCTAGAAATTAAAAAAAAAAGGTTCGGGAGTCGGTTACGTACGAGGAAGGATTAGCATCCTCGTAACGCCCAAAATTTGTACCTAGTTGATTAATTAATGTCTTAGTGTTGAAAATTAAAAATTTGGAGAAATTTTAAAATACGATCCTTTGTTAAAACATTGCTTAATTGAAACTTTTTTTGAGAAGAGGGCATATATCACATTAATCGAGAATAAAGAATTACGTCCCGTAAGTTAGGACACAATATCTTAAATCCCCGAAACGAGAATAAATACCGAATTTTTTTTTTTATTTTGCAAGATGTTTGATTATCTCGGTTTTAGAAAGAAATCATGTTCTGTAAGTTAGAACATGATCTTTTCATAATTCCCGAGATTATTTAAAAAGATCACATTTTTTTTAAAAAAGTCTGTTTATCCGGATTTATCGAGAAAATTGAAACCCCGTAAGTTAGGGAACGACCTTTCGGATCTCGAAACAAGGAGTATCGATTACCTTAAAAACAAAATTTAATGTGTCGGGTAAGATGTAACACAATTAAGTAGCAAAAAATAAATTGTGGTGCTAACATGCATAACAGGATAAATATTAATGCGCTAATGTGAAAGGTAATAACAAGGACAAAAATAAAATGAAATAAAGAAATAAAACAAACAAGCTATAAAAAGAAAAATAATAGGTAAAACTAAAAAAAAAAGAATAATAAAACCTAACAGTAAACCAATAAATAAATAAATACTATGTAAAATGGTTTTAAAAAAAATAATGATAATAATATAAAGAATAATAATAATACATTAATAATAATAATAATAATAATAGTAAAGACAATAATAATAATAAATAATAATAATAAAATTAATTAATTTAATAATAAAGTAGCCAAAATAACCAAAAAGGACTAAAATTGAACTTAAAACAGAAATTTGGGGCAAATCTGTAATAAAAATAAGTCGAATGACCGAATTGAAATGCGAGAATAACAAGGAGGGATTAAAAGGAAAATTCTCCCTTCTCCTCCAAAACGCACAGCATCAATAAAGACCAAATTGAAAATCAAAATAGATTATAGGGTAAAATTAAAAATAAAATAAACTTAATTGTAAAATAATAAAAAACGGAAGGGTAGAATGCGAAAATATCCCATGCGCCAAAAACACGCGGATCTTAGGCGGTCTTCGGTCGGGTCGGATCAGGTCATGCAAAACGACGTCGTTTTGGGTGTTTGAGGCCAGTCCCAAAACGACATCGTTTTAGGGGCCTATATAAGTCAGAAAAAATTTTAAAAAAATCAATTTCACCTTCACTTCAAAAAAAAAATCAGAAAAATACTCTCTCCCCTCTCTCTCTCAACCCTTAGGTCGGTTGGATCTCCGACCATGGATCTGGCACCGTCCGCAGCCGTCAGCACCGCCGTACACGACGGCTAGAGCTAAAAAAGGTAATTTTTTTTCTTTTTTATTTTTGATATATATATATAAACAGTTTTTTAAAAGGAAAAATAAAGAGAAAAAATAAAAATAAAAATAAGAACATCGACCTTTGTCCGTTTGCCTTATTTTTTTTATCTATTTTGTTATTATTTGTTGTACTCGAGTATTTGTGTTTGTATGTTTTGCTCTTTAAGCATTCGAAATCTCTGTTGTTTGTATTAAAAAAAATGTCCGAGAGACCAAAAATACAAAGATGATTCGGGCTTTTATAGCCAAAAATGCTACTGTTTATTGCGTGTTTTTCTTTCCTTGCAGGAGCAGTTGGGCGGTGGAGCAGATAGTGGCAGTGGCAGAGGAGTGGTTGATGCTAGGGCGACGGTGGCAGAGGGTCAGACACCTTAGGTGCGGTGCACCTAGGGTTTGCAATTCTTGTTTTTTTTTCTGTTTTAGGTTTGGTGTAACACTTCTAACCCGTATCTATCACCGGACTAAGGTTAAGAGGCATTACCGGACATATTGGAACATTTTATACTCATTTCACCACATCAATCATACAACATCATTTCACAATAATTCATACTCACATAGTCCCTTTAGAAGGTCTACGAGACCTTGAACATACTTTAGAGAAGGTTTGGGACTAAACCGATCTCATACGGAAACTTTGCGGAACTTAGAAATTTTTTTTTGAAAAACAGGGCACAGACCCATGTGGCTAGGCCGTGTGCCTCACACGACCATGCCTTGGACCATGTCTCAGCCCGTGTGCAAAATTGACTTGGATCACACGGCCTGTCACATGACCGTGTGTTTGGCCGGTGTGCAAGTCTGACTTGCTTCGAATTAAGACAGTGAAGGACACAGTCAGGATACAGGCCCGTGTGCTCAACCGTGTGGGCAACTATAGGCTATTTGCAAGGCCAAATTGCCACCCATTTTGGGTCATACATATAAGCATCACATCAAACAAATATCAATTCATGTCCTTAAGGTAACTAAACATACCAAATTATGCACAACTTGAACCATAACAACATCATTCATTTCTATATACAATTCAAACTCAAACATACCAATTCAAAATACCAACCTCACATAAAAAACATGTGATTCATACATCATATAAATCCATTTAAATTCCCAAAATCAACCATGAAACTTACCAAAATTGACCATCTTTTTTGGCCATTCATGAGCACATCAAAACATGCCAACTTTTACATCACATAGCATGGACTAAATTCACCCATAATCACATTCGTTAACAAGCCATATCACATGGCTATATATATACTTTTCAAAACATAATCAAAGTTCTCTAGTATACATGCCATACTTCAATATGTACATTTTCAAAAGGCACCAAAATATAGTTTGATAGTGTGGTGATGATCCTCGACGATCCCCGAGCTTCAGTAGCTTTAATAATCTATAAAACAATGCAAATCACACAAAGTAAGCTTTCAAAAGCTTAGTAAGCCATATACAAATAAACTTATCATATAAGACAATTATAAACCATTTCATACATATGGTTCATGACATAACACAATCACAAGTCATATACCTCTTATATCTCAATTGATCATGTTCACTTGCTCATAATCACATATCATGTAATGTAGCTCACATATCAAATGATCATATTCATACATACCTTTCATTGCCAAAGTTCATATTAATACATACGTACCGGAATTCGGATGCACATTCGTATACTCATTCTTTTTTTGGAATGCCCGTTGAACCATTTAGAATCAAATAGGATACTCAGATAGCTCGGAAAGCACGTACAATGCCAACGTCCCAGACGTGGTCTTACATGTAATCAGTATCAATGCCACTGTCCCAGACAGGGTCTTACACGAAACCAAATACGATACCGATGTCCCAGACATGGTCTTACACGTAAATAACAAATTGATGTCAACGTCCCAGACGTGGTCTTACACAATAACACATATCAGAATCCTATGTCATGACATACGTATCCTAACTACTTCCTAAGGTTCGTATGAGACTTTTCGGACATCATCACATTATCAAAACTTTTCCGGATTTCACATTTTTAGCTCAATTAGCCATATATCACAATTCATTCTCTTATAAGCAATAATAATTCAATTTAAACATATATATTTGTATATCGACTTACCTCGTACTGGAAAGAACGGAAACGAATGGCTATTCAACTACTTTCGATTTCCCCCGATCTAATTCTGTTTTCTTTGGTTTATGATCTAATAAATCATGCAAGTACCGAACTTAATGAAGTTTCAATGGCTGTTTCTTTTCTCTATATTTGGCGCAAAAAGATGATAAAAATTTCCACTATATTATTTTGTTTTATTATAATGAACTTATTAACATAATTATCATATTAACCTTTATAATTATCCTTAATAATCCACTAACTGATGTCTAACCATGTCATTTCATGGATTCAATAGTCCATTTACAACATAAGGATCTCACATTTAAAGAAACACATCAATTCGGCACATCAATTTGACACTTAATCAAATAGAAGGCCACTTTTACATTTTCTACGATTTAGTCCTTTTTAAGAAATCAGTACACAAACGATAAAATTTAATCACAAAAATTTCACACATATCAATTCACATATTACAAGCACGGAAAATAATATGAAAATATTTTTCTGACTCAGATTTGTGGTCCCGAAATCACTATTTCGACTAGGGTATAAATCGGCCTGTTACATTTGGGCTGTATTGGGCTAGGGTTTTTATTATTTGGGCCTTGTTTTGTCGGGTTTGGTTTAGTTGTTGGTTTAGTTTGGTTTTGGGTGTAATAGGGTTGTATTGGGTTTAATTGGGTTGGTTGTTTAGTTTGGGGTCTTATTGGACCCTGGGCTCAATTGGCTTATACAGCTGCCCCTCTTTGCTCATTGTCGTGTAATGGGAATGGAGCAAAGACTTTTAAGAAAAACCAATTTTGCCCGGTCTCGCCGAGTCTCGATTTCTCTAGTGTTTCTCTTTTTCAAGTAGTTTCGTTCCAGTCCGCTGCATCTTGTTGCTTTGATCTACTCCACCGCCACTTCAGATAATAAGACTTTATAGCTTCAATCCACTCCGATGCAACCTTAGGAGATGAGATTTTTAATAATAGTAGATTTAATCCCACCTACTGCAACTTCAGAGGTATAGGATTTGTCGCTTTAATCCGCTCCACTGCAACTTTAGGGAGATAGGATTAGTAGCTTCAATCTGCTCCACTGCAACTTCAGGGAGATAAGGTTTGTAACTTGTAGCTTCAATCTGTTCCACTGCAACTTCAGGGAAATAAGATTCGCTTTCTTCAGTCTGCTCCTTCTGCAACTTCAGGGAGATAAGACTCGCAACTTGTAGCTTCAATCTGTTCCACTGCAACTTCAGGGAAATAAGATTGGTGGCTTCAATCTGCTCCACTACAACTTCAGGAAGATAAAATCTGTCATAATATGTAGCTTCAATCTGTTCCGCTGTAATGCCAGGGGAATAAGATTCACTGTCTTCAGTCTGCTCCGCTTCAACTTCAAGGAGATAAGGCTGGTAGCTTCAATCTGCTCCACTGCAACTTCAGGAAGATAAGATCCGCCATAATTTGTAGCTTTAATCTGTTCAACTGCAACGCTGGGGAGATAAGATTCGCTGTCTTCAGTTTGCTCCGCTGCAACTTTAGGGAGATAAGGATGGTGGCTTCAATCTGCTCCACTGCAACTTTAGGAAGATAAGATCTGCCATAATTTTTAGCTTTAGTCTGTTCCACTGCAACGCTAGGGAAATATGATTCACTGTCTTCAGTCTGCTCCACTGCAACTTTAGGGAGATAAGGCTGGTGGCTTCAATCTGCTCCACTGCAACTTTAGAAAGATAATATTCGCCATAATGACTTCAATCTATCCCACTACAACTTCAGGGGTATGGGATTTGTAACTCCATTGATCTATTACACCATTATCTGGATAACATGACTTGTAAAATTTATTTCATGGGCCTACGCTTATGCCAAATGATTAGGATGTCATGATCAAAATGAATCAAATGCTCCTAACTAGATATGTATTAATGATATTTGCATGAATGCAGAATGTCATGAGAATGATCCCTTTTCAATGTTTGGGTTGTCATTGCTCATTGTTCATCAAGGTTCTATCACTGACGCAATATCCTGTCTTCTTGTTCAGCTGATATCTTTGACAGAAAACCCGAAGAAATAGTCACAATTTAGACTCTTCTTTCTCAAATATTTCCAACCCTTAGGTTTGGTGAGTTCTAAATAATAGTCTTGTTTCAGGTTCTTGTACTATTTAGAAGCTTCCAGAGTGATATACAGAACTCCTTTTGTGAAAGTATTATTAGTCCATTAATCGTTATTTCAATACAAATGCTTGAAAAAGATCATAATGATGGACGAAACTGAAATTTATCAAGAACAAAATTTGAAAAGAATGGATTAATCAAAGAAAGCAAACATTGTTGGAATAAAAAATAGGTGAGAGAAAAAATAGATGCCTTAGATATCGCAGCCTGAGCTTCTCTGTACGAACTTCTTGAGGACCATTTTAAGCTCAACATGTATTTAGGAGATCTAGAGTACTTTGTTGATGCCCCAAGACGTAGCATCCCCCTCCTTATTAATTTAGGCATAGCAAGACTACCGCATGCCCCACCTTCGATCAAAATTTGAATTTCCCTTTTCTGGGTTTTCAATTCAAAACCCATTTGGTCTCAAGGCACCCTTTGCGGGCTTTCGCCTTGGCCTCTCCTTTTTTTTTTCTTCTTTTTTTTCTTCTTTTCTTTTTAAGTGAAGTATTTCTTGACTGAATCTGAATTAACAGGATTAGGCAAGTTCTTGCTATCCATCTCGGTTAATATCAGCGCTACTCTAGAAAAGGATTTCTTTACCACATAAGGTCCTTCTCAGTTTGGCATCCATTTTCCTCTGAAGTCCTTTTGCATGGGAAGAATCTTATTCAATACCAAGTCTCCCTCATGGAATTCTCTATGCTGAACCTTTTTGTTGTAAGCTCGCATCATTCACTTTTGGTACATTTGACTATGACAGATAGCTTTCAACCTTTTCTCTTCAATCAAATTTAACTGATCATATCGAGCTTGGATCCATTCTGCTTTATCCAACTTCAGCTCTGACAAGACTCGAAGGGAAGGAATCTCAAATTCGATTGGTAAAACTGCCTTCATTCCATAGACCAATGAGAAAGGAGTTGACCCGGTAGAGGTCTTGACCGATGTTTGATAAGAATAGAGAGTAAATGGTAACTTCTCATACCGATCTCTATAAGTCTCAGTCATTTTTCCCACAATCTTCTTGATATTCTTATTAGCCACCTCAATTGTACCATTCATTTTTGGGCGATATGGTGACGAGTTGTGGTGTTTAATTTTAAACTGATTGCAGACCTCTGCTATCGTACTGTTGTTCAAATTCAATGCATTATCCGATATGATCCTTTCTGGCATTCCATACTGGTATATGATCTCTTTTTTTAAGAACTTGCTAACTGTCGACTTGGTGACATTGGCATATGAAACCGCCTCTACCCACTTGGTGAAGTAATCGATGACCACAAAAATGAATCGATACTCGTTAGAGGCTTTTGGCGAGATTGGCCCAATGACATCCATACCACACATAGAGAGAGTCTATAGAGAAGTCATAACATGAAGAGAAGAAGGAGGCACATGAATCTTATCTCTATAAATTTGGCATTTATGGCATTTCTTTGTATAACTGATGCAATCCCCTTCCATGGTGGACCAGTAGTACCCGAATATCATGATTTACTTCGTCATTGTAAAACTATCAGCATGTGTTCCTCAGACCACCTTATGGACTTCTTCCAAGATTTTTTTAGCCTCAACAGCGTCTACACATCTTAGTAGTACTTGATCATTTCCTCTTTTATATAGGATCTCTCCGTCTAAGACATAGTAACTGGCCGGCCTTCTCAATGTTTTTTTGTCATTCTTGGTTGCTTGGTCAGGGTATTCACGATTCTTCACGTATCGCAGTGTTTGTCGATATTGTAGCAATGAGTCAGAGCATCATAAATACTCATTTGGATAAGTTTCACATCCTCCTGTTTGTTTATTTTTACCGTGGAAGCCAAAGTAGCTAAGGCATCAGCCATCTGATTTTCGTCTTGCGGGAGGTAACAAAAAGTGATATTGTCGAACACCTCGATTAATTCTAGGACCAATCTTTTATAGTCAATCAGCTTGGGATCTCTGGTCTCTCATTCCTCTTTTAGTTGATAGATCACTAGTGTAGAATCTCCATATACCTCTAACACTTTGATCATGCATTCTATGGCTGCATGAATCCCCATGATACATGTTTCGTATTCGGCCATATTGTTTGTACAATCAAAATCCAATTTGCAAGTAAATGGATAATGATATCCGGTTGGGGATACCAAGACTACCCCAATTCTATTACCAACAATGTTTGATGCTCCATCGAAGTTTAGTTTCCAAGGACAATCTTCTGGAGTGTCTTCTTTAGTATTTGCCACATAATCTTCTAGAGCTCTACTGGCTAGAAAATCTGCTATTACGCTTCCTTTTACTACTTTCTGGTTCACATAAACTATATCAAATTCGAAAAGTAGAATTTGTCACCTAGCCATTCTTCCATTCAAAGCATTCAACTCCATTATGTACTTTAGTGGGTCTAGTCTCGAGATTAGCCAAGTGGTATGGTACAACATGTACTGTCTCAGTCTCCAAGTTGTCTAGATTAAGGCGCAACATAACTTTTCAATTGGCGAGTATTTCATTTCACACTCGGTGAATTTCTTACTTAGGTAGTATATCGCCCTTTCTTTCTTTCCTAACTCATCATGTTGGCCAAACACACATTCCATAGAATTATCAAATACTGTCAAATACAGAATCAATGGCTTATCTGGACTAAGTGGCGTCAGTACTAAGACATTGGGCAAGTATTGTTTAACCTTGTCAAAAGTTTTTTTGGCATTCATCATCCCATACACCTGGATTGTGTTTCTTAAGAAGACAGAATATGGAATACGGGGTCACATTTCTCAGTTAGTTGTGAAATAAACCGGGCAATGTAATTTAGTTTTCCTAGGAAACCTCGAACTTCTTTTTGAGTGCGCGGCAGAGGTAATTCTTGTATAGCCTTAACATTTCTCAATCCCCTTTTCACTGACTACAATCCTAGTAGTTTTCCTGACCTAGCCCCGAAGGTGCGCTTTGCGGGATTGAGTTTTAGTTGGAATTTTCTCAATCTCAAAAGTAACTTCTTCAAGACTTGCACATGTTCCTCTTCTATTTAGGATTTAGCGATCATATCGTCGACATAAACTTCAATTTCTTTGTGCATAATATCATGGAACAGGGTTACCATGGCTCTCTGATATGTCGCTCCCGCATTTTCAGTCCAAATGGCATCACCTTGTAGCAAAACGTTCCCCACATGGTTACAAATATGGTCTTATCCATGTCCTCAGGATGCATCTTTATCTGGTTGTATCCTGAGAAGCCAACCATGAAGGAGAATAATGAGTAGCCTGTCGTGTTATCTACTAAGGTGCCGATGTAAGGTAATGGGAAATTATCTTTTGGGCTGGCATTGTTTAAGTTTCTGTAGTCTACATACATTCGTACTTTTCCATCTTTTTTAGGGACGGGGATAATATTGGCTACCCATTCTGAGTATTTAACCACTTGTAGGAAACCAGCGTCAAATTGCTTCTTGACCTCTTCTTTTATTTTCAGCAGAACATCTGGCCTCATCTTTCGAAGCTTCTGTTGGACTGGCTTGCACTTTTCTTTTATGGGTAGTCGGTGTACCACGATATCAGTATTTAGATTGGGCGTATCTTAATACGACCATGCAAAGACATCTTTGAACTCTTGGAGTAACTCAATGAGGTCTCGCTTTGTCTCTGCGGTAATGCAAGCTCCGATCTTCACTTCTTTCTTTTCTTGTCTATCTCCCAAGTTAACAATTTCCACTAACTCTTTGTGAGGTAAGATCTGTTTCTTTTCTTGTTCTACCATTCTTAACAAATTTGGAGACAAGTTACAATCTCTGTCAGCTTCAAAGTCCTGAGATCCCTCTAAACACATATCTTGCTCAAAAAGAGATTTTGGGTCAATAGCAATGTCGCTCATGTCGTTGATATTTGGAGACCTGTTGTAGGCACGAAGGAATATCTAAAGAATAAATGAATCTAAGAATAGTTATTTATGTGGTATGAATATGAATGAAATGAAAGAATAAAAGAATATTTGCTCAAAGTGAGACATAAAAATGTATTTTTTATTAAAATAAAAATGTTGGACATGAGCCTACTTCACAAAAAGATTCTTATTGCTTCTAGGCTTAAAGCAACAAGCGTGTTTTAAATATTACTCTAAATCAGCTCTAAAGACTATAGGAATCTTTTACGCAGTCCAATTGTTCAGAACACTTCCAGGCTCATAAGGGCAAATGCTTGATAAATTTTCTCTTTCAATTCCTTCTTCGGATATAGCATTGATACTCCAATTTCTGAACATTTCTTTCGAGGCTTCAGTATATTCAAAGAATTCTAGTTCCTTATTATCCATCAGGTCTTGCACCAAGGCTCTGAATTCACTGCAGTTTTGAATCTTGTGACCCTCTTCATCATGGAACTCACAGTATTTCCTTACTTCTCCGGGTTTTTCCCCTAAATCTTGTGTGATTAATCCTTCTTCTACCATTTCCTTCCAAACCCCTCTCAGTGAGGTTTTCACTTCTGCTATATTCATCTTGATTCTCTTCCCCACATTCTCGATTATCACGTTTACCCCTTTGTTAGAATGGTTGGGTAACGGGTTTTCTGCACCAAATGGATCATCGAATTTCATAATACCCAATTTGATGAGTTTTTCGATTATCTTTTTGAAAACGATGCAGATCTCGGTCGAGTGTCTTGTGATTCCCACGTGGTACTCGCATTGGGCATTCGCGTCGTACCATTTGAGGTATAGGGGCTGCATAGGTTTTAGGTAGAAAGGGGATACTACACGTGCATCAAACAAACTTTGGTACAACTCCCTATACGTGATTGGGATGGGCGTGAACCGTAGTTTTTTTGAGTTCGGTATTGGATTAGGTTCTTACCTTGGGGGATCTGATGGCTAGTAGTTGCCATCCTTGGCTGGCTTATGCTAATCGGCTTTAAATAGCCCTTGTTATACATACTCGCATTATTCACCTCATTTTTCCTCTTCCTTATGGCCTTTAAAGTATTGATTTGGGAGCTCCTCTCTCACCTTTTCTGTTTGTAACGATCTTCAAATTGTTTTAGGAGCTCCACTCTCGCCTTTATTGTTTCCGCTAGATCATCCAGATCAAGGACAACTGGATTGATTGGATTATCCCCCGGACTAAAGCCTGAACCCGTCGGGAAGTTCAACGGTATCGAGGTACCGGTCTAATATTAGGGTCTGATGTTAACGGACAACCTTTGTGGATACGCGTCTGGTTGTGCTTGGGTGTTTGATGGGGTAAAGCCTTTATGATAAGTAGGGTCCTCGTTATCATCCCCGGAATTGACTGATAACATGTTAATTTGCATGATTTATTGTGCTTAATTTGGTTTATTTCTGAATCAATCCTTTCTAAATTAGTGTTTTTATGATTTAAATCTTGTCAGGGATGCAATTGGTCAAAAGCAAACTAAAAATGGCCAAATTGAAAGACAATCATTGAAATGGGGCCAAATAAAAAAGATGAAGGAAGCCAAGGACACATCAAATATTTTGACTTTGTAAAAGCCAAAAATAGGAAAATCTTATTTTAGTTTATTTTATTTATTTATATTTTATTTTAGATTTTATATTAAATTAGTTTAGGCTATTTTTAGTAAACCCCATGCATATAAATAGGGCCTTTCTGTTCTTAGGAAATCATCAATTAATTCTTTTCCTACTTCAATTTGGAGTTGAATTATCCTCTTTGTCTTTTTCTACTTCAATTTGGAATTGAATTACTCTCCTTTTTCTCTTTCAATTTGACGTGGGAATTTTGTTCGTTTCATTTCAATTTCTTTGTTCTTTCTAAATTCGTCCAATTGTTTTCCAAGCCCTTTTATTTCCCAATTTCTTCCATTATCATACAAAATTCAATCACCTTCCACAACTTACAAGCGTGAATAAATCCATGCTACACTAAATTATATCTTAGCCTTAGGCCGGTACTCTTTCCGGTTGGGAATCGTAAGATTCATATTCGCACAAAAATCCTTCCAATTGATATTCACCTTTTTTTGTAAATATTGGGATAGCACAAATCATCCCTTAAGGTTGAATTCGATTCCAAGTCAAAGTGCACATTGGGTTGGAGTTGTGTTTACTGACAATTGAGGACTCAAGTCGGTCGTGCTGTATTCAGATTTTCGAGAACAAATCAAGGAAGAAATGATCAGGTTTAAACGACCCACGCGGTTGATGCCGTTGATTCGAGTTAGGTACTGGAATCTTCAATCGGGAAACACGTGTATCTCGGTTAGATAATTGGTAAGGGTTGGTTTGTAGGACGTACCGGGACCAGCTACGAGTGGAAGAATTGGCGGTTAGGACGTTCTTAATCGCTATAACTAGCTTATCGTTTGGAGGAGAAGATCAATTTTCGAGGATCGATTCTTAACACGAAATTTATCGAGTCTAAGGCTAAGGCTTATTTTCTTTGATTATAAGATCCGAATTTAATTTTCAATTTGATTTCTAATTTATTTAATTATTTATTTATGTTGTTTCAATTATTTAGTTTTTAAATATTTTAAAAACCTCTGATTTATTTATTTTTCAGCAGGTTCATTTGGAGTCGTGGGCACGACCTTTGACTCGACAAGCATTTTCTTCACGAGATAAACGCAGAAGTTGATAATAACATCCAATCCCTGTGGACTCGACCCTACTACCATTCTTACTACTGTTTAGAGTTATTTTGTAGGAATTATTTTTGGTGGTTTCGACGCCCATCATTGACCATAGGACTTTTTCCTTTTTCTCACCCTCTAGCTAGCATCTGGGTTAACTGGCTCATCATGCTTCTTTGGAATTCTAGCATTTGATCCCTCATATCTTGTTGAATTTTGGCCAATTGCTCTTGCATTTGTATTTGCATTTTCTCTAATCTCTTCAACCTTTGGTCCATTGCTTCAGTTTTTCCTCGTGTACTGAAATGATATTCCAGGGTAACTGCCATGATTTTAGGGTCTTTCGTGAGTATTATTGCATATGATACAATGCAATGCTAATGCATGAAATGAATGCAAAAAAGAGGCGTTGATTCTGATTCAAATCTATTAGAATAACTTTTCTAGAAAATAAATCTCTTTACATAAAACGAATATTTATACGGCCTTGCCATCATACTCCAGACGAAGACATCGATCCCTTTCTTCATATCCAGATGTTAAGATCAAATCTTACGAACTTTCCAATGGATGCCTCTACTAGCTTATTTTTGTTTGATCCAGGCTGCGACCCATTGCTCACTCATCCTCGTGATACTCGTTAGCTTCTTTAAGAAAGCTGGGACGTTGACGGCTCTCAAATAAGCTTTTTCGGCTTGAATATTCAGGCAACGGAGCAAGGTCGTGTACTCTTCTACGGTAGGTACCAAATCTACTTTTTCGAAAGTAAATCAACTATTAAGCAGGGTTCCAATACTGGGCGAGAGCTCAGAATAGGTGCTTGTCCACTTTGATATAGAGTAGATAAGGAAATCACCATAATGATAGTAGAATAGTTGCTTGATCTCGTCATCACACTGGTCCCATATTTCTTTCATCTCTTGAAGATTATTTTGGGTTACGCTGATACGAGTGAAATCCCACAACTCCGACACGTATCCCTCCATAAGACTATCACATTTCTCTCGCTGCGTTGTTTCGGCCCATATTTGGACGGTCGCATTGTCTTCCACTTTATTAAGAAATACATTTTCCATGACAAGCTCTCTATTTAGCAACTGAACATGAATCAACACCTATTTTCTATGATGAAAATACAATGCAATCAAAACAAAAACAAAAGAAACACGTCAATACAAAAAACATAAATAACAAACAGAGCACCTATTTGGGTGACCACTAGGGTTTGGAGTGGTTCTACCTAGGGTGGGCTCTTAAAGTTCGCTATATGCGATTTGGTTCTAAAGTAAAAGTACCCGAACTGGGAGATTCTTCGATTCTCACCCATTATAGACTCATATGGACCGAGTTCAGTTCAGGGGAATACATTTCCCTATGGCTGCATGGAGATAAAAATCTCACGAAGACATAGGTACTGATATATCCAAAAGTGATCCACTATCCTATGCGAATGTGAAAACCTCACGAAGGAATAGTTTCTCACTCCCACATAAAAGGGTAAGATCGACCGATCATGCGATGCAATGTGTAGAAAGATACCAAAACTCAAACCAACATAGCAATTATAAACCACAATAATGAAGATTGTAACAAAGACGAATGAAATGCAATGAAAGGATCGTAGATTTAAACCAAGTTTTCAATTTTCGACAAAAAGACAAAAAGTAATCAATTCGTGGCTTGACTCTCTTATTTTAGGATCCCCAGTGGAGTCGCCAAGCTGTCGATACCATTTTTTTTGAAAAAATGGGGTCGACTTTGATTTTGAAAACGGAAAAAAAAGGGAGTCGCCACCAATCTTTTTTTGATGAGGTGTGATTGGGCCACCTCGCAATTTGATCATTTTAACAAAAAAATTGATTTATTAAAACGGTGATTTTGGTCTACGAAATTCGAAAAAACAGGTTCGGGAGTCGGTTACGTAGGAGGAAAGATTAACACCCTTGTAACGCCCAAAATTGGTACCTAGTTGATTAATTAATGTCTTAGTGTCGAAAATTAAAAATTTGGAGAAATTTTAAAATACGATCCTCTGTTAAAACATTACTTAATTGAAAATTTTTCTGAGAAGAGGGCATATTTTACGTTAATCGAGAATTTAGAATTACGTCCCGTAACGAGAATTTAGAATTACGTCCCGTAAGTTAGGACACAATATCTTAAATCCCCAAAACAAGAATAAATACCGAAAAATTCGTTTATTTTGAAAGATGTTTGATTATCTCGGTTTTAGAAAGAAATCATGTTCCGTAAGTTAGAACATGATCTTTTTGTAATTCCCGAGATTATTTAAAAAGATAACATCTTTTTAAAAAAAGTTCGTTTAACTTCTTTTTAAAAAAAGTTCGTTTATTCAGATTCATCGAGAAAATTGAAACCCCGTAAGTTAGGGAACGACCTTTCGAATCTCGAAATGCGGAGTATCGATTACCTTAAAAACAAAATTTAATGTGTCGGGTAAGATGTAACACAATTAAGTAGTAAAAAATAAATTGCGGTGCTAACATGCATAACAGGATAAATATTAATGCGTTAATGTGAACCGTAATAACAAGAACGAAAATAAAATGAAATAAAGAAATAAAACAAACAAGCTATAAAAAGAAAAATAATAGGTAAAACTAAATAAATAAAAAATAAAAAAATAATAGAATAATAGAACCTAACAATAAACCAATAAATAAATATTATGTAAAATGGTTTAATAATAATAATAATAATAATAAACTTAATAATAAGTAGCCAAAATAACCAAAAAGGACTAAAATTGAACTTAAAATAGAAATTTGGGGCAAATCTGGAATAAAAATAAGGCGAAGGATCGAATTGAAACACTCAAATAACAAGGAGGTATCAAAAGGGAAATTTTCCTTTCTCCTCCAAAATGCACATCATTAATAGGGACCAAATTCAAAATCAAAATAGATTATAGGGAAAAATTAAAAATAAAATAAACTTAATTGTAAAATAATAAAAAACGGAAGGGTAGAATGCGAAAATATCCCATGCGCCAAAAACACGCGAATCCTAGGCGGTCTTGGGTGGGGTCTGATCGGGTCATGCAAAACGACGTCGTTTTGGGTGTTTGAGGCCAATCTCAAAACGACGTCGTTTTAGGGGCCTATATAAGTCAGAAATTTTTTTTAAAAAAAATCATTTTCACCTCCACTTCAAAAAAAATCAGAAAAATGCTCTCTTTCCCCTCTCTCTCAGCCCTTAGGTTGGTTGGATCTCCAGCCATGGATCTGGCACCGTCCGCCACCGTGCACGGCGGCCGGAGCTCAAAAAGGTAATTTTTTTCTTTTTTTCTTTTTGATATATATATATGTATATATATAAACAGTTTTTTAAAAGGAAAAATAAAGAGAAAAATAAAAATAAGAACATCGACCTTTGTCCTTTTGCCTTGTTTTTTTATCTGCTTTGTTATTATTTGATGTGCTCGAGTATTTGTGTTTGTATGTTTTGCTCTGTTGGTATTCGAAATCTCTGTTGTTTGTATTGAAAAAATATCCGAGAGTCCAAAAATACAAAGATAATTCGGGCTTTTATAGCCGAAAATGCTATTGTTCATTGCGTGTTTTTCTTTCCTTGCAGGAGTAGTTAAGCGGTGGAGCAGGTGGTGGCAATGGCAGAGGAGTGGTTGATGCTAGGGCAACGGTGGCAGAGGGTCAGACATCCTAGGTGCGTCGCACCTAGGGTTTGCAATTCTTGTTGTTGTTTTTTTTCTGTTTTAGGTTTGGGCTGTATTGGGCTAGGATTTTATTATTTGGGCTTTGTTTTGTTGGGTTTGGTTTAGTTGTTTGGTTTAGTTTGGTTTTTGGTGTAGTAGGGTGGTATTGGGTTTAATTGAGTTGGTTGTTTAGTTTGGGGTCTTATAGGACCCGGGCTAAATTGGGCTTGTACAACTACCAATAGTCCTTCCTCAACTGATAAATTTGGAGAATAATACATTTCAAGACACTCAAACTCACGTTCTCTTACATTGACAACAATACTCATACCAATCGGGTTAAAACTCAATCGACCAAAATGTATTACTTATAAGATCATAATTTAGAAATCCAATCCACAAAAACATTCTTCCAAAGTTATTGGGATATTATTAAGATCCCAAAAATACTAAAAGGGTGGTCCACCACAAAAACTTTAAAATACCCAATTTTTTTTAACAATCCCACCAATTATTTTGACATTTTAATCCTTCATTCTCTATTCTAACACCTCCACCACTCCCCCCAACAAAACAGACCTTCGCCATTTTCGCATCTCCACAATGAACCAGATTTCTTTTTAAATCTCCACAAAACAGTCCCATTCTTTAATTTTTTCATAAACACAATTTCTTTACATTTTCTTTCTTGGAACCTGACTTTTGCTCCCTGTTTCAGACATTATCGGTTAGGTTTTTCTCCTACTTTCTTTGTCTTTTTTTCTTTTCTTTTTGTTGCATATAAATATTTAATTATTAGTATCATCCAAAAACTAACTTTGGGGTATATGTATGTATATATATATATATATATATATATTCTATTGTGTTAATAGAGTCCTTCGCCTGAGAATTCTGTAATATAAAAAAGAAGGATCCCCATCTGGGTCTCCATTCTCAGCTGGTGATTCTTCAATTTCCTTCATTATTATTATTTTTCTTTTCCAGGTGCCATTTTCTCTCTACATTTCATACTGGGTCTTCTTTTTTTTTTTTTGGTATAATGATAAATTTAGCTCTTAATTTTTACATTTTTTTGTCAAATTGGTCCTTATTCATTTTTTAGTTAAATTTGACTCTTAACTTTTTTTTTTTTAAAAAAGTCTAATAAAAAAAGAGTTGAATTGTTTTATTTAAGGAAATACGTATTAAATTGTTAAATTTTTAAATAAGATAGCTTGCATAAAAATTTACTCACTTCATACTAATTTTTCTTGAACTTTTAATATATTTTTTGAATTTTTTAAATTTTTTAAAAAAATTTTAACTTATTTATTAGCATTGCATATAAGACAAATAGTATAATATCAAAATGAAGTTCACATGGACTATAGGTAAGGGTGTAACTAGAAAGGGCAAGTAGTAGCCTTGGCCCCTTAACTAAGTGATATATTATTAATTTTAGTCCTTTATAGTTATAAAGCATTTATATTAGTTGTTTTTAAAGAAATTTCTTTTGCCTTTGACCCAAGGGCGAAATTAGAAATTCTTTTTAGAGGGATTGATTAAATTGTAATTTTTACGATAGCAAAAAATGTAATTTCAATATTTTAATATTAGGCTATATTTTTATAATTTTTAAAGAATTAAATCAAATTCTTATATTTTTAGGAGCGGGTAAAGTGCAATTTAACATTTACTAATTTAAATTTTTAAAAACTTTAAAGAGTCTAAATAAAAAAAATTTCATTTTAAGGGGGTCGGGGCCCAGCCAACCCCGATAGTTTCGCCCCTGCTTTGGCCCCCTCACACTAAATTCCTGGCTTTGCCTTTGTTGCCACACCAACATCACTAAAAAATTAGTATTTAAGTAAGCATTTCTATTAAAAATAATTTGATTATTTTAGATAAATTTAACTTAAAAAGAATAATGACAAAATTGAAAAAACATGTAAATGTTGAGGACTCAATTTGATATTCTATCTTTTGTTTTTATTGTTGTTAAAACTTTTTTTTTTTTAAAGCAGAGAGTGATGTGCAACGCGTGAAAATGTTAGTGAAGACAGGTGAAAAAACAATGGAGAATTCAAAGGGAGGAAAAGGGAAGAGATTGTGGAAGAAGGTGAAGTATCAACTGGTTGAATACCATTCATTACCTGGTTATTTGAGGGACAATGAATATATTGTTGGGCATTATAGATCTGAATGGCCAATGAAACAGCTTTTGCTTAGCATCTTCTCCATCCACAATGAGACTCTCAATGTTTGGACGTAAGTTTTCATTTACCCCTTTTAGTTCTTTTGGACAATCAAAGATAAAAGTATCATGGAGCCCCTGTATTAGTAGTTAGAATGTATTTTGTTCAATTTACTCAATAAATGGGAAAATTGGTCTTTGTATGTTAAATCTAATAACAAATTGATCCTTTCAATTAAAGTTTTCATCCATTTCTATTGTTAAAAACTGGCATGACTGACGGAATAACAAAACAGTTACACGTGGTGTGCCACATGTAACTCATTTCGACGTGTACTTTATGTTAACGTGCATGGACTAGTTTTTAATAGTAGAAGTGGATGAAATTTTTAACTAAAGGACTAGTTTGCTCTTTGATTTAATATATAAGGACTAATTTACTCATTTTTAGCATAGAGGGAGCAAAATACAATCCAACTCCTAGTACAAAGACCTCTATAATACTTTTCCCTACAATGAAGCATGTTGTAACATGGCCAAAGCTGGGAATTTTGTGATTAAAGTTTAAAAAAAAAAATATTGAACATTTTTTGTCACTTTGGTCTTAATATTGGTTATTTGGATTAATTTGACTCTCAAGTTTCAAATTTTAGTCGACCTATTGCTTTTTGGACAGAAAGTTTGATCAAGTTGTTAAATTTTAATAATAGTAACATGGTAATCTATGTATATTTCATATTGAATACCTTTTTTATGATTATTTTTTTGAAAAATTTTGAATCTTCTATAACATATAACATACATGTGAATTGTTACATTAATTGTCACATCATTATTGTTAAAAATTTAATAATTCAATTAGTTTTTTCATAAAAAAAAAGACTAAATTTGATGGTTGAGATTCAAAATGATTAAAAACATTAGGGTTCAGGAGCTAAATATGTTATTATGCAAAATTTTTATTAAAATAATTTAAATTAAATATGTTAACTTTAAAAGGGACTCAAAATGAAATTTTATTTTATTTAACAAAAGAAGAAAATAGAATTATTAATATATGAGTAGTACTAAAGTTGAATTTTATTTTTTTAACCAAGGGACCAAGACCATTATTTGCGTATGAATACGCCTATTGTGGCTTAATTGTACTATGATAAATAGAGAAAGAATCATATGAAATTGTAATGGTATGAAACTGTGAATCTACGTCATTTCTATCACTTTTCAATAGGAGAATGACAATTTTTTCTCTTTAAATTGCAGTTTCATACGATCCATTCTTGTGATAATTAATGTTAGAGTACAAGTGCACGACCATTTCAAGGTTTTTTATATAAGTAATACAAAAACAATAAAAAAATTACAAAAATAGCATAGTTACAAATTAATTATCAAATTGACATGTTTTTTACGATGTATTTTCGTAATATTTGTATGACAATTATTAATTTTGATAGGCATTTGATTGGGTTCTTCCTTTTCCTTGCCCTCACCATATACACTGCAATGAAAGTTCCGAAGGTTGTTGATCTCAACTCTTTGAGTCATATTCATGATATATTGAGAAAAGCTGATCTCCACAAATTACATTCCGAGCTCGTAACATGCTTACCGTCGTTCCCCAACATGTCCGATCTACATAAATTTCGAGATGAGTCAAAGACGTCGATCTCCGGTTGGCATGTCCGTGAACTTCTATATAATTGTTTACCTGAGAGTTTCTCCTCTAGGAATCAATCCAATGTATGTGTTTGTAGTAATGTTGCATGGTGCGTTTTACTGTTCAATAACATCTCATGCCATGTTTTTGAGTAAAAGTATCATGGAAGTGTTGAATTGCATTTTGGCCATTATACTAAAATTAATTCTTACTCATTAGATAAAAGAGTAAATTGGTCTTTTTATTAAAAAACTCATTAATTTTACTGTTAAAAACTGGTCTCTGTACGCCAATACGTGATACACATGACATCTAATGTGTCATTGTTTGGTTATTTTGTCAACCACATTAATTTAACAGTATAAAGGGATAGAAATTTTTTAAAAGAAAGGATCAAATTGCTTTTTGATCTAACATACAACTATTATTTTTATTTTTTGAATAGAGAAGTAAAATGCAATCTAAGTCCTAATACAGGAACTTCTATGATACTTTTACCAGGTTTTTGGTCATGTTTTGTTGTTAATTTTAGGTCAAGAATGTTGTTACATTTTATTTATTTGTAATTTGCAGAGGAGCATGAAGGAGGATGTGACAAACATAATAGCACCATTGATGGTGAGACCGATAACGCGGTGGCCATTTTTCACCTTCTTGGGCGGTGCGATGTTTTGCCTGCTAGCTAGCAGCGCATGCCACCTCCTATCGTGCCATTCTGAGAGCATATCGTACATCGTACGCCGGCTAGACTATGCCGGCATCGCTGCTCTTATATCCACTTCCTTTTACCCACCGGTGTACTACTCTTTCATATGTGATCCATTCTTTTGTAGGCTCTACTTGGGATTCATAACCATCTTACGAGTTGCAGCCATCTTGTTTTCGTTCTTAGCGGGGTTTCATCGACCCGAATTTCGAACCCTTCGTGCATCCCTTTTCTTCGGCATGGGGATGTCCAGCATAGCACCGATCATTCACAAACTCATCTTGTTTTGGCACCAACCTGAGGCACTTCATACTACCTTTTACGAAGTTTTGATGGGGATTTTATATGGTATTGGGGCATTTGTGTACGCGGCGAGGATACCAGAACGGTGGATGCCAGGGAAATTCGACATTGCGGGGCATAGTCACCAACTTTTTCACATCTTGGTTGTTGCTGGGGCATACACACATTATCGTGCCGGATTGGTTTACCTCGAATGGAGGGATCAATATGGATGTTGAAACAAAGTCAAATGTCAGGAAAAATAATTTTTGATTAGTGGAAAGGTTATTCAAGTGTATATATTTTTTAGTATAACAAAAATAGGAGTGGACTGACGAAGTTGTGATATTTTCAATTAACCTATTATAGCTTACGTATAATTTCTTCGAAAATCAATCTCGAAGGATCCCGTTTCAACTTCTTATATAATGAAAATGGAAATAATACAGTAAGTTTTCTTAATAGAGCTTTTCCCCCATGTTTTTGAGGTTCTAAATTTTATTTTCAAGGAGAAAAAGAAAAAGAACAATAATGTGCTTTCGTTGAGAGTCGAACTCAAGACCTCCCGCTTACTAAACGGGTGCTCTAACCAACTGAGCTACGAAAGCTTGATGATCGATAGCAGAAAGTTACTTTTTCTCATTAGTTAATATGCAGCTGTCTGCTGATAGCAATTACAGTTTAAGAATAACATTACTTCAATTTGGATTCCCACTACAATTTGACTGAATAATATTAACTATCATACAATAAAATATACAAAATAATTTTTTCATAACCACATGTTTTCCATTCAATTTAAGATTAATTTTATTCTAACTACTTTTTCTTCTAGATTGATACCTCCATTAGCGATAGTCCAATTGTTAAATCTATTTTAAAAAGCTTAACTTACTAACTATGTTCTTTTCTTCGAGTTAGTATCTAAATTGTTTTTTATCACAAGTGATACATAAATTTATTTTTCTGTTATTCATTTTGCACAAAAATATTTTACCCATAAAACAAATTCCAACCAATAATAAATCACCACGTCATATAGCCTTTAAAAATATATTTTTTAATTATTAATTATTAATTATTTTATTTTTTATTTTATATTATTTCTCTTTTTTTTTTATTATTATTTCCTTATAATGTTTGGCAATGTCAGCAATGCTCAAAATTCAGCCTCTTGAGGTCGAGATACTAATGATTAATTTTGTTTTTGTATTTCACCCCATGCTTACTAGACTCAAAATTGAAAATTTTCTTTCATGAATCAAAACTAGTGTTTTTAGAACTAGATCAAGCCAAAAACCAATCGGGGTACTAGTGTCACGAGCTGTGGATCAAAGCCCGTGATGAATGCATACAAATTGTCCCATGGAGGTCTACTAGTTAAATGGGGCTCAGTTGACCCACTTGAACTGGCCCGATTCGTGGAACACATGGAAAAGTTCACCTACTTGAAACTTTGGTGGTCCAGTGAAACACTCTTGTAACTCCCGAAATCCTGACCCAATCGTGGAGTCCGAGTTACGAAGTGCCACATTTGTTGCCAAAGTAACTACGTTCACAAACTATTAGAATAATACAATAAGCAGCTAAGTCCAAGCATGATACACATTTAATAGTTATAAAGTCATATACAATCTTACAGAAGCTTAAAAAATAAACTAAAAATGAATAGGGATCAAAATGTAAATATTTCAACTTATAAGGCTGACGTTGTGACGTGAGGTTGTCCCTCGTCGTAGTGTGACAAACTGTTTTGGTCTCGTCATGACGTTGGGGTCCCTCGTCACGATGTGACTTGGATTTTGTCTTGTCCCGATGACAACTATCCAACGTTATGACATGGAATCCTCGCCGTGATGTCGTACGAATGACGTTGCGACGTCACCTACTGTTTCTACAACAATCAGTCCAAAACCTACAATTTTACCAATCTACCAAGGTATGAATACACACATACTTCTCAATTTGACCAAGAGAATGGTTCTTATGCAAATATAGCATGTCTAAAACATACCTACGGCACATTCAAACATGCCAATCTAGATCATATTACATTTCAATTTAAACCAATCCAAATGTCACATACAACTCAATCTTTTATCAAGTTTTGCGACAAGATTTCCAAACTTTTCCATTTGACTATGCTTAGTATATCATGAAACACTCTAAACTAATCCAACCACAACTAAACATACATGCTCATGACTTAAGTCAACTAATACACCAATTTCATACCTATATATTATACATAGAGTCTAACTAGCTTATATACCAATCCACCCACCTAGCAAACTTACACATAAGATTACTACCAATAAATAACAAACATAACTTATCAAATATTGCAAACATTAGCTTCCCATATGTATATGTACATTCAGTTTCACACACCAACAATCAAATTTAACATCATTGACAATAAAATACCAAAACAACTACTAGCTACATGCCAATTTAACCAATAAAGAGAATTTACAAACTTTATAGAGTCTGGGGTCTCGACTGGATGCTAAAGTCAATACTCGAAACTTTGTTTTAAACCTAGCCTACACACGAGAAACAAACCGTATGATGAGTATGTTACTCAGCAGTATTCCTATGAAACTGAACAACATAAGGAGGTGGTATGCAGCATCACACATAAAATCGTTATCTAAACTCTTGTTCTTTATAACTCAAGCATGAAAACATCATTCAATATACGTTTCTAATACATAAAATCTCAAATCGGTTTATCCTTCAGACGATAATCTAAGCTCATGAGTTCATGTTCAACTTCCTTCAATCTGTTATCCCAAGTTGCCCGACAATGACGACTAGCCACCCCGGATTGTCTGCAAATGATGGCCCACCACTTCGGATTGCCCGACAACAATGGTTTATTGATATAGTACTGCCATCCTGGATTGCTCGACCATGATGACTTGCCACCCTGGATTGCCCGACGACGATGGCTTACCACCCTGGATTACCTGACAACGATGGCCTACCACCAGATGGTCCGGCAACGATGGTTTATCGATTCAAATTTGCCACCCTAGTCTATTAGGGACTTCCTATTTCCCAATTCTATAGCCAATTTTACAGTTTTTATAGTTTAGTCCCTAATGTACAAAACTATCAATTAACTTCATAGTTTAGTCCCTTTTCACCTCTAGCTTAAAATCTATCAATTTAATACTTAAAACTTCAAGAAAACAACAATGATAACTTTCTAAAACTTTAACAGTTTTACAAATTGATACATGGGCTAGCTAGATTAAGCTCCCATGATCTCAAAAACATAAAAATTTCAAAAAAGAAAAAGAAAAAGAGAAAGACTAAATTAAACTAACCAAATTGAAGCTTAAAGATGATAGAACCCTAGCTAAAACTTCCTCCTCTTCAATTTCAATGTTCAGTGATGGAGAATGAGAAAGATGAAATGCTTTCTCTTTCTCTCCACTTTATGTTCTATTTCCTAATTTAATTTAGTTTACATTTTATTTAATTTATATTTTTTATAACATTTTGGCTATACACTTTTAATAAGCTACCGTCCATTCATTCTTAAGTGGTATAATTATCACTTTAATTCTTGATCCATTTCTAATTATTAAAAATTCACAGTAATTAAACTTTTACTACTTTTATAATTTAGTCCTTATACCTTAATTAATAATTAATTTGACAAAATTGCCTATCCAAAATTCAATTCACTTATATTATAATATAACTCCATAAATATTTAATAAGTATATTTACAGGTTCGGTTCATGGAAATAGGGTCCTGAAATCGAATTTTTCACCACCATTGACTTTTTAAGTCGTTACCACTCCAGTAAAACTAGAGTTACCATGGTTAATATTTGTAATTCTAAGGAATAAGATTGTATAAAGTTTGAATCCCTTAGGACTCTCATCTTGTAGATAAGCTTCAATATTGACCGTCGATGTAATTTAAACTATATTGTTGGATTTGGGGGAGCTCAACTATAAATTGAGGTCTTCTCCCTCATTTGTAATCATTCCATTGTACTTCATTCTTGAGCTAAATAATTTTTTTGAGAGCATTTACTCAAACACTTGGTGTGCTATTATTTTCTTGTGGCTTTTATGTTCGATTCAAGTCCATTTGTCTTTTCGAGTTGCTTCTGCTTTATTTTAGTGCCTTAGAGAATTTCCTTTATTAATTCTTATTTTCGAGAATAAGGCTGACTTAAGTGGATTTGAAGTAAAGAGATCACCTAAGACCCGTGATACTAGAATAAAGATAGGGGTTGAACCCCTTGATTTATGAACTGATACAGATCGAGCTAAAATAATCAATTGCACTAGTTGAGCTATTTTTTTTGTATTTTTTACATTTTTTATGAATTTGTTAATAATTTATTTGATTGAATTGAATGAACCGATCAAATTAGAATTGGTGGCCTGATTGATTCGACCATTAGTTCGATTTTGAAAATCTTGATCAAAACCATGAAGTTCAAGATGTTCACACTTGTTGAAAAACTCCAAGATAAGAGGAAGAAAAAAGAAAGAAAATATAAAATAATATAGTTTAGGTACCAAAGTGAGAAAATAGTATAATTTAAATACCAATTTGTAATTTAAGCTTTTCTTAAAAAGTATACTTAGGACTAGTTTAACATTGTTGTAGTAGTTCAAAAGTGCTTTTGAAAAGCTGCACTTGAAAAAAATGCAATGAAAAATTATAGTTTGTTAATTTAAAGTATTTTGTATCATTGTCTAAAATTGCGATTAAAAGTTAAAATATTTATTTTAAACATGGTAATGAAAAGTAAAATAAGAGTGACAATTTCTATTAGTTCAGTAATAACATTTACTATTAAATTAGCCCCAAAACATGCATCTAACAAATTTAACTATGCATAACTCATCACATATCCATTCTTAAACATCTTAAAAATATAAGGCTAGTTAATTTATGAAAAGCAAGACCCAGCCTTAGCATCCTTTATTTTTTATTTTTTGTGAATTATAAGAGGTGAGTAAAATTCTAACAACAACGTAATTAATGCGACTCAAATACAGATCACACTTGAAACAGTAAACAATTTAATCATCATGCCGAATTTCTTAACAATTTTTTTTAATAAATACAAAATGATATATTAAATAGGTTAGGGTCCAAACCCCAAGGTCCAGCTCTTATAATTAGATTCACTTTAACATGCAAATTTCCTTTTTAAAAATATGGAAAATAAATGCGTCATTAAATCTCGCGCCTTCAGTCATTGGCGCTTTTATTTTTTTATTTTTTTTATAATCCCTTACAACTCAAATTTTATTTTATTTTTTTAGACAAATAGAATTTTCACAAACTATTTATAAAATGTGACTTTCATAAATATATTCATTCAAATTCAATAAATTTTTAAAAAAATACTTATAGTAATAATAATACATATTATTATATTAACTAAAGAATAACAAAATCCCTTAAATATTTTTTTATGAAAAACAACAATTTCATTTTGGATAATTATTATTTTTTAAATAATAACATAATAATAATATATTAAACTAAAGTGAACAAAAAACACGTGAAACTTTGTCTTGTCCAAAAGTGTTAATTAACTCCCTAGCACATATTCGACCACTTGCATACCCTCCTCCTCAGCAGAAGACATTTTGGCTATAAGATCAGAAACTTGATTACACTACTTAGGCACATGTCTTATAACCCAATAATTTCTGCTTTGTAGCACTTGTTGAATTCGTCGAAACAAAATCAAAATCGAGGACACAAAGTAACCTTCTTAGATAGCTTTGACGACCTCAAAGTAATCTGTTTGAATCAAAACCTTATCATACTCCTTTTTTTGTAACAAAAGTAAGCCATCTTATATGCCTCATAACTCAGCATAAAAAATTGAACAAGCTTCCAACTCATGGTTAAACCCAACAGTTCATTCCTTGGACTGGTTTTGCACCATACCATCAGCAGAGGCTAATCATATACTCACATTTCTCGTCCCATCAGTATGCAGATAAATAAAGTTACCTGATAATAATTAATCTTGAGTATCAATACGCCTATAAGGTGATCTATCCTTATGTGAGAACAAGTGAATTTAAAAATTTGATAAAAACATTTAATTAATATTTTAAAAATAAATATCAAATAAGAAATAAAAATATCAAAATAATAATCTTTTTATTTTAGTTTTTGAATTGCGATAATTAAGAAAAATTAAACAGACAATTTAAACGGAAATAACGGGAAGGTTAACGACCCAAATGAAAAACTCCAACGTAGATTCCCTGTTTAGTCCAAAGCTGTCGGCAATAATTACACGTGTCAACCTCTCACGAGTTCTCCAACCGCAGTTCACGCTCCTCTTAACTCTTTAAATCTCTTTCTTTTTCAAGCCAGCGTATTTTAGCATCCCGGCGCACCGAAAAAAGAGACGCCCATTTCACTTTTAAAACAAAGGTCTAATTCAAGTTTTAGTCCCCCTCCTATGATAAAACTAATAATTTAATCTCCTTATTTTAATTTGATATAAATTTGACTCATTTACTTTTAGATTATTACTAGTGAGTCCAAAATGAAAAAAATATGTATCAATGTAGCAAAAGCGATGATGCTAAAATTTTATCATTACTTGAAAATCATCCAATCATATTAAATTGATTATAAATTTACATATTTATTAATAAAATATATTTAATTTTTTTTACAAAATCTCTTTGATAGTACCAAATATGGGTTTTACCATTTTTGATATATTAATAAATATTATAAATGTTTAATTACGAATTAGTTTTTCAACATGTTGATTAAATCTCAAATTTTAGTATAATATACCAAAAAAAATAAAGAGTAAACTATACACAAGGTTATTAAACTATTAACAAGTTAAGTTTTGGTCATTTAACTTTAAAAAATTATAAAATAGTTATTGAATTATTTAAAAATCTTCATTTAAGTCACTGAACTATTCAAACATTTTTATTTAAGTCATTGGACTGTTAAGGTTTTTTTTTTTTTTCAAAATCTGGCTAATAAGCTCCAAGAGACAATTTGATGGTGGATTAGTATCCATCAACGAGTAGAAGAATATATCTTAAATTTAAGTAGATCTGATAGTCAATATTAAAGATCGAATAAGAAAGTTTTTTGAATTTTAATTCGTAAATTCGTAATATTTTAAATTATTTTAAAAAAAGTTAGATTGTAGAAGAGAAGGGGAATGAGAGCTTTTTGACTCCTATAAGTGATGTAAACGGAGAAAGTCTTACAATAATGATTTTAAAATCTTAATGACTAAAATGAAAATTTTAAATAATTTAGAGAATATTTTTTAATTTTTGAACCAGTGAGAACTGAGCCTAAAGCTAAAAACACTTAAAACGTTGTCAGTCCACTCTTTCCTCTTCTTTAATCCCACAATCAAATTTGGAAATCCCAAATTTTGTCTTTTTGTTTTCAATTTTCCATGTCTTTCTTCTCTGTTAAACAACCTTAGAAACTCATTTCCTTAATTACCAAACATAAAAAAAGAAAACCTTATTTTTAAACAACAAAAGAAAATGGTGTCTCCTGAGTTTTCTCTTTCGCAGTTTTCTCCAATGGCGAAACCTCGAAACCGGTCGTTTTGGTGTCTGTCCGATAGTTTCCTTTACTGCGGCGGTGTCTTTTTAGCTATCTTATTAGTATGTTCATTTTGGTCGTTTTTCACACCGACCCTCAACTTCAGCTCCGCCATTACCGACCCATCGTCTGCGGTCAGCTGTAAGGAAAGTGGGTTCGGAGTTAACTTAAAATCCGATCCGAAAGACCTGACCTTTTACGACGACCCAGAGCTGAGTTACTCCATTGAAAAGCCGGTGAAAAACTGGGACGAAAAACGGAAACAATGGCTAAACCATCACCCATCGTTCGCCGCCGGCGCAAGTGAAAGAATCGTCGTCGTAACTGGGTCACAACCGAAACCATGTAAGAACCCCATCGGCGACCATTTACTATTACGTTCCTTTAAAAACAAAGTAGATTACTGTAGAATCCATGGATACGATATTTTTTACAACAACTTGTTATTACACCCGAAAATGGGGTCTTATTGGGCGAAATTACCAGTCGTTAAAGCAGCCATGTTGACTCACCCTGAAGCTGAGTGGATCTGGTGGGTTGACTCGGACGCGTTGTTTACAGACATGGAGTTTAAGTTACCTTTACAAAGGTATAAAAACCATAACTTGGTCGTCCATGGTTGGCCTGAGTTGATTTACGATAAAAAGAGTTGGACCAGTTTGAATGCTGGGGTTTTTTTGATAAGAAACTGTCAATGGTCAATGGATTTGATTGAAACATGGTCTAATATGGGACCAATTAGCAAAGATTACAAAAAATGGGGTGAAATTCAACGATCAACGTTCAAAGACAAGCTTTTCCCTGAGTCAGATGATCAAACGGCTTTGATTTACTTGTTATATAAACACAAAGAGAAATATTATGATCATATATATTTAGAAGGTGAGTTTTATTTTGAAGGGTACTGGGTTGAGATCTTTGGAAGGTACGAAAACACGACGGAGATGTACTTAGAGATCGAGAGAGGGGCGGCGGAGTTAAGAAGGCGACATGCAGAGAAAGTTAGTGAACAATACGGTGCGTTTAGAGAAGAGTACTTGAAAAGTGCTGGAAATGGTAAAGGGAGTTGGAGGAGACCATTGATCACACATTTTACAGGGTGTCAACCTTGTAATGGTGATCATAATAAGATGTATGATGGTGAATCATGTTGGAATGGGATGGTTAAAGCTTTGAACTTTGCTGATAATCAGGTTTTGAGGAAGTATGGGTTTATACACCCTGATTTACTAGATCCCTCCACTGTTAGTGAAGTTCCTTTTGATTACCCTGCTGATGAAGGACCATGGTGAAAAAAAGCATAAAAGGTATGGGTTCTTATTGAAATTTAAGAAAGTTTTAACAATGCATGTGATTTATGTGAAAGGTGTTTGCTTTTCATTATATTGCCTTGAAAGTGTTTGAAGTAATGCATGATTGAAGGATTAATTATATTTGTTTTGCTTTTATGATGGAGCAATGATGTTGGTGTTTTGGGGTAGGTGGGGGACTTTAGTGGGGGGTTTAGCGGGGATTAAAGGGTATTTTTCAGTGGTACTTTTTGACTAAATTTATGGGGGCTCTTTTGCAAGCATGCAAGAAACTAACAAAATTCTCTTGTTCCCTTTGGCAAATGAATAGACTCATTTGTCAACTAGTTCTAAGGTTTGGTTTGGTAGGAACCTATTAAGAAATTCTTTTGAATTAGGTAGAATTTTTATGTTACCTATCTGGGGAGTTCATATATTGGTGGTATTATTTTCGTGGTTAAAATATGTTTTAGGTACTTATACTTTTTTATATATTCCAAATTTAGTCCCTCTATATTCTGTTTGGTTTATATGCAAGTTCAACTGTTGATACAATTAAAATTATCTGTTAAATTCAAGTTTATTATCTTCTTAAAATGGGAAATTCATGAAATTTTCATATTGATTAATGATTTTAATTTGATGTTGAAAGTTGTGTTTAGCTCCATGTCATTGTATATGCCCTCTCATATGTACTCGAGATGTTAGATATAAGTATGTGTGTAATATCTATATACATATATTGAAGATTATATTTATATCCGAATATGTGTCGAAATTGATGATATTTTTTTTTTGTTAAACAGTGAATCATAGCCATGCCTCTGCTTATCTTTTCGAGTTACTCAGATTCCGTTGAAAGTTACGAACAACTGCAATTGATTCGGACTCTGATACTTCACGAACTAGTGTGTTACAACAGTTATAGTTGAATTTGAGACACAACATACGACATAAGTTAGTCCATTTGGCATCATAACTTTACGACTTTGTTTCATAATTTTGAATTTTGGGTGTAAATGTTGATATGGTGATGGGATTTATAGAAAAGTGGTACGGAAGTTTTAGGAATAATGTCATATTTGGTATCTGTACTTTTATAAAATGTTTAATGTGATACATGTACTTTGAAAATATCTACTGTGGTACCTGAACTATCAATGTGTTTTATTATAGCACTTGTATTTTCATAAAATGTCCAATAGGCGGAACTTTCAATCTGTGTTTTATTATGATACTTCTCGTTGTTATAAACATCGTTAATGAATTGTTAAACCAACTAATGAAAACTTAACAAGTACGAATTTATTTTTCCAAATCATTAAATCTACATGGATAATTTAACCTAATGTGAAAACTAAATAAAACAAAGAAAAATCAAATTACATTAAAATAAATAAATAACTAAACATATGGTTAATATAAAAGTACATATTAAACTATCCGTACAATATTATTAGACATTTTATGAAAATACATGTACCATAATAAAATACATATTGATAATTCATGTACCAAATTAAATATTTTCAAAATACAAGTACCATCATTAAATATTTGTAAAAGTATAAGTACCAAATGTGACATTATTCCAAAGATTTATGGTTTTAGGTTGATAATGTAAAGACAATGTTGATAGCATGTGATGATTGGGCCTGGGTGTCGTTTTCTTGATTTCATTTTTGTAGCTTGAAAACCTCCATTGATTTTGCCATGATCACATGCATGAATTGTGTATTACCTGGTTTTCGAGAGTGTAAATTGGAACTCTTTAGTATTGGAAAGTGTAATAAAACCCAATAATTGACATGATAACCTTCACAGCACATGGATCAAGTAAAGGGAATCAGAAACGGCCAATTGTACCTGCAAATGATGTCCTATATTTGGAAACTTGATTCAATCAATTTGAATATAAACTTAACCTTATATAATTTGATTATAAAAAGTTAAATCAATCAATTTTCTTAATTCGAGCTCGAATTAGCTCAAATACAAAATAAGCTTAATTTTAGTTGATTTGAATTTGAAATAACTCAAATCATTTGAGATGAATCAAATCTGAAATTAAAATTCAAAATGATTCACAATAGTAGAAATTTAATTTGAAAATTTAAATTTTAAATTTGAATGATTTGAACCTAAATCAATTAAATTTCAAAATGACTTAAGTTTAAAACGACTCAAATCAGAATATATTGTATTCTGTATTAATTGATTCAATCAAATTTAATCCACCAATCCACAACTATAAGGTAAATCATTGATTTAATCAAATTAAATCCAAAATGAATTCTTTAAAGAGTAAGAAATGAAGACATATACTTAAATTTTGTTATTTGTTTGTAATTATTGATTTAATTCCTTTAATTTAATTTGGTCATTTTGAATTTTTGAATTTTTGAATTGGTCATTTTTATTCTATATTTTTTGAATTTTAAACTTTAATCTAGACTCAAACGATAGTAATTAGATCTAGTTGGTTAAATTTTGCCATTAGTCTTATATTATTCTTAAAGTTGTATATTTAGTTCATCTTATTTAATTGGATCATTCTTAATCTCTATACATTTTAGAATTTTAAAATTTCAATATTGACGCAAACAACAATTGTTAAATATATTAACTTGCTTTTTATTATTATCAAATAATAATATATAAAATAATAAATTAACATGTCATTACACATATAATAATATAATTATTGCATTAAACTCTTAAAATAGTAAAATTTAATAAATTCAATAATTACTATTTGACTATAACCGAAAATTTATGTTTCAAAAAGTACATAAATTAAAAATAACCAAATTACATACATAAATTAATCCACAACTTTAGCATAGTATAACTTGAAAACACTTTAGAAAAGATTATCAGACTTGTTATAATCTTTTTATTGAAGCTCAATTTGAGCAACCTGATGTTTTACCTTATTATTAAAAGAAAATTTTAAATTAATATTGACATTCTATAATTAATTTAATATTAATTATTTAATAATAATATGAATAAAGCAAACACAAATTCACAAAGTAATTGCTAAAGGTTATTTTAATATAGAGGTGTTCATGAGCCAGGTCGGGACTATGTAATGTATTTAGATAAAATTTTCAAGTTTGGGCTGGCCCGAAAAATGAGTTTACTTTTTTGCTCAAGTCTGACCCGATTTAAGAAAAGTAAACTTGGACCTGACATGGCCCGCCCATATTTGATTTTTTAGATTATTTTTATTTAAAATTGATTTTTTTTAAAAATATAATACACTAAATGCACTAAAAAAAGGCTAAAATAAAAGTTTTCTAACATATTAAAAATACACTAAAAAGTATTTATATTAAAAACACTACCATAAATATAATAAATGTTTTATTATATTAAAAAAACAAAATAAATATAATAAATACTTTATTGTATTAAATATAAAATTTTAAAATTTTATGTTTTGGGTTGGGTTCTTTAGTTGGGTAAATTTTTTGTAGGTCTTGGGTAACGAATTTAATTGTTATTGGATTAGTGGTTTAATATAAATATATATAATTATTATTTAACATATATAATTAATATAATATTATTTTAAAACATAATATTTGGGACGGGCTTGGGCCAAAAAAATCTTGCCCAAAGTCTAACCCATATAGAAAACGGGCCTCATATTTTGTCCAAACCCTCCTATTTTTCAGGCGGGCCTTCAGGCCAAGACGGGTTGCCTGACCCATGAGCAGGTTTAGATTAATAGTATGAAAGTTGCAACTTCCCAGACTCTCTACAGGAAATTTATTATATAGGTGTGTTTTCTTTTTTACCTTTAGTCGCGCTTTAAATGTCGCAAAAACAATGATTTGAAAAAATAAAGCTTGAATCTATTGTAGCAAATCTAACAAAAATGCTCTCTACTCCACAAATTTTCGACAACGATGGGGATGGTGATCCTCATCCTTACAATGGTCGAAATACTAAAAAAATGAGATTTAAAGACAACTCTGTCGGAGGAGATACTACTATGGCTGTGGATCTCGATCCACAACCAACTATGTTATGGAAAGACAAACTCTTGGGAGGATATGCTGTAGTCTCCAAATTGGATCGTTTTGTGCCTTTTACAGGGAGTGATAACGATTTTGAGTTGTTAGAAAGAGACATAAATACGACCATCATTGACGGTGTTCCCGCTATCGCTTTCTTGGATCGTATTAAGGACATTCTTTTCAGAGAAATGGAACTGACAGTAATCGTCAAACTTCTAGGGCGTAACATCGGTTACAATGCCTTCCATAATCGTATTCTTTTTCTTTGGAAACCTGTGAATCCTATTCGTTTAATGGACATTGCTAATGGCTATTTTTTGGTTAAATTTTAGGCTTCTGATGATTATAACAGAGTTTTGACGCTGGGCCCTTGGATCGTTTATGGACAGTACCTGACTGTTCAACTGTGGACTAAACATTTTAATCCTTCGCAACCTTACCCTAGTGTGGTTCTGGCCTAGATTCGTTTGTCGAGTCTCCCAGGATACCTCTATAAAAGAAAAATAATTGAAGCCATTGAGGGTCTCATCAGGAAGGTGGTCAAACTTGATGTCCAGACCGATAATCAGACCAAAGGAGGGTTTGCTCGATTAGCTGTTTACCTTAATCTGGAAAAGCCGTTGCTTTCTCAGGTTATTGTTGACTGTGCTATCCAACGTGTAGAATATGAGGCTCTTCCGACAGTGTGTTTCGCTTGTGGTAAGTACGGGCACGTTAAAGAGACGTGCCCATCGGTTGTGACGGACAAAAACCCTGCGGTTTTATTGAACATAGCTGATAAATCTCATGATGACTCGTCGAACATGGTGGCCTTTCCTTCCAGGGGTAGCATGGATGATGAAACAACCGATTCAGGCAGCAGAGAGAAGGGATCGGAGTTTGGGCCGTAGATGTTGGTAAAAGAAAAATCATCACGACGGGGGAAGCGGGATCCTTCGGCGGAGGTTATGGTGAAACAAACTAAAAACCCATTAGGGTCCAAATTTTTGGCGTTGCTAGAGGAGAAGGAATCAAGTGTAGGTTCGGGGTTGTCTGTTGGAGGAATTTCAGGGGAAAAATCAAATGTTGTGATGGCTGCTAACTTAAGGAATCTTAAACCTAGGGTTAATAAAAAAAGGTGATTGGGTTTCTTTAATTGATGTAGGCCATGGTAGCAATGTGGGATTGGCTCATCTAGGGGGCCTGTTATGAGTGATAACTTAGGCAGTTTTGGAGTGGAAAGTTTGGGCCGAAATCCCAAAGATTCTTTGGATAAGTCAATGGGGAAAAGGCCTATGGGGATGGGTGGGCTTATTAAAAATAATGGGGGTCTTATTACTAAAATGCCTATTACTAATTTGTCCTCTTCTTTTTTCGCATGTTCGAAGCAAGAATGTAACAGCCCGATTACGACCCTAATCGGAACGATGGTTTCGGGACCACGAATCTGGGTTAAAAAAATATTTTAATAATTTATTTGATATCTATGTTATGTGTTTGAGCATGTGCTAAAATATGGTGGGTTAATTTGTTTTCTTGGGTGTTTAATTTAAGTGAAAGGACTAAATCGAGTAAGTGGAAAAAATAGCCATTTATTTAAATTAAGTGGTAAAATTGATTTGACTTCTTAAGTGTGAGTACTTAAATGGAAAATTTACCTTTAAATGGTATAGTGGACGGTAACATGACTTTATAATATATATTATATGTTTATTTTATTGTTAAATCATGATACTGATATAATATACAATATATACATATTATAATAAAACAAAAGGAGAAAAAGGTTTGCATGTTCATCATTTTTTTTGCTCTTGGCCGAAACTAACAAAAGAAAAAAAGAAGAACTTGAGCTCTTCCATATTCGGCCATTCACAAGCAAAATTAGGTATGTGTTTGCTTTAGATTTTTGAAGATTTTCATATTTTTGAGATTGTTGTTTACTTTACTTTCAAGCCCATGTATTAATTTTGTGCATTGGTGATGTTTGTGAGATATGCCATTAATGATAGGTTGAGTTTTGTGATGGTTTTTGGTATTAAATGAAAGATTTGAGCTAGATGAACATATTTTGTTCTTGAGTTTTTGATGAATGTTGATAATTAAGGATTAATTTGTGAAAATATTATTTTGGGGGATAAAATGAGAAATTTATGAGAAATATGGACTTATATAGTCCTTAGGAAAATTCAGCCCTTATGGAATGTGTTCAGATTTTGAGTAATTTGTGAGTTGTGTATTAGGGACTAAATTGCAAAAGTTGTAAATGCTAGGGGTAAAATGGTAAATTGCATAATTATGAGTTTTGGATTAAATTGGATAAAAATGTATTTGAATGAGTTCAATTTGAAATTATTTAGATCAAGTACAAAAGGAAAAGGAATTGGATCGGGGAAAAGCAAAATTAAACAAATAGTTGGGAAGCTTAATTCATCGACTTCCGAGGTAAGTTTAAGTAATTGGATTGGATCGTATTTTTATTTTATATTATGTGCATATATATATTAATGATTTTAAGCTTGTTAATATCATGAGACCGAATGTGTTGATGGAATTAGCATGTAATGGCCGAATGTATGACTTGATAGATGATTAAGTAAACTTGATTTTATTGAGTGGTTTTAATATGTATGTATGCAATATAAGATGGTTGTATGTAAAGATGATATGAGAGATGATTGTTTAAAGATGGAGGATATATGTTTTATGTATAACAAGTGTGCCGAATGTGATGGTGTGTATTTGAGTAAATGAGATACTTGTAAACCTATAGTTATATGTATAAATATTTGAACATATGTGTAATTTGTAATAAGGAGAAATTTGATTAAGGGAACTTTGTGTGCAAGTTTGTAACCGAGCACTGTGTGTGCGAGATCGGTTGTTTGGGCACTATGTGTGCGAGTTGATATACCGAGCACTGTGTGTGCGAAATCGGTCGTATGGCACTATGTGTGCAGAAAATAAGTAACGACACTAAGTGTGCGATATGTTACACGAGTTGCACTATGTGTGCGGATTTACGGAGCTTACAATGACAAAAACAAATGAATGGAGACATCCGAGAAATGGTAAATAGGTAAATGAGATATGACAATTGAGTAGCTTAATACCAAAGGTAAGTTGTTGTGTATACGAAAGTATAGTATTGAGATGTCATCTTCAATCCTTGAGCTTGTTCGAATGGATAAATGGTATGTTTATATTCGGTTTTTGAGACTGATTGAATTGGTAAATGATGATTTGTAACATGATATATGAAATGCATTGAGGTGTTTGTTGATGTTCAAGTTAGATTGATTTAATTCGTATAATAAATATTTGTAATTTCTTTATTAATGCTTAAACTTACTAAGCTATAATAGCTTACTGTATATGTTTACTTGACTATTTTATAGATTTTGAAAGCTAGCTCGTGCTCGGGGATCTCCGTCGAAGTCAAATACACTATCACCAAACTTTGGTATCTTATAAGTTACAACTCTTTTGAATTCATGGCATGTATAGGCTAGGTCTCTTTGGTTTATTTTGAATGGTGTGAATTTGTATATAATGCCATGCGAAAATGGCTTCACTTCTATCTTTGAATTGAGTAAACATGTTTGAGTTGATATATATATATATGTATGTTTATGAAATTTTGGTTTGAATATTGCTTGATTTAGATAGGTGTGTTTCATAAGATAATGAATTGCATATTACTATGTGAAATGGTCGGTTTAGGTTCATTTTGAGTAGTGAAAATGTTAAGGTTATTCGGCCTTGTAGATAATTTAAATGGAAGTGCATTTGAAGGTATGGTTTGTGTATATGATTTAAAAATTAGGAGATGGATAAAATCTATACATGATTCGGATATGTTAATTTGATTTTTAGTTTCGAATTACAATGTGCTTATGTATATTTAGTTTGTTAACATATGTGATATAATGTATGCCATACTTATATAAAGATGAGGTATTAAAGGTTTATTGTATAATCGAATTGGTAGTTGATTTATTTGTTTAGTGTTTGTGTTCTAACTATGGTATTTGAGCATGTGAAATAATTGTAATAGTTAGTTGGTAGTATATGCGGCTTTTAAGTATAGATTATATGAGGTTATGGAAGTAATGCATGAACACGATCCCGGTATATGAACTAGTATGTATGAATTAATGTGAATGTCCAATAATGATTCAAATTAAATTAGTTATATAAATAGCATGTGTGGATATGGCTATTAAATAGTAATGCCACATATAATATTTGGTTTAGTAAGTACATGTATATCATTGAAAAATAAAATGTTAAATGTTTATGTATACGTGTACTCTTTTAATTCAGTGGAAATTTTGAGATAAAAATCTGTAAATGCTGTGTGAATACATGATTATATTTATTATGATTTAAGTGATTAAATGGTAGTATATAAGTTGTGTTTGGTCGAGTAATGCCTCGTAATCCTAATTCGGCGACGGATACAGGCAAGGCTTACAAAAAAATATTTCAATTGATGATGCAAGCATTTAAAGCAATTTGGATTCTAGGGACCAAGCTAATATTGAAGCTGGAGATTTAGAAAAAATTAAAGCGTATTACAATCCTGTGTTTGACGAATCCGAAGGATTCAGTTTTCCTATATTCGATAAGACACTTGATCCAGGTAAGCACTCAGCAGTAACTTTTAAAGAAAATGTTCAATCTAATCAACAGGTTAAATCGGGCTTGTGATCAGTGAAATTCTTGGATTCGGCCTCGGGTTTGAATTTAACAGGCCCTAAAGACCGAAGGAGCGATGCTAGAGACAGTGGCAGCTGAAGTAATTGAAAGATCTCTTTCGCTTTACGGGGTCGAGGGAATCGTTTTAAACCTTCTGGGAACACGCGTGTAATGACCCAAAAGTCAATGAAGTCGAAAACGGTGGTTTCGGAATATTGTTTCCTATGATAGGATTAGTGAATATTATTTATTAATATTTGGGAGGATATTACAGTATTATATTGAAGTTTGGTCTAATAATTTTAATTATTGAAAAGTTAGATAAGATACAAGTGTATCAGTTCTAAAGTCGATGGTTTTGGAAATTGAGGTATCGGGATCTCGTTTCCCTAAATCGGACTCGTAAATATTTAATAAAAATATTTGCAGAGTTATATTAGAAGTAAATTAAATTTTGGTTATGTAATTTTGACGAAAGAGTGTTTAACTAGAGTACATGGGCTAAATAGCGTAATTGAATAAAGTAGGATTTATAAACAAAATTAAATATATAGGACTTACGAAATAAATAGACCATAATATATGTGATCTTATTAGTGGTCGGTCGGTTATGACTTTATTATATGTCTTTGAATATATATTATAAAGTTTAATTATTATTATGTTAACTAATAGAATAATGTAGTGAACGGTGGTGGGGGCTTAAAATGTTTTAAATGTTAGAAATTTATTATTAATAAATAGTTATAATATAAAAACATTTTTATAATAGAACATAGTGAGTGGGGAAAAGGAAAGAGGGGAAAAAATCTTCTTTTTTTTTTTTTTCTTTATTCTTCATGCAAATCGAAATAGAGGGGGTGAAGAGAACTTTCGGCGTTGGGGCTGAAATTTTTACAAGCTTCAATTGGTTAGTATATCCTAGTTCTTTTTACTTGAATTGTATGTTTTTGGAAACCTAATAGCATGAACTAGAATACCCATGTTGAAATTTGTGGAATGATTGTAGTTAATAGAAATTACTATGGTATAAAATTTAAGTTTTTAATATTATTTTTTTAGATTTTTAAGGTTGAAAGTGAAGTGAGATGATTTGTAAAGTAAATTCATGAAATTGTACATTGAGGATTATTATGGAAAATTTTGAAAATATGGGGGTTAAACTGTTTATTTATGTGAAATTATCAATGTATAAAAAAAATATCATTGAGATATTTTGAAGTCTTTTTTTTTTGAAAGAGTTTTGTTTGGGTGCTTGATGTTAAATTTGTGTTATTTTATAGAGTAAAAAAATTTACTACATTTAAAAATTGGGGATTTAATTGAGTAAATTATAAATGAGTTATTAAATTAGTAGATAATTGGAGTGGAAGTGTTATTAAATTATGTTATTAAATTAGGGATTTAATAACACTTCCACTCCAATTAGTCCAATAATATATGTTAAGTTATAATAAAAATGAAAATGATATGAAAATAGGAATAAAATAAAAGAAAGAAATAGAGTAGTGGGGGAAAGAAAAAGGAAAGAGCAAAAATTAAAACTTCATCTCTTGCATGCCCATTTGGGGAGAAGAAAGCTTAGCACCATTCGGTTTTTAAGTGTCATTTTTGAAGCTTAATTTTGTTGGGATGATTTGATTATTTTCAATTAAATTTTATATTTTGGAACTTTAAAATTATGTAGTAGATTACCCATGTGGAAATTTAGAGAAATTATGATTTTTGTGGAAGTTGGAGTTGCCATTGTTGAAAAACTTTAATTTTTGAAGTTGTTTTGATAGAATTAGAGGTTAAATTGTTAATTTTGTGAAGTCTAGAGACTGTTTTGGTGAATTGTTCTTTGTGCTGGAAATTTGAGTTGAATTACTAAGTTTAGTGAGTATTTAAAAATATTTTGTACCATGAGTTTTGTTAGTATTAGCTTTCAAGGAGTTTAATGTTATAAATTAAATTAGCATGGTTTTAAGTTTATAAAATTCAAGAATTTAGGGATTGTTAATAAATTATATGTATATCTGATTAATTATGGAAATAGTAAATTCAAGGATTAAATTGTGAATTAATTGAAAGTATGAGTTGCTTTGAACCTTGTGGAATAATTGGTTGAAATGGGACTTTCTTGATTTTAATTAAACAATATGATTTATAATTGGGGATTTAATTGTATCGAGGGTAAATGTTGAGTGTAAATAAGAAAAAATGTAATTAAATGGTAGAATGGTTTGAATTTGAACTTGATATGGTATTTGAATTAGTTAATAAATTGATTTATTATGTTTTGATCGTGAAACGAGTAGATCAATTGTAAATCAGGGAAAATAGAAGGTTGCGGAATAATCATTTGCGGTTTTAGGTAAGTTCGTAGTCCCCAAACACGAACTTTATAAATTATTTTAATAAATCAAGTTGCTACTTGATGCCTTAATATATATCCCTAATGTAATTGTTAATTAAATTGAATGGAAGTTTATGGAGGTATACATTAATTCAATTGAATGGAGGTTTATGGAATGTGACATTATGGAATAAATTAATGTATGATTAGTAGATAATTGGAGTGGAAGTGTTATTAAATTATGAAATTTGATATTGAGTTATGAAGATGTAAAAAAATTTATGGACTTGCAAATGAATAATTGACATCGTTGATTCATTCGACTAGTGCTGGGCGCAAATATCGTTGGTTTATCCAACTAGAGCTGCGCTCATTAATTAATCGTCGGTTTATCCGACTAGCGCTGGGCGCAATTTTTGTCAGTTTATCTGACTAGTGCTGGGCACACATTCATCGGTTTATTTGACTAGCACCGGGCACACATTCGTCGATTTATCTGACTAGCGCTAGGCGCAAATATTGTTGGTTTATCCAACTAGAGCTAGGCTCATTAATTATTCGTCGGTTTATCCGACTAGCGTTGGACGCAACCTCCATCAGTTTATCTGACTAGTGCTGGGCACACATTTGGCGGTTTGTCCGACTAGCGCTGGGCGCAAACTCTTTCGCGGATTATCTGCTAGGCACCAGGTGCCATGTATCAACTAGACTATATAGCAAGGTTTTATGAATGATTTAAGGAGGATGGTTATAGGTATTACTAAAGAAGGTTATGTTTACTTATTTATTCATTAGAAGATATGATATATTCTTGAGTTAGATTATTAAAGTTGTGAAATAAATTCAAATGCTTTAGATATACTTGTGGTTATTCGAATAAGTGAAGTTGCTTAATGTGAATTGGTTTGTGCCATAGTATAAGTAAATTGTTGATTGATCTATGCGAAGCTATTTATATAACAAGTGATGTGAATTGAGATATATGTTCAAACCAACCAAAGGTGAATACTTGTGAAAATTGAGTATAACATGAAATAAGGTGATGAAATGCATGAAATTGAAATGGTGATATCTTGTAATTGTATGTTTAGATAGTAGTATGATGATATAATTCAATTTGAGCATTCATGTATCGTATCATGTCTTAGAATGTCTGGATTATAGAAATATCATTGAGTTTTATTCAGCGTACAATTTTGTTCTCCGTGCGCAGGTTAGCTACTCTCTTTTGATCGTCGACTCAGCATCCAACAACAAAATCCCGATCTCAAGTGTAGTGATGTTTAATTTTGTAATGACATATACCTAGGATGTATTTGGTTGTTAGTTGTTTTGTGAATGTGATGTAAATTGAGTTATAGGTATATGTTTATGGTTGAAGCTAAATGTTAGTATGCGTTTTGACCAAAGGCTTGATATGTGTATGAAACTTAAAGCTTGGTGTCTTAAGTAGCTTTATGTTAGGCTAAACTAAGTGATTTTGGTATACTTTAAACTTTGATTTGAATGATGCATTGTTGTTGTGTTTTGATGATATATAAATGTGGTACCAATGAGGGTACATTGGTTTAAGGCACATTTTAGGTCCACACGGCCAGACACACGGGTGTGCGAGGCCATTTCGAAGGCTACATAGCCTGGCACACTGGTGTGTGGCTTGGCCGTGTGACCCAAGTCAGTGAGTTACACGGGAATGGATACGGGCTGGGACATGGTCGCGTGTCCCTACTTCGAATGCCCACACGGCCGTGTGAACCTTGTAGTAAAATTTTTTTTTGCAAATTCTTCTTTAACTTTTCAAATGATTTCTATTAGTCCCAAAATGTTTTCAAGGGAACTTTAAAGCTCGATTTAGAGACAGTTCACATTTTAATGATGGAATTAGAATATGCTTATGATTACTTATGAATTGGTTGTTAAATACTTTGATTGGCCGGTAATATTCCGAAACCCTATTCTGACGACGGATAGTGGTTTGGGGTATTACAACGCGTATTTCATTAGCTGAGTCTATGGAGGCGATGGTGGAGCTCTTATCTTCTCAAATTCTTAGTAAGAGTTTGAATGCCGAGCTAGACAGTGCAGTTTCAAATTCGGAAGACAATATTGGCCTTGAAAGTTAGGTATGATCTCTTAATTTTTATCTTATTTCATGAATATTACTATCTTTTCGTGGAATTGTCAGGGTTGTGCAAATGTTAAATTTCCTAAAATTTTTCGGGAATACAATATAAAGTACAAACCTGATATTGTTAGTTTGCTCGAACCGAGAGTTAGTGGGGCCAAGGCTGACAACATTATTGCTAAGTTGGGATTCCAGTATTCTCATCGCGTGGAGGCGATCGACTTTTCTGGGGATATTTGGCTAGGATAGAGAGATTCCGTTCGCCTTGAGGTGGTTCATAGCCATCTACAATTTATTTTGACTCAGGTTTGGCAAATGTCTTCTTCACATCCTATCTTCATCTCTTTTGTCTATGGTAGTCCTAACAGGCAAACGCGCCAATTTCTTTAGAATGATTTGAGGCCTACTAATCCGCTTGGTCAGAACCCATGGATTGCTATTGGTGATTTCAAAGCAATCCTCTCATCTTTTGAGAAATCTAATGGCCTCTCTAGGGGCAGGAGAAGCCCACATTTTGGTGACTTTGTTAATTTAGCTGAGCGTCTTGATTTAGGGTTTAAAGGCCCACACTTCACTTGGCATAGGGGCTCTCTGTTTGAGAGATAAAACCGTGTTTTGGAAAATGAAGCTTGGATCCGTAATTTTCCTAACAGCATGGTTTCTCACATTCCAAAGATTAAGTTGGATCATCAGCTTCTCCTTTTGGTTTTGAACTCGAATATTTATCTTCCCTGAGGAAGACATTTTAGATTTTTGGCTGGATGGGCTGAACATTCAGATTTTGATGGTTTTTTGAAAGAAAATTAAGATTTCTCTGGTAATATGTCTGATTCTCTTAGTAAGCTCACTCATAAACTTAAGGAGTGGAATAAACATGTTTATGGTAATATTACCACTCGCAATAGAGAACTTATCAAAAGAATTGCCAACATCCGGAGAAAAAGAGATTACTCTGGTTCTTACCGCCTAAATCAGGTGGATTGTCTCTTCGCCAAGAACTTGAGAATGTACTTTATCACGAAGAACTTCTTTGGAAGCAAAAAAGTAATGTGTGACTGGTTGAAATTGGGTGAGCGAAACACCAAGTTTTTCCATACTCGTACTTTGCAAAGGAGGAAAAATAATCGTATTACCGCAATTCGCAATTCTAATAGTAATTGGATCTACGACCCTAAGGCCATTGAAGGTGAGGCGAATGAGCACTTTCAAAGATTGTATAGAGAGATTCTTGAGCCTTTGAGTATTTTACCTCCTAGCTTTCCTCAGCTTGATCCAATTGATATTAGTTTTTTGGGGAAACCGATGTCGAATGTGGAGATTAAGGAGGCTCTTTTTGATATGGCACCTCTTAAAGCATCGAATAGTGATGGTTTTGATGCCATTTTCTTCCAAAAGCAGTGGGACACTATTGGGGGTGCGGTTTGTGATTGGTTCAGGAAGGTATTCGATGGAAATTCTATTGACCCTGGTCTGAATAATACCTTGATCGTTCTTATTCTGAAGGTTCAGAATCTTGAAGTTTTTGGTCAATTCCGTCCAATAAGCCTTTGCTCTGTTCTCTACAAGTTGACGATGAAGGTAATTGCTAATCGTTTTAAGCATATCTTCCCTAAAATTATTACGCAGGAATAGACTGCCTTTATTGCAGGAAGAAATATTAACGAAAACATTATCTTAGCACAAGAGGTAATTTATACTATGAGAAGTCAAAAAAAACGGAAATGGATGGCGATTAAAATTAACTTGGAGAAGGCTTATGATAGAGTTAGTTGGGAGTTCGTTTACTCTTCTCTCCGAGCGGCAAGTATCTCCGATTATCTCAAAAATGTTATTACATCCTCTATCTCTAATTCTACTATGCAGGTTATGTGGAATGAAGCTCTGTTATCTAAATTCAGACCTGTTAGAGATATCCATCAAGGATGTCCTCTTTCTCCCTACCATTTTGTGCTCTGTATGGAGTGGCTTGGTCATTTGATTCAGTCTGCTATTTCGGAAGGAAAGTGGAGCCCTATTTTTTTTTTTCTAGACACAGGCCTACTATCTCACATTTGTTTTTTGGTGATGATTTGGTTATCTTCAGTAGAGCAGATTCGAAGCATGGTAGAGTTTTGAAAAACATTTCGGATAGATTTTGTGCGTTACCTGGGCATAAAATTAATGCTAGGAATACCAATATTTTCTTTTCTAAAGGCGTGGATGAATCCACTGTGGATACGATCAACACTATGTTTGGCTTTCAGTGTGTTCATAATCTTGGTCATTATCTTGGAGTTCTTCTTTTTCACTAGAGGGCCACTAGTAGCACTCTGCAGTTTGTGGTGGAAAAAGTGCATGGTAAGTTACAAAGCTAGGAAGCCAAAAATCTTTTTAGTTGGGCACGTCACTTTAGCTCAATCAGTCCTTTTATCTATTTCTAGTTACTTCATGCAATCCATGATGATACCTAGGAAAATTCGCGATGAGATTGAAAGTTTGGTCAAACAGTTTATATAGGGGTCTTTCGAGAGGAAAAAGATGTTTCTGGTGGGTTGGGATTCCATTTGTCAACTAAAAGTATGTGGCGGACTTGGATTGAGGAAACTCTGAGATCAGAATATATCTTTTTTGTTGAAGTTGGGGTTTAAAATAATGTCTGACAAGGAAGCTTTTTGGGTTCATGTGCTTAGATCGAAGTACCAAATGAAGGATAAGTTACCAGTGTAATAGCCCAAATTTCAATGATGTTAGAAATTGTGGTTCGAGACCATCAAATCTGACAAATGAACTCGTAGATTATATTGTTTAATATTTACGAGCCAAATGTAGTTTAAAAAAAAAAATTTGAGATAGTAAATTGTGTTTTATAAAGAATTATTTGGTCAAGAAATTGAGAAAAAGAGGTATCAAGATATCGGTGTTATAAACCAAGTCATAAATATTTTTATGAATATTTACGGAATGTCAATAAAGTAGTATTGAAATTTCGTTAGAAAATTTTGATGTTTGGGTGGTTAATTAAATAAAAAGGACTAAGTTGAAAAATGTGTAAAAGTTGCTAGAAGGATTAAATAGCTTAATTGTCAAATGAGGAAGAACCTAAAGTGCAGATAAGCCCAAATGAGATATTTTGGGCGGCAATAGCTGAGAAAAATCAAGAAATGGGTGAAATAAGGGTAAAATTGGAAAATTGCCAAAATTAGCTAAATAAAAATGGGACCAAATTGGAATATCTAGAATTCTCTTCATTTCTCTTCATTTTCATTAGCTGAAAAATAGCCATGGAAGAGGGTTCAAGCTGGTTTTCATACTCTAGTTTCATGTAAGTTTAATTATTGCTTTCTCCTTGAAATTTCTATGTTTTTGGACTTTTACAATTGGGTTCAACTTACTATGTTATTAGTGTTTGATTCTATGGCTAATTTTTAAAGTTTCTATGGATGAGCGATGGAAGAATATGATGAATAAATATAGAATTGAAGCTTTAATTTTGATATATGATGATTTTATTAAGTAAAATTGGTGGAAATTAGTTTAGGACCTAATTGTAAAAGAGTTTGGAATTAAGGTCTAATGCTAAAGTTCTGATTTCAAGGGTTATGAAGTAGTTTAAAATGATAGAATAAGGTATTAATTGAGAAAAATTAGTCCAATTGAGGGGTTAATTGGACAAGGACTGAATTGTTGAATTGTGAAATTTGGGGCAAAATGGAAATCATCACTTTGCACTAAAACAGTTTTGAACAGCAGCAGTAATCTAACTTTGAAAAATCAGCAAAAATTGTAGAAAATATGGAATTAAAGCTTATTGAGTCTAGTTTCTTATAGAAGAAATGATGTAAGCAATAGAATTTTAAATAATGAGATATAATAGGTTTTGTGAGACAAGGTCAGAATGATTTTGGGTTCTCCTGTTCTGATTTTGGAAAATCATAAAAAATTGGAAAAAAATAATTATGGGCTTAAATTTATGTGTTTAAAATTCTGAATTAGTCTATTTTCAAGATAAATAAACAGGAACATCATCTGAATTCTGTAAAATGAGATAATTAATTTTTAGTGAAGAAGGGTCGGAATTGTCGAGGACAATGAGCAGAGGGTGACTTTAAAGAATAAATCAGACTTATTGGCTAAACCAAAAATTCTGAAAATTTTATGGTAAGAAGATATGCGAGTCTAGTCTCAGGGAAAATTAGTGGATATTAATTTTGAGTTCTTTAGTTGAAGAAAAAAAATAATTTAGTGACTATGACACAGATGGACAATTTGAATATTCACATAAATAAATAGTGAAAAATTATAGATAATGTTACTTACAAGTGTGTTATTTATATTAAGGATGTGGATGGAGAGGAGGAGGAGGAAGTATATAAGAACGACTTATGTATAAATTGATCACATGCCCGCTATTTGGAATATTTATTATGAAATTATGATTATCGTTATAATACAAAAAAGAAAATTGAACTTATGAGTTTATATGGATAAATTTTAGTGATCATTTGTTAATTTTATGAACTTCATGATGTATTATTTCATATGTATTGATGATAAAATCGTGAATAATGTAAAAGCATGAAAATTGAATAAATGATCAAATTGAGCACTTCAGTTCAGTGACAAGATGAATTGATGGATAAATCCATGGTTTCACCAAGGCATAATGATAGTGAAGATGTAAGACCATAGCTGAATTATAGCATTCTAGTGAAAAGACCATAGCTATGCTATGACATTAGCGATTATCAGTGAAATTCAGTGCATACCGGTGCAGACCAATTCTGTAAGACATTCAGTAATTTGACAAAGTTTGGTAAGTGTTACATGGAATTATGTGATATAAAGAAATACGAGTTGATGGTACATGAAATATTGATATAATGAATTAACTGATTTATGTTTAGAAGAAATGGCAAGAGAATGATATTTATCATGACATGTAAATATGTGATTATCTTTAATACATATGTGATTATCTTTGATACGTTGATACAAGGAAATTAAGTATGTTGAGACGAGTAATAAATTCAAGTGAGACATGTCGAGAAAAATAAGTATGTTTAAGGGACAATATGTTTGATTTTGATTGGTTCCAAATATGAATGCTGGATGAAATAAAATGTCTGATAAATAAATTTGTAACTCTGGTAATGCTCCGTAACTCTATTCCGGTGACGGATTCGGGTTAGGAGCGTTACAACCAGTTTGCATTGATAAGGATAGGAGTTTATTTCTATGGAAATCTCTCTCCAAAATTTGGGCGTTACTTCGTGAAAATTTACTTTGGTCTATTGGAGATGGTCACAAAATTCAATACTGGAAGGATAATTGGATTCCCATTATTGGGCCTCTGGTTAGATACATTCCTTCTAATGTTAATCTCAACTCTAACTGCCTTCTGCATGAGATAACTACCGAGGAAGGACTGTGGAATTTTGATCTTTTCTGGGTTTGGTTATCAGAAGATGTGATCTAGGCTATTAAGGGTATCCTTCCTCCTCATTCTTCTGAAGGTCCTGATAGAATTTCTTGAAGTCACACTTCGTCTGGTGCTTTTTCTGTTAAAACTGCTTATAAGGCTCTGAAGCAAGGAGACTAGAATCCGGAATATGAGAAATGGAAGAATGTTTGAAAGTTTTTTAGCCCACAACGGGTTCGTGTCTTTATTTGGACGGCTTCACATGGAAGAATTCTTAGTAATGTGGAAAGAGTTAGGAGGGGTCTTTAGGATGATTCTTCCTGTCTCATTTGTGGGCATCACCCGAAAGATATTTTACACATTCTACGATATTGTCTTGCTGCTAAGGATGTTTGGGCTTAGGTTAATCTAGGTAAGTTGTAATATCCTGGATTATAGCTTATGCATTAGTACTAAGTTATATAAAATAGCATGCTTGTGTGTGGTGTTAGTGTTTCAAATAAAGTGATTAAAGCGTGTGCTAACTATGCTCATCCGAAAATTCACAAATATTTTGGGTTATATGTTTGTAGAATACTCCGCGTTTATCAAGTCATTATTTAATTCAAAGATGAATAAACCCTACATTCCATTTGTTTCCAATTTAAAATACCTTCCTTCAAGCACCATCCTCGGCCCTCCATGCTAGGTATTTAAAATTCATGAAAGCTTGAAAATTTGTTCACCATGTGCTTTGTTATTTTATTGTTTCTCTTCATGTTTCAACATGGTGCTATTATTTTATATCTCATTCTTTCTCCATTAGTGCCGTCCAAGTCTAGGAGGATAATTTATGTGCTGTTTAATTCTTAAAATTCATTCATGCTCCATCTTTCCTTATTATTTTAATCCTTGCCGTTCCACCATTCTCTCCATAGTGCAAGCTTTTCTTTATTAAGCATGCTTCCATTCATCATGCTCATCCAACTTAATTATTTTATTATCACAAGACCAATGCTCCACCATGCCGTCCCAAGCTTTGAAGAATAAAACAAATTCATGCAAGCATATGTAGAATGCTCCATTATTTTAAGATAATGGAATTGATTAAATATTGGGGAGCTAGGTGCCGAATTCTTCTTTTAATAATAAACACCCATTCTTTATTTCTTTCTCTTTTAGTTGTTTGTAAAATTCCTTTCTATTCCTTTAAAAGCCGAATGCTCCTAGGTTTCTTCCGTTCCTCTTTCCTTCAACTTCAAACTACTCTTTTAATAAGCCGAATATTTCAACCCTCTTTTAAAGGCCATAACCGAATATTGCTAAGGGTTCAAGCAAGGGTTCCATCGAATTCATCAGTAAGGGTAAGATTAAGTTCGACTCTCATTCTATTTCTTTTAGGCCTGTCGAAATTCAGGAACTAATTCCTCAAATTGTTCTATGGCCGAATCTATGAAGGGTCATTCGGGATCTTGGCCTATTATCGATTTCTAGGAGGAAGGTTTCGGGTTTCTAAATCGCAAGGTAAGCATCTTTGGACAATCGGCCATGACCCTATTTTAGTAATTAGATTTGTTTCTTTAGTGTTCAAAAGCCGAAAACTAAATTGTGAGGTGTTTGATGTTAGCCGAGTAGGCTTTTACTAAAGATACTAAGTGTGGCCGAATATAGGGACTAAGGATCTAAGGCTTTAGATCGAATTTTCGGGATTTAGAGTGAAAGCATTAAGTAAATCAGGTGTGTACCCCACACTACAATCCTAATCGATTTAAGGTTATGTTTTAATATATAAGTGTTTATAAGAATGTGAAAAATATGGTTAAGGTACCATGCTATGGTACAAAGTACTAAGGTACGTTTCCTACTCCTACTAGGATTATGAATATATGTTATATTTAACATGTGAAAAGTGATAAGAATGTGAATTAAGGCATGATATGCATGATATGTGTGAAATGGGGCATTCAGGTTATATGAAAAAGGGGAAGTGAATGTGGTGATCTAAGACCACGATATCTGAATGTGGTGACTTCGGTCACAATTATTTAATCTGGTGGCTATGCCACGAATTTTTATAAGGGCGATGAGCACGTCGACTGCAGCGACTGCCTTCGATGGTGTGTAGCGGATGGAGGGTTGACTTAATAGTCCCCACGGTATGCAGATTGGTACGGGTGACGTGTAGCGGATGGCTAACTAGGCTTGGGTTTGGGAATGCATCATTAATTGTATACTATGAGATGAATGTGTATGATTTATTATGCCTGAATCTATTTGGACTTAGTGTTTGTGTACACATTGAGTCTGTTTGACTCACCCCGTTGTGGGAACGTTTTTCAGGTGACGAACAGTAATGGACCGGGTCGGCAGGAGCTTGTGGTGGCCATGCTCAGCTTGAAGTTTATTAATTTTGGACTTTTACACTTTAAGTACTTTGAATTTAAAGTTTGGAATTTATCTTGATGTAATAAGGCCATAGTAAACTATTTTATTTCTGTTTTATTTATTATGTTACGAAATTTTATTTATTGAGGATTAAGTTAATTTAATTTAAAATAAATCCTAAATGTTTTGTCACCTTAAATAAATGGGTTTCAATATAAGATAAACTTGTTTTAACTCGAGCCCAACCCAAAAACAATCTTTCTTTCAAAACGCACAAGTTTTTCCTATGTAACAAAAGAATTTTGAACCGGTTTTCTTCGAGGAACATACCAGATCCGATCAAGGCTCGTGGGTCGGGTTTGGGGTGTTTCAGCTTGGTATCAGAGCCCAGGTTTTTAAACTCTCGGCCTTGGGTTTAAGGCCCAAAACGTTTTCAAATAAAGCCCAAAAGAATTTTATGGAGATTTTAAAAAATAAGCAGGTTCTCTGGCATGGCACCTAAGTCTCCGACCCGAAGTCCACCAGGTAAGTACCCCTATCCTTTGTGTGATTTATATTGTGATTTGTAGAAGGGTAAAAGTGGAATGGAACGTAGATTAGCATAATAGGTACTTTAACCATAGGACTAGTTACCCCAACAATTACATAAAATTTTAAATACCTAAACAAACCTGTGGTTAAGTCGCCGAGTTAGGGTGTGGCAACCATTGTGCGCATGTCTAGGATTGGTTTCGGTGGGAGCTTGGTATTTAAGCAGCCCGCGTGACTCACCTCCTCTCCACTCGAATCCTACCTGGTGCGTAGCTACGGTTCACCCTAACCAAAAGGACTTATTCATAGGCTGAACCGGATAACTAAAACCCGAAAGGGAACTAGCCGTATTTTCATAAAAACCTAGTTTTAAAACTCTTAAAATTACCCTTTTTATTTGAAAAAAAAACTATTTTTCAAAATTTCTCTGAAATATTCCCGATTTACAAAATTACCAAAATAACCCCGATTTCCAAAATTTCTGCAATACCTTCATTTGGAAGATTTTCCTTTCAAAAATATCTATGAGTTAGGAAATTTCGAAATGACTTTTGTGATTTTTGAATCGACCCTGATTTAATTACCAAAATACCCCTGTAAGACGAATGACGAAAATACCCCTGGGATAGGAATAGACAAAAATGTTCAAAGAGTGAATGTGTATGGGAGGTACTATGGAATGGATGTGTTTTCTTTGAATTAGGATAAAAGACTTGAAACTTTGATTGATCGAAAGAACTGCTACTAAACTCTTTACATAAAACTTCTTCGCGGATGATCAGTGGAACAAACGCTAATTCATAAAATTTCTTAATCAGATTAAAGTGCGACGTTAGATACGAGTTCAAGAGGACGCGGTCGTCGTGGACGTGGTCGAGGCAGAATGACCGTAACGGAACCCGTTAGATCGGGTCAAGGATCCGAGAATGAGGTACCACCGCCACTACCACTACCAACTATTGGTGCTGAACAGCAAGATCAGACGGGGGAGGATGCTGTATCGCAGGCTGTGCTGCGAGTCCTTGAGATGGTGGCTGGCGCGGGTGGAAATATGGGAGCTCGAAAATCTGTACCCGAGCGACTCCGAGCCAATGGGGCTGAAGTGTTTCGTGGAGTATCTGATGTGGCACCCAGTATGGCTGAGTACTGGTTGGAGGTGACCGAGCGTATTATGGATGAGTTGGATTTGACCTCTGAAGAGAAACTGAAAGGAATGGTGGCATTGCTACGCGATGAAGCGTACCAATCGTGGCTCACAGTTCGGGATGGTGCCACAGCTGAGGATCTTACTTGGGAATATGTTAAAGCGGTATATCAGAAGAAGTATGTCAGTACGCGTTACACCGATGCGCAGAGGAAGGTATTTTTGGGGCTGGTTCAAGGGAACAAGTCCGTGGCAGAGTACGAAGCTGAATTTCTAAGGTTAAGTCAGTATGCTCGAGGAGTAGTGGCTACGAAGCATGAGCGATGTGTCTGGTTTGAGGACGGACTAAGGGATGCCCTGAGGTTGTTGATAGCTCCACATCAGAAGCGGGAGTTTGCCGCATTAATGGAAAAAGCTAAGGTAACCGAGGGAATTAAGGACTCTGCATGGCAGAATTATGATCGAAATAGACAGAAGAGAGGCTTTGGGTCGTCTGGATCAGCGGGGAATGTTCAGAAGAGGTCTAGAGTTGATGGGTCGCGAGGTCAGCAAGCTGGTACAGGAGAGCAGTATCGTACTTGTGATCAGTGTGGGAAGAAGCACTTAGGTGAGTGTTGGAAAAAGACGGGAGGATGCTTTAAGTATGGGTCCAAGGATCATATGATTAAGGACTGTCCAATGAAACCAGATGGGAATCGACCAGCAGCTCAGAATGTTAATCAGGCTGGTAGAGGTGGACAACAGCCTCAACGAAGGCGTGGTCCGAACGGTAGAGGAAACGGTACTGGAAGAGGACGTGGAACACCTGGCAGAGGTGTGGGTAATACAGAAGCAAGACAGCCGGGCTTGGTGTATGCAGTTCGCCGTAGAGAAGATGGAGACGCGCCGGACGTCATAACCGGTACGTTCCTTATTTGTGGCAAGCCTTATTTTACTTTGATTGATGTGGGCTCGACTCATTCGTATGTTGCATGTAGAGTAGTTGAAACTCTAGACATAGCCTCTGAACTATCTGATAGGGAGATGACTATAGTAAGCCCACTAGGTCAAACAGTAGTGGTGAATAAAATCTTTCGGAGTGTACCTCTAGAAATTCAAGGAGTGGTATTTTCTGCCGACTTAATGGAACTACCTTTCGATGAGTTCAATCTCATACTTGGAATGGATTGGCTGGTAGAATATCGAGCTATTTTGGATTGTGCAGCTAAGCGAATGGAGTTAAGGACCTCGGAGGATGAGGGAGTAGTTATGATAGGAGAAAGAAGAAACTACTTGTCTAATGTAGTTTCTGCTTTAAAGGCTGATAAGATGGTTCGGAAAGGATGCAAGGCGTTCTTGGCCTTTGTTAGTGCATTGGAGGAGAAAGAAGAGGGAGTTAGTGGAGTACGAACAGTAAGGGACTTTGTGGATGTCTTTCTGGATGAATTACCTGGATTACCCCTAGATAGGGAGGTGGAGTTTGGAATTGATCTATTGCCTGGTACAGCTCCTGTGTCTATTACCCCATACAGAATAGCACCAAAGGAGTTGGTTGAGCTCAAGGCTCAAATCCAAGAGTTGCTTGATCGTGGGTTTATTCGACCCAGTGTGTCTCCATGGGGAGCACCGGTCTTATTTGTAAAGAAGAAGGACGGAAATATGCGCATGCGCATAGATTATCGTCAGTTGAACAAGCTGACCATCAAGAACAAGTACCCGTTGCCAAGGATAGACGACTTGTTCGATCATCTTAAGGGGGCAGCGATTTTCTCAAAGATAGATCTAAGGTCGGGATATCATTAGTTGAAGGTAAAGGAGGCGGATATCCATAAGACAGCTTTTAGGACAAGATACGGGCATTTTGAGTTCGTAGTGATGCCGTTTGGATTGACGAATGCCTCAGCTACGTTCATGGATATGATGAACCAGGTTTTTCAACCTTATCTGGATAGGTTCGCCGTTGTGTTTATCGACGACATCCTAGTGTATTCTAAGTCTGAAGAGGAACATGATGAGCATCTACGGATTGTGTTGCAAGTGTTGAGGGAAAAGAAGCTCTATGCCAAATTCAGCAAGTGTGAATTTTAGCTTAAGGAAGTTGCATTCTTAGGACATGTGGTGTCTGCAGAAGGAATAAGGGTGGATCCGAGGAAGATTGAGGCGGTATTGGATTGGAAACCACCTAAGTCTGTGGCTGATATTCGTAGTTTCTTGGGATTGGCAGGTTACTACAGAAGGTTTGTAGAAGGGTTCTCATCGATTGCCGCACCTTTGATGAAGTTGTTGAGAAAGGAAGTACCTTTTGTATGGTCGGATAAGCAGCAGGAGAGCTTTGAAAAGCTTAAGAGGATTCTGACAGAAGCTCCGATTTTGATTCAGCTGGAGGTAGGAAAGGATTTCACGGTGTATTGTGATGCTTCTCACACGGGACTAGGGTGTGTTTTGATGCAAGACGGGAAAGTAGTCGCTTATGCGTCTCGGCAACTAAGGCCACATGAGGCTAACTACCCGACTCATGATTTGGAATTGGCGGCAGTGGTCTTTGCTCTTAAGGTGTGGAGACATTATCTTTATGGAGAAAAGTCAGTGATCTATACAGACCATAAGAGTCTTAAGTATCAGTTGACTCAGAAGGAGTTAAACTTGAGACAGCGAAGGTGGGTGGAATTATTGAGAGACTACGATTGTTCAATAGAGTATCATCCGGGCAAGGCGAATGTAGTGGCAGATGCCCTAAGTCGGAAGGTTGTGTCGGACCTGAGGGCAATGTTTGCACATTTGAACCTGTATGATGATGGAAGTCTGCTGGCAGAGCTGCAGGTTAAGCCGACGTGGTTGAATGAGGTGAAAGAGGGACAATTGGTTGATGATGAGTTAAGTGCAAAGCTACAGCAAGTACAGAATGAGGAGTTGGAGGATTATGGTATTAATGACGAGGGAGTATTGTGCTTCAAGGGCAAAGTCTGTATGCCTAAGGATCAGGAGTTAATAAAGAGAATTCTTTAGGAATCGCATAGTAGCCCTTATGCTATGCATCCTGGAGGAAGTAAGTTGTATAGGGATTTAAGGGAACAGTTTTGGTGGCCTGGACTTAAGAGAGAAGTTACAGAATTTGTTGGCAAGTGCTTGACGTGTCGCAAGTAAAAATTTGAACACCAAGTTCCGTCAGGATTGCTTCAACCGATAATGATTCCGCAGTGGAAGTGGGAGAGAATTACCATGGACTTCGTTAGTGGGCTTCCCCTTACGCCTACTAAGAAGGACTCGGTATGGGTGATAGTAGACCGTTTGACCAAGTTCGCACATTTTATTCCAGTACGGGTTGACTATTCTCTTCAGAAGTTGGCAAAATTGTATGTGGCGGAGATTGTAAGGTTGCATGGAGTTTCGGTATCGATAATCTCAGATAGGGACCCAAGGTTTACGTCTCGATTTTGGAAAACTCTACATCAGGCTTTAGGCACTAAGTTAGATTTTACTACGGCTTTTCATCCACAGTCTGACGGGCAGTCTGAACGAGTAATCCAGGTGCTAGAGGATATGTTGAGGGGTTGTGTGATGGATTTCAGAGGAAGTTGGGAAGATTATTTGCCTCTAGCGGAATTTGCCTACAACAACAGCTATCAAGCTAGTATTCGGATGGCACCGTATGAAGCGTTGTATGGGGGAAGTGTCGTCGACCGGCATGTTAGACGGAATTAGGGGAACGTCGAGTTTTGGGTCCAGAATTAGTGGCAGAATCTGAAGAGAAGGTTGAAATAATTCGGGCACGGTTGAAGGAAGCATCTGATAGGCAGAAGTCATATGCAGATCTCAAACGGAAGGAGATAGAATTTGATGTGGGAGATCAAGTGTTTCTTAAAGTGTCGCCCTGGAAAAAGGTGATGCGATTTGGTCGAAAAGGGAAGTTAAGTCCAAGGTTTATAGGCCCCTATAAGGTGTTGAAGCGAGTTGGACCAGTAGCTTACCAGTTTGAGTTGCCACCGGAATTGAAGTAGATATACGACATATTCCATGTGTCCATGCTACGTCGTTATCGATCGGATCCATCTCATGTAGTTCCGGTTGAAGAAGTGGAGCTAAAACCAGATTTGTCCTACGAGGAAGAACCGATTCGAATTTTGGAACAAGATGTGAAAGTACTTCGGAGGAAGTCAGTACCCCTAGTCAAAGTGTTATGGCGCAATCATGGATCGGAAGAAGCTTCATGGGAGCCGAAAGAAGCAATGCGACAGCAATACCCTCACTTATTTCGGCCAGGTAATTTCGAGGTCGAAATTATTTTTAAGTGGGGTAGAATTGTAATATCCTGGATTATAGCTTATGCATTAGTACTAAGTTATATGAAACAGCATGCTTGTGTGTGGTGTTAGTGTTTCAAATAAAGTGATTAAAGCGTGTGCTAACTATGCTCATCTGAAAATTCACAAATATTTTGGGTTATATGTTTGTAGAATACTCCACGTTTATCAAGTCATTATTTAATTCAAAGATGATTAAACCCCACATTCCATTTGTTTCCAATTTAAAATACCTTCCTTCAAGCACTATCCTCTGCCGTCCATGCTAGGTATTTAAAATTCATGAAAGCTTGAAAATTTGTTCACCATGTGCTTTGTTATTTTATTGTTTCTCTTCATGTTTCAACATGGTGCTATTATTTTATATCTCATTCTTTCTCCATTAGCGCCGTCCAAGTCTAGGAGGATAATTTATGTGCTGTTTAATTCTTAAAATTCATTCATGCTCCATCTTTCCTTATTATTTTAATCCTTGCCGTTCCACCATTCTCTCCATAGTGCAAGCTTTTCTTTATTAAGCATGCTTCCATTCATCATGCTCATCCAACTTAATTATTTTATTATCACAAGACCAATGCTCCACCATGTCGTCCCAAGCTTTGAAAAATAAAACAAATTCATGCAAGCATATGTAATGCTCCATTATTTTAAGATAATGGAATTGATTAAATATTGGGGAGCTAGGTGCCGAATTCTTCTTTTAATAATAAACACCCATTCTTTATTTCTTTCTCTTTTAGTTGTTTGCAAAATTCCTTTCTATTCCTTTAAAAGCCGAATGCTCCTAGGTTTCTTCCGTTCCTCTTTCCTTCAACTTCAAACTACTCTTTTAATAAGCCGAATATTTCAACCCTCTTTTAAAGGCCATAACCGAATATTGCTAAGAGTTCAAGCAAGGGTTCCATCGAATTCATCAGTAAGGGTAAGATTAAGTTCGACTCTCATTCTATTTCTTTTAGGCCTGTCGAAATTCAGGAACTAATTCCTCAAATTGTTCTATGGCCAAATCTATGAAGGGTCATTCGGGATCTTGGCCTATTATCGATTTCTAGGAGGAAGGTTTCGGGTTTCTAAATCGCAAGGTGAGCATCTTTGGACAATCGGCCATGACCCTATTTTAGTAATTAGATTTGTTTCTTTAGTGTTCAAAAGCCGAAAACTAAATTGTGAGGTGTTTGATGTTAGCCGAGTAGGCTTTTACTAAAGATACTAAGTGTGGCCGAATATAGGGACTAAGGATCTAAGGCTTTAGATCGGATTTTCAGGATTTAGAGTGAAAGCATTAAGTAAATCAGGTGTGTACCCCACACTACAATCCTAATCGATTTAAGGTTATGTTTTAATATATAAGTGTTTATAAGAATGTGAAAAATATGGCTAAGGTACCATGCTATGGTACAAAGTACTAAGGTACGTTTCCTACTCCTACTAGGATTATGAATATATGTTATATTTAACATGTGAAAAGTGATAAGAATGTGAATTAAGGCATGATATGCATGATATGTGTGAAATGGGGCATTCGGGTTATATGAAAAAGGGGAAGTGAATGTGGTGATCTAAGACCACGATATCTAAATGTGGTGACTTCAGTCACAATTATTTAATCTGGTGGCTATGCCACGAATTTTTATAAGGGCGATGAGCACGTCGACTGCAGCGACTGCCTTCGATGGTGTGTAGCGGATGGAGGGTTGACTTAGTAGTCCCCACGGTGTGCAGATTGGTACGGGTGACGTGTAGCGGATGGCTAACTAGGCATGGGTTTGAGAATGCATCATTAATTGTATACTATGAGATGAATGTGTATGATTTATTATGCCTGAATCTATTTGGACTTAGTGTTTGTGTACACATTGAGTCTGTTTGACTCACCCCGTTGTGGGAACGTATTTTAGGTGACGAACAGTAATGGACCGGGTCGGCAGGAGCTTGTGGTGGCCATGCTCAGCTTGAAGTTTATTTAATTTTGGACTTTTACACTTTAAGTACTTTGAATTTAAAGTTTAGAATTTATCTTGAAGTAATAAGGCCATAGTAAACTATTTTATTTCTGTTTTATTTATTATGTTACGAAATTTTATTTATTGAGGATTAAGTTAATTTAATTTAAAATAAATCTTAAATGTTTTGTCACCTTAAGTAAATGGGTTTCAATATAAGATAAACTTGTTTTAACTCGAGCCCAACCCAAAAACAATCTTTCTTTCAAAACGCACAAGTTTTTCCTATGTAACAAAAGAATTTTGAACCGATTTTCTTCGAGGAACATACCAGATCTGGTCAAGGCTCGTGGGCCGGGTTTGGGGTGTTTCATAAGTACCTTTCAAATTTTTTCTCTATTCATTCTCAGGATTGATTTCTTCTTAATATGAAGGATAATAGGTTGATTCACGAAGGGGGAGCTAGTTGGGCCTTTTTTTTGGACTGCTTATTTGGCGTATATGGAAAAATCGAAATTTATACAATTTTTAAGGTGAACCTTGGTGCTCAAAAGAAATAATTCAAGGATCTTATAGTTGGGCGACCCATTTCTTCTCTTCATCTCGAAAAGTTCCTCCCAGATTCCTTGAACGCTCTTTTGAAGCACATACCACTGAGGAACGGGTCTATCTTAATACTAATGAGGCAGTGCAACTGGATTCTGGACTTGCTGCAGCTGGGGGCGTTGTTCGCTATAAGGAAGGAAATTAGATTGTTGGATATCACCGATTCTTTTGTCAATGTTCGGTTTTTGATACAGAACTCTGGGGCATTCTTGACAGTCTCAAACTTGTTAGACAAAAGGGCTATGATCAAGTTATCATTCATTCTGATAGCTTGGAAGTTGTTAAATCCATTCTTGGAAGCTTTTTGTAATAGCCCAAATTTTAGTGATGTCAAAAATAGTGGTTCGAGACCACCAAATTCGACAAATGAACTCGTAGATTATATTATTTAATATTTACGAGCCAAATGTAGCTTTTAAAATGTTTTTGAAATAGTAAATTTTGTTTTATAAAGATTTATTTGATCAAGAAATTGAAAAAAAAGAGGTATCGAGATCTTGGTGTTATAAACCGAGTCATAAATATTTTTATGAATACTTACGGAATGTCAATAAGGTAGTATTAAAATTTCGTTAGAAAATTTTGATGTTTGGGTGGTTAATTAAATAAAAAGGACTAAATTGAAAAAGTTATAAAAGTTGTTAGAAGAATTAAATAGCTTAATTGTCAAATGAGGAAGGACCTAAAGTGAAAATAAGCTCAAAAGAGATATTTTGGGCGGCAATAGCTGAGAAAAATCAGGAAATGGGTGAAATAAAGGCAAAATTGGAAAATTGCCAAAATTAGCTAAATAAAAATGGGACCAAATTGGAATATCTAGAATTCTCTTCATTTCTCTTCATTTTCATCAGCTAAAAAATAGCCATGGAAGAGGTTTCAAGCTGGTTTTCATACTCTAGCTTCATGTAAGTTTAATCCTTGCTTTCTCCTTGAAATTTCTATGTCTTTGGACTTTTACAATTGGGTCCAACTTACTATGTCATTAGTTTTTAATTCTATGGCTAATTTTTAAAGTTTCTATGGATGAGTTCTGGAAGATATGATGAATAAACATATAATTGAAGCTTTAATTTTAATATATGATTATTTTATCAAGTAAAATTGATGGAAATTAGTTTTAGGACCTAATTGTGAAAGAGTTTGGAATTAAGGTCTAATGCTAAAGTTCTGATTTTTAAGGGTTATGAAGTATTTTAAAATGATATAATAAAGTATTAATTGAGAAAAATTAGCCCAATTGTGGGGTTAATTGGACAAGGACTGGATTGTATGAATTGTGAAATTTGGGGCAAAATGGAAATCAACACTTTGCACTACAACAGTTTTGGACAGCAACAGTAATCTAACTTTGAAATATCACCAAAAATTTTAGAAATCGAATTAGAGAATGAATAAAATATGGAATTAAAGTTTATTGAGTCCAGTTTCTTATAAAAGAAACAGTGTAAGCAATGGAGTTGTAAATCATGAGATATAATAGGTTTTGTGAGACAAGGTCAGAAAAATTTTGGGGTTCCCCTGTTTTGACTTCGAAAAATCATAAAAAATTGGAGAAATATAATTAGGAGCTGAAATTTATATGTTAAAATCCTGAATGGGTCTATTTTCAAGAGAAATAAACAGAAATATCATCCGAATTTTGTACAAGGAGATAATCAATTTTTAGTGAAGAAGGGTCTGAACTGTTAGAAAACAGAACATGGGTGACTTTAAAGAATAAACTGTACTTATTGGATAAATCAAAAATTCTAAAAATTTTATGGTAAGCAGATATGCGAGTCTAGTTTCAGGGAAAATTAGCGGATCTTAATTTGGAGTTCTGTATCTCAAGATAAAAATAATTTAGTGACTGTGACACGGATGAAAAGCTTGAATATTCACATAAATAAATAGTGAAAAAAATTATAGATATTGTTACTTACAAATGTGTTATTTATACTAAGGATGTGGAATGGAGAGGAGGAGGAAAATATATGAATGACTTATGTATAAATTGATCACATGCCCAATTGTAATCGATAAACGTTGAATTAGAAATGATATAATGTTTTATTTCAAATATTTATTATGAAACTAAGATTATGGTTATGGTATAAAAATCGAATTGTAAGTTCATGTAACTTGAATTATATTCTTAAATGCTTGAAACATATTTTTATTGATGTGAATATGATTTGGATGTTTATTGTATGATAATTGATGAAGTATTGATATTCTTGATGAAAATGGAAAATAAATCCCGGTTGAATGAAAGGAAAATTCGATGGATCTCTAAAGGAATTGATGGTAAAAAGAATCTAACCTGGACGGGTGATCCCGATATAGCCCTCCCAAAGAATATATGGAAAATGGATTTAGCCCGGACGTGTAATCCTAATTAGGGTCTGAATTTAGCCTGGACTGGTAATTCAGATCCAAGCTCATTAGAGTAATTGTCGTTGCAGGAGATTTATCCTGGATTGGTAATCCCGACAATACTCTATGAGTTTATATTACAGAGGATTTAGCCTGAATTGGTAATCCCGCTGTAAGAAATGAGGTTCGTGGGAGTGTGCTCTCTTACAGAGGATTTAGCCTGGACTGGTAATCCCGCTATAAGGATAAGGTTCGCAGGAGTGTGCTCTCTGAAATAGAAATGTGCGCACATGAATATGAATTGACGGACCCGGATTTGTACATTAAAGTGTACCCCTGAAAATCCATCAAAATTTCGAGAAATTCAACGGGATAAATATGGAAAACTAACAAGGGAATGGAAATCATGGTATTGATGAGCTCATCAATCATGGTATATATTATGTGATATAATGAAATACGAGTTGATAAGACATAAACATAGAACTTGGTTGATGAGTGAGTTCATTTGTGATTATATATTTGTACACCCTTGAGTGTATTATCCGTATGAATTGGTATTCCAAATGAGTTAATGAGAAGAGTTCTAATATGAAATAATCTGAATTCTAGCTAATATGAAATAATCTGAATTCTAAATGAAATATTATGAAAACGTATTTGAAATACATTGGTATGTCTTGTATATGTTATTTGAGCTCATAATGTGGAAAGTAAATGTATGTAGAAATATGAGATGATGATACCTGTACATGGAAGTTATTGGTGGATACATACATCCAAATTTAAATGATAGATTTTAGTGAACATTTAAATTGGGCTCAATAAGTGATTTGTCAATTTAAATTGTGATTGGCAGGAAGAGTTAGTGAATTGTATGTTTATGAATTGTTACACGTATTTGTCGAAATACGAGGAAATGATGGTAATTGATACATGGAAATATGAGACTATGATATATATATATAAACATGGCATATGTTTGATAAATATGTTCATTCATAATTATAGAATTGTGCACCTCAAGTGCACTATATGTGTAAAGGTGATGTTTCAAATAATTTGATAAGTAAAACTCCAATATGAAATAGTTTGAAACCAAGACAAATTGTTATAAAAATGTACATGAAATACAAAGGTATGATTGATATATGATATATGAATACATAATGTGAAAAAGTATAAGTACAAGAGAAATTTAATGAGAATTGAGCCCATATATATTTCTTGTTAATTATATGAAGTGTGCGACTAACAAATGGTATTAAGTATAAGGCTCGGTTGAATATCTTAAATTAGTTTTTGTATGTATTAAATGTGGGTGAAGAATAAGGATCAAATGAGTGAGAAATATGGTTTGGAAAATAGCCTTATTTGTGAAAATTAACTTTACCACACGGTCTAGCAAAACGGGCGTGTACTAAGGCCGTGTGACCCGAGTTCTTTCATAGATGCAAGTCAGAGAGTTACACGCCTCAGATATACGGCCATGTGAGCCACACGGCCATGCCACACGGTAGTATCCCTAGTCACACTGGTGTGGGACTCTTGTAAATGAAATAAGTTTTGGGATTTTGCGAAAAATTTCATACGATTCTGATTTAGTCCCGACTCAATCCTAATGCATGATTTGAACCTCGAGGGTCCGTTAAAGAAACTTTTATAATCAATTTCGGTATTTGAGCGATAAATGGTTTAAATTGTCTGTAAGTGTTCCGTACTCCTCGGTAATGCCTCGTACTTTATTTCGGCAACGGATACGGGTAGGGGGTGTTATACTCTTCCACTGTTTCAAATTCCGCTTTGATTAGGCAAATTTATAATATTTTATCTCAGGAAAATCAGTGGTTTCTGCGGTATATTCCAAGGGAACAAAATCAAGTTGCAGATTGTTTAGCTAAGCAAGCTTTTATTGAGAAAGACATTTTGCAAGTTCTTGACGTTCCTCCTATGATGGCTCGTACCTTTATTGATAGGGACAAGTCTACGGGTCTTACTTTCGCTCAAATGTTGTTTTTGTAATTAATTTAGTGTTTCCTTTTTCTCACCAAAAAAAAAATTCGCAAAAACAGCTAGCGGCACCAAACAAAAATACACATTTACAAATATTTAAAATAAAGAAAAAGGATATTTATTTTCAAATACCAAATATAAAATATTAAACCACAGTACGAAATTCAAGTCAAATAAAAAGATAAATATATTATTTTAACAATTAATTCGTAATATAGAAAAATTAATGTATGTGAACGACAAAATGTAATTAAAAGTTAACATATGATGGTGGAGGTGAGCTAGTTGTTGCTGCTGCATAAAAGAAAATACCGACTACATCTGTGATTGAAGTAGCACATTTTCTGATTGTTTTCCGTCGAAATTTCTATTATCTTCTTCTCATTCAGCTTGCATATTTGTCATGGCTGTTTTGATTTCATCTAGTTCTTTTACTAATTGATTTGAAAAAGTGTTTCATCGATAGCCAAATTCAACAAATTGTGATGGAGTTGGACCTATTCCAAAAATTCGCACTCATGTATTCCTTTGTAATCCGAACACTTCAATAATAACACAATAAAAATATTTTTTCACTTTAAATTATTATAAAATAAACACATATATCAAAATTTGAAATACATTTCGGGACGTTTTTAAAAAAAAAAAATCATCGCTAATTATGCAAAAACATAAAAGCCTCTGCAATTTTAGATTTTGTGAAATATATTTTGTGGTATTTAGTAGGAAAGCGTCACAGATTTTTCAAACAATTAGAGGCATCTTTTAATAAAACGTTGCTAGTTAGTAATCCGGTGGCATTTATTTTTAAAACGTCATAAAGAATTGCTACGAATAGTCATTTTTGTTGTAGCGATTAAAGTTTTAGCTCGATTAATATTATTATTGTTACAGAACGCGAAATCAAATATACTTATATACATAAGGTAAAAAGATCTTTTTTGTCCCTCTTAATTTCAATTTTAAGCAAATTGGTCCTTCTAAAAAAATCAAAGCAATTTAATTCTTATCAATTTTGAAAGTGAACAACTAAGGACAATTAATCACAATGTTAATATATTTTTTGTCAATTGTACATATTTTTATTTGTATAATAACAAATTTAGCCTTAAAGTTTACACATTCTATTAATTTGGTCTTATTTTAACAAATTCATCCTACAATATTTACACATTTTGTCAACTTGGTCTTGGTTTAACAAATTTAACCCACAAAATTTAAACATTTTGTCAACATTTACACGTGATATATAAGCATCGAAAGCTAAATTCGTTATTATACCAATTAAAATTAGGTAAAATTGACAGATAACATTAACACCCTGATTAATTATTTTTATTTACTCACTTTCGAAATTGACAATCATTAAATTACTACAACTTTTTTGAAAAAAATTAATTTACTTAATTTCGAAATTGAGAGTAACTGAAAACATGTTTTTACCTATACATAATATCCTGAGTTTATATCTATAAGAAAAAGGGAAAATAATATACATGTTATCTAAGCATTGCGTAAGGCTTGCAATGTCAACGTGCTACTTTCCAAGCTATTTAATGGGATTTAGTTATTTTAACTAAAAAGAAATGGAATTTCCAGAAATTGAATTCAATTGATTGATGTAAAAGGATTTCAATAGATTGAGACGTGGAAATTCAAATCGTTTACCCTACATTTTCTTGGAATTCGATTCCAAAGATTAGTAGGGTAGAGAGGCCTTCAATGTGGTCTACCCATTTTCCAGGACATTTTGACTTTGAAGCTGCCCACACCGACTGTATTTATTGGCTTCATCGCTGAATATAATCTGATTTCTCCCAACTGCATCCCATATGCATTCAATCCTGCTTGTTATCAGATACCATAAATAAATAATCTCCAGGTTTTGATATTCTGGTTATTGTATTATTTAGATTTAATACGGTATTTGAATTTGACATTTTTATTATTATGATATTTATGTTATTTTTAGTCCAATTTGATATATGTATTTGATAAAAATTATATATTTTGGCAATTAAAAGTAATGATATTAACTTTTCAATGTTTAATTCGGGTTTTAGAATTGATTTGATGAAAACTCATAATTAACTAATAATATTAATAATTAATTTTGATCAAATCAACTATAAAACCCGAATTAGATCATATTCATTGGACTGTATTTGACAAAGCAAATGCAAAATTAAAGCAATTCACGATTAACACTAAATTTATTCAATTAACAAAATCTTGAAAAATTCAAACCTAATAATATCAGCAAATAACTTTCATTTACTCAACACTTCAACTCGAATTAAACATTAAATAATTAATATTATCTTTTAGATACTAAAATATATAATTTTTGTCAAATATAAATATTAAATAAGATAAAAAAACCTAACACAAATACCATATTTTTAAAAAATGTTAAACTTAAATTTCAAATCTTATATTAAACCTATTATATATATTTATAATATAATTGTCTTTAGGAAAAAGAATAAGTGGTGAATTGTTGATGGTTGGTTGTACTTGAATTTTTATGTAATTTTCACACTACTTTTAAGTCTCAATTGCTTAAACACATATCCCTAAATCTATAGCTTTTGAGGTGTAATCCATGAAATATTAACATCCAATCTACAAATCAAAATTAAAAGGGGTTTCAGCCACTATGTAATCAGCAAAATGGCCAACTTGGAAATGGGTCTCATCTCCTTATCTCTTTATTATTAAAGTAAATTATTCAAATAAAGTTGTGATTTAGACTTTATTTTTCTTTAATTTAGTTAGTTTTTTACACAAAAAAAAATTTATTCAAATTAAATATTGTTCAATTGAGTTTAAATTAATTTGATCTGTCGTATAAGAATAGTTAGAATTAAATTGTATATTTTATATGAGAGTTAAAATGTAATTTTATCAATTTAATAATTTATATATTTTTAATTTTTAAAATATTAAATCAAAATTTTATTATTTTTGAGAGCCAAAATATAAGTTTATCACGTATTATTAAAGTAATGTAAAACTCGATTTGAAGATATCAAAGTTCTCAAATCCTCGATTTTACTATTAAAACAAAACCTCGTTTGCAATACGAAGCATAATTTAGCATCAAATATTTCAAACATATACATTCAATTAAAACTAAAAAACCAACATGCAAATTTCTTAGAAAAAAACAGCTTTTTTCTTCGTAACAGCATAGCTCCTAGTCCTTGGCAACACACCTTGTTCATCATCATCACCAAACTCACAAGGCTTGTCTTCATCGATCCTCCCAATCACAACGCTGTGACTTCTAGGCATACGGTTCGCTCCGGTTCTCCCTGGTTGTCTCCGATGAAGGTCCAACCGAGCCTTGCCTCGTGAACTCCTGATGGAAGCAGCTCTTATAAGTTCCCTCAAGTCTTCATCAGCGTTGATGGATTTCGTTGAGCCAACACTATAACTCCTCGGTAAAGCATTAACTTGGCCGGTAGGGCAACCCATGGTGGTGCCAAACCCGATCCTTTCGGAGTATTCAGACATACTTTTGATGTATACATCCCTGGCCTTGATTAGGAACCTGATGGGTGCTTTTAAGTATCTGCTTAACTTGCTTTCTTTGGTCACCTTGTTGCTCATGTTGCAATTTCCACCCACAAATACAGAAAACAAGAGAAAATTTTAAGGAACAATGGGGTTTAAGATTCTTATATGAATATTATGTGTGTGTATATATATATATATATATATTATATGAAGGAAAAACAGGGTTGGTTAAGGAGGGGACTGAGCACTATAATCAGAAAGAGGGGCCAATCTTTTACAATTGCCAGGAAAGCGATATGTGGAGAATGGTTTAATATATATTTGGTAATTATGATTCTTTTTAATTTGGTGTATATATATATTAATATGGTATTTGTATTTAATAAAAAAAATATTTTTTTGTACTTGAAAATTATATTTTCAACTTTTTAATGTTCCATTCAAGTTTTAGTGTTGATTTAAAATTAAACAAATTCACAATTAATACTAAATTTATTCTATTAATAAAATCATGAAAATTCAACAATTAACATTCATAAAAAATAAATCTTAAAACATGAATTAAATTCTAAAAATTTAACACCGTTATCTCTAGGATACCAAAATGTATAACTTTTGTAAAAAATAATATATCACATTAGAAAAAAAAAGGTGTCAAACTCAGTTAAATCCTTGAGTACATTGCAAATGATATGGGAATGGTAAACAGAGTAAGTCTAAGTAGTTTTGGATTATTCAATCCGAATTGGATAATGTTTAAGTTCGAAATTTTGGATTTTGTCCATTTAAATTTGCCGATCAAGTTTTACAAGTTGAGTCATTTCAAGTTTAGATTAATTTAAATCATTTTGAATTACATGTCAAATGAATTTATTTGATTAAATTAAATTCAGATTCAAATTAATTAAAAATTGTTACTAAATTTGAATAAAATATAATTACAAATTTACATTCAATGCATTGGGTAGGAGTATATGTTTAATAAGTCAAGGAGATGTAGAAACTATATGTTTTATGATTCAAATGAAATAGGAAGAATGGATGAGAGAAAGTCCAAATGGGTTATACTAATTATTTTAATTGCGATAGTAAATCTGAAAAGATTGCCTTATTCGAAGTTAAAAAAAACCCATAAAACAAGGAGAGGAATCAATAATTTCATTACAACGTTGAATGATGAATCACACCCTCCTTTACTTGTACTCAAATTTTGTCAATTATAATTAAACTGAGTCACATTTCAAAGTTAGGAACAACATAATATTGATTTCTTTCTAACCAAACCTACACGTTAAGAATAAACAAAATGTGACGTAAAACTAAATATTTTAATTTATAAGTTATTAAGTTTTAATTCGATTGGCATCGATATTGTCGTCAGTGTAGGAGGACGTGGATTCGAGTGCGTTGAAGCGCATTATCCTCCTATTTAATAGTTGGAAAAAGGCTATAAATAGTTCTAGACCTTATGTTAAAAAAATATTTTTAATATATTAGTTGTGTTGTTTATTTTCTATTGGCAATTTTTTATTTGATATATTTTTAAAAAGATGTTATTAATTATCTTTGATGAGTTTGGATAAATTAAATTGGTTATCAAAGATCGTATTATGAAAGTTTATTCTTTGGGTAAAACCCTACAAACATAACTGTGGGATTGAACCGTGTAACCAATTTCGTGTCTCCTCTATTGCTTCTACTTATCTTTATTGTTCTTAGCTATATCATTCAACTGTCTTGTTACAGCATCAGTTGTAACATTGCATAAATACAACTACAACTAGGCACTTGCATTTTCAATTGATATAAGAACCTAACACTAAATATATTTGATGGGATGTGGTTATTATTCATAAGTTGATGCTTGAGTTAAACATAAAATTACTATTCATGTTGATCACGATAAGGATATTTCAATCATCATAAATACTACATCAAAAGATCCATATTGTTTCACGAGTTATGACTCTTGTTTATAAAATCATTCATAATGTAAACCTTGTTTCAGTTCTTTCAATAAACTTGATGAGGAGCACGAGAATAGAGTAATAGTGATGCTATTACGATGCTTCTTACTTTTGTTTGCTTTCTTTTGTTGGAATATTTTATCTGTGCTTATACTTTGATTTATGGGGATTAATTTCATGTATTGGTTTGAAGTGATGCAACATCTTTTTAGAATAAAAGTATCCAACCTTAAAATAAGAGAATAATGCGCTTTAACTCACTTGAACCCAAGTCTTTTTGCACTAGCAACAATATCGATACCAACTGAACTAAAATTCAATCGATTATTTTTTAAAATTCAACCTATTTTTAAAACAATCAATTTATAAACCACTTAACCATGCACCAATAAACTCCTTTTTCTTCCAATAATGAGATAATGTTATGTTTAACTAACGAGAAGAACATAATGTTAAACAATAGAAAGAAACAAGAATGCAACTGCATTAATCATGAAAAACAACTTAATTTCAATATACATGCATGAAGAGTATTTATAACGTCGTACTCCAACTACTTTGATAACAGCTAACATCTAATTGCTTAACTAACTAACTGCTAACCACCTTCATCAGTTATCCTAACATTCTCCTGGTTTTCGTTCTTTGCAAAAAAATAAAAAATAAAAAAATTCTTAGGCAATATGCAAAGGGCCTGTTGAAAAAAACTAAATCGTTTAGGGGTGATGGGTTTTGTGAAGACATCAGCAACTTGTTGATCTGATGGGCAAAAATTGACCTGCAATGCTCCATCCAACACTTTCTCCCGAACAAAATGATAGTCGATCTCAACATGTTTTATTTTGGCATGATGAGTTGGGTTGGCAGTTATTGACACCGTGGATGAATTATCACACCAAATTATAGGTGATTGACGGAGATCCAGACCAATCTCGGACAACAATTGGTTGATCTATAGAAGTTCAGACATGCAATTGGCAAGGCTGCGATATTCTGCTTCTGATGAAGACCTAGACACAACAGCTTGTTTCTTTGAGCACCACGTAACTGGATTTGGACCAAGGTAAATTACATACCCAGTAGTGGATTGCCTGTCTTCAATGGATGAAGCCCAGTCAGCATCAGCATAGCAGGTGAGTTAAAACTGTCCTCTGGAGTAATGGAGTCCATGGGAGATCGTGCCTTGGAGGTATCGTAGAACACGTTTGACTGCCTTTCAATGATTGTCATTGGGGGCATTCATATATTGACTGAGCTTGTTGACACAGTAGGAAAAGTCAGGGCGAGTGATACATACATATTGAAGCATGCTGGTTGTACTTCGATAGAGATGACTATCAACCAGCGGTGCACTCTCATCAGTTGCAACCAGCTTTGGAAAACTCACCATGGGAGTTGGTGCAGGTGCTACTGTAGCCATGCCTGCTTTGACCAGTATCTCACTGATATACTTCTGTTCACTGAGGAACAGGCCTTGAGAGGTATGGTAAACCGTAATACCTAAGAAAAAATTGAGTGGTCCCATATCTTTGAGAGCAAACCTTTTGTGCAATAATTGAACCATATTGTTAACCTCTTGATCAGAACTTCCAGTGAGAACTATATCATCAACATATGCCATAAGAAGAAGCAGATTTTTAGAAGTTGCACGAATGAATAATGAAGGATCAGCCTTGGATACACGAAACCCGAGTTGACTAAGCAAAAACTACCGGAGAGTTTGAAACCATGCTCGAGGGGCTTGTCGCAGTCCATAGAAGGCCTTGTTGAGTCGACACACAAGCTTCTATCCATTAGGACCATATTCTTCAAAACCAGGGGGTTGCTCCATGTAAATCTCTTCAGTCAATTCACCATTGAGGAAGGTATTGTTGACATCAACTTGCCTTAATGACCAGCCTTTCATGATAGAGAGAGCAAGAACAAAACGAATGGTAGTGGCTCGAACAACAGGACTGAAGGTATCCCGAAAATCCAGGCCTGCATGCTGAGAAAATCCTTTAGCTACAAGATGATCTTTGTACCTTTCAATTGTGCCAGCAGCATTTGTTTTCACTTTAAACAACCATTTACAGCCAACTGCTTGTCTGTTGTCAAGTAGGGGACATAAGGACTACGTGTTATTTTGAACAAGGGCTTGAAGTTCATTAAAAGCAGTAGCCTTCCATGAGGCATTAGTCATTGCAGCATGTATATCTTTTGGAAGGTCATTAGCAGGAGGAGTTGCAGTGCTCATGAATACCTTTGGTTTAAAGAAACCTACTTTGCTACGTGTGACCATTGTATGCGTGTTGCATGGAACATGCACAGAGGGTACGTGAGTCAGAACATGATTAGATGTATTTGAAGGTAGGGGCGTAGGATTAGGACTAATAATAGTAACAAGGGGTGTAGAGTTAGGACTAACAGTAGTAACAGGAGGTGTAGGGTTAGGATGAACAGTAGTAATAGGTATAGGTTGTAATTGTTGAGGTGGTTGTCTTGGGAAATGAGCTGAAGGGCAAGCTGATGATAAGACAAGTAACTTTGAGCTGGAAGCTAGTGGGTTTGAAGAAAAAATTCGTTTTTGAGTGAGGGTTTTAAATGGGAAGACTGTTTCATGAAAGGTAGCATTACGAGTAACATATATCCGACCATTGGTGTCTAGACATCGGTAGCCTTTATGAAGGGATGAGTATCCTAAAAAGGTGCAGGTTGTTGATCGAAACTGTAACTTGTTTGAGTTGTAGGGTCGTAGGTGGGAAAGCAAAGACACCCAAAAACACGTAGGCAGGTGTAGTTAGGTTGAGTATTGAACAATTTTTCATAAGGTGAAGCATAGTTGAGAGGCTTGGAAGGTAATCGGTTGATCAAGTAAATGGCACTAGCAAAGGCATCATTCCAGAAGGTCAATGGTATAGAAGCATGAGCTAGCATAGACAAGCCTGATTCAACTATCTGTCTATGATTTCGTTCGACCAGACCATTTTGAGCTGAAGTGTAAGGGCATGTAAAGCGATGCACAATCCCTTGCTGAGCAAGATACATTTTTAAACTTTGAAATTCTCCTCCCCCATCAGTTTGTAGAGTTTTAAGTTTGCAACCAGTGACTCGTTCAGCCTGTCTATGAAACTGTGGAAACACTGTTAGAACTTCAGATTTCTTCTTTAGAAAATAAACCTAAGTGTATCTTGTACAAGCATATGTAAAACCAACATAGTAGCTAAAAATATTAGAGGAAACTAGAGCTGGTCCCCAAACATCAGTAGCTACTAATTGAAGTGGTTTAGTATACACAATGTTTGATGATTGAAACGGCTACTTGTGTTCCTTGCCCAAATGACAGTCAATACATGAGAAAGAGTCTTTATATGGTCCAAGAGGTATATTACAGTTGAGTAAAGCCTTTGTAAGAACATCTTTGTAAGGGTGGCCTAGTCTATAATGCCACAGATCAAAAGGAACAGATGAATTGACAGTAAAACATTGAGGTGATGTAGTCGAGCTTGTCCGTATTGAATCAAGAATATGAAGCTTGTACAACCCATGTTAAACAGACCCCTTGAGAAGCACCTCACCTGTATGCATGTCACGAACCTGACACTGTGTAGGCATAAACTCAAAAATCACCTTGTTATATTTAGTAAACTTTGAGACAGATAAAAGATTCTTGATTATCCCAGGCACACACAATAAAGATCGCATGTATAAGGGCCTTGAACGTGTAATTAAAGAAGACTGACCAGAATACAGTACAGGGAGTGCATCACCATTTCCAACATACACCATATCTAGACCCTTATACGATGTACTTTCAGCTAGGGCAACAGGTGAATGCGTGAGATGATGCGTTGCACCAGAATCAGGGTACCATGCATTATCTCCAGCTGTCTCAGGAGTGGCAATAAATGCTTGAGGTCAGGAGCTTAGAGAAATAGAAGTACTGCCTACTGGAAAACCATTGTTGACAAACGGATTGGACCATGCATAAGGAGGCATCGTAGATGAAGGAAGCCAGTTTGATTGAGCATTGGGAACAAAGGGTGACATCCAAGGCATCATGGGAGAGCTAGCACCAAGCATACAAAGGTTGGCTTGTGTAGGCTGAGGTGGTGGTCTATACCCTGTACTTTTGTATGAGGAATCAAACCTATAGTAGCAACGATCGACAAGATGACCTTGCTTTCCACATAATTGTCATTGACACATTGAACCTGACATTCGACCACGACCTCGCCCTCGATTGTTAGAAGGATGATAAGTGGGTGTAGCGCTACTATCAACCTGCTTTATTGACTGACTTGTGACTATATTAGCAGAAGCAGGAGCCTCAGGAACCAAGGAAAATTGTAGTGTCTCAGCATCTAAAAGCATGGTAGTGACTCTCTAGACAGTATAAGAAGTTGGACTGGCTGAAATGATTGTAATTACAGACTCATATTCTGAAGGTAAACCATTGAGAATAGTAGTAACGTGCTCATGATCGCTGATGATCTCACCATAGCTGGCAAGACTAGCACAATATCATTTAATTGTCATCAAGAAATCTCTCATAGACAAATCTCCTTTGCGTTGAGAGTGTAAAGATCGTCTATAAAACATTAGCCTAGAAGTAGTTTTGCTACCATACAAGTTAACAATTACATTCCAAATCTGAGCACTAGTGTCCATACCTATAAGATGAGGGAGCACTGCTTGACTGACAGACAACAAGAGCCAAGATGCAAGAGCACTATCTTGCTGCTCAAACCTAGTAAACTCAAGATTTTCTTGAGGGACACAATTATCATCTGGAAGATATTGAACAGGAGCAACAGTTCGAGAATCCAAGAAACTTTGAAGCTTGAATGTTTTTACCACTAGCAAAATCTGTTGACGCTATAATAAATAGTTAGTATCATCAAGAACCACTCTAACCTTCACTGTTGAGAAAAACAGACTATCAACACCATCAGTAACACTGGACGCCATCGCAGGTGCAGCAGATTGAACGGCAGATGGACTGGAGGGACGAGACATGAAGAAAGAAAATGACTTAGCAAACTAACCCATAAGGATCAATGGCAATCTGATACCGTGTTAAACAATAGAAAGAAACAAGAATGCTACTGCATTAATCATGAAAAACAACTTAACTTCAATATACATGCATGAAGAGCATTTATAATGTCATACTTCAACTGCTTTGATAACAGCTAACAACTAATTGCTTAACTAACTAACTGCTAACCACCTTCATCAGTTATCCTAACACATAATCTTTAAAAGATTCTGAAAGTGATGAGTTCTCAAAATTACTTAACAGATACTTTTTTATTTAATAAAATACTAAATTATTGTTTGATATTAATCAATTCTTATTTCTTGTTTGAAGCAGGAAGCTTTATAATCAATTTAAAAATAAGATCCATGCAAATTTATTACAAAAAAATTGATTGATTAATCCAATTGCTGAATGTGATTATGATAGTTGATACAGTGTTCATCCTAATTTAATATCAAATAATTTATGTTTTATTTTCGTCAGATTTTCGTTGTATTTATTAAAAATTTAGGTTGCTTCCAAATATTGGTCGATAAAAGAAAAATTCCAGCTCTGGCCTTTAAAGACTTGAAAGATTAATTGATTTGCATATTTTTGCTGAAAAAAAGTGGTTGAGAGGATGTTAATATGTGACAAAATAATTAGTAAGCTGATAGTATGATTATTGAAATATTTGAATTTTTTTTAAATCATGAAACTATTTGAATTTTTTTTTTGTAAGTCTGATTAGTTAACTTCAAGGCACGATTCGATGATTAGTACGATGGATCAGTACTCATTGATTAGTAGAAGAATATACTTTGGATCCAAATCGATCTGGCGGTTAGTATCGGAGATCAGAAAAGAAAGCTGTTTGGATTTCAGTTCACAGATTCATGATGTTTAAAGATATTTCATTAAAAAAAAATTGAATTGTAGAAGAGAAGGGGAAAGAGAGCTTTTGATTGGCATAGGTAGTACGAACAAAAAGGACTATACAACAATGATTTCAACAACTCAGTGACTTAAATGAAAACTTCTGGATAGTTTAGTGACAATTTTGTAACTTTTTGAAGTTGGATGACCAAAACGTAAACTTACTAATAGTTTAGTGACCTTGAGTGTAGTTTACCCAATTCTTTTTTTTTTTTTTTTTTTTTGCTTAAATGAAATTTTTCAGAATAATAAACCCCTTTTGATATAGTTAGAGGCTTGGTTTTCTCAAGTCTATAGTGAATCGCTTGCTTGAGCTTATCGATCTTCAATTAGCTCGAGTCTACTATAGCTCACTTTTGTCTAGGTTTGACTTGAGCTTTTATTGTTTTATATGAATTCATAGATTTCATCTAGGAAGACATGATCGTCATGTTCTAAATAGACTTGATAATAGGCCAAGCTGATGCAAAATTTTAAGCTTGCTTTTTAGGCTCGAGCCCAACCAGAAAAATGGGCCTAAAATTCTGTCCAAGCCCAACCCATATTAAAAATGCTAAACTCGAGCCCTACTCGACTCGTCCATATTAATATTTTTTAGATTATTTTTTATGTAAAAACAAATTTTAAAAATATAATACATCAAATACACTAAAAATATTTAAAAATATTTACCAACAAATTGGAAATACATTAAAAAAAATCTTTATGCTTAAATAACGCTAAGATAGTTGCAACTTAGCAAGCAAATGCCTCTAAAATAGTAATAATGGTAACAATAAAACAAGAGTTATACAAAATCCAAACAATAACAACAAAATAGTAGTAATGTAATAGTGAAATAGCAGCAACAAAATGACAACGAAACAACATCAAAACAGTTGATTCGGGCTGGATCGGGTCGGGTTCAAGCTCAAAAAGTTTACTTGAGGGCTGACCCGTTTAGAAAACGGGTCTTATTTTCGTCCAACTCCTCCCACTTTCCAAATGAGCCTTCAAATTTGATCGGATAACCCAACCCAAGATAATTCTAGTTCCAACCCACCAGCTCATAAGGTTTGGTGACTGACACCTGTAGAAACTTTTTTTTTTGAAAAGGGGTCGAATTTATATTTAAAAATAAAAATAGAATCGCAACAAATCCTTTTTTATGAGGTGTGATCGGACCACCTCGTAATTTGATCGTTTTAATAAAATGATTTAATTTTACTAAAACAACGATTTTGGTCTACGAAATTCGAGAAAACGAGTTCGGGAGTCGGTTACGTGTGAGGAAGGGTTAGCACCCTAGCAACACCCAAAATTGGTACCTAATTAATTAATTAATGTCTTAATATCGAATATTGAAAATTTGGAAAAAATTAAAAATACGATCTCTCTTTAAAAAAAACAATTTTTAGAAAAATACTTGAATAAATCGAAACGATTGTTAAAGACCTTTTCATCTCTAGATAACAAAATATCACATCTCGTAAGTTAGGACACGATACTTTGAGTTCTCGAGAATAAGCATGCCTTAAAAAAAGGTCTTGTTTTTCAATTTAAAAAAAAAGGATATTTGGTTATTTAGGTTCAACGAGAAAATCGAGACCCTGTAAGTTAGGGTATGATTTCTCGAATCTCCAAAATACGAAATATTGCATTTGTTTTCAAGATTTTCCCTTTTTTACGAATTTGGATAAAAACTAATGAAATATTTAAAAATGATATATGCGCAATTTATTTGATTATGTTTAAAAGAAATTCTTTAAAACGTAAAATGGGTCATGCACGGCTAATAATGATAGTGTAACATACATTTGAAATAACAATGACATAATATGCATAATAAAATATAACATATATAACATTGATGTTAACGAATCATAATGTTAACATGAATACACAATAATAAGAATAATGATGCAAATGACAATATAATAATAAATCCAAATTTTGAAAGTACATGAAAAGTAGTAAATAAATAAATAAAACCAACAAGCTAATAAAAAGAAAAATAATAAATAAAAACTAAAAAGTAAATAGATGAATAAATAAAGTTTAAAATAAAAGGATAGGCAACTAAATAAGGTATTTAATGAAACAAATTAAAACGATAATAATAAGAAGAATAATAGTAAAAGTAATAATAATAAAATTATGTAATTTAATAATAAAATAGCCCAAATAACCAAAAAGGAACTGATTTGAAACTCAAAACAGAAATTCGGGGCAAATCCAAAAGAAATAAAAAAGGAAAAGTACTAGGTTGCATGCGCGAATAACAGGAAGGGACCAGAATGGGAAATAATCCCGTCCCCCCAAAACGCGCCGCTTCAAGCGGACCTAATTGAAAGTCGAAATAAATTAAAGGCAAAAATTACAAAAGAAAAAAAAACTTAATTGCGAAATGATAAAAAAAGCGGAAGGGCTAAAGGTGCAATTAGCCTTCCGCTACAAAACATGCGGATCCTAGGCCAAGTCGGGTCGGATCAGGTCGGGCCAAGGTAAAATGGCGCCGTTTTTTATGTCCGGACCCTAGGCACAAAACGATGCCGTTTTACTTATCTATAAAAGCCAAAAAAATTTTGAAAAAATTTCATTTTTCAACATTCTTCTCAAAAAAACTAAAAGGAACCTCTCAAATCTCACAATTCTCCCCTCAGTCCTGCCAAGGGTCCGGCCATCAGCCGCTGTGTCGGCCGCCGGTCACCGACGACGGCGCCGTCCTCCGCAGTGGGCGAAAAAAAATTGAAACTCCCACCTAAGTCCCTTCGACCCTCCTAAGTCCAAATCCGAGCTCAAAATTCTGAAATATTAACAGGAACACCAAAAAAAAAAAATCAAGTAACCTTTCAGTTTCCGGCCACCTATCCTTGGACGTGGCTACCTCAGCCATTCACGGTGTTAAAATTCGAACACCAGGTGAGTTTCTTCTCTCTTTTCCTTTTTTTATTTTCGTATTTAAAAAAAAATAAAGCATAATTAGAAAAAGAATGAAATGAAATAAAAATGCAACCTTTTCTGTTGAATGCTTTTGTTTTTTGTATTTCAAAATGTATGTCTGTAGAGAAAAAAAAGATTACATTTTGCAGTGGCTTTTATAGCCAAAACAATTTACAATTGTTTTTTGTTTGTTTCTGTTGTTGTCTGCTTGCAGGTACGGAGGCCGTAGGCCAGCTAGGTGTTGGCATGTGCTAACGTGGAGGAGGGAGCGACGGTTGAAAGGTGCGATGATCGTGTCTGAAAGTCTTATATAATGAATGATCGAGCCTAGAAACTAAGTATAACAACGAATAAGGCAAGCGCACCTATTGTTTGGTAGTATAGTTATGGCAAGACCGGAAATATTGTATCCTCAAGGACCAAGAGTATTAGTAATTACTATCTTTTTATTATTTAGCCTAAGAATTAAGGGAATTGTTGTTTAATCTAAAATTAACTAATTACTAAGCTAAAGATGCTAAGTCACAGAGAATGAATTGGGGAAATACTTTTGGGAAAACCAATTGATTAAGACAATACCCAAGGAAGAATCCACCTAGACTTCACTTGTTATTTAACTCTGAACCAGATGGTTTATTCACTTGACTTGATCCGTAGGATTCTCTAATTTATATTAATACCTCTCTCGAGGCTACTAACGTCTAACCCTAGGTTGATTAATTGAAATCTCTTTCTAATTAAAACCCTAGAATTGCATCAACTCGATCTATGGACTCCCATATTAGGCTTGACCCTAATCTGGCAAATTTTCTTCGTCTTATCTCTAGGAGTGCGATCAACTCCGTTTAACTATGCTAGATCTACTCTTAAACAGAGACTTTTGCTCCACTGCCTAAGCACATCAAAACTTGAATCAATATCCTAAAATATCAATGCAAGAATTAAGAACAAATCAAGTATTTATCATATAGTTCAGAAAACAATAACAGGATCCGTCTTAGGTTTCATCCCCCTCAGGTATTTAAGGGGTTTAGTTCATATTTATAAAAGAATACATCTCAAAAGAAAGTATAAAACAAAACATAAGAAAAACCCTAAAACCCCCTGAAGGAAATTGAAGGGAAGATCTTTCGTCTTGAGTATGATTCCGACTTCTTGAGATGGATCAACTGGCTGTCTTCGAGTAAATCCCACAATTCGGCCCTCTCTAGCTTCGCCTCTTCGGCCTTCCCCCGACAACCCCTTTTAGGTCACACATAGGGTGTTTATATAGGCTTTCGGAATGTCTTTCTTTGCCCCTAAGTATCCTAATCCGAATGGAATTAAAACAGGTCACGGCAGGGACATGCCCGTGGCACACACCCGTATAAATCGAGCCCAGGCCGTGTTCGGGTCTGCTAAAGAGGCACAGCCGTGTGACGAACTCCAGGCCGTGTGAATTTCGTACTTTAGCCCATTTTCTCCATTTTTGGCCCGTTTCTCGTTCTTTTCATCCTCCTATGCTCTCCTAAGTATAAAACATGAAATTAAAGGATTAGGAGCATCAAAGTCCACAAATCAGGGGATAAATCATCCAAAAGTATGCCAAATGTGAGATTAAAATATGTACATATTATGGTTTATCAAATACCCGCACACTTAAGCATTTGCTTGTCCTCAAGCAAAATTCTCAACTCACAATTAAAATAACTTTCTCAATTCATAATATTCATCAATAGTATTTCATCATAATTCATAGGTAATTCATACATTGATAGTTTAACCAAAAGGGTTCTAAAAATTCAAACAATCAAAGTCATAGTTTTTATGATACGAAAACATAGGTGTTTCCCCTTACCTAAATAACTACCTTTATCTCAAAATTGACAAGGGTTGACATCCTCACTAAAGATTCATTCAAATCACTCAAAGTGTTTAAGGTTCAAAATTAAGCACTCAATAGTCGAACATGAAAAGTTAATCCCATAGGCTTGCATGAAAATCAAATCTCCACCACTATAGAATGAAATGATAGACAGGTCAGAAGGTCTTTAAAGGGTTGTAATAGGGCTTGGGTTAAAGGTGTGGATAAAGGCTGAATTAAAGGGTTAGAATCGAGATTGAATTGACAAATTACCTAACTTAGAAAGATGAACTAAGACTCGAATACTTACATCAACTAAAATTTCATAACACGAGCTTCTTCTCAAGATGTTGAATTTAAACATATAAGCTCAATAATGAATATACTTTGAATTTTTTTATTTTTTTATTTTTTTTAAGAACAAATTAAGTAAATGGATTTTAACAATTGAAATAAAGAATGAAGTTAGGCAACTGATCAAATCAAATCTCGATATAAGGGTAGTCAAGATAAATGGTGGTAACAAATACAAGATGGGTTTTGGGTTAATATTAGTGGGTGAGTCAATAAATGGTTTGTTAAGATCAAAGGGGTTCATTAGGGGTTAATTGTGAGGGTAGGCTTTTAGTGGAGTAAGTGGGTTAAATCCTAAGTGCCTTTATCATCTCTGTATATCAAATCAATGATGTGGTCTGGACATGTATAATCGAAGCAATTTCTAGAATAACAAATCAATGTTGACACACTCGTAATCAATAAAGTGAGAAAGAAAAGAATGTATGCTCTAAAAAGGCTCAAAATCTCACAAAAATTATGGATTTTTTATATCAACCTTGTAAATTTCAAACTTCAAGGTAATAATTAGGTTCAGGTAGACAACCTAACAAAATTTTAATTTTTGAAAATAGACTCATCATGCTTGATTCTCTAGTCTCCTAAAGTTTAAATAATCACTGCATAATTATCAAATGACTTAATTCAAAACATATCAATAAAAATCATGAATCAAAGGAAATTTCATTCTAATAGTAACATGAGAAAATTACTTAAAAACAAGACAAAATTCAGGGATTTGAGAATTGCAAAAAGTTAGGACTTAAAATTCACCCCCCACACTTAAGATGTACATTGCCCTTAATGTATAAAGATAGATATTCTAGAGATTAATAGCATTAAATTAAGTGAGAAAGGGAGAGGTGAAACTTCCTGAATTTTGGATGGATTCCTTGAGTTGGAAGTGTAGAAACTTGATTCGGAGCTGAAAGATAAGTTGGAGGAGGCATCTCTGGTGGTGGTATGGTGGCCGCCAACAATCACTGCGCTAGATGAAGAAATTGGGTAACTTGTGAAGAAATAGCCAGGAAATAATAAGAATAATTCAAAATATACTAATTATGTATTTAAAGACAAGAAAGATAAAGAAAAAAGTGTAAAAAGTAAAATAAAATTAAAAGAAAAGAATAATGGACTGAAAAGTCCTTATCGTTAGATGGTTTGCGAGGTGGGTGTGATTTCTAAAGGCGTGGTGTGGTGATTCCCTAACAGCCTTTAGAGCCTAAATCAAAGAAAACAAAATGTAAGAATAAAAATTAAAGATAAGAAAGATAAAGGGAAGGAAAATAAAGGAGAAGAAAAAAAAGAAAAAGAAAAATTAAATGGACTCAAATGTCCTTGGCTTATCGGGTCAATGAAGCGGCCGGCATGAACTCATGTAAATCGGTCTCACATAGGGAGACTGTGTTAGGGCCCTTTCGCTTATTCGACATGGGAATGGTAGTGTTGGCCTTGCCTTTGGGCATTGAGTGATAGTGGTAAGGATGGTGATAAAGGGAGAAAAACTATGGTGGCTGGGGTTGAAAGGAAAGGGGTTTGGTGGGGAAAATGTGCAGAAAAGGGGGTTTATATAGAAATAGGGATCTGGTGATTTCCCACACCCGTGTACCAATAGCGTGTTGGGTCACACGACTGTATCGCACGGCCGTGTTGTGCTTCATTCGTTTCTCCCGCCCATGTTGATAAAACAGTGTCTACCACGGTTGTATCGCACGGCCGTGGTGTTTAGTTGAAGACCGTGGCTTGGAGATATTTTTTGTTCTGTTTCGTACTATCTCTACCACGCTGGTACAGAAATTCGTGGTGTCCACACGGCCACGGCCACGCCCGTGTGCAAGGCCGTGTTGGTAGAGAAACATGTACTTTGGTTAGTTTGTAGTTAGGTACTAAAAAGGAAAAATAAAAATAAAAATAAAAAATGTAAAAATTAATGGGGTTAGTGCTCGGGTTGCCTCCCGAGAAGCGCTCATTTAAAGTCTGAAACTAGACTTACCTCTCATTCGCATAATCATGGTGGTTTGAGGAGTTGAAAATCCTTGCTCATGTTATCAGTTCTATTATCAGTATATAGTTCGAGTCGAGTAGCGTTTACTTTAAAAGTGCTGAATATAGGATTACTTACCTCGACTGTTTCGTATGAGAAGACATTGAGTACCTTAAAAGGGATTTTTTCATTTGTATCAATGTATGAGGTGGTGATCCGATGATATATTTTTGTAACACCCCTTACCCATATTCGACGTCGGAATAGGGTACGAGGCATTACCGGAACACATACACTTGTAAATGTATTAAATCGAGTCATAAAATTTCATCATCACAAATATATAACTTGAATAATACTAACCAACATCAATAACCTTATACAAAATGAATTACTAAATATTAAAGGCCAACATTTTAGGCCAAACCAATTATGACACATACAAATGACTGTGTAACGTCCCTAGCCCGAATCCGTCACCGGAATAGAGTTACGAAGCATTACTGAAGTTACAAATTTATTTATCAGACAGTTTATTTTATCTAGCATTCATATTTGGAACTAATCAAAATCAAACATATTGTCCCTTAAACATATATATTTTTTCTCGACATGTCTTACTTAAATTTATTACTCGTCTCAACATACTTAATTTCATTGTATCACATAATTAGGTTACACGAACTTACCTGACTAAATTGCAGAAATACCAAAGTTTAAGGGTATTTTGGTAATTTTCTATTTTCATCAATTTTTCAACCGATCTTAATCTAAATTAATAATTTCATTCAATTTATTAATTTAGACAATAAAATAATCCATTTCACTCAATTTGGTCATTTTTGATATTTTTACAAAATTAACCATAAAGTTTTACTTTTATTCAATTTAGTCCCTGAGCCTAAAACATACAAATTAGCCATGCTAGCTGAATATTCATACATATTTTCCTCCTCCTCCTCTCCATTCCACATCCTTAATTTATACAACATGCTATAAGTAACATTATCAATAATTTCACTATTTACTCATATGTATATTCAAAACTGTCCATTTGAGTCATAGTTACTTAATTGTTTATATCTTGAGCTACAGAACTCAAAATTAAGATCCGCTAATTTTTCCTTAAACTAGACTTATGTATCTTTTTACCATAAAATTTTCAAAATTTTTGGTTTAGCCAATAAGTATATTTTATTCTTTAAAATCACCCTTGTTTTGCTATCTGACAGTTCCAACCCTTCTTCACTAAAAATTAATTATCTCCTTGTATGAGATTCGGATGATGTTATCGTTTATTTCTCTTGAAAATAGACTCATTCATAATTTTAAAAATATGAATTTAAGCCATTATTTATTTTTATACAATTTTTTATGATTTTCCAAAGTTAGAACAGGGGAACCCAAAATCATTCTGACTTAGTCTCACAAAATTTATTATATTTCATGATTCATAATTTCATTGCTTATACCGCTTCTTCTATAAGAAACTATACTCAATAAGATTTAATTTTATATTTTATTCATTCTATAACTCGATTTCTACATTTTTTGGTGATTTTTCAAATTTAGTCTACTGCTGTTGTCCAAAATTGTTTCTTATAACTTATTTTACAATTTAATCCTAATTAAATTTACTTACTTTCCTAACTCAATTCATACTTCTTTTCTATTAAAATTCCATCCAAACTCAAATTTAACTACTAAATTTTCAGCATATTTTCTTAATTTTGAATTTTCCTCAATTTAGTCCCTACAACATAAAACTTATAGCTTACATCTCAATTAAATCCTTTTATCAATTCTAACTTGAAATTCATTCAATTAAGTCCCTAATTCATGTTTTTGTTCAACATAAACTATACTTGAGAACTCATAAACTTTCAATATGTTAACTTAGCTTCATCAAAGCCTTATTCTAAATCTTCTAAAATATCAAAATTAAAAGAAAAGGACTTGATTAACTTACCAAAATGAGCTTCAAGCTTCAAACCTCTAATTTCCCCATTTTTCTTTTCTTTCCCTATTTTCGTTGCTTCTTCTCTGTAACTCTCTTTTTTTTCCTCCTTTATATCTTATATATATAGTTAATAATAAATATCTAACTAATAACTAATACATATATTACAAATGTATACAAATATTTTTTTACACTTGTACTTAATCTTTATCTTACACTTGTCATGAATTTATTAGTTACATAAAAATCTTATAATTTAATTGTTTATCAAATAAATATCTTTTACATAATGATAATAAATAAATAAATATCTATTTAATAAACAATATAAATATTACACTTGTACATATACATATTATTACACATGTGTTTTATCATTACCATCCATTTGTCATATTTTAATTTATTTCATAATATAATAACAATAATTAATATATAGATATTAAATAAAATAATAAAATATCTTATTAAATAATATTTTTCTAATTAAATAATTATAAATAATCATCAACATCATCATTACTTTCTAGATTTCTCTCTCTTCTAATTAACCATTTTGCCCTTTGTGATCTTTTTAAATTCCATCTTTGAGTCATCACTTAATTTGGTAAAATTACTATTTAGTCCCTCATAATTCTTCACTTATTCAATTTGGTCCTAATTCATCCATTTTTCTTAGTTTCTAAATCATTTCACCCATAAAATATTTACACTATTGGTCCTTCAACTTTTTCATATTTACATTTCAACCCCTTAAATTTTAAGTATTTACTCTTGGGCAATAAAACTTTTCTCACTTTTACAGTTTAGTCTTTTCTTGAATTAATATGTCATAATATACTTCCCAATGACATAACTCAAATTTCCTCTTCTCGTCACTTTATTTCCTTATTTTACTATATCAAGGATAATATTTCACTGTAGAAATTTTCGGTGTGTTACAGTTTTAGCAAAGAATACCTGATCCCCGATCTGAAATTGGTTTGTCCCATCTTTAGGTTTGTAATGGAGTTGCTTCGATTTTGCTTCGTATATTCCTAGTTTCTCCTTGAAATGTGTCTTCCACTCGTCTAATTCATCGATCTGAAGCCTTTGTTCCTCATGAGTTATTTCCTTGTTGGCATAAGGTCTAGGATCTGGCTCAATTGTGTAGTTCCATGGTGCTTCCTGAAAAAAAGGTTTAATCGAATGGTCATTAATAGAATTTATGATTTCATCTTGATTACTTGATGTACTAGCCGAGTCAAGAGCCTGAAAAGTGACCGTTTCGTCACCTACACGAAGTATGAGTTCACTTGTACCAACATCAATTTTAGTTCTGGCAGTTGCTAAAAAGGATCTTCCTAAAATTAAAGGAATATTATTGTCCTCATCCATGCCTAAAACGACAAAGTCTACTGGGAATATGAATTTATCAATTTTCACGAGTACATCTTCAATTATACCCCTAGGAATTCTAATAGTTTTATCAGCTAATTGAATGCTTATCCTAGTTTGTTTGGGTTTCCCTAGACCTAGCTGTTTAAACATTTTATAAGGCATAACATTGATTCTTGCCCCTAAATCAGCTAAAACATTATCAACAGATAAACTACCAATTAAGCATGGAATTGTAAAACTCCCTGGATTTTTTAATTTTCGTGGTAGTCTATTTTGCAACATTGTTGAGCACACTGCGTTTAGTTCCACATGCGACTCTTCGTCTAACTTCTTTTTGTTCGTTAAAAGCTCTTTTAAAATTTTCATTGAATCAGGCATCTGTGAAAGAGCTTCAAGAAACAGTAAGTTAATATGTAATTTCTTTAAAAGTTTAAGAAATTTACCAAATTGTTTGTCTATGTTGTCTTCCTTCATCGCATTGGGGTATGGCACACGAGTTTGGTACTCTTTAATTATCGGTTTTGGCTTATCATGACTTACCTCGACCTTACCTTCCTCTACCATATTCTCTCGGCTTGCTTTGGTTCATCTACCCCTTCACTATCATGAGCGGTTATTGCTTGAAGTTACTCCTTCGGGTTAGTTTCAGTGTTGCTTGGCAGGCTTCCTTGTGACCGTTCAAAGAACTGCTTAGCAAGTTGCCCTAATTGGTTATCGATCCATTTAATCGATGCTTGTTGATTTTTGAGTGCTGTCTCGGTGTTTTGGAAACAAGTTTCTGACATTGCTATAAATTTTGTTAGCATCTCCTTAAGGTTCGGCTTCTTTTCTTGTGGGTAAGGTTGCTGTTGGAAACTTGGGAGGGGTTGTTGTCTCTGATTTCCTTGACCACCCCATGAAAAATTGGGGTGGTTCCTCCAACCTGGATTGTAAGTGTTACTATAAGGGTTATTTTGAGGTCTAAAATTGTTACCCATATAGTGAACTTGTTCGTTTTCAGCGCTCGAGTTGTAAGGTGGGTATTCTGTATTGCTCATCCCTCATCCATTCATCTCACACTGCATAGCTGGATGTACCTGCGAAGAACCACATAAACCATTAATCTTTTTATTTAACATCTCTACCTGATTTGATAGCATGGTTACTGCGTCGAGGTTGAAAACACTAGCGGTTTTTGTTGGCCTTGTCCTCGTGACTTGACACTGATAGTTATTCAGTGACATTTCTTCAATGAATTCGTAGGTAGCCTCAGGTGTTTTTTTATTCAGGGTTTTGCCGGAGGCTGAATCAATCAACTGTCTAGTTGAGGGGTTCACACCGTTATAAAAAGTTTGGACCTGCAGCCACAAGGGTAATCCATGGTGTGGACACCTTCTCAATAAATCTTTGTATCTCTCCTATGCATTGTAAAGTGTCTCTAAATCCATCTGCACAAAAGAAGAGATATCATTCCTCAACTTGGCCGTTTTAGCCGGTGGAAAATATTTTAACAAAAAATTTTCGGTCATTTGTTCTCATGTAGTGATTGATCTTCGTGGTAACGAGTTTAACTACTGTTTAGCTTTGTTTCTCAACGAAAAAGGAAACAATTGAAGACGAATGGCATCATTAGAAACACCATTTATTTTGAAGGCATCGCAGAATTCTAGGAAATTCGCCAAGTGATTATTTGAATCTTTATCCTGCAAACCATCAAACTGAACAAATTGATGTATCATCTGTATAGTGTTAGGTTTCAGTTCAAAATTATTTGCAGCAATAGTAGGTCTAACAATACTTGACTTAGTTCCTGTTAAATTAGGTTTAGCATAATCATACATAGTTCGAGGAGTATGATTTTCGGCCATATCTGGAGGTAGCAGATTATTCTCAGCCATCTCTTCGGTAGTATTAATTTCGTCTTCTTGCTCTTCTTGTATGTATTGTAGGCTTCTCCTTATTTCTCTTCGGTTTCTGCGAACTGTGCTTTCAATTTCACTATCGTAAAGTAGAGGTCCTGACGGGTTTCTTCTAGTCATAAACTAGAATACCTGCCAGAAGCAAAGAAGAAAATTTAGAAAAGTAAAAATAAAATTTAATTGCAAAAATAAAATATGGCTAAAGTAATAAAAATCAAGTGTTCCAAATATCTTAGTCCCCGGCAACGGCGCCAAAAACTTGATCGTGTCAGAAAGTCTTAAAATTTATATAATGAATGATCGAGCCTAGAAACCAACTTATGACAACGATTGAGGCAAGCGCACCTATCGTTTGGTAGTATAGCTATGGCAAGACAGGAAGTATCATATCCTCAAGGACAAAGAGTACTTCTGTCTCCGAATCTATATATGACTGACTGAGTAGAACTGGTTATTCTTTTGTGAATTGTGATTATCTGATTGAGACTTCTGTCTCGAAGTTACCGTCTGATTCTGTAAGTATGTTCCGCTTCTGAACTGCTACGGGTTTTCTGTTTCTGATTCTGTAGTAATTGGTTTTGAACTCACACTGAGTTCGAGTAGCTCACCCCCTCTTTTGTATCCCCTTTTCAGGTACATTTCGGAATTTTGGATGCTGGACTCAGTACACGGAGGTCTTGGACAGTTTCAGCGCAATGGAATGTCAGATTTTGTTTTCTATTACGACTTTATTATTTGGTTAAATGTTGAATTGTAAGGTTTTATAAAGCAGTGGTACAGTTTCCACTTTAGATTTTCGTACGTACATTTATTCTGGTTATTTTTCATACTTAACGGTAACTTTATCAGAAGAACTTTAAATGATTAAATGTTTTGTTTCATAAAGATATGAATGGTTTTCGGAAATGAAATTAAGGTCGACTGGTTTTGTAAAATTTTTCCCATGATCACTTCGGTGATCAATGTAGCATCCTGAGTTCGGTCTAAACTTCTAGGCTGGGTTTTAGATATTACATTAATTAACTAAGAAAATAAACTGAGCTCCCGCACGACGTCCAATCCTAAGTCTGAAGATTTCTTGAACGGTCAGAGATAAAACAAATGGGTGAGCTATAGAGCTCATTGTATAACTAATACTCAAATTAAGATTACACACATTATGATATATAAAACAAAAAATCATAGAAAATTTCATACCGACCAGTCAAACAGAATTGAGTTTGCATGTTTATGCCAATGCAGTATTTTTTAGAAAATCATAATGCGGATTTTTCAAAAATCATCCTACCCAACTCCGCTACACATCAAAATAGAGTTCTCCCCCGAACTTATCCATCCAAAACACACCAATTAAGTCATCCCGGGTTGCCCAGCAACGATGACCCGCCACCTCGGGTTACCTGACAACGATGGCTTAGTAATATGCATTAAACTGCCAAATTAAATATATGTGGTCAAACCACTGAATTGCAGATCATTAAATTGTCAGTACAGAATCTTTCTCCTTTAACATTATCCCAAATCCCATGCAATGTATCATGGCATACATGTATAGAATCAGAATGGTGAGCATGTAGAACATGCTGACGTACAGTAACAGAAACAGAGGGCATGAAAGTCCATGCTTTACAAAACATATTTATTTATCCTTATAGAAACACATTAGTTTTGCCATGAAGTCACATGCATAGTTACATAATAGATTCAGAAATACAAATTGACAAAATCATACATTATACAAACTTATATAGACATAACGAATATCATCAGAACTACCAGTATCAAATCATGCAAATGTATATATTACAAATACCCTAAACACATCAACACAAAAGCATATTCATTGATACCTTGTTTTCAGGTCTTAATTAAGTGGTATGGACCTTACGGAGAGGTTAAATATAGATCACGAATCAAAACGGGCCAAAATGAGAATTTTTAAAAAATGGGCCCACACGGCCCAATTGGCCTAGACCATGTAACTCATACAGTCTAGCACATGACCATGTGGCGTCGACAATTTCAATTTCGACTTTTGCCAATCATTTTTACTTTTCTTAAAATACTAACCAAACAAAATATGACCAACTTAATAAGCCACAACAGTCCCAATTTGGCAATAAAACACTTACCCAAGTACGAAATCAGCACCCTCACAGTCTTAATTCATCGAAGGGCTAATCACTTCACGATTTCCACCTAAAACAAACTCGTACAATTAAAGATACGAAGCACCGCACTACCCATAAATCCCCACTTTACAAAAAATAAAAATCCCCAAAAACTGAAACAGAAAAATTAAATTATACTTATGCAACAATCAAGTTGAAATCTATTTAATCAAACACCCGCTTCCGGAATTGAACAACACAAAGACAAAAGATGAAAAAAGAAGAAAGATTGCAAAATTCTCTTTCTTTTCTGGAACCAACGTGAAACAAATGAGAGGAGTGAATAATGGGAAAGCCAATTTTGGGGAAATCTAATTAATTAATAAATAAAATAAAAATAGTAGTAATGAGGGTGAGAGAAACGTGAAGCAAAAACAATTTCTTTTTGAGAAATTCAAGAATTAAATTAAATAATAAATAATAATAGATGATGATAACTAACTAACAAATTTTATTTTATAAATTATCAAAAAAAATTTCATATTTGAATTTAACCCATCAACAAACACAAAACAGTGAAAAGTAAGGAATTAAAAATATAATTTTATTTTGTTTACGTAGGGATTCGATCACAAAATAAAAAAAATAAACTAAAATTTAACCACTAAATCAACAAGTTTATTTTTGTTACTATTTACAAAAAAATAAAACATAAGTCAGATGTTTAAGGATTAAGAGTAACACAAAAATAAATAAAATTTCAAGAAAAAAAATTTAAACCCAAAACTTCATATACATACTCACAACATCTATTCACTGAACTAAATTAATTTTCTTAACGAAAAATTTAAAACATGACAATAACCTATTTTTTTTCTAATCCGATTCTTGAGATATGAGAAATTGGTGGAGTCAAACATTCTTTTTGGTGTAATCTGATTTTTTTATCAAACTTTATGTAATTCTTTAATTTTTAATTTTAATGTATGGTAGCCTTTCTGCTCATTGATGGTAAAATTTTATTTATTAATTAAAATTCATTTTATAGTTTGACAAAAGATGATAGATGGATGTTGAACAAGTGTATGGTCAATAGGCTTACAATCAGTACATAGGCTTTAAAGCAGTGGGTAAAAACCCAGCATTGATGCACAATCAATGTCTTGACTTGACTTTAGACTCTAAACTAAAGTCTATGTACAGTGTGAATCGGTGAAGTCTGTTGTCTACAATTCATTCATAATTAATTTAAATGGTGAATCTTTAACAATAATGATCTTATTTTAATCTATTTAGTCAAGATAATTAATTTCAATTTGTTGGGTCAGCTAAGTTGATTAATCTGGAGAGAGATTCAATTATATTAGTATAAAATTAACATGGTTTTTATCTTTTTATAATTTTTTTTTGCAATTGATATTTTAACAATTTATTCGTTGAATTTATTAATATAATTGTATTTATCATGCATGTAAAATTTCGAATTGATTCGATATCTCTATCATATCGATTTAAAATATCATCTATGTTAAGGGATAAATTTCAAAATTTTATATGAACTTTGGTTTAGTGAAATTATATACATTGTCGAAACCATTTTTTTGAGATCGACTTTTGTTTTGAAAACAAAAAATAGGAGTCGCCACCAATCTTTTTTATATGGGGTGTGATCGGATCACCTCGAAACTAAAAAGGTTTAATTTATTAAAACAATGTTTTTCGGTCTACCAAAAATTCAGAAAATAGGTTCGAGAGTAGGTTACGCACGAGGAATGATTAGCACCCTCGTGACTCCCAAAATTGGTACCTAATTGATTAATTCATGTCTTAGTGCCGAAAGCTGAAAACTTAAAATAATTTTAAAAAATACGATCCCTCTTTGTATTAATTTTAATTTTGTTTAAAAATTGCTTGAATAAATCGAAATATATGTTAAAGACCCTCCTGTCTCGACATAACAAGATATCACATCCCGCAAGTTAGGACACAATACCTTGAACCTTTGAGAATAAGCTTGCCTTTATTTTTGTTTGAAATCTTATAAGTTTTAATTTAGAATGATATTCGGTTATTTAGACTAAACGAGAAAAATCGAAACCCCGTAAGTTAGGGCACGACTTTCTCGAGTTTCTAAACATAGAACATTGTCTTATTTTGAAAACTTTTTTTTTTCGAATAATATCAAACATAATATTTAAAACGATGTGCTTTTCTTATTCGGAATATAATAAAAAACGACCTATTATGGAAAAATACGTTTAAATGCGATTTTTTTGACGTGATTTTAACAAAATGAGATAAAATGGTGATGTAAAAAATGGAACAATGATATATTAATGAAATGTCGCGCAAAAGATGAATATACTAAAAAAAAAATTTACGAGAATCGCACAATATGCACTATTTTAACAATAATATGAACAATCAAAGATAAATGAAATAAATAATAACAATGATAATAATAACAAAGTATCCATATAAAAGGACAATATCAACTTTAAAAAAAATAAAGAAATAAATAATATAAATAATGTGAGAGAAAATAGTTTATAAAAATATTGAAAATAAAGAACCAAATTAAAATATAAATGAAATTAAAGGTACAATTTGTAATAAAATATATAAATAAATAAAATAATACAAATAATAATATATGTACAAGTAAAAAAATAATCTAATTTTTAAAGGTATAAAAAAAAGTAATAAATAAATAGATGAATAGATAATAAAAAAATAATAATAGATAACAAAATAATAATGATAATGAAGGCATAAATAATCAATGAAAGAAAATAAAAAAATTTAAGAAATGAAAGAATAACAAGTGAATACAAGGATAAAAATAAATAACTAAATGAACAATATATAAATAGGAAAGTAAATGGATAAGCAAATGAATAAAATAAAAAAACGATGAATAAATAAACAAGTAAATAGATAAATGGATAAATAAACGAATTAAAATAAAATGGCTTAATTGTAACTTAAACGAAATTAAAAGGACAAATTGAAGAAAATAAATAACAGAAGGGCTAAAATGTAATACGCGAAAATAGGCGAGGACTAATTAAGATATTAACCCAATCTTTCTCCAGGAGATCAGCGAGCCAGGGACTAAATTGAAACGCGCGAAAAATTCAATGGCCAAATCTATAAAAAATAAAAGAAAGGGATTTAAGCCCTATTGTAAACCATTCGAAAAGCGAAACGACTAAAAAGGTAAATAACCCATTCGTTCAAAAAACACGCTAATCTTATGCTGACAGGTCGGGTCGATCCAATTCGGCCCCAAAACGAAGTCGTTTTGGGGCATTTTGGGCATGGATGAAACGACGTCATTTCACCATGCCTATTTAAGTTACAATTTTTTGAAAAAAATCATTTCAGCATTTACCTAAAAAAAACCCCAAACCCCCATTTTTTTCTCTGAAGCAGTTTCTGAGTCCAGCCAAAGAGTCGTCATCCGCCACTATGGCGGCCGCCAGTCACCGGCGACGTTGCCGTCGTCCACAGTGGCCAGAAAAATAAAAAATGCCATTTTTTTTCTTTTCGAGCTTTTGAACCCCAAAAGACATCGTTTGGAAAACGACGAACCTCTACCACCTACGGCGGCAAAAGGCGAAGGGTCAAGTAACTTTGACCCCCATTTTTATATATATTTTTTTATTTCTTTCTTTAAAAGAGTAAAAATAACAGTAAAATAAATAAAAAGATCACCTTTTGTAATTTTTGTATCTGATTTTCTCTTCTTCCTTTTTTTTGTAATTGATGATGTGTAAAATTACATTGATAATGTTCGTGGCTTTTTATAGCCGATTACACTACTTTATTCACTGTTTTTGCTACTATTTTGTCACTGTTTCTCTGCCATTGTGCTTTTGCTCTGTTCCTTTTCTTTGTCCTTCTTTTTGCTTGTTTGCAGGCGTTAACGGAGGCGGAGAAGGGCATTTTTTTCGTTCTCGTACAAGGTAGCAGAGGGGGGTTAGGTCTCAGGACGAGGCGCTGACGTAGCATGGGCAGCGGTGTGCCTAGGGCTAGGGTTTCCTGTTCTGTTGAAAATTAGTTTAGGTATTTTGGGCCACTAGGCCTTGTAATTTTGGGCTTAGGTTTTTTTAAAGGATGGACTTTGTAATTGTTAATTTGGGCCTGATGGACTTTGGACTGTTATTGTTATTATTTTATCTTGGTTTGCTTTTTTTGGTTTAGTGAGCCGGGCAAATTTGGGCCTCTACATACATGAAATTTTAATTTTGATTCAATCATATATATTAAAAAATATGAAATTGACAATTTGGTGCTAGAAGGAGTGCCCACTCCCCTACCCAACAAATCTATATGGAGAGACAACTTTCATATTTAAAGGTGTTGACAATTTATTGAACTGATTATTTGGGCTATGCTAAGTATATGGACCATATCTAACCAATTATGGAATGGATTGAATCTTTGAAAACTTAGCGGCTAAGAATCCTTGTTTATCTTATTCATTATTATATATTGTATTCAACTTATACTATGGTTACTTTATAGGGATTGTGATAGATTTTCTTATGCAAGCAAATCTTGATAAACTCTATATAATGAAGAGACTTGTATGGGTTTATGTATGGGGAGAACTGAGAACTTAATCTATTTCTAAGTGATTAACCTTATTTTATGAGTGCATATTGATATTAAAAACCTTTGTGTTGTGGTTTTACTTACTGAATTCACAAGGGGTGAATTTAGTGGTGATAGTATTGAGTCTTCAAAGTATAAGAGTGAGGGAAATTATCACAGGGTGTGATTAAGTAAGTTCACTTTGTGTAATTGTTGAAAAGAGTGAATATTTCTCACTAAGCTAGGCTCCACAAATGTAGGAAAACCAAATTGCATAAACAACCTTATTATATTATGTTTATTTACTATTTGCCCTTTGGTGCTTGAAGGAGTGCCCCATCATCTCAGGCATCAATTTGGTTGTGCAGCTTCTTCTTTTAGCAACGCCCTTTTTGCTAACAATGCACACTGAAAGAAATAAATACATCAATTTAGTTTTAAATTTGTTAAATATAGTTATATGTGTATGAAATATATAAACATAAAATGATATTATTCAATCATTGTGTTAATAATTTGTGAGAATTAGATTAATCAATTTTTTTATGTACACAATTACACCAAATCGAAGTTCATGTATAAATATATAGATTAGGCTGAAGTTCATATATAATTTTGAGATTTAACTCATATAAATATATTCAAGGTTGAAAGTTTTTTTAAATAAAATATATTATTTTAATTTTTTAAAATATGTAAATATTAATATAAAATATTATAATATTCAATATTATTAAACATACGAATTTAATTATTTATATTTAATAATATAATAAATTATTAATAAAATTAATAAAAAATATTATTTTAATAAATATTTAATATTACAATTTTATTTTAATAAAATAAATTTTAGCAATAATAATTTTAAATTTTAAATAATATTCTTAATATATTACTAAAACTATTAATAATAAATGTTTTATAGAATATGAATATTTTAATTATATAAATATGAGTCTTTGTTTAAATCATGCTTAGCTTCACTTTCAATTCTAATATATCACTATTCATTCTCGTATATATAATATATGTAATTTAAATGAAGCTTTTATTAGGCATTATTTATTTTGAATTTTTTTATATGATATTAATTATTATAAAATATTATCAAATTAGGTATTCTTTATTAAGTTTATATAAGATGTTTATTATTATAAAATATTTTCTTAATATAAAATAAATTTCGATTTTAAAAGGAAATACTAGTATAATATTTTGTAACAAACATATTTATGTTGTATTTGTTTCACTAAGAACGATTTTTAAAAAATGGTTTCAGGAAAATTTCCAAACATTGAAAAATATTTTACGTAAAATCATCCAAACACTAGAAAACATCAACTTTTTTAAAAAATCAAATCAATTTTTAAAAATCAATTTCCGGAAGCTGTTTTCAGCAAAACAAATGTAGCCTAAGTTTTGCTATTTCTAAGATCTAATGTGACAAACATATTATCACATGTGTAATATCATATCAGTTTGTTATTTCCACATATCACTCACAAAAAATAAAATTAATGGATTAACAACTGTCATTTGTGTTAAGAAAGAAATTTCAAAATTTGAAAATTATAAGGACTTAAAAGATTTCAATTGGAGTATATGAACAAAATTTATAACTGTAAGCATTGTATAAGACTAGTAATAAAATTTAACTAAACGAATTCAACTATTATCATTTGGGTTAAGATTAAAATTTTAAAATTCAAAAAAAATATAAAAACTAAAATTAACCAATTCGAAAAATACATATACTAAAATTTATCAAATTAAAGCATGGAAAACTTTCAGAAAGTTTAACTGTTGATACTATTCTATTTTTCCCATTTTTTGTTTCTCTCTCATTTCTTTTTCTAACCATCCATTGCTTTTGACCAATCAAATTTACAACTAGAAAGAAATCAGGCACAAGACATTGGAGAAATCAAAATTCTAGCATAATAAATATATGTAAACATCCCAAGTCACTTCCATACCAATTCATCTCCTTGCTGTTGTATAGACTTCTAAGCCCTAGCAACCTTTATCAACTCTAGCTACATCTTTGTTAGACATGTAGCTTCATCATTGTTCCTACTATTTAGTACATAAGCCTCAATCCATGCCCATGTAAGCACCATCCATATGTTGCTCAAAATGCAAGGTTTTGTCCTAGGCGAGGAGATCATTGACACCCAAACCACCCATTGGTTTAGGATGGGAATATAGTGTAGGAAGTGTGTTAGGGAAGTAGGAGATTGAGTTGGGCTAAAACCTTGCCACACAAATGTCTCATGTGATAGAGCCCTCAGGGCATTAGTTGAGTCATAAAAATTTTAGAAAATATACTTTTGAACGTGATCGGAAAATATATTGTTTTATTAATGACTCTTCGTATGGATTTTGATGTGATGGGCAAGGGTGCAAGTGTCTTTGCTTATAATGCATTATTATATTCATAAGAATTAGTCATAATAATCTTATAATTAGACCTTAATTTAATGGTGTGTTAATCCTTCATTGTATTTGATAATGGATTGCCTCTTTTTTATTTCGTGTAAGGTATTTATCCAAGAGATAAACGTAAATTATCAAAACAAAATTTAGATTATGATTTAAAAATATTTTAATGATATTAATCCTTTTTAATACCAAAAATAAAACACTGAGGAGCAAAAAAACTATAATCCCCAAAATTTTCTATAAGGAAAAATCAACCCAATTAGATTATATAGTTCTAGAAATATGGTACAGGGATACACCGCCAGTACACGTAAGTGTACCCAAACGGTGCCGTTTAGGACCCTACCAAATACGCTGTCGTTTATGGCTCATATTGTCACCTCCGTCTATTATAATCTTTTTTAACAAACATTTCCAAATATACAATACAAAGTATAATTATTATAAATTTAAGAACAGGAAAAAAAAAAAGGAAAAAAAGAAAGGGAAAAAGAATGTCGTGGTTAGCTAGATCGATTGCTAACTCGCTCAAGCTTGACGACGACGACGACGACGACCGGACCAATGCGGCGGTGGATCCGAAACCCGAATCCGATCCGAATCCTAACCAAGCCTCTCCTTCTCATTCCCATTCATCATCGGACCCCAACAGTCCACGTGGCGTCAAAGAAGACCTATCCGAGCTTACCAAAACCCTATCTCGTCAATTCTGGGGTGTTGCTTCCTTCCTCGCTCCGCCTCCTCCGGAATCATCGGAGCAACAGCCCGATCATGCGGCTGAGAAGGAGGGAAACTCTCTCCGGCCGCCGCCGTCTTCTGATGATACGGATGAGTTGTCGGATGAGGCATTGATAGCGGGAATCCGTAGCGATTTATCTGAGATCGGTGGGAGATTCAGGACTGGAATCTCGAAGCTGTCTAATAATATTAATGTCTCGGAGTTCACTAAGATTGCTTCGAATTTCCTTCAGTTTGGATCCGAAGGTGAGGGTGTTGAAACATACGAGAGTGGAATCGCTGTCGGTGTGACCGAAGAAGTGGTCGCGTTCGCTAGGGATCTCGCGATGCATCCAGAGACTTGGCTTGATTTTCCGGTGCCCGATGATGATGGTTTTGATGGTAATTTACTTGATTTCTTATTTTGTACACTAATGTACTTAAATTAAATTAGCTCACTTCTTGTTCATTCATTGGTACCTTCGACTGTTTTTCTTTTTAATATGCAATTCCTTTTTGCAAATCTCTGATTCCTTAATTTAGTAATGCATAGTTGATAATTGATTATCGGATGCTATATATCTTTTGAAATCAGTGGACTGGATAATAGAATGAAATTACATTTTGATACTTTGTGGTTGCTACGACGGATCTTTCAATTGCCTTTTGCATTGTGGTTTCTCGATCGGCCGATGTTTGATATCTCTATGAGATTTCACTAAGAAACCCTGTACTATCAAAACTGCCCTCGTGTCTTATTTTATGCCTTTATGTGTATTATTGTGTATTTATAGGTTATACATAATTATGATGATGAGAATTGCTTTGTCATTCAATGCAATAAATTTATAGGTGAGTGAAATCTTAGGAGTATGAGCTGGTACTTGTTTCTGTTATATTTTGATAATAAATTGCTCTGCTGCTTGGTGATGCTCATGAGTTTTTTGTCATATATTTCTGTGTATTGTTTGAACTTTGAAGTGCGTTTAAGGGAATATTTGAGTACCACTACTTTGTGCATATGTTAGATTGGTTTTCCGTAAGGGCTCCTGTACCTTTAGTTCAGAGATGTGGTATGAATCTGGCTAATTTCTCTCATCCTTATATTGTTTTGAAATTTCAGATTTTGACATGTCTGATGAGCAACAAGAACATGCTTTAGCTGTTGAACGTCTTGCACCAAGATTGGCTGCTCTTAGGATTGAACTTTGCCCAGGATATATGAGTGAGGGTTGCTTTTGGAAGATCTATTTTGTACTTCTTCATCCTCGACTTAATAAACAAGATGCAGAACTTCTGTCTACTTCCCAAGTAAGTTTGTGGGTCCTTTTTCTTCATTGATTTGTCCCACATTTTTTGTGGTCCAAGGTGTTGTGTATTATGTTCTTGAGGATTCACTTAAGGAATTTCATCTACAGCAGATATGAAATGAGAATGAAACTAATATTAACAAATTAATTAAATACTGAAAATTCTTAAGTGCACTTGGTAATAGAAGCTCATCAAGTTTTATGAATTTCATTTTCAGACTTGAGTGCCATTTTCATCAATTCTCTCTTTTGAAAAAGGAGTGCTAGTGTATAGGTTGATCTTATCATTCTAGTGGCTATCTTTGTCTAGGAGCTAGTTTACCATTGAGATTGAAATGTGTTGTGAAAAAGTGCTTCTACAAAGTGTTTTTGAAAAGTTTGATAGTGTTTACCATTGCTGTCAAAAAGTGTTATTGAGAAGATAAAATATCAATTTTAGACATGATGTGAAATATATTAAAGATAAAAAGGTAATTTTATTGAAAAACACTTTGCTAAAAGCAAAAAGGCTAAAAATTTTGGCCTTTTGGCTTGGGCTGAAATCCGAATTTAAAATCAAGGTTTGTAAGCTGCTTGTTTATTAACTTTTTTGGTTTAAAATCAAGGTTCGGGTTGAAAAGTGCTTTTCAACCTCAATGGTAAACAAAGCCTAATCACGGTTTCTTTTCAGATCTCTTGTTTGACCTTCTACCAACATTCTCATTTCTTACTCATGTCATTTCCTTGAAATATAACCCAAAGGTTTTTAACTCTTGCAGTTAAAATTTTAATATGGAATGAAGGGAATGATTGCTTATGCTTTTCTTTGTGATTCACCTTCCATCGCCCCTCTGTTCCACTTTCCCTTTCTGGATTTCTTACTGTTGATTGTCATGCATGCAGATAGTTGAAGCAAGAGCAATGTTAATGCAAGGGATACAGAACCGATCTAAGGCTAAGATGGAAGAACATTCTGAAAGTGGCACTTCAAATATAAAGGCTGCTTTACCACATGAAGAGTTTCTTTCTGTGCCTTCTCCCGCTCAATCTAAGCCAACACCATTTAATGAATCTGGAACTGAAGCAGCCGCTACTGCTGTAGCTGTTGAAGTTGCAACAGAAAAGCACCCAGTTCTGACTACTGAGATGCAGGTTGTTGACAAGTCTGTCATTGATGAAGAGCCAAAGAAAGAAGTCAAACATCAACATTCAACATCTGCTTCCTCTGGAGTTTCTATCGAGAAATTTGAAGATGATGCTGATGACTGGTTAAAAGAGGAAACTTCGGAGGCAGTTGGCACAAGTGCTACCACCATCCCTCTTGGAAATGATGAGGATGTTTCATTCAGTGATCTTGAGGATGATGATGACGACATGCCAATAAACTACAAGAAAGTCACATCTGGTTCTGATTCTTCAGCAAAAGACTCAAGAGAGTGGGTTCAACTCAGCAGGAGCTCTATGGACTCAGTAAAAGACGTTAACTGTGTTGGCAACAAACATTCTGGGTCTGAGCAGGTAAGTACTCGTAACCCTGAAACCAAGGAATCAAATGATTGGCTTGATATCGAAGAAATCATGTGAACCAATAACCTTTGCTATATCTGTATTCTAGATTCGTCTTCTCTATAATCTTGTTAATACTTTGTGTATGATTTCTTCAGTTTGAGCTAATGCTCTGGAAACTATATTTTCTGTACATAGAGCACTGTTGGAATTGGATAATTACGCGCTGCTGCAATAATATTCTTGTAATTTATGTCCATTAAATTCAGAATCTATCATATAAAAAGTATAGATATCATTAATGTTTGATCAGGAAAGGGATTTAAGTTGGTGTGAATTCTTTTGTCATATTTGTTCAATTTAGTATCGGGTCTGAGTCATTTCGAGTTGTTTTGTGTTTAGATTTTTTTCGGCTTGAAGCTTGGGTTTTTGGATCTGGGTCATTATAGGTTTCCATTATTTAGGTTCCCGTCACTTTGGGTTTTGTTCATTTCGAGTTCCAGTTCAATTTGTTGCTAGTTGAGATCAGTTTCGAGTTTGGATTAAACAAGTTCGGTTTGTGGATTTTTTTTTTATTTTTTTTATATATATAATGATAGAATAGTTAATGACCGGAAAAAGAAACCCTAATATTTCATAAATAATGAATTATGTACATGATTAGCAACTGTTCATGATTTAATGAACCCAAAATTCTCTGAAAATCGCTCAAGCTGAGACCATAACAAATTCCCCAATGAAAACTTAGCCCTTTCTTCCACTTCACCACTACTGGTTCTACTAATACTTGATGAAGATGCTCTAGATGTCCCATTAGGTGATCTATATACCCTCAAAACAGACCCCCCAATCTCTTGTCTCACCAATTCCACTGTACTTAGATCTGCTTCATGCCCCGAAGAATCCGTAACGTAGAAAGTTCCGGTCGCCCTCTCCCCTTGTGTCCCGATTTCAACTCGGGTTATTGATAACCCATTTTCACGAAACACCCTCGTCACGTCTGAAAGCAATCCCATCTTGTTTTGTGTGCATATATCAAGCCTCAACCCCTGCATCAAATGAAAAAGATCACTCAAACATACAATTTCAACTACCGAAACCAGACAAGTCTTTATGTTTTGTTTCAAGACACTAACATGGGATTCTCTTCTTTCTATTGCTGCAATCAAACATTGTGCAAGTTTCTGTCTTTCACTTTGTGTATTCAAACTGCATCCATCTTGTCTCCTTATGAAATATTCCTGAATGCATATATCAAAGTTAATCAAAACAACGGAAACATCTTTTTAGTTCTTTTGTAAGAGCATATGTACCTGGTCTGCCATGGTACCCTTTGAGCTAATGGCAGCATGGAACACTACGTATTGCATGTCGGTTAAGGCGCAAACCGTGTCGAACAGGAGCTTGGTTCTGTCTCTACATCTTATGTTCACCACCGAGTACCCTTTTTCTCTACATGCTTCTATAGTCACATGCGTATTCATACACTCATTCCACTGTCTGCAACTTCCATCGCATCCCTGACATTGCTTGAAGTCTCTATCAGCATACATCAGTTGGTGGAGCCGTCGTTCTGTATGTATCCTACCAACCGCCGGGGCCGTTAACCTTATGCTCCAACGCTCACCACTCTCATGATGAGCCTCAACTACACTCTCTAGCTTCTCATGTACCTGTGCCAGCTTTTTCGATGCCATGATTGGCCCTCCCATTAGACCATCTTCGATATGGATTATGCATGCCACTCGAGCATTATGTGTCCATGCAACGGCTGCAGTAACATGACACCTCAATTCATATAATGCTGCTGATATCTCCGACATGAGACCAGGTCGATCCCTGCCAGTCATTTCCAACGCCGTATGTTCCGTCGAGACATGGCAAGGCTTCACATCTCTTTTCAGACATGTTTGTAATTCCTTTGGAATCCCTCCTCCTCTCCTCCTAGGATCAGAAAGTGCCTATCAATTATCATTCTCATATCAGAAACCAATTTAAAAACTAATTTTCCATTTTACAGTAAAATAAATAATATACATTAGTAAATTTAACTCTCAATATTTACATTTTCTTTATCAATTTGACCTTTATTTATTTTTTAGTTAAATTTAGCTATTAATTTTTTTAAAAATAAGTCAAATCACTTTTTGTTAAATATCAAAATCTTTAATGTTGTTGAGTCGCGCACATAGCAGTCCACGTGTATTTTATATTGACATGACACTATCTATCTTATATGCCATGTTAATAAATAATTCAAAAAAATATAAAAATAAAAATAAAACAGAACTCAAAAAATATATAAAAAGTAAAACGAAAACATAAAGTTAATGTGGCTTACGAGACAGTTTAAAAATTTAATATTTTAATCAATATTTTTATTAAAAAATTATTTTTTTAAGTTAATGATCAAAATTTTAAAATATTAAAAGTCAATTTTAGTAAAAATTAAATTAATAAATATATAAACATATACCTGTTGAATGTAAAGAATAAGGGTCTCATCAATAACTTTGTTCCCTAGGTGGTCTGTCACATGGAACACTGCAATAGGAATTTTGTTTTGGTTAATATGTAACATATGAATTAGGGTAAAATGAAAATCATATGGTATAAGGTATAATGTATATTCTATGGTTGATATATATATGGACTGACCATCCATGAGCCATCCACCGTCGGATGAAACGTATGATTTGGAGATAACGAGGTCAAGATCAGTCAACACCTGGACCATCTCTAGCAGAATCCCGTGCCTGTTTGCACTATCCACCTATTTCAACAAAAATATTCTTTTAATTAAAAATGAATTATATAATCATATTTTAAATTTGAATAATTATTAATGTTGACTTTGATTTATAATGAGTAGGACGGTTCCAACTAGTAATATTTTATTAATTTCCATATAAACAACTGGGAAGTTGAGGTAATGAAATTCTATTAATGATTTAGTGCCTAACTACGTACCAACATTAATTAAATCCATCGTAATAACATTTTGGATGGTTTAAACCTTGATTTGAAGGGTCTCAATCTAGATTGATAGTTTAGAGGTTGTCAATGTTATTCAAGATAGATCTTCAGGAAATTTTAATTCTACATTAATAAAAAAAAATACTTCAAATTCTAGAAATGATAAAGCAATGGAAGACTCCACATCTACTTTAAGAAGAGAATTCAATCGCAAATAGTCTTACAAGTTAGTTCATACTAGAAGACTAAGTTTAAGATTGATCGAGGATCCTCTTTTGAGTAGAGGTGAGTAAAACTCGATTCGACTCGAAAAAATCGAAAAAAAAATTTGAATTTCGAGTTAAATGAATCGAGTTATTCGAGTCAACTCGATTTTTTTTCGAATTTCGAGTTCGAATCGAGTTAGACTTTTCGAATTCGAATAAATCGAATAACTCGAATAATTCGAATAATTCGAATATTAAACTATAATATTTTACATTTTTACCCCAAACTTCCAAATCTTTTTACTTTTCCCTCAAAACTTTTACTCCTTCCACTTTCCCCCCAAAACTTTTACTCCCCTCCCATCCCAACCCCCTAATCTACCCAAAATCTATTTCCCACCAAAATTTAATCTCCTATTTACTTTTTCTCAAAATTTTACTCCCAAATACCCTCAAAACTTTTTATTTTCCCCCAAAATTTTTACTCCCTCCCACTTTTCCCCTAAAACTTTTAGTCCTTTCCCATTTCACCTCCCATCTACCCCAAACTCATCCCCCCTCCAATTTTTTTTAAATATTTTCCCTTTAAAATTTTGCTCCTCTTATTTATTTTCTCTCAAACTTTTATTCTCCAAAACTTTTTATTTTCCCCCTAAACTTTTTTTTCTCACCCTTTACTCTCATATAAAAAATCAAAATTATCCAAAAAAAAATCACTAAACATAAATAGTAATAATTTTATTTATATCTACTAGTTATATTATTAAATTAAATTTCACATTTTATATTATTTATATTATTGAATTGTTTAGTCATATTGAATATTTATATTAAAATTGAATTATTAATTATGCCATAAAATATTCGTGTTAAAATTTTATATTGGTATCAATTTCACATTTTATCTTTAAAATAACTTTTATTAAAAAATCATATTTTTACATTTAATATATTTTTTAATTCCAAAATACATAGTGACAAGAATCTAAAGATAATTGAAAGAATTAAGCAAGCAAAGAAGCTAACCCGTATATAAAAAATTAATAAATAAATTATTTGGTGATGAAAGTTAATAAAAAAATTTGGTTAAGTAGGATGATAAAATACGATTCATCAACTCGATTAACTCGAAATTTTTTTATTCGATTCGATCGAACGCTCACCTCTACTTTTAAGGGCCTAATTTATTTATTTTGCAATGTTAATTATGACTCCTATTTTAGTCAAATTCAAGAAATAATCTCCTAGTTAAACTCTGTTTATTTGTTTCAATCAAACACTGATTAGTTTAGATTATTTTATTATTATTTGACCTATGGATTTAGTTTACAACGTTAGAAAATATACCCATTAGAGATTAGAACTCATAACACATTTAGAGAATTTTGTGTTTACGTTTTGAGGGTTCTTTATTTTTCGGGTTTTCGGGGTTTAGTTTTTATCTCCATCTTTTGTACTCTTCATTCTGTTGCCATTATAGTAAACTCATCTTTGCCCGTGGTTTTTTTATCCTCTTTGGAGGAATTTTTTCACGTTAAATTTGTGTGTTCAATTTCTCAATTTCTTCTACTATTTTTTCTTGTTCGTTGCTTAATCGGGACGATCCTAACATGCAATTTTATCTTTTCACAAAAAAAAAATTAAATATTAATTTATTTAAATATGTCGAGTTAATTAATTAATTAATTAATTTTAACTAAAGACTTATCATCATCAAGACTTCAATAATATTATACAATGTATACATATTAGGTTAAATCATGGTTTCAATCTGTTTTAAATATTTTAATTAAAATACTAAAATATCTTTTTTTATTAAAATGGGTAAAATATAAAGTCAACGTTTTAAATTATAGAAGGACTAAGTAATGACTAAATTATGTCACTAAATCTCAAAATTAAGAATAATATAAAGGCCGAAACCATAATTTAACATTTAATATACATTAAAATTAATTATTTATTCTATAAAACGTTAATTTGAAGTTGAATTTAAACCCTTCTTAGCCTTACCTTTACAAGCGTGCAGTCATGGAAGGCGTCGTTGTCGATGCAAACCCTGACAAACATTAAACCACCGATTTATAATCCATTGGTTTCATTTATTTATCAATCCCAGGGGCCAACAATAAAATTCTTTTGGACGAGTAAAAATGTAATATTATTATTTTTATAATATATATTTTTATAATTTTTAAAAGATTAAATTAAATTTATTTTAAAAATTAGAGTAACATTGTACTTCGTGGGTTTTTTTTTTCTAATTTATTCATTTGTAGTAGTTTATTTTATAAATTTTTCTATGTGTAGACATTTTTTACACTTAGACAAAATTTATACACATTTAAGAATGTATAACTTTTATACAAATGAAAAAAAATGCCAATTTGAGATTACACCTTTTTAGAAATGATGAAATTAATGTAAAAAAAGTTGACAGTAGAAATGAAAAATTCATATTTGGAAAAAGAAAATGTAAAATTACAATAAAACGACTAACCCGCTAGAAATACGAAGTGCAAGGACTTGATTTAGAGTTTAGAAAAATGTAAGGATTTATTCAAAATTTCATTTCCACCAAACCCAAACTAACAATTTCTCTTTCCCATAATTTCATCTCAATTATGAAAGAAATGGAAGTAAATAAATACCTGGGAGGATGGATTCTATCAAGAAGGGATTGAAATTCAGGGTCAATATAAGGTTGGTAAACAATCTCCATCTTCCTTCTCTATGGTACACACCTTTCCAAGCTTTTCTGCAATTTTTGCTGCTAAACATCAAACTTATGAAATTCACTATATATATATAGTTGGAGCTGTTTATAGAATCTTTAAATCATGAAAATACGAAAGCGGTGGCTGAAGAATTCATAAGCAAGGTGTTGTGTATGTATGTGTGTTAGCTTGGTTTTAAAGATTAAATGGGGAAATATCTGCAATTTTTATCATGTTTCTTCGTTGAAAAGGAAACAATAAATAGTTCATGGTGTTCATATACATGAATAAATGCAGGAAAACAAGGAAAGGAAATAGTTTAAAAGAAAAACAGAAGACAAAACTGGGTTCTCAAGTTTGAACTGCAGAAATACAATAATATCCCAAAATCTTTTCAAACAAAACATATGTCCCTCTGATTTTTACTATGTATATATACAACAGGTTTTAACCCAAATAAACAAGAAGAGAAGATTGGGTCATAATAATAATATAATAAATAATATTTTCCATGCAGAAGCTTACTTAAAATGGAAAGTCAATACCAAAAAAAATAAGAAGAAAACCTTGTCTGAACTCTGAAAACAGTGAATTTCTTTTCACTTTGGGTTTTCTTTTCTGTTGTTGAAACTGTGTGAAATCAATTTATATATAAAATTGTTGCTTCCATTCATATATATATATATATTGTGTTACTGGTTTACGTAAGACTAGGGCTCTCGATAATGATTAGACACGTACGAGGTTGTAATACACGTGTCACTACAGCAATGTGGCGTTCTTCATCTCCACCGTTCATTCACCACGTTTTACTTAAGAAATAAATACAAGAATTCGTTGGGTGGGAATTAGAAGGGGATTTAGGTTTTAGCCTTTTTTAAAAAAAAAAAAAATACAACATGAATAAAACAAGTATTGCACTGCCAAAAATGCAGGAAAGTATTTACCCAGTCAACTAAGTTTGGGTGCTGTTTTGTTGTAAAAAAAATTCGTGAGTTTAATTCTGCACTCGGTGTTTGTACTTTTTCAGATTTTTGGATTTTAGTCCATCGACTTTTATTTTAAAGAATTTATCATTTTTGTTAAAATTGTGATTGGACTGACTGATTGAACTAATTGAATCAAGAATTGTTGATTAAATTGTTAAACTACAGATAAAATTATTGCAAACTATTAAAGAATTGAAACCGAAATAAAATACGGATGGTTTAATCTATTATGAATTTTTAATTATTTTTATGGAATTTTAATTTTAATTTTAGTTATTGTTGAATTAGGAAAAGGTGGTGTGACAAGTTTGATCAACAATTTGGTTTTAACAATATTAGAATTTAGTATCTCTGTTGATCTAATTTTAAAACTAAAGTCCAATTGATAACATTGTTAATGTATTTTCGTTAAATTTAAATATGTTGCATTTCAATATTCAAAGATATGATAAAAGAAAGTTTAATTGATAACACATATTCAAATTTAACTGAAGTAAATCAATAGTGTTATTAATTATATTTTAAATTTTAAATTAAAAGCCGGGGAACTAATTACAAAATTTTTAAAGAGTAGATGAAGTAGAGGCATAATTAGACCAAAATTCTTGTATTTATTTTTTTGATACATCTAAATGTTTCGTTTTTATTTTTTATTTTTTTATGTTTAATTCTTTTTTCTATTTTAGGTTGATTGATGAGTAAGCAAATGATAAAGACATTGTGTTTGTGAGATTGAGCTGTTTTCAAGTTATTTGCTGGCTTTAGTTAAGACTATTCTTCACAATTTTTTGCTACAATTGGTCTAGATATAGAGTTGGAAGTGAATCACTTGCATTTGGAGAAAATTTTGACTTTCTTATGGATAACTTTGATGGATTGCCACATATTTCCATCTCATTGGAATTCAAAATTTGAGAATTTTATTTATTTATTGGTTGAACTATATACGATATTCATCGTAATTAAGTTTAATTTTAAGACCTTTAGCTTCTTCTTTTTTTAAAGAAAAAGGGAGATATTAATAGTCATTTTTAGAATTTTTTATTTATTGGCTCTAATTGCTACAATAAAGAGAACCTAGGTTCTAAAGACTAATTAGTGTATACATGCCCTATTGAAAGTCATTTCAGTTGCATTAGTGCGAAATATAATGCAGAGTTCATCGAAGATCGACAATCTTGTTGGCTTCACGATTCGGGCTTCCCAATTCGCATTGCCTAGCCAAAAGATGTTTAATGTTGCTAGCAATTGTGAGTTCCTTTCTATTTGGAAGGTCCTCTGTCATGATCTGAACCACCATAATATTGTCCTTTCCGATTAGCTCCTGTCTAACACCTTTGTTCCAAGCAAGCTTCAGTCCTTGGTTCAGTCCCCAAAGTTGTCTTTAGTATTAAAAAATTATGAAGTAGAGTATTGATACTTAAAAAAAAGAGAGGTAAAGATAGTTATTCATCTTTTTAATTCTTTTCTTTGGAAATGATTTGAAGGTTTAATAAGTACTAACAAATGAGGTGAACAAGGGAAAAAGATGAAGAAAAGATAAGGGAAAGAAAGATTAAAGTAGGGAAGAGGTCTCTGTTTTTTTGGAGAGAGTCTATAGATTCAAAAGGAGAATTAGAAAAATGAAGTTCTATCTGAGTTGTTTGCATGACCTTTTTATAGTGGGGGACAAACTTAGCCTCGTGTCCTAAGATTGTTGATGTGAAAGTCTAATTTGATACTCTTGGCAGTGACGATGATGTGACGTCCTAAGATGAGACATGTTAAGGTGATAAGAAATCAATTACTCTAGGTCTCCATGTGACCTTCACATAGTTTTAGCGGAGTTATCCCTTTCCAAGATTCGCCGAGTTGAGGTTCACGAACTACCCTAGGTTCATATGTGTTCAGCTATCTATGGATACATGGTCAAGTTCATGAGGTATGCTATGAGGTCTGCAAAGCCCATTACGTAAGGTATAACAATTGCCCCCTAGGTGAGTGAAAGTTATAAAATGACCTTCGCGAGCCTGTTAGGAAGTCTATGTTGAGGTGTCATATATTGTATAAGTGTCTTTTTGTTGTATAGGAGTAACTTAATTTCAAATTTTGAATTTTGAATAAGTGAAACGATTAATTTCATTAAATTTATGGTAGGTTAAATGATTGTTATATGCATGCTCATATATATTTAATGATAAGAATTTGCGGAATGTGCATATTTTTATGACATGTTTATTGGATTCCCAATGAAACCATCATTGTTTTAATATTTGGATACATGTGTCATGTTTTAATTGGAGCAGCTTTCTACGTATAGTTAAATGTTTCATTTTTACTTATAATAAGGATAAGTGTGTAGAATTTTATGATCATCCCTTTCATTTTTAACTAATTTCTTCAATTTGCGTATTCTATTTTCTAGTCTCTTTCCCGAGTGGCACTGTTTCCATTACATTTCTCTTCTCTATAGTATTTTTATTTTTACTTTTGTTAAAATATGGCTTCGAGATTGATTAGTTTTCCAACCAAGAGTGAAGAGTTTGTGTGTTCTACATCATTGAAGAAAATATAAAAACTATTAGCATGTAGAGGAATTACTTACTTCGATAATTTTAAATACAAATTTGAGAAGCTGATGAGGAAACATCGACTGACTGAGATGTAAAATCATAAAGGGAAGAACAGTCAAGTTTTGCTTCCTTTGTACGTATTTGAAGCAAGTTTTCATTTACCTCTAGACCCTTTTTTTGTCGAAATGTTGAATTCTTATGGAGTTGCTCTTGGGCAGCTGATAGGTTCTTCTTGGTGAACCTTGATGGTATATTTTGTTAGATTGGCAGTTACACATAGAAGCTACCTCTGTAAACGTATTTAGAAGGACATATATAGTAACTCTTTCTAGTGAAACAACTCAAAAAAGATTCAAAATGTTTACTACTTGGAAGGGAAAGAAAGTCATCGTTGACATTACCACCAACAATTTGAGTTTGATGAGGGACAAATATATCAAGATTGAACAAACCTGTGGTGGGGATTTGTCTTTCCCTTTAGCCTGAGTGAAACCCTCAACTGAAATGAGTACTTGAGATCCCCGTTCATTAACCAAAGCAAAGGAAGTCTAGTTAAAAAGGTTGGACATAAGTTTGCCAATAAGATACGAGTAAGTTCGCAACTTGAGGAATGTATGATGCTTTTGTCTAATGGGAAAGAGCCCCAATAGCTTTGATGATGCGGACTTCAATATTCTCAATGAAAATCAACTTGCTGAAGTGAAGCTACGTACTAAAACTTGGCCATATGGAGATCATTGTGTCAAGGTGGAGATCCTTTTAGGGTTGTGTGAAGAACCCAAAGATTGTTTGTCTTTTTATGCTCTTTTTCTAGAGCGAAAATGAAATTATAGAAGCAAGAAAGGAGAAAGCTGTGGTGTTACTACGAAGGTTTCCAAGGTTCCACATGTTAAAAAAGAGTTTAAATTTGCCAAGGTGCTTGAAAACATTGAAAGAGTCAAAATTATTGATGTTACTCAAGAACCTTCTTAAGAAAGTTAAGGACCTAATTTGAAGGTTCGCACAAAAAGAAAAAGAGATTCACATTCTCTTCCTTCTATTGGCGAAGGTCCCTTGATCCGCCGGTGATGCTCTAACATGGTGCTGGTTTTAGAGGTTATAATATCAAAGGGGATATATTAAAACTGGTGGTTTGGATTTTTTTTTGTGAGGTTTCTATCGATTTTGATTTTGTGGGGGATATTGTTGACCAACATGTAATAGGTCCTAGTTCAATTTTCTAGTTTGCTCTATGTTTGCTCTAGTGTTATGACCAACGGGGTCTATAAGTTGATCATTGGCAGGATCAAACTCTTTAGTAAGAGGATCACTGATACCTAGGTGTGCCATGTCCATCTATGCTCACCACACCAATTGTTGACCAGTAATGTGAATAAGGGAAGAAGATGAAGAAAATGTAACTCCCCCTACCCGGCCTAGACGTTAAGACCAAGTCTGGGGAGCTACATCAAATCGTTTCAGAAAAGTCCAACCTTTAACTATTTAAAATTTAACCAAATGTAGAAATCCAAACTTATAAATTGTAATTCGAAATGAAACACATAACAGTATAAGTATATATAAAACTGTAAAACAACTAGAAGAGAGATGACCGAGCTCCTGCCACGCCAACTCGCCTAAGTCTGATTTACCTATAATCTAAACAAACAGAGTAAATGAGTTTACAACTCAGTGTGAACTTACATTATCAATTAATCAGTAACTTAACAAATATGATTTCGGTTTTCCATAAATCAGTTAATTCCCAGAAATGAATGCAGAAACAAAAACAGAGGATATCAGATACAATTGCAGAACATTACAGATACAAATGTAGATTTCTACCCCCAACTGTTACACACCATTTTCGTCTATCCATACACACCATATAGGGTATCAAGTACCTATCCATCCCTACACACCGCATAGTGACTGTGTGTCACATTTCAAAATAATTGCAAACTAATTACTAGATCAGAAAGCGATAAATCATCAGAGTCAGATATATGTTTGTGGCTTAGCCACCAAATTCAACAGATTATTAAACTGTCTGCATTTCCTCCTTTTTGCAATTCCTAACCCAATGCAGATGCATATTTAATAGATAGTAGATATGCGTATACAATAATAAAAATTTAGATCACGTTCATGTAATGCTATCACACATACTTATCAGATTTTATATAAAAAATTTATATGAAAATAATAGATCATTCAGTAATAGATCATCAGATAACGGTTCCATTGTCTAATTTAGATCATACGGACCCTACGGCATGCTTACAGTTAATTCGAATGATGATTACAACCATAGGGAAAAATCTCAATTTTTGGTCTATACACCCATGTGGATTCACACAGCTTGGATGGCTGACTCGTATGGTCCACACGGTCTAGTACACGACTGTGTGGCCAACCTCAGTGTTGGACACAGCCTAGCACACAACCTTGTAGCTCAAAACAATGAGTTACATGGTCTAGCACACGCCCGTATGATTCAAGACCCAAAATATATCTTACACTGCCTGGACACACGTCCGTGTCTCTGGCCCGTGTGTCTCTAATTCCAAAATAGTAAGTTACACGATCTGGACACACACCCGTGTCCCTAGCCCATGTGCCTCTAATTCTAAAACAGTGAGTTACACGATCTGGACATACATCCATGTCTTTAGCTCGCGTGCCTCTAATTCTAAAATAGTGAGTTACACGACCTACCATACGGCCTGGCACATGGCTGTGTGGCTTACACAACCGTGTAGTGTCAACAACCATGTTTTTTGACCTCTGTTGTTCGCAGGATTTCGGGTTTTCATTACACACATGGTACAGGTTTGACATAGAAGCAACACGAAACCTAAAAATGACAACCACTTGTCCAATTAAACAATGATTTCCCCAAACGATACGCTCGATTTAGCTCACGAAACCGAGTTACGTCGAAAAGGTTTTATGCAAAAACCCCAAATTCAAAAATCACATTTACTTTCACATGATATAGCAAATTCGCAGACCTAAAGTATTGAAGGATTGTTATCTTCACGACCTTTGCCTAAAAGAAAACCAATCGAACGATTAAGCAGAGAATTCGAATAGAGATGAGCAGAACCAATTTAACAAGAGAACGAACGATAGTGAACGTTAACAAAAATTCAGCTACAACTTACGCAATTACTCTTTCAGTTAAAGAACAACGAATAGCGCAACTTCCTGACCAAACAACAACAAGATTTAACGGAGAGATTACAAAAATTGAAGGATAAAGAAGACTAATATGAAGTAACAAGGAAAAGAAGAAAAAGAAAAAGAAAGAAGAGGAAAAAAAACGTGCAGAAGAAAGGAAATAAGTTTAATTTAGTTAACTTAAAAAAAAAAAATAATAACAATTTTTATGTAATAGCATAAAAATATATTTCCTTATTGTATACGCAGAAACTCAAACACAAGACCAGAAGATATACAGAAGCTTAACCATTGAACCAGCAGACTCATTCCTAACATAGATTAGCGCAGAAATAAACTTAAGTCAAGAGTTCAAAGAAAGGAGTTAAACCAAAATAAATAGTAAAATTCAAGAAGGAAGACTTGAACCCCCAATCTTAAACACATAAATAGAGCACTTATCCACAGATACAAAGACTTAATTATAACAAAATTTAACAATCAGGCATTCAAATTTTTGGGGTGTTATACGAAAGATAAGGGGGAGAAGGGTGAAAGTTGGGAAAAGGTCTTTTTTTTTTTAGAGAGTCTTTATATCCAGAAGAAGGAGAATTGGAAAAAGAACTCTTACCTGAGCTATATAGTGGGGGATAAACTTAGCCTCGTGTCTTAAAATTGTTGATGGTGATGTAACATCCTAGGATGAGACATGTTAGGGCAGCTAGTAATCAATTACTTTAAGTCTCCATGTGACCCTCATATAGTCTTAGCGGAGCTATCCTTTTCCAAGGTTCGCTGAGTTAGGGTTCGTGAACTAGCCCAGGTTCGCATGTGTTCAACTTTCCATAGATACACAGTCTAGTTCACAAGGTACACTGTAAGGTCCGTGAAGCCCATTACACAAAGTATAACAATAAGAGATGTTGAAGTTAGTTGGTATAGTATTTTCCATTCAAAAATTGAAGGTGGCCTTGGGATCAAGGATTTAGTTATTTGGAACAAGGCTTGTATGATGCAAAACTTATGGTCAGTTTGGATGCAAACTGGTTCATTATGGGATGCTTGGGTTAATAATTGAATTCTTGAGGGAGAAAATGTTTTACAAGCCAAGGAGCAACAATCTTACAGTTAGGCTCAAAAGAAATGGTTAGTGACAAATACTCTATCCAAATGCAACTCCATTGACAACTTAGCTTACATTTGACACATAATGTAACTAGTCATATTTAGTTGGTATCTTTTGACTGAAAAACTTCAGCCTTTTTTTACCACACATACTTGAAAGATTTTTAGCTTCACTTTATTGAGTTGAAATGTGGGATAAATCAAGCCAAGCAAGAATTTTATGAAGACTTTCAATGTGATCGAGTTTTCTTATGTGAAGAGATTTGATTTCCAAAGAAGTCCACTCATTAAAAGATCTTTGTTACATTATTCCATATTGAAGACTTGATCAAGCTAGAATTAAGGAGATAAAGATTGACATTGATTGTAGTTTCAACAAGACAATTCATGTTTATTTAAAAGAAAGCTTGTTATCATTATAATCCCACATACATCCAAGAATATATGTAGTCAGGTTAATTTACTTACTAACTGCCGCCCGTCAAAATTAAGAATTTTTTGCTATCAAAAAGTGTTTTTGAATGGGTAACAACAATCTTAATCCACCTTTGGCCATTATAGATTCAGCCAAAAGCATGGGCGATGGCTTGTTTTTTCTCTTATCTTTGGTTACGTATTTTTGGATGCTTTGAACTTTGTTTAGATAAGATCTTGGATCAAAACTGGCTATTGAGCAAGTGGGCATAGTTTTCTATTTTGCATAATCCCAACCGTAAATACATCTTTGGGGCCATTTAGTATGGGCAGCATTACATCACCTGTTTTGGACTTGCTTTATGCCCACCATTATCATCATTTTCATCTACTAATTTCAACATTCTTCCTACATTTATAGATTTGAATTATTGTTTAAGATGTTTGTCCATTTCTTCAAATTAAGAAAATACCATCCTATACTTTAAAAATGGATATGTTTAAGGGTTGGGTTGCCATGGCTTAGCCATTCGACTCCCACTTAGCTTAACAATACCCAAATTCTATCCAAATAAAATTAGAATCTCATACTATTGTTGGCATCCCAAAATCAAACTTGAATTCAATCATGTGATTATTATCCATTTCTTTTATTTTTAATTTATAAAAAAAATCACAGGATCTTAGAAAAAGTTAAAAGAAAAAATTATTAGGAAAAACTAATTTTTGTTAGTCAATTTATTGAAAATTCTTACTTGCTTTATTTTTTGGAAAAAGAAAACACACACTCACACGTAAAAAAAAAAATATGGGTTTTCATTGAATTTTTTTTTGGATATAATCAGAGTATTTATTGTCATCAACAATGATAAATCTTTTTACCGTAAATGTATTTCGAAGAGGTAAATGGTGACCATGAAATATATTCTATTCCCATTAATGAGGACTGAACCTCCTAGCACACGATTAAAAAATGACGTAAGTAACTACCACACACCTTATGCTCAAGTATTCACTGAATTAAATTTGATAACAAAAACATTTTTAGTATCAAATTTTATCTTAGGTAACTAACACAATTTGGATTAACAAAGCTAATGTATGGTGAAATTAAAAACCAGTACTCGAGCCCTGTGACATCAATCTCCTTCAAAATTTATAATGATAAAAAATATTAATGGGCAAATCAAAGATCTTAATTTTAACACATAGTTGTTGTGAGAACCTTCTTATATGTACAAATTCATATATGGAAAACCCAACTTAAGAGAGAAAAAGGAATTTTTCAAAGCCCATTAAGGGTCCATTAGATCCATTGTTTATGGGCCAAGACTAATAATATGAGCCCATTTGGTTTAATCCATTGTCTTGACTAATTTATCGATATTTTTGGTTTGATTTATTTTGGTTAAAATATTATTTGACTAATTTAATTCAAGAGTAGTATAATATGATTAAGTTGATTAATTATTAGTTAATAAATTTTTTAATTAAATTAATCGATTTAATATATATTATTTTTAATTATTTTATAATCATCCAATACCAACTAGCTCAAATCTCGTAATGGCTAGGTTTACCAAATTAAAAAATATAGATGTCTCTAAAAATTGAATGATAATGATGATGATATTAATAGTAGTAATGGAAAAAGAATCTCATATACAGCCTACCATACCAATTTGACAAAGTGTTGCTAAATTATTTTTAATAAAGGGTGACTTGTTCTTTAAAATAGAATTTTAAAACATTTGACCAACATATAGAATTGTTAGGCAAATATTGTCTATTCACGTGCACTGGCATTATGATCTTAAATTAACATAAATAAAAAAATTACAAATATTAATATTTAAACATTAAACTAAGAATTATCAAGGAACAATGATTAAACACTTAATTTGATACTTAATAGCCAAAGTTGAAAATTTATAGATATAAGAAGGGATAATATAATATTGGTTGAAGATTCACTTTTTTTCATAAATAATTTAGGTTTGAATCATCGTGTACTGAAAGAAGAAAAGGATGATATAACTTTATGTCCCTAAATTTAGCAATTAGGTCAATTTTGGTAGCTGTATATTTTTTTTTTTTTTTGGTATTTGAACTTGGCAACTAAATCAATTTTGATCCTTGAACTTGAATCGATGATGTGACCAATGTTCTTGGAACATGCTTGGATTGGTCAACTAGATTGATTAGATTAAGAACCAAACGGTATATACTAGTTTGAACAAAAGGGTTAAACTGATTGAATCAGAAACTGCTTGAAACCGGTAAAAATAGAAAACTTGAACAAAAACCGATAGTTGAACATGTTGAACCGGTTTAATAAAATTTTTATTTTATATTTTTAATTATTTATTTAATTATTATTGGTCTATTAATTGAACCAATCAAACCGATTGAATTGGAAACCAGTGGTCTGGTTGACTCAACTGCCAGTCCAATTATTAGAATATTGTATATGGCGTTTTAAGATTGTACCACGTCATCACCTAAAAATTTATATAATTTTTTAAAATTTTTAAGTAATGATGTAGCATAATCTCAAATTATTGCATCATCAAACTTTTATAATTTTTAAGTTCGGAGACAAAAACTTTTATAATTTTCAAACTCAAAAGACAAATGATTTATTTATCAAGTTTAGATATAAAAAAGAAAAATACAAATACTAAAGTAGTTCTAGATATATTATCCCATATAAAAACTTGTTTAGATTTTCTTTCCCACATTATCTAAATAAATAATCAAATTCGCACATTTGACATTGAAAAATATTGGAGCCCTAAGTTTGGCATGTTGCATGGTTTTCCATTGTCAAAAGCTAGTAGTGGGGGTGGGGGTGAACCATAAGCTAGCTAATGGTCCATGAACTCAAAAAAATTGTCAAATTTCTCTTTTTGTTTTCTATAAACGGTGTGGAACTATACAACTCAATGATTTTTTGTTTCTAATGGCTAAGAAAAAGTGCATACTTTGAATTTTACAAGCAAGTTGACAAGACAATGCAAAAAGGCCTTTTTCAAGCTTCTCATTAATGTTTCATATTCCATCTTCAACAGTAAAATAATTAAACCACACTGCCAATCAAAATTCAACTTTCAACTATACTGTCATATCAAGTGCATTAAAATCCTCAGGATAAAGGGAGAAAAGTCCCATTAATTTTGGGGTTCCTTTTTGGTTGGATTCATGCATGATTCTATTGATTTTAATGAATCAAGAGGAAAACAAAAATTAGAGTTATTTTGGTGGTTGAAAAAGATATGAATATGGGCTTAGGGTCGGCTAGAGAATAGACAACATCCAAAAATATATCTTGATTTGATGTGGAAGAGATGTTCATTTAAGTTTATTGGGGGTCGAATTTTTGAGGAGTAAGTAATAATTCTTTATTTGAATAGTTTTATTTGAATGCAATGCATACGTGTATAGTATAGGTATATTTCTATCTGTATGTGTGAGTACTAATTTTTTAATAATATAATAAAAAATAATCCACAAATAGATTAAAATGGTTTAATTTGAAGAATTTGTTGATATTGAAATATACTTGTGTTTTGCAATAACTTAGATAGGATAACTACGTAAGCTTACCTTTTCTCTTCTTTTCCCTCGAAGTAATTGAACAAAAAACTTTTTCTATTTTGAGCACTGCAATGCTTTTTTCATGAGTTTTATTTTTATTCGATAAAGAGAAAATGATTAATCTACATATGAAAATAAATACAAAAAAACAATGTAATAAATAGGACATGCAACTATATAATAAATGCAACTCGTTTAGATATAATTACATGTTTAATACGGTACATGTTCATAAGATTTATTTGGGTTTGCAATTTAATAAAGAAAATATTTGGACTTGATTATGTGTTATTATTTTGAAGATAATTTGACCCATTTATGGAAACCAATCCTTGGTATTTGAATGTTAGATTGGATTCTTGTGAATCAATTAAAACTTTGGAATGTAGAGATGTGATCGAGATAGAGCTATTGATTTTAGAAAGCATATCTTTGAGTGATTTTATTTTGATTGTCATTAATGTAATAACTATTTTCAATGAGTTACTTTGTATTCACTTAGATTTTATGTAATGAGAGCTTATTAAGTGCATTCTAATATATTCAATTTAAGGAACTATTTTTACAGAGAGTGCAAATTGTTATTGTAAACATTGTTGAGTGTTTAATGCCCAAGTTTTCAGGAGAAGGATTTGGAGGTTAATGTTCTAGTCTTTAGGTACAAAGGTAAGATTTCTATACTTGGAGAGTTATAGAGTGTGAATCACTTGTTGTATTGTGGATTAAAGATAGTGGAATTACTCATTGAGCTAGGCTACATAGATGTAAGGAAACTGAATTGCGTAAACAAACTTTGGTGTTATTTCTATTTTGTTTGCACAATTTTTCGCAACGCCAAGTCGTAGTGGCCACTGTAGTCTACCACTTTTGCAATTGTCTGATTTTCAATGGTGTCGAAAATAATAGTTTTAGAACCCCATTTCCATTGTTTGAGCCCGTAAATATTAATTAATATTTACGAGGTTAGTATTAAATTTTATTAAAGTTTGGTCATTCAATTTTATTGAATTGATAGTTAACTAAGGTGTAGAGACTAAATTATAAAAGTTTATCGCTATAGATTTTTAAATAGCTAAAAGACCAAATGTGTAATTAGACCATATTAAATGGTCAATCGGTGGTGGATGATGATGAAATCCACTAATTTATGTTAATTTGGCTTAAGGTTAAATTAATTAAGTTTAATTAAGATAATTAGTAATTAATTAAGTTATAATCTTAGTATAAAAGCTAAAATTAAAATAAAACTAAACCACTTTCTCTCTATCGTCTTCTTTTTCACCGGATATAGAATGAAGAAATAGGATTTGAAGCTTTCAAACTTTCGACCCTTGAATGGTATGTTCAATTAAGTCATTTTCTTGTAATTTTTATGTTTTTTAGGTAATGGCAGCTTGATTTAGATAGCCTATGTACCAATTCTTAAAATTGTTAAAATTTTTGAAAGTTGTCATTGATGATTTCTTGACGAAAAGGGTGTTAAATTGTTAGAATTTAAGCTTAGATGCGAAAAAGAACTCATTTTGTAATGTTTAATTGTTAGTTTTTGAATATAAAGACTAAAGTGTATAAATTTCGAAAATGATATAAAAATTCTATAAAAATAGACAATTGAGGGTAATAGAAGGATATGATTGAGATCTGTTTTGGAATCGAAGCTCAAAAATTTAAAGTTATGGCTATTTCAGTTTTAAAGACTAAATTGAATAAAATATAAAACTTTAGGCATATTCGAAAAAGGAAATTAAACTGGGTCATGCATAGTATTGGATGATTTAAAAGTATTTGGTATTGATAGAATGAATTGAATAATTGTATAGATCGGGAATTGAACCAAACTGGAGATAACCAAGGAAAAGCCAAAATTATTGATTAGTTCTTGCAAATTCAACTTGTTGGTTGATTTGACCAGGTAAGTTTATATGGTATGATTGTGTTTAATTTTTTGTATATTTGAACTATGAATATGTGTATGTTTAGTTGAAATTTGGATTGTTTGTGATTTGGTACAAAAGGTTAGGTATGGACTAAATTGTAAAGAAAGGTAACATGAGATGAAAATGTCCGGGTGAACTTAATAAAGGTTTTGTGCATACTGATACGGATTGATTATCGATGATTATCGAGATCTAGCATTTTTTGCGGACTTGAAGATACATGTGACATAGGTTTAGCTTGGACTGGTAACTTGATGTTGTTTTAAAGGTTTAGTCTGGACTGATAACCTTACATGTATATTTTCAGCTTGACCAAGCAATTGAATGTATCATTAAAGGTTTAGCTTGAATTGATTAATTAAAACAAATACATATTTTCAGCTCAGACGAGCAATTGATATATCGGAGATACTTGTGACACAGGTTTAACCTTAATTGGTAACTTGATGTCAATTTAAAGGTTTAGCCTAGACGGGTAACTTGACATATATATATTTTCAGCTTGGACGAGCAATTGATATATCAAAGATACTTATGACATAGGTTTAGCCTGGACTAGTAACTTGATGTTAATTTAAAGGTTTAGCCCAGGCGAGTAACTTGACATTTGTAATGGCCCAATTTTGCCCGGGCCTAAATTACAAAATTAAAGCCAAAAATAGTAAAGTCAAAAAATGTCCATTTACAACAGCAGGCCCAAATACAAAATTACAAACTCAAAACAACAACACAAAAACCCTAACCCCGAATGGCCCAAAACTAAGCTAATTTTCAGCCAAAAAAAAAGGGAGGGCAGAAACCCTAGCTACTAGCCGCCTCCTCCAGCTCCACGTCAACCTCCGTACCTCCACAGCTAGCCTTCACCGTACCTGCAAGAAGGACAAGAAAGCAACAATAGAAAATAGAAGCAAAAAAACAAACAAATTGTAAAAAAAAAAAAAATCAGCTATAAAGCCGATTGAACCCATTTGTAATAGAGAGATTTTTTTTGAAATAGAAAGAAACAAAAGCAATCCGAATATTAAGCTTGTTGTTCTTTTCTCTTTTTTTTTTTTTGCTTTAATATTTATTTTTAATTTTAAAAGAAAAACACAAAATAGAAAAAGGGGAAGTGGGGCTTACCGTAGTTGTAACACCCCAAACCCGGCCCAAGCACTACAACCGGATCTGGTATGTCACTAACGAGATTTTATAAAACATGTCATATTTTTGAAAAACAATTTATCAGGTTTAAAACATTTATACCAGAAAACTTAATAATTTAATAATTCATATAAGAAGTAAGTTTTATAAAATTCCTTGGTAAATAAAAACTGAATTTGTTACATGCCTCAACTTAATTAAAGGAAAAATTTAAACGTCTAATAATAGTAAAAGCCCAAAATAAAACCGGAATAAAATAAAGCTAATGGCCCATGGTCTTATTACAATGAAATTTAAAACCCATTAATTAAAAAAAAAACTTCTAAGTAAAATCTTCTACTGGATCAAATGACTCTCTCGCATGGCCACCTTGCGCTCCTCTCCAGCCCGGTCCGATGCACTAGGTGCTACTTGAAAGATATTAAATAATAGGGTGAGTCGCGAGACTCAGTGTGCAACCCTCGTGCACCATTAGATTTGGGCCTTAACCCCACAGAACATATAACAGAATATAATATATAAAAAAAATATGCAAAGCCCAGCCCAAATCCTTTCCATCTGCTACACACCACCCTTACCTGCCAGTCACACCATTGGGGATTTCTACAATCAACCTACACTGCTACACACCTTCGATGGCAGTCATGCTGCAGTTAGCTGCTCATCGTCAAAATTGTGACATAGTCACCAGGTCATGGCATAAGCCACTACAACAGGTCATGGCATAAGCCACTACAACAGGTCACGGCAAAAGCCGCTACAACAGGTCACGGTAAAAGCCGCTACAACAGAACACTTCCCCTTTCATCAAACCTAACCCCATGCAATCACAGAAATCGGCATACTTATCACATATGTCATCTTAACAAGAGCATTCACTTAGGAATGACAGAGATCACTAACCTGGTGATTAGCTTTTACCCCCCTTGGGTTTCATCTGCTATGCTGGGATTTCGACATTTTACAAAATATTTCAGATTAATAAACATATTTTAACAGGCAATCTAAATGGTGTAGAAGTGTTACACACCTGATATCGCGTAGTTTTACACCCTTAGTCAATATCCTTACTATCTGGATCTACAACCCTTAGTCTAAAACCTTGCTCAAAAGCCAGAAGAACATGAAGATTTGGGCTCCCCTACATTCGGCCAAGGGTTAATAAATACTCGAATTTATGCGTTTAAAATTAATAGATCTCCTTACCTTGAAATCCCGAAAGTAACACAATTCGTGTGTTACTGAACTCTGACTTAGAGATCTATGCAATTGACTCCTCTTCAAACCCCGGAATGCCGCAAATAAGAGAAAAACTTAAGATTAGTTTCCTTATAGCCATTCGGCTAGAGTCCCTAAAAAGCCGAAATTGAAATCTTACGAGTCAACACTTACCTTCAGTTTTCTTCGAAATTCGGCACAAGCAGATACCCCAGAGAGAATTCAGCTTCTAGGAATGAAGAGTGAGAAGATAAGAACAACCATCAAGACATGAAGGAAGTGATTCGGTTCATAATAAGGATGAGAAAGAAAAGAGATAGCAGAGAGGGAATCGTCAGAGATCTTACCAACCTTGGGATGATGATTCGGCTATGGTGAGACTTCGGGAAAAGAGGCTGAATCCTTTGGAGATTTCGGCTATGGAAGGGAATGAGGGTGTAATTTCGGCTTTTAGAAGAATTGAATGAGAGGTTTCGGCTATAGGAAGAAAGAAAAGAAAAGATAGGGAGAGGAGAATGGCGTTTTCTTTTCAAAGGGAGGAAATAGGAGGAGGAAGAAAAAGAGTAACTGAGTATGATGGCTTGCAAATTTCGACACACCCACCTTAAGCCAAAACCGAATGCCCTTCCCCCTTCCAACTCTTCAAAATTTTGGCTAACACCAATCTTCCAAGGATAGCTCCTATTTTTTCCTTATCCTAATCTATTAATTCATCCAAAAGAGGCTTAACTTGCTCCAACTCCTCTCTCTCTTATCAGCTTCAATTATCCACCTATTTTAAACATAAAATAAATCCCTAAATAATAGCCTTATGCCGTCCCCTATAGCCCCCTCTTAAGTGCCGAATTTGGCCCTATAACTTGGGCTCAAAGCAGCTAAAATTTGGGCCCTCACCATCCATTAATAACGCCACCCCCTTTTCTCCTTTGTGACGCCACCTTGCTTTGGGTCACAAGCCCAATTTGTCATTTAAAACACAAATGACTACTTTTAAAGTGCTAGAGTGTCTATACAGAGTTTTAGTCAAGACCTCAGCCCATTCTTGAGCCCAACTGAACTTCTAATTCTCAATTTAACATATTTAAGCATACATTACACAAAATGCACAGGCCCATAAATTCAGGATGTTACAGTTCTACCCCCCTTAAAATAAATTTCAGTCTCGAAATTTACTTGATTAAAAGGGATGGGGATACTTTTGTCGCATAACATCCTTTGGCTCCCATGTCGCCTCTTCTGCACTGTGATTTCACCACAAAACCTTGACCAAAGGGACGGACTTCCTTCTCAACACTTTTACGTCTCGATCCAAGATTTGCACTGGTTCTTCCTCAAAGGATAAATCTGGCCTAACTTCAATCTCTTTCACTGGCACCACGTGTGACGGATCAGAACGATAACGTCGTAGCATCGAGACATGGAACACGTCATGTATCTGTTCCAACTTTGGCGGCAACTCCAATCGATAAGCCACTGGGCCCACGCGTTCCAGTACTCGATAAGGTCCAATAAACCGAGGACTTAACTTACCCTTCCGTCCAAACCTCATTACCTTCTTCCATGGAGATACTTTCAAAAAGACTTGATCTCCAACTGCATATTCCATCTCCTTCCACTTTAGAATCCGCATAAGATTTTTGCCGATCAGACGCTTCCTTCAACCAAGCTCGAATTAACTTAACTTTCTCCCTTAAAGTTCGTAATACCACACAAAGATGTTCGTCATGTTCCTCTTCTGACTTGGAATAAACCAAGATGTCATCGATAAACACCATGACGAATCGATCAAGATATGGTTGGAACACCTGGTTCATCATATCCATAAATGCTACTGGCGCGTTCGTGAACCCGAATGACATCACCAAGAACTCATAATGACTGTACCGAGTCCGAAACACCGTCTTATGAATGTCTCCTTCCTTAACCCTTAACTGATGATATCCCGATCTTAAGTAAATCTTAGAAAAGACTGAAGCTCCTTTGAGCTGATCGAACAGATCATCGATTCTCGGTAATGGGTACTTGTTCTTAATCGTCAACTTATTCAGTTGACGATAATCCACACACATACGCATGGATCCGTCCTTCTTCTTCACGAATAGGACCGACGCTCCCCATGGAGACACACTCGGTTGAATAAATCCTCAATCTAAAAGTTCTTGGATCTGAGCTTTGAGCTCCACCAGTTCCTTCGGTGCCATTCTATAAGGAGCAATAGACACCAGAGCCGTACCCGGAAGTAGCTCTATTCCAAACTCCACTTCACGATCCGGGGGTAATCCTGGCAACTCCTCCGGAAAAACATCCGCGAAATCCTTGACTATTCAAACCTCATCAACAGTCACCTCCTTAGCATCTAAAGCACTGATAAAAGTTAGAAATGCGTTGCATCCTTTCCGAATCATCTTAACAGCCTTCGATGTAAATACCATGTTGGACAAATAATTCCTTCCCTCTCCTAACAAACCACCTCCCCGCCTTCCGGGGTACTCAATACCATACGCTTAGTCTCACAATCCAATTTAGCACGATGTTTAGTCAACCAATCCATTCCTAGGATAAGATCAAACTCTCCAAATGGTAATTCCATTAAGTCTGCCGGAATCACTACCCCTTGAGTTTCTAAGGGTACATCCTTAAATAGTTTGTCCACTACCCTAGATTGTCCTAGGGGACTAACCACCGTCATCTTCCTAGTAGTTATTTCAGAATCTATACTTAGGGTCTCAGATACCGAACATGCAATATATGAGTGGGTTGACCCAATATCAATTAAATCAAGAAATGGTTTATCAACAATAAGAAACATACCGGTTATAACATCCGGTGTGTCACCATCCTCCCGTCGGCGAGCTGCATAAACTAGACCCGGCTGCCTCGCGTCTACATTACCTGCACCCCTACCAGGTGCTCCACGACCCCGACCAGACCCATTTCCTCCTCTGGCTACGCCACGACCCCTTGGTCCAAGCTGACCACCTCTGCTAGTCTGATCAGAACCTCGCCCCATTGGCTGTACTTGATCCACCTGTGAGCAGTCCTTAATCAGATGCTCCATGGACCCACACCTAAAGCATCCACCAGTTTTCCTTCTGCACTCCCCATAGTATGCCTTCCCACATGAAGGACATGATCGATTCTGACCCGTCGGAGCACGAGCTGGCCCATCAGTCCTAGGCCTTTTCTGAGAATTTCCAAATGATCCCGATGGCCCAAAACTTCTCTTATTCTTACCCCAATCCTTATCCCTTTCTTGTCTTTCAGTCCGCTTCACCTCCTCAGCTATCTTAACCTTCTCAACCAGAACAGCAAAATCTCTCTCTCGCTGCGGTGCTATCAAAACCCTTAAGTCATTCCGCAGTCCATCCTCGAACCGTACATAACGTTCATATTTAGTTGCCACCATTTCTTGAGCATAGCGGCTCAAGCGCAGAAACTTCGCCTCATATTAAGATACGGACTTACTTCCCTGCACCAAATTCAAAAATGCCTTCATCTGGTCGTCCACATAGCTGGCCCCAACATACTTCCCTTGAAACGTTTCCTTAAAATAATCCCAGTCAATCCAGTCTACGACAGTACCCTCCTTTACCGTGAGCCACCACTGATAGGCCTCGTCTCGGAGAAGAGACACGACCAGTCTTATGAATAGATATTTTAAAGGTAGTTCTTTCGAATTCGAACCTATCTACAGTTTCAGTCTCAAGTTTACCTCCTAATTCCAGGGAGCACACACATTCAATCATCAGACATTAACATACAAGTACATCCACGAACCTACATTCTTCGTGTAGGGGTATTTTCGTCATTTCACTACCTAGGGGTATCTTCGTAATTTATCCTGTAGGGGTATTTTCGTAATTTTCAAAATAGAATTCCTTGTTGATTTCATGAAATAAAGGTATTTTGTTAATTTTTTTTGCAATCCGGGGGTATTTTGGTCATCTTACAAATTAGGGTATTTTGGCCACTTTACAAATCAGGGGTAATTTGGTAATTTTACAAATCAGGGGTATTTTGGGAAATTTTTACAAATTAAAGGTATTTTCGAGAAACAATTTTACAAAACTAAGAAAGTATATATATATTAAAAAAAATAGGGTAACTTGGAGAATTTGATTTCAAAGAAAATAGTAGTGTTCAGGTGTTTGTGGGTTTTTGGTTGTTGTCGTGTGTTGTGTGTTTTTTTTCTAAGAAAAATTCCGTTGACTTTGTAAATTAGGGTATATTTGCAAATCATGGATATATTGGGTTTTTTTTTTCAAAATAAGAGTATTTTAGCAATTTTGTAAAAATAATGTGGCTGGTTCCTTTCGGGTTTTAATTACAGATTTTGGCTCGTCAACAAATCCTTGTGGCTAGGGTGAACAGTCACTACGCACCAGGTAGGATTCCAGTGAAGAAGAGGTGAGTCACTAGGACTGCTTAAGTACCAGGCTCTTCCGGATCCAATCCTAGACATGCGCATTCCTGTTGCCACACCCTAGTCTTGCAACTTGTTCACGGGTTTGTTTAGTGAAATTAAGTCTTATGAGTTTTAAGGAGTTGTTTTAGCTAAGCCTAGAGTCTATCAAGTTCTAATCTAAGTAGTCTACATCACATAAAGCCCATCAAGCCCACATTTATATATCACACAGTGGTTCAGAATACTTACCCGGCGGACTTGGGCCGGAGACGCAGGTGCCATGCCGAGCTAACAAACCTGTTATCGTTTAAAAGAGAACACAACATGAATGTTTCAAAAACCCATCTTTAGGAAACGTTTTGAGCCCAAAAACCTCAAAGTCGAGTTTTGAATCGGGCTCTGATACCAATTTGTAACACCTCAAACCCGGCCCAAGCACTACAACCGGATCTGGTATGACACTAAAGAGATTTTATAAAACATGACGCATTTTTGAAAAACAATTTATCAAGATTAAACATTTATACCGGAAAACTTAATAATTTAATAATTCATATAAGAAGTAAGTTTTATAAAATTCCTTGGTAAATAAAAACTGAATTTGTTACATGCCTCAACTTAATTAAAGGAAAAATTTAAACGTCTAATAATAGTAAAAGCCCAAAATAAAACCGGAATAAAATAAAGCTAATGGCCTATGGCCTTATTACAATGAAATTTAAAACCCATTAATTAAAAATAAAACTTCTAAGTAAAATCTTCTACTGGATCAAATGACTCTCTCGCATGGCCACCTTGCGCCTCTGACCTGATCCGATGCACTAGGTGCTACCTGAAAGATATTAAATAATAGGGTGAGTCGCGAGACTCAGTGCGCAACCCTCGTGCACCATTAGATTTGGGCCTTAACCCCACAGAACATATAACAGAATATAATATATAAAAAATATATGTAAAGCCCAGGCCAAATCCTAGGTTTCCATCCGCTACACATCACCCTTACCTGCCAGTCAAACCATTGGGTATTTCTACAATCAACCCACACCGCTACACACCTTCGATGGCAGTCATGCTGCATTTAGCTGCTCATCGTCAAAATTGTGACATAGTCACCAGGTCATGGCATAAGCCACTACAACAGGTTATGGCATAAGCCACTACAACAGGTCACGACAAAAGCCGCTACAACAGGTCACGACAAAAGCCGCTACAATAGAACACTTCCCCTTTCATCAAACCAACCCTATGCAATTACAGAAATCGGCATACTTATCACATATGTCATCTTAACAAGAGCATTCACTTAGGAATGACAGAGATCACTAACCTGGTGATTCGCTTTTACCCCCCTTGGGTTTCATCCGCTATGCCGGGATTTCGGCATTTTACAGAATATTTTAGATTAATAAACATATTTTAACAGGCAATCTAAATGGTGTAGAAGTGTTACACACCTGATATCGCGTAGTTTTACACCCTTAGTCAATATCCTTACTATCTGGATCTACAACCCTTAATCTAAAACCTTGCTCAAAAGCCGGACGAACACGAAGGTTTGGGCTCCCCTACATTCGGCCAAGGGTTAATAAATACCCGAATTTATGCGTTTAAAATTAACAGATCTCCTTACCTTAAAATCCCGAAAGTAACGATTCGTGTGTTACTGAACTCTGACTTAGAGATCTATGCGATTGACTCCTCTTCAAACCCCAGAATGCCGCAAATAAGAGAAAAACTTAAGATTAGTTTCCTTATAGCCATTCGGCTAGAGTCCCTAAAAAGCCAGAATTGAAATCTTATGAGTCAACACTTACCTTTAGTTTTCTTCGGAATTCGGCACAAACAGATACCCCAAAGAGAATTCGGCTAATAGGAATGAAGAGTGAGAAGATAAGAACAACCATCAAGACATGAAGGAAGTGATTCGGTTCATAATAAGGATGAGAAAGAAAAGAGATAGAAGAGAAGGAATCGTCAGAGATCTTACCAACCTTAGGATGATGATTCGGCTATGGTAAGACTTCGGGAAAAGAGGCTAATCCTTTGGAGGTTTCGGCTATGGAAGGGAATGAGGGTGTATTTTCGGCTTTTAGGAGAATTGAATGAGAGGTTTCGGCTATAGGAAGAAAGAAAAGAAAAGATAGGGAGAGGAGAATGGCGTTTTCTTTTCAAAGGGAGGAAATAGGAGGAGGAAGAAAAAGAGTAACTGAGTATGATGGCTTGCAAATTTCGGCACACCCACCTTAAGCCAAAACTGAATGCCCTTCCCCCTTCCAACTCTTCAAAATTTCGGCTAACACCAATCTTCCAAGGATAGCTCCTATTTTTTCCTTATCCTAATCTATTAATTCATCCAAAAGAGGCTTAACTTGCTCCAACTCCTCTCTCCCTTATCAATTTCAATTATCCACCTATTTTAAACATAAAATAAATCCCTAAATAATAGCCTTGTGCCATCCCCTATAGCCCCCTCTTAAGTGCCGAATTTGGCCCTATAACTTGGGCTCAAAGCAGCCAAAATTTGGGCCCTCACCATCCATTAATAACGCCACCCCCTTTTCTCCTTTGTGATGCCACCTTGCTTTGGGCCACAAGCCCAATTTGTCATTTAAAACACAAATGACTACTTTTAAAGTGCTAGAGTGTCTACACAGAGTTTTAGTCAAGACCTCAGCCCATTCTTGAGCCCAACTGAACTTCTAATTCTCAATTTAACATATTTAAGCATACATTACACAAAATGCACAGGCCCATAAATTCAGGATGTTACAGGAGTCGTTCCGTCTTCTCCATCGTCGGATACTGTAGAGTCCTCTCCCCTTTCGGCATTGTTCGGCCATGTTCTAAAAAAAACTAACCCTAGATCTGGGTTCTAGGGGTCGAAAGGAAGAAATGAGGCACTTTTAGGCTACGACCACCGTGGATGGTGGCACAGTTACCGACGACCGGAAACCTGGCCGGAAATTAGGAGAAGGAGAGAGTAGGGAAAGCTCTCCAAAGTTTAAAAAAGATATAACTTGCAGAATGATTTTTTTTTTAAATTTGGTTTTTATAAGGGATTGAAACTGCGCCGTTTTGGGCCTTACTCCCAGTGGCCAAAACGACGCTGTTTAGGCCATGACCCGAAATCCGACCCGGATAAGCCTCAAGATCCGCGTGTTTTCATTTTGATGGTCTATTTGTGCATTTGGCCCTTCCGTATTTTTTGTTTTTCTAAATCTATTTTATTTTATTCTTAATTTATGCCGTGAAATTTTATTTCAGCTTCAATATGGTCCGCTTGAAACGGCACGTTTTGGGGGGATGAGATTATTTCCCATTTTGGTCCCTCATTGTTGTTCGCGCATGCAACCTAGTCCTTTTCCCTTTTTATTTATTTTAGATTTGCCTCAAATTTCTATTTTGAGTTTCAAATCAGTCCCTTTTAGTTAGTTGGGCTATTTTATTATTAAATTAAATAAATTTATTATTATTATTACCATTATTATTATTTTTACTATTATTCTTATTTTTATTATCCTTTTAATTTGTTTTATTTAATACCTTATTTAGTTGCCTATCCTTTTATTTTAAACTTTTATTTATTTATCTATTTACTTTTTACTTTTTACTTTTTATTTATTATTTTTCTTTTTATTAGCTTGTTGGTTTTATTTATTTTATTCTACTTTTGCCTTATTAGTGTCATTCATTTTAATGCATTTATTATTATTATTCTGTTATGCATATTAACATCGAAATTTATTTCACTACCAATTCGTGTTACATCAATCTTTACCCGACGCATTAAAATTTTTGTCTTAAAATAAGCGATATTTCATGTTTTAAAAATTAGAAAGGTCGTTCCCTAACTTACGGGGTTTCGGCTTACTCGATAAATCCGAATAAACAAACGTTTTAAAATTTTTCCAAATAACCTCGGGAATTACGAAAGGATCATGTTTTAACTATGGAATATGATTTCTTTCTAAAACCGAGATCACCAAACATCGTTCAAATAAACAAACTTTTCGGCATTTATTCTCATTTCGGGAATTAAGGACGTTGTGTCTTACCTTACGGGACATAATTCTTTTCCTCGATCAACATGAAGTATGCCCTCTTTTTTTAAATTTTTGATTAAGCAATATTTTAACGAAGGATCGCATTTTAAAATCTTTTCAAATTTAATATTTGCGACACTAAGACATTAATTAATCAATTAGGTACCAATTTTAGGCGTTACGAGAGTGCTAACCCTTCCTCGTACGTAACCAACTCCCGAATCCATTTCTTAAATTTTCGTAGACCAAAACTGTTGTTTTAATAGAATCAAAATATTTCCTGTTCACTTGTCTGTTCTTGCATCATTTTTTCTTGGTCCTGGTGATGGTTACTGACGTGGTATCATCTGCAAGATCCACCGTTTTGATTGAAGACGCTGAAGATTTCTCATTTTCGGATTCGGAGTCCATTGAGCTAAGCATTTTAGCCATCAGTTTTTTGTATTCAAACAAATTGAATATTTCAAAACTTAGAAATACCTGCTCCTCTTTGGCTCTGATACTAGATTGTCCCCAGGATCTGAGGATCGTAATCGTAATTTGTAAGTTGAAAATAAAATTTGAAAGATTGTTTGATTAAATTTTTGAAAAAGAAAATAATTTAAAAACTTAAATTTTGAAAACATAAAATTTGGAGAAACGAGTTTTGATTTCTGAAATGGATATTTCAAGTCGTGTCTTTCATTCTCAATCTAATAGCCTTTTATAGAGGGCTATTGTCTCTTTACATCCTTTGAACCGGGAAATTCAATCCCTTCCATAATTGAAACTTTGATTACATAATTAAAACTTTTCAGAGAATATATTCTCTGATTACAAAAATACAAACTACAGAGAATAATTACTATTCATGCATCAGAGAATCTTACTGATCTTGCCAGGGAATATTTACTGTTTGCTCCAGATAATATTTCCTATTCACTCGTCTTTTCTTGCAGGGAATATTTACTGGTTGCGCCAGAGAATATTTCCTGTTCACTCATCTTTTCTTGCATCATTTTTTCTTGGTCCTGGTGATGGTTACTGAAGTGGTATCATCTACAAGATCCACCGTTTTGATTGAAGACGCTGAAGATTTCTCATCTTCGGATTCAGAGTCCATTGAGCTGAGCATTTCAGCCATGAGTTTTTTGTATTCCTTCTTGGTCTTGGCTTGAGCTAACATCGCACTAGCTGTCGATTTTGCTTGAAGGAATTTTACTGTGGTTTGATTCGGGGCTGCGGACTTACATAATCTCGGATTCTTGTTGAAAAAATTGTCCAAATATTTTGAATCATATTTTTCATCATTAAACTTGTCCCACCATTTAGTTCTGTAGTTTCGAACTAGTAATGGAATTCCAGTACATTAATCTCGCTCATAGGAGTAATTCCAAGAAACAATCCAAGAAATGCATAGTTTTGAGAAAAAAATCGTAATTTGTAAGTTGAAAATAAAATTTGAAAGATTGCTTGAAAGATTGTTTGATTAAATTTTTGAAAAAGAAAATAATTTAAAAACTTTAATTTTGAAAACTTAAAATTTGGAGAAATTTTATTTTTAACTTACAAATTATGATTACGATCCTCAGATCCTCGGGACAATCTAGTATCAGAGTCAAGGAGGAGCAGATATTTCTAAGTTTTGAAATATTCAATTTGTTTTCAATATTTTCGAGTTATGGTTTAACTGTCTTCATTAATGTATTATTATTTTGCTGAGTATTGATACACTGTCCAATTAGCCATGGGTTAGGCGTGTCAAGGACAAAGTATCTCTATAGGAAAATTTAATAATCTGGAAATCCTAATAGTAGAACCCCTTTGTAGGAAATAAGAAAACAAAGAATGTTTCCCTTCTTTAGAAGAACCAATTCTTCTGTAAGCTTTGCTTCCAATCAATCCCAAGAGTCTGACCAAACCTCAAACAACACTATTAATGAACAAGAAGAACATTATGAAAATATTCCCCAAAGTTTTGATAATTGGATTCTTCCAAGAGTTCCAACAAATCAAGTCTACAAGAAAACAACTTTTGAAAATTTAAATGCTTTTTGCAGTTACGTTATAAAAACAAAAGAAAGAAGTTTACCTATTCAAAAAGAATATGAGACAATCCAATTATTAGATAGAGTCATCATTAATAAACTTAAAAAACAAAAATACAAATATGTCCATTTTGGACTAGTCCAGGTTGGTGTCGAACCTCTTAGTGTAACAACCCAATTTTGACCCTAATCGGAATAGAGGTTTTGGGACCACAAATCTGAGTCCGAAAAATATTTTAAAATTAATTTCAGTATTTATTATGTGTGAATTTGCTTGTGTTAAATTTTTGTGTTTTAATTTTGTCATTTGAGTGTCTAATTTAATAAAAGGACTTAATCGCGTAAAACAAAAACTTGATGGTTAGTTGTGAAAGTTCCTAATTATTATTGTCTTTTTAATATGGAGGATTTGCATTGTAATTAGTCCATTTTATATATAGTGGACGGCATGTGTGATTATAAATGACTTTATTATATGTATTTATATATTATAAAAGTTATAATTATTATTTATATATTATATTAATATATAATAATACATAAAATAAAAGAGAAAATCATTCATTCTTTTATGTTTTGTGACGGAAACAAAGAAAATAAGAAAGAAAGAAAACCATATTAGGTTCGGCCTTGATGTTCTTTGATTAAGGTAAGAGTTTTGTTCGGTTTTTTATAATTTTTACGTTTTTGATATCGTTGCTTTGAGTACTTTCCGACCCATGTCTTAATTTTTGATTTTGATGATGATTTTGTGTTTTGCCATTGATGATACCTTGTGGTTTTTGTTGTTTGGTGATGAAATAAGAAATATATGTGTTTGATTAACAAGTTTTGTCTTTGAATTTTTGATGAATTTGAATAATTTGGACTAAATTGCAAAAATAAATTTTGGAGGGACTAAAATGTGAAATAAATGAAATGTATGGACTTTTATGAACATAGGTAATATTCGGCCAAGCATGGGTAATGTGAAATTTTGTGTATTTTGTGTTTTGTGCAAAAAGGACTAAATTGTAAAAAGTGTGAAATGTTAGGGGCAAAATTGTAATTTTTCTATTTATGTGTTTTTAGACTAAATTGAATGGAATGGTGTTTAAATAATCTTAATTTGAATATGTTTAGATCAAGAACCAAATAAATCAGATCTGGACCGGGGAAAAACGAAAGTAGTCGATTAGTCGATTTTACTGACCGATGACGTCCGAGGTAGGTCCTTAAGCAATAAAACATTGTAAATTATGTACATAACTTAGTATATGCTGGTTTGGTAATTTTGTAACTATAATGTTGAGTAGCCAAATGTGATTATACCTAGAATTTGATATGATCAAGTTTAGTTCAGTTGAGATATGATGTTTGGAAGTTCATACAAGAATTATGAAATGCATATAAGTTCGATATATAAATGTGTGTGAGACAACTTTATAGTACCGTTATTCAGGCCGTGGGCCTAGCAAGCCTTGTGCTGGTGAACTTAATCGGGCTTCGTGCCCAGCAGGCTTATTGTCGGTGAATAAATATCAGACCGTGGGTCTAGCAGGCTTTGTGCCAGTGGATAATATCAAGCTTTATGCCTAGCAGGCTTTATGCCGGTGATTTATTATAAGTGTATGCTTCAATAGATTTTTAACGATGTGGAATTTATATACGGCAAATGAGCTCAACGTTCAGGTATGTGTAAATCTAATGGTTGTGAGAGATAAGGTAAATTAGTAAATTGCTATTTGATACTCGTTATATGTGATACAATTGAGGAATATATGTAAATTTTAGTAAGTGTATTCGGCCTTATAAATGAATAGTATGACATTATGGAATTGATTTTAGATATTAGCATAGATGAGTCTTTTATATTCGGCCAAATTGGTAAATGCATATGTGATGTATATTGAGCAAGAAAGTTGACAAAATGCTCTTGTATGTGTGAAAATAAGGTAAGTCAGTTGTTGAATTGATTATATAAATGCTAAAGTTACAAATGTGGAAAATGTGAATGTATATGTGATTGTGTATATGAGGCCAAATGGGGTATATGTGATTTTAATAGTGAGATTTATATAATTTCATGTGTATTTGTATAATTAGCCATATGATACGCGATTGAAAGATTTAAATGATAACCTTGTATTTGAGAACATATATATTCGGTTTTGTTAACTTTGTGTTAATATATAATAGTTGGTATATATATATTTCCTTATGACTTTCTAAGCTTAAATAGCTTACTCCGTGTGTATTCTTGTTTACTTCTGTTCATAGATTTGGATATACGTTATGAGCTCGGGGATCGTCAGCAAGACTACTCACACTATCGACAGTTTCTTCGGTATTTTACTAAGTGATTTTGGTTTATGGCATGTATAGCATAGATGAAATATTTGAGTTTGATTTTTGGGACTTGTATATATGTATAGCCATGCGAAAATGGCTTAATCATTATGATTAGATTCGGTTAAATGAGTTCATGTTTGGTTTTATCATTTCGACCATGGCTTATTTATATGCGGTATATGGTTGCTATGTTTAGTTAAATATTGCGGTAGAGGTTTTGGTATATATATATAAATATAAATATGTATGGTATGTTTGGATTTGGTATTTAAGTGAGTTTGGTTAGGTCTTATAAAATGAACTATGTATATAAAGGTTAGAAGATATTTATATGTTCGAATGTGTATGGATTGGATGATTATAAGTCCGAATGTGTATAGGTTATATTGATTAGGTTTGAATTGGCAATGTATGTATATATATCATGCTTGAATGATTGGCTAAATAGGTACGGTTGGTAATAGATAACTAATGAATATGCCATATGATTGTTTTGGTTAATAAGTAAAGTGAATATGCTAATAAGGCAAGGATATAATAATAAATGATAAGCATGACATTCGGTTTATAACACATATTAATTATCCGATTGTAGATTAATTTAGTTTGTGGTATGAATGAAAAATTTTGGTACAATTTAATATATATAAATTGACATGTGAATAATATGTGATTTTAGCTGTTATTTGTGTTCAAATTGGATTATGTTAACAAGGTCATATGCACATGTATTGGATTAACATGATTGGAAATCAGCTCATGTAAAAAAAAAAATTGTTTTGATTTATGTCCGATATATGTCATATAATGATATATGTTGGGATATGTTTTAAATGTATAATGCTGTGAGATGCTAAGAATATTATTAATGGAATGAGTGACTAAACATGTAGTTTATTTGATTAATGATATGTATTAAAATGATTAAGTATAAGATGAGTTTGATATTTGTTAATAAATGAAATTGAAATAATGAATGTCCTATTGTTTGGTAAGTATAAGATGATAGATATGTTTGAATTTATAAAGATTAGTATGGTTTGATTTAAATAGAAAATGTGCAATCTCATTCTGTTTGGATGATTTATGTAACACCCCAAACCCGGCCCAAACGTTACGACCAGATCTGGTATGCTACGGGTTAAATGTTAAAAACTATGCTTTGAAGGGATTTGAAATCTCGGTTTGTTCATGTAGGTATTCGTTAAGTAAGTGTTATTTGTAGAAAACCTTTGTAGTTGTTTTCTTAGAACTCGTTTGAAAATCCCATTTTATTTCTTCTTATAAATAAGTCTTTGAACATAAATTTATAAAAACATAAACATTAACAAATATAAATTGATAACCTAAGCTATGGAGCCTTATTACATAAGTAGTCCCAAAATTAAAAGTTAAAAGAAAATCGAAAATAGTTTATGAAAATAAAAGACTTGACGGCCCCTCGAGTCCACCTCGGCTCCCATGCCCACGATCTACTGCTTATCTAAAAAGTCAGGGAAATTAAAGGGGTGAGTCACCAAGACTCAGTGTCCAAATCCCGAAAACACATAAAAGGCTTGAGGCCCACAAACACATTATGGGCCCTGGGCCCATACACAATGGCAACAGAATATTTACATGCTACATGGCCCAACCCAACCTAAAAGTCCATCCTCTACACTAGCCCGTACCAGCCAACACACCTCGGGGATTTCTACAATCAACCCACTAACTGCTACACACCATATCGACAGTCATGCTGCCTATTCCTAACAATCAGGAATAAATTTAACGTGGCTTAGCCACCGATCACTATTGTGACCTAACTTTACAATTCGTGGTTTAACCACCGATCACCAAGTGACCTAATAACATGCTCTTCCCCTTCATCATATTAAACCCATCCCATGCATACATCCATGCAGAAGCAAAACAATATACTGCCTAACAGATCACAGACTATCACATACATCGATACACATAGAGAATTTTCTATGGTTACATACCTGGCATCCCTTGCCTACCCTTTTCGGGTAATACGACTGTCCATACAGCTTTTTTCCGGCTTTTAGCCCATAACATATATAGTACAGATTAATTAGTGTGATAGAGATCTATACACCTGATTACAGACAAGACGAGACTTTCTATGTCGACACTATCAGAAGCCGATACGACTGCTAATTGTCTAAGGTTTTGTTCTGAAGCCAATCCACAACCCGATGGCCAATCCCGTACTGCTGACACCGCATGCTTCTTAAATTTAGGGATTGGGTTTATAGATCCAATCCCCTCATTCGCCTGATCGACATTTGATTCCATCAAAAGACCTTATCAGTTGCTACCATCACAACATATGGTTGTTAATCCATATCATTGAGTCAAGATCATAATTACGATGAACAACCTAACGAAAATCTAAAGAAAACCCCTTACCTTAAAATCCTGAAAGAGATGAAGCTTAGGGACTAGCGGTTCCCGGCTTTTAGATTTAGACGATCTACTTCAATTCCCAATGTGTCGGCCCAAAATAAGAACACACGAGCAGTCAAAACGTTACTCAAAAGATAACCTTGCCACCTCAATCAGTCGTTCGGCTTTGGCCTCCAAAAACTGAAAGAGAAAGGAAGAACAGAAGAAATCGGCGCTTACCTTAACACAGAAAATTCGGCAACTCCTAGAGAATTTCAGCTTTTGAGAAGATCAAAAAGAAAAGATGATATCAAGAGATCTATGGAGATTCGGCTTTAATGAAGAAATCGGCAAAGAGAAAAAAATAGACAAGGGTATTCGGCTATGGAGATGAGAAGAAATTTCAGAGTTTCAGCTTTTGAGAAGGAGGTGATTGAGAGAAGAGATTAAGAGAATAAGATCCAAATGCCGAAATTGAAGAGATATCCCCTCTACTTAAACCAAATTTCGGCACCTACTACCTAAAAGCCGAAAATGCCCCTTTTTTAAAACTGAAACTAAGCTATTAATCAAGGGAAATTTCAGCACCCCTTGAACATGCCAGAACCGATTCCTCCTCCCCCTCAGTGTTGGAATTTCGGCCACCACTGTGACCAGCAGATAAATCCTAGATTTCCTCCCTTATTTTTATCTGATCACATCTCTAAAAGAAGCCTAGATCACACCACCTCTTCTTCCCTTTATCTGCCATATTATCTGCATTATCCATTCAAATAAATCCTCCTAATTTCAAGCATCATTGCCGTCCCACTCTACCCACTTAAATGCCAAAAATTAACAAATCTTAATTAAAATAATTGGGCTTCATGCGACTCGAACTTGAGCCTCCTCAGCTGACACCACCTTCCTGCTCTCTAAGTGGCACCACTTTGCCACTGAGCCACAAGCTCATCTGTGTCTTATAATCACAGATAACATCTTTTAAGCCTTATCCCATCAGGCTTTCCACTAGAGTGTCCAAACAGAAAATTTGATTAAGGCCTCTGCCCAACCTCGAGCCCAATCTGGACCCCTAACACTCACATTAAACATAACCACACATCAAACGCAAAGGCCCACCAATTTAGGATGTTACAATTTAATACATAAACGCTAGCTTTAATTTGAATGTTAAGTATGTGTCTTTGATCTGAATGTAAAGTATGTGAATATAATATGTTATGTATTGATTATTTTTACTCTTGAATGTACATGATATGTTTATAAAAAAATGCCTGTTCTGAGTGATGTCTTATTCGGTAATGCCTCGTAACCCTGATCCAGCAATGGATACGGGCTAGGGATGTTACACTTAGTGTTGAAGCCACTAAAAATACCTCAATTTTAATTGTCTTAAGAGACTAAAGACACATCATGTTTAATGACTCATTATTAGGAACTATAGAAGCAAGCCTATGTACCGGCCATATACATTTTAATTGTTATCCAAATTTTATGGCTTCTTTGACCGACAAAAATATTTTACAATCTTTGACCCTAAAATACATACCCATAACTACAAAATGCTTCCTGGTACAGAAGTATTAACATTAGTCTATAGACTCCATTTCAAAGCTATGTATTCTGTAGTTAATACCAAGGCTTTACTCCAAAGCCCAAAAGGAGAAACCCTCTTAATAGAAACAGATACTTCAAGATCTCATACCACAATCCTAAGAACAATACAATGGCATGAAATAAACCTTCCTGATAGATGGAAACTTGAGGGTGCTACAGACCCTGTGGCACCAACTCCCATAAGAAATACTTCATTAAAGATGGCACAGTTGAATTAATATTCAATAGGCTACAAAGAATGCCTCCAAGACATTCCTTCGAGATAGCAAGTACCAGCACAGCTTTTAGGAGGTTAAATTTAGAAGGAGAGTCAAATCCAGAAACACAAACAGCAGATTTTAGGATAGCTAAAGCCTCTGTCTCTTCTATCCCAACAACATTTAGAACCAATTTACAAGGAATAGATAATTCCTCAAATATAGCTCAACCTATCTATGCTAGAAAGGAAGAGAGTCCCCAAAATTCACCTAATATGTCACCGACATATTCATCAATGACTAATAATGCAAGACAAGGAGAAAATTTAGAAATATTTGTTTTAGAAAAAACTTTTAAGATAAACAAAGAATGGTGTAGAAAGCACTTCTATTCCAACAAAAATAAGCAAAAAAGAGAAGATTACTTTAAAAATTATAATGATAAAAAGAAATCATTCTTCGAGAATATTATGAATTTATGAATACCCATAAAATTCATATAAAATTATTTGAATGGTTTGAAGAATATTATTCAGAATCTGTTGATACAATAAAACATAATCCTAGATGGCAAACTAACAAATGAGAAGTTGAATCTCGACATCCCCCTTTAATGGAGGTTTAATATCTTCACAAAAATACTGGAATAAAAGCAAATCCTTTAAGAATGAGAGCTCCCGATGCAATAGAACAAATCTCATCAAAAGATATTAAAATGATAGTAGAACAAAACAACTATACAAATATCAGTCTTTATATAGGAAAACAATTAGATTATATTGAGAATTTGGTGGAAAGTCAACCGATTAAGAAAGAACCAATAAAAGAGGTAACAGAAAAAAGTTCTAAAGAGCCAGTATTTACACCTTATGAAATTCCAAAACCTTTCCAAAAACCCAAAAATGATTTCTTAACAGAAATCCAAAATAGACTTGATGCTTTGGAAAGTTACAAGTCTGAATTAATTGCACCTCATACCCCAATGCAAGCCTAACATTCATTAAATACATTACATCAATCCTCCCAATTTGACTCTGACTAGTCAGATGAGCAACAAATTAACAAGATGGCTTGGAAAGAACAAAAAAGATTATATTATCCAAAAATCACTACACCTGATCTTAATATAGAAGAAAAACATGTTTTCCAGAATAAATACAGTGCTAATACAATTTATGAATGGAACATAGGTGGAATGTCTAAATACAATATTCTTAGTCTATTACAACAAATGACGATGGTTTCAAATGTTTATAAAACCTAAAACCAAAATGGATTAATCAGTGATCATGCTATAGCCAATCTTTTAGTTGCTGGATTTACTGGTCAATTAAAAGGATGGTGGGACCATTCACTCACCAAAACCCAACAGGAAGAAATATTAAAAGCAATAAAAAAGAATGATTAAGGAAGAATTATTTTAGATGAACAAGGAAGAGAAATCCAAGATGCAATAGCAACTTTAATTTTCTCAGTCTCTAAACACTTTATAGGAGATCCTTCTCATCTTAAAGATAGATTTCAGAATTATTATCAAATTTAAAATGCAAAAAATTAACCGATCTTAAATGGTATAAAGATGTCTTTATGACTAGAGTTATGCAAAGATCAGATAATCAACAACCATTTTGGAAAGAAAATTTTTTAGCAGGACTTCCTATTTTGTTAGGAGAAAAAGTTAAAAATCAAATAAGAGAAAATTATAGAGGTATTATTCCATATGAAAAGCTTACATATGGTGAACTAATTAGTTTCACCCAAAAAGAAGGATTAAAAATTTGTTAAGATTTAAAATTACAAAAACAACTTAAGAAAGATGTCAATGTAGAAAAGAATTAGGATCATTCTGCCACCAATTTGACATTAGGAATGAGCCTTCTTCTTCAAAAATATGCTGCCCTGTAAAACAAAAAAAATAGGAAAAAATAATATTTCAGAATATTATAAAAAACCCAAATATAGAAAATAAAGAAAAGAAAAGAAACAACAAAAAACAGAAAACAAAATTGATAAAACAATAAAATGTTATAGATGTAGAAAACCAGGACACATCTCAAAATATTGTAAAATTAAAAGAAAAATTAATAATTTAAATCTAGATGAAGAAATAGAACAAAAATTAAATGAGATTCTCTTAGAAACAACTTCTTCTAAAAATGATACATCTACCGAAACAGATGAATTACAAACAGCCGAATTACATACAACATCCCAATCTTCTGATGAAGGAAATGAACCCTCAATTAATGTGTTAACCAAAGACCAAAAATTTATGATTGAAGTTATTGATAAAATTCAAGACCCAGAACTTAAAAGAGAATACCTTTTGAAATTAAAATCCTCATTGAAATATGAACCAGAAAAAGAAAAAGAAATTATTTCTAGTCAATCACAAATGTATAATATACAAGGTATAACATATAATAAATATGAAAAAAATAAAACCAAGACAAATTATAAATTCTGAATTACAATTAGAAATAAAAACAAATTAATTTAGAACTTTCTCAGCTTAAAATGGAACAACAAGAAATGAAAAAACAAATGCAAACCTTAAAACATGAAATCCCAGAAAAAAGTTCGTCAGAAACTGAACCTGAACCTGAAGAGCATACACAGGAATATATGATGGTTCTAAATGAAGTTTCAATTCAAAGATATTTAATAAAAATAAATATTGTCATAAATAATTAATTTCAATTAGAAACAATAGCCCTTTTTGATACAGGAGCGGACCAAAACTGCATTAGAGAAGGGATAATTCCAACAAAATATTATGATAAAACATCAGAATCTCTTAAAGCTGCAAATGGTAAAAAACTAAAAATTACTTACAAAATTCCCAATGCAGAAATATCCAACAAAGGTATAAAATATCAAACATGTTTTTTAATGGTAAAAGATATTACTCAAGATGTCATATTAGGAACCCCATTCATATCCCTACTCAAACCTTATAAAGTAACAAATAATTCTATCTCCACCAAAGTTTTAAACACTAAAGTAGAATTTCCTTTTGTAGAAAAACCAAGGATAAGAAATCTCAACTTATTAAAATATTTATCCATCCATAATGGGCAAATCAATAATTTAATTAATCATAAACAGAAACAAATCTCTTTTCTAAAAGAAGAAATATGTTTTAAAAAATTGACTGAACAATTAGAAAAAAGAGAAGTACAAAAAAGGATAAATCAAATCAGAAAGAAATAGAATCAACAATTTGTTCTGACATTCCTAATGCTTTTTAGAATAGGAAAAAACACGAAGTAACATTACCATATGAAAGCAATTTTGATGAAAGACAAATACCCACAAAAGCAAGACTCATACAATTGAACAAAGAAATGGAAGAATTTTGTAAAAAAGAAATACAAGATCTTCTTAATAAAAATTTAATTAGGAAAAGCAGTTCTCCTTGAAGTTGTTCAGCATTTTATGTAATAAAAAATGCAGAACTCGAAAGAGGAACGTCGTGATTAGTAATTAATTACAAACCTCTCAATCAAGCCTTAAAATGTATTAGATACCCAATACCAAATAAGAAAGATTTGTTACAGAAACTTTGTAATGCAAATATTTTCTCAAAATTTGACATGAAATCTAGATTTTGGCAAATCCAAATAAAAGAAGATGAAAGATATAAAACGGCATTTACTGTACCATTTGGACAATATGAATGGAATGTAATACATTATGGATTAAAAAATGCTCCATCCAGATTTCAGAGAATAATGAATGATATTTTTTACCAATATTCTCAATTCACAATAGTATACATCGATGATGTATTAGTGTTTTCAGAAAATTTAGAAAAACACTTCAAACATTTATCCATCTGTATAAAAGTCATAAAAAATAATGGTTTAGTAGTTTCTAAATTCAAGATAAGTTTGTTCCAAACCAAAGTAAGGTTTTTAGGTCATTACATTACCCAAGGAACCATTACCCCAATAGAAAGGTCCATAGAGTTTGCTAGTAAATTCCCAGACCAAATCCTTGATAAAGTCCAATTATAAAGATTCTTAGGAAGCCTCAATTATGTCATAGACTTTTATCTAGGTCTTAGCAAATTATGTAAACCATTATATGATAGCTTCTGAAATAGGATACGGTGGGATCTTAAAACAAGTTAAAGAAGGAAAAGAGCAAATAGTCCAGTTTACTTCCAGACACTGGAATCCAACTCAGTAAAATTATAGTACTATTAAAAAAGAAATTTTATCAATTGTTTTATGCATTACAAAATTCCAAAGTGATTTGTTAAATCAAAAATTTCTTTTATGAATCGATTGCAAATCAGCAAAAGAAGTTTTACAAAAAGACGTTCAAAATATTGCCTCAAAACAGATTTTTGCATGATGGCAGGCAATTTTGAGCATATTTGATTTTGATATTGAATACATCAAAGGGGAAACTAATTTTTTCCCTGATTTTCTCACCAGAGAGTTTCTTCAAAAATGCCACCCAAACTCCGAGACAAAGGAAAAGGAAAAATAGGAGATCATCCAAAACCCAAATTTCCTTAAAACCAATTAAGTCATGGTATGAAACTTGTCATGAAGAAGAAAATGAGAGATCATCATCATCATCAAAATCCTCCAAAAATAAAATCGTTCAAGATGCACAAGATCCAAATGAAATTGGTTATCAAATCAAAAAATGGATTGAGTCCCTTTCTCAATCCCCAGAAGTGACATTGACCTTTTCTCAAATGAAAGAGGAAACTCCTCTCGAACAAATTGCTAGTGAAGCAGTAAAGATTTCAAAAAATAAAGAGATTGCTTTACACAAACCAAAGTCTCTCAAAAATGTTTTAAAAGAGACATCTCTTCAAGATGTTTTTCCAAAAGAAATAGCAGTGTCTTCACAGACTGCTATACAAAAATCCTCACAATATTTTCCAAACAAATGTTTTGAAAAAATTCTTGTTATGGAGGAAGAATTTTCAAAAAAACCTCCACATATACTTGCAAAAGAACTTTTCAATGGATGGCATTTCAAACCATTGGATTCTCAAAAACCCCAACAGTATTATGAAAACATACTGGTTCAAACTGGATCAGTATTGTTCAAACACTACACAGACCCAAAAGATCCAAATTTTGTTACCCATTCAACGGCCCAAATATTAAAAATTCTTCGACCAAGAGATTGGAGTGAAAACCCAAATTCTCCAAAGAAATTTCCAGCCAAATTTACCACCAAAATTGACCACCACCCATATTTTACATATTGGGATTACCAAATGGCATGGTACAATGCCTTCTTAATGAACAACCAACACATGAGACATTCTTGGCATATATATTGGCATATATATTTGTAGTTTTTAAAATACTAAGTTAAAATTTTATTATTTGAGGGAACTATAATTTTACCATTTATTTACTTAAACTTTTACAAAACTTCAAAAGTTAAAAGCATAATTCTCCATTTTATGGAGTCAAAGCCTCGGAGCAACTTTTTTATAAAACTTCAAAAGTTAAAAGCATGCTTTTTCATTTTAGGGAATTAGGTCTCGAAAGGGGTTGGCAAAGGACTCGGCCCCCTAAAATGAGGTGGAATTGGTATGGACCATCATCATTTGAGATCCTACCAGAAAAAATTCAAAATTTATGGCCCAAATTCTTTGAAAAATTTTACCCTGAACCAGACCAAAAGCACATTTACAGAACAATCCATTTTTCTCAAAACTATGCATTTCTTGGATTGTTTCTTGGAATTACTCCTATGAGCAAGACCAATGTACATGAATTACATTACTAGTTCAAAACTACAAAACTAAATGGTGGGACAAGTTTAATGATGAAAATATGATTCAAAATATTTGGACAATTTTTTCAACAAGAATCCGAGATTATGTAAGTCCGCAGCCTCGGATCAAACCACAGCAAAATTCCTTCAAGCAAAACTGACGGCTAGTGCGATGTTAGCTCAAGCCAAGACCAAGAAGGAATACAAAAAAAATCATGGCTGAAATGCTCAGCTCAATGGACTCCGAATCCGAAGATGAGAAATCTTCAGCATCTTCAATCAAAACGGTGGATCTTACAGATGATACCCCTTCAGTAACCATCACTAGGACTAAGAAAAAATGATGCAAGAAAAGACGAGTGAATAGGAAATATTATCTGGCCTAAACAGTAAATATTCCTTGCAAGAAAAGACGAGTGAACAGGAAATATTCTCTGGCGCAAACAGTAAATATTCCCTGCAAGAAAAGAAAGACAAGTGAACAGGAAATATTCTCTGGAGCAAACAGTAAATATTCCTTGGCAAGAACAGTAAGATTCTCTGATGCATGAATAGTAATTATTCTCTGTAGTTTGTATTTTTGTAATCAAAGAATATATTCTTTGAGAAGTTTTAATTATGTAATCAAAGTTTCAATTATGGAAGGGATTGAATTTCCCGGTTCAAAGGATGTAAAGAGACAATAGCCCTCTATAAAAGGCTATTAGATTAAGAATAAAATACACGACTTGAAATATCCATTTCAGAAATCAAAACTCGTTTCTCCAAATTTTAAGTTTTTAAATTATTTTTTTTTCAAAAATTTAATCAAACAATCTTTCAAATTTTATTTTCAACTTACAAATTACGATTAAAACGACCAAATTGCGAGGTGATTCGATCACACTTTATAAAAAAGAGAGATTGGTGGCAACTCCTCGTTTTTTTTTTTATTTTCATAATAAAAGTCGACCGACCCCTTCTACAAAAATGGTTTCGATAGCTTGGCGACTCCGCTGGGGATAACACGAGAGTCAAGCCGTAAATTGATTATTTTGTCCTTTTGTTGAAAATTAGAAATCTGATTTAAAACTACGATCTTTTCATTTCATTTTCGTGGTTTACATCATTAGATATGTTTACTTTTGGTTCGAGTCTCTTGGTATACTTTCGCACATCATATTGCATACTTGCTCGATTTTACCCTTCTTAAATGGGAGCGAGAAGCTATTCCTTCGTGAGGTCTTTGCCTCCGTATAGGATAGTGGATCACTTTCGGGATACATCCGTACCTATGTCTTCGTGAGATTTTCATCTCTGCATGGCCATAGGGAAATGTTTCCCCCTAAACTGAACTCGGTCTGCATGAGCCTATAATGGGTGCAGATCGAGGAATCTGCTGGTTCAGGTACCTTTACTCTAGAACCAAACCCCATATAGCAAGCCTTAAGAGCCCACCTTAGGTAGAGCCACGCCAAACCCTAGTGGTCACCCGAGTAAGTGCTTTACTTATTATTCTTTACTTACTTTAAACTGTGTATGAAGTACTGACTTGCTTTATTTTTACTTTGATTGTAATTGCATGGCATTTTCATCACAAAAAAGTGTTGATTCACATTAGGTTCCTAAATAGATAACTAATCATGGAAAAGGGGTTTCTTGATAAAGTGTAGGATAATGCGGCCGTTCGGATTTGGGCCGAGACAATGTAGCAAGAGAAATGTGATAGTCTAACCGAGGGATACGTATCAGAGTTGTGGGATTTCACCCGCATCAGCGTGACTTAGAATAATCTTCAAGAATTAAAGGAGATATGTGACTAGTGGAATGATGAGATCAAACAGTTGTTTTACTGTAACTATGGAGATTTGCCCTATCTGCTCGATGTGAAGGTGGACAAGCACTTATTTTGAGCCTTCGCCCAGTTCTGGAATCCTGCCTACAATTGCTTCACTTTTGGGAAAGTTGATTTGGTACCTACCATGGAGGAGTATATGGCCTTACTTCGTTGCCCGAAGATTCAAGCCAACAAAGCATATTCAAGAGCCGCTAATGTCCCGACCTTTTTAAAGAAATTGATGAGTATCACAGGGATAAGTGAGTAGTAGGTTGCAACCCAAATCAAGCAAAAAGGAGATAGTAAGTGTATCCCTTGGAAAAACTTAAGGGATCTGATTATAGCACATTCGGATATGAAGAAAAGGGTTGATGTTTTCGCTTTGAGTATCTATGATTTGGTCGTCTTCTCCAAGGCATCAGGGCACGTAGATGAGGTAGTCCCGGATCTCTTTGATCGATTCGACAAAAGGGTCACATCGGTTCCCGCGATTTTGGCCGAAACTTTCAGATCCTTGAATGAGTGCCAGAGAGTAAGCGAGGGTAGATTTATAGGGTGTGCGCAACTTTTGTTAGCATGGTTCCACGATTGTTTTTTGAAAGTGGAAAAGATATCATATCGAATCTTCTCCGGAAGCTATTCTCACCTGAAAGAGATAGTGGCTACGCCGAGGCGAGATGATATTATGGAGGAAAAGTGGATGATGATACTCCAAAGTCTGCAAGAAGAAGACATCGAATGGAGAGCCCCTTGGATGGTCCCCGACGAGATCTTGTATCGATGTGGAGATTTTGATTGGGTTCCCCTGCTTGGGATATAGGGAGCTGTCGGCTATGCTCCCCTACTCATGTTAAAGCAATACAGGTCAAGACAGTTCACGCCAGCAACACAAGGGTTAGCTTAGTTAGAGTTCGTATACAAGGGAGATAATTACAAAAAGAAAGTTCGTGATATATCAAATACTTGGAACCAAACTCGTAGAATGAAAAGGTTTGCTGCTAATCCAATAACTACCCCTGAGGATGACCGATGGTGGGGTCAGAGAATCAACGACAACATCCCTACGTCAAATAAAGAAAACATCCGATCAATAGAAGAACACTTGCAGGTGGTCTCGTCTGAACTAGAGATCATCAAACAGGATTTTGAGAAAAAAAGTTCAGAACTAGGAAAAAGGATTGAACAATTGGAGGAGGAGAAAATGCAGCTGGGGCTAGATGTAGATACCTAGAAACTAGAAGCCGAGAAACTGAGAAAGGAAAGGAATAAGGCTGAAAAAGATTTGAATAGTTTGAAAAAGATTACAAGAAGCTGCGTATGTCAATAAGAACCGTTGGTTTGGGTAAAACATTTGAGCAATAGCGGTAAGAAATCCAAAAAGAAAAGACTAGAGCTGATAGTGGGAGAAGTTCCATGATACTCGAGTACGGGAGGACTCTTTAAAAAAGAATTTGTTGGAGAGCCAAAATGAAAAGGAGAAGTTAAGAGCTCGGGTGGCAGAGTCAGAAAAGTCACAACATCAGCATCGTAGTCGCAACTCCGTAATCAAATTAAGGGCCAGTCTAAGCAAGATTGAGGAACTAAAAGGGAGGATAGAAGAACTTGAAATCGCGCTGCAAAACTTTGAACTCCGGGTTGAACTACTGGAAGCAAATAATGAGCGGTGGAAACAGCAACTTCATCGATCTCAAGAGCAGGTCAGGGATAGGGATTACATCATGGGTGAAGCTTTGGCTCAAGGGCGAGAGGTGGCTAATCATTTACAAACCTTGGCGGTCCAGGCTGATGTACTGAGTTTGAAAAATGAGTCAGAATCAGATCGAGGCCGAGAATTAGCTTAGCTTCTTAAGCAAGTCAAGACCTTAAGCATTAGGGCAAAGCCATATATGTAAAGAAATTTTTTTTCTAGAAAGGTTACTCTAATGAAATTGAATCAGAATCAATGCCTTTTTTTTTTCTTTTTGCATTCATTGCATTCACACATCAGCATTGCATTCATCGTGTGCATTAAAAATCACAAAGAAACTCTAAAATTGCATCGCGTGCACTAAAACTCACTCTAAAATTGTGGCAGTTACCCTGGAATATCATTACGGTACACGAAGAAAGACTAAAGCCATGGACTAAAGGTTGGAAAGATTGAAACAAATGCAAAGAGAGATACATGACCAACTGTAAATACAGATGCAAGAACAGTTGGCCAAAATCCAACAGGATATGAGGGATCAGATGCTAGAATCCCAGAGAAGCATGATGTGCCAGTTAACGCAGTTACTGGCTGGGGGGCTAGAAAAAGGAAAGAGCCATATGATCAATACCGGAGACGATAATGAGGATCCTGCTTATCCTCCAGGCTTCACCCCAATAAACACAGACCTCAATATCAGACCGGTACTTCGGCACCGATAAACTAGCCAAAAGGTTCAGGCTCTAACCCCGGAGACAATTTAGCAAATCCAAAGCAACTGGAAGACCGATGCAAATGGATGGAAGAGAAATCTAAGGCGTTGGAAAATGCTGATTACCATTGTGGAATTGATGCTAAGGAATTGAGCCTGGTACCAAATCTAGTGCTCCCTCCAAAGTTCAAAATGCCGGAGTTTGAAAAATATAACGGGACCAGCTGTCTCGAGGCTCACATTACAATGTTCTGTCAGAGGATGACCAGATATGTCAGTAATGATCAGTTATTGATTCATTATTTCCAAGACAGCTTGACTGGGCTGCGGCCAAATGATATAATCAGCTAAATCGTGCCCAGATTAATTCGTGGAAGGACTGGCATAGACCTTCATGAAACAATATGGCCACATGACAGATATGGAGCCTGACAGAATTACATTACAGAATATGGAGAAAAACTAAACGAAAGTTTTAGGCAATATGCTCAAAGGTGGAGGGAAGTCGCCACGCAAGTATAACTGCCACTGCTAGAAAAGGAAACAACTATGCTCTTCATTAATACCATGAAGGCACCTTTTATCAATCACATGCTGGGAAGCGTAACTAAGAGTTTCTCGGACATAGTGATGTCTGGCGAAATGATAGAGAATGCAATAAGGTGTGGAAAAATAGAGGCCGGGGAAAACACAAAGAGGTCGGCCCCGAGAAAAAGAGAAAATGAGGTAAATAATGTGAGCACATATAACAAGGGTTATTCAAAACTAGTCATTGTGAACCAACTGTGAACAGTAACCACTGGTCATCAAGGCCCACCAAGACAAGAGTCCAACACGAAGCAAAATACGAAGAAACTCCAATTTACGCCTATTCCAATGATGTCTAGAGAGTTATACCAACGTTTATTTGATGCACATGTTGTATCCTCTTTCTACCTAAAACCAATACAGCCCCCATACCCCAAATGGTACAATGCAAACGCCCAATACGAATACCATGTGGGAATCACGGGACACTCAATAGAAAACTGCACTGCTTTCAAAAAGGTAGTCGAAAGGCTCATCAAAATGGGCATTTAAAATTCGATGATCTATCTGGTGCAGAAAATCTGTTACCCAACCATGCTGATAAGGGGGTAAATGCGATAGTCAAGAATATGGGGAAGAAAATCAAGATGAATATTGTAGAAGTGAAAACCCCGTTAATGGTAGAAAGAGGGTTAATCACACAAGACTCGAGGGACAGATCCCGAGAAGCAAGGAACTATTGTGAGTTCCATGATGAAGAAGATCATGAGATTCAGAAATGCAGTGAATTTAGGGCCCTAGTACAAGGTCTAATAGACAACAATGAGCTAGAGTTCTTTGAGTATACCAAAGGAGAAGAGGTGTGCGCCTCAAAAGGAGGGTCGATAGAGAAGGTCTATAAGGCCAACCACTCGGTGGTAATCATCTCACGACTAAGAATTAATGAAGATGGAGCAAAAATTGCACCAAGAGTTGTAATCTAGAAATCTGTTGTTTTTTCCTTATAAAGATAGCAAAAGGGTACCTTAGAACTATGACTGCAATATGACAATCTCAGGAGAGGTGGGCCCGGCCAGCACGCCAGAGGAAGGTCAAGTGGGTTTTTATACACGTAGCAGAAGACGTTATGATGCCTCAAACACAAAAGCTAAACCCATAAAAGAGAAATGCTTGGTGATCGAACAAAGGAAAGAGAAGCCAGAACTATCTGTTAATGAGCCGGTAAATGAGAAAGAAGCTAAGGAATTCTTGAAATTCCTAAAACACAGTGAGTATAGTGTCGTGGAACAACTACACAAGCAGCCAACTCGCATATCGGTACTAGCTTTACTCTTGAGCTCGGAGACACACCGTAATGCCCTAATGAAGGTGTTAAACGAAACCTACATCGCTAATGATATTTCAGTAAACAAGCTAGACTGTCTTGTCAACAACATAAGCGCCGATAATTTCATCTTTTTTATTGACAATGAAATACCGCCGGGGGTATGAGATCCACCAAGGCTTTGCACATCACCACCCGCTGCAAGGGGTATACATTACCGGGGGTACTGATTGACAATGGATCGACACTGAATGTATTGCTCCTATCCAAATTGAACAGGTTGTCTGTAGACAGCTCTCACATGAAGACATGCCAAAACATAGTGAGAGCATTCGACGACACCGAAAGGAAAGTAATGGGATGGATTGAGATACCTCTCTTGATCGATCCAAACATATACGAGGTAGACTTCTTAGTGATGGACATCAAGCCTTCTTACAATTGCTTATTTGGGAGGCCTTGGATTCACTTAGTAGGGGCGGTACCATCATCACTGCACCAAAAGCTAAAGTTGGTAACGGAGGGCCGACTGATAATGATAAACGTAGAAGAAGATATTATTGCGTCTGTTACTAGTAATGCGTCATACATATAGGCTGATGGTGAAGCGATAGAATGTTTCGATCGTTGGAATTTGTGAACGCAACCTTCATCATCGAGGGAAGCAAGATCCCAATACCCAAAATATCTAAAGCTACGAGGATGAGCTTACAACTGACAGTGAGAAAATGAGCATTGCCTGGAAAGGGACTTGGGAAATACCTCCATAGACGGGTTGAAGTACCAATCTTGATTGACAAACGGGATCACTTTGGCTTGGGGTATAAGCCAGACGCGAAGCAAAGGAAGAAGGAGTTGGGGAAGAAGTAAAAGAGAAGAAGAGCGCGATTAAGCGGGGTAGAGGTCAAGTGGGAACTAATGACCTTCCCTCATATATCCAGAACATTCGTGTCAGGAGGAATTATTCACTTTGAACGGAAGATGATAGGAAAAGAAACTGCTGAAGATATGATTGGAAATCTAAGCATCAATGCCATATCTGAAGAAGGAATGGTGGAAGAAAACTTATCGGGCATCCGCCCTTATGAGCCTGAAAGTGTTCTGAACAACTAGACTACTGAAGAGATTCCTGTAGTTTTTAGAGCTGATTCTGAGTAATGTTCAAAATAATCTTGTTGCTTTAAGCCTAAAAGTAATAAGAATCCTTTTGTGAAATAGACTCATGTTCAATATTTTTATTTCAATAAAAAATGCATTTATGTGTATCACTCTAAGCAAATATTATTTTATTCTTTCATTTCATTCATAATCATACCATACAAATAGTTATTCTTAGATTCATTTTTTCTTTGGATATTCCTTCGTGCCTATAACAGGTCTCCAGATATCAACGACATGAGCGACGCTGCTACTGACCTAGAATCTCCTTTTGAGCGAGACATGTGTCTAGAGGGATCTCAGGATTTTGAAGATGACAGGGACTGTAACTTATCTCCGGATTTGTTAAGGATGGTAGAACAAGAAAAGAAATAGATTCTACCTCACAAAGAGACAGTAGAGATTGTGATCTTGGAAGAAGAAAAAGAAGTGAAAATTGAAACTTGTATAGCCGAAGAAACAAAACGAGACTTCATATATGGAGTGAAAAAAAGGAAAACTGCTAGGTTTCGTAGTCAGTGAAAAGGGAATTGAAATCGACCCAGACAAAGTCAAGGCTATACAAGAATTGCCTCCGCCGCGCACTCAAAAGAAAGTTCGAGGTTTCTTAGGAAGACTAAATTACATTGCTCGGTTCATTTCACAATTAACTGAGAAATGTAACCCCATATTCAGTCTTCTTATGAAACACAATCCAGGCGTATGGGATGATAAATTCCAAAAAACTTTTGACAAGGTAAAACAGTACCTATCCAATGCCCAATGTTGTCACCACCAAGTCCAGATAGGTCACTTATATTGTATTTGACAGTATTTGACAATTCTATGGGATGTGTGCTTGGCCAACACGATGAAACAGGAAAGAAAGAAAGGGTGATATATTACCTTAGTAAGAAATTCACTGAGTGTGAAATGTGATAGTCGCCAATTGAGAAATTATGTTGCGCCTTGATCTGGACAACTCGGAGATTGAGGGAGTACATGTTGTACCATACGACTTGACTAATCTCGAAACTAGACCCTCTAAAATATATGATGGAGTCAGCTGCTTTGAATGGAAGGATGGTCAGATGACAAATTCTGCTTTCTAAATTTGACATAGTCTATGTGAACCAGAAGGCTGTAAAAGAGAGTGCAATAGCAGATTTTCTAGCCAGTAGAGCTCTAGAAGATTAGGAGCCTTTGAACTTTGATTTCTCTAATGAAGATCTAATGTATGTGGCAACTACTGACGAAGACACTCCAGAAGATTGTCCTTTGAAACTGAACTTGGATAGAGCATCAAACGCTGTTGGTAACAGAATTGGGGTAGTATTGATATCCCCAAATGGAGATCATTATCTATTTACTTGCAAATTGGATTTTAATTACACAAATAATATGGCAGAATACGAAGCATGTATCATGGGAATCCGTGCGGCCATAGAACACAAAATCAAAGAGCTAGAGGTGTATGAGGATTTTGCACTAGTGATCTATCAGTTCAAAGGTGAATGGGAAATAAGAGACCCCAAATTGATCAATTATCGAAAGCTAGTTCTATAATTAATTGAGGAGTTCGATGATATCACCTTCTGTTACCTCCCGCGAGATGAAAACCAGATGGCTGATGCCTTGGCTACATTAGCTTCTATGATCAGAGTAAATAAACAAGAGGATGTGAAGCCTATCCAAATGAGTATCTACGAGGCTCCGGCTCATTGCTACAACATCAACGAAGAGGAAGAAAAAGATGATCATCCTTGGTATCATGATATACTGCGATATGTGAAGAATCGTGAATACCCTGATCAAGCAACTGAGAATGATAAAAGGACTTTGAGAAGACTGGCCAGTGACTACGTCTTAGATAGGGAGATCCTATATAAAAAAAGAAAGCATCAGGTACTATTAAGATGTGCGGATGTTGTTGAGGCTAAGAAAATCTTGGAAGAAGTCCATGAGGGTGTCTGCGGAGCACATGCTAATGGTTTTACAATGGCCAGAAAATCATGAGATTCGGGTATTATTGGTCCACCATGGAAGGGGATTGCATCAATTATGCCAAGAAGTGCCATAAGTGTCAAATTTATGGGGACAAGATTCATGTGCCTCATTCACCTCTTCATGTTCTGACTTCTTCATGGCCTTTCTCTATGTGGGGCATAGACGTTGTAACACCCTTTACTCGTGTTTAACGTCGAAACAGGGTACAAGGTATTACCAAAACAAAACACATACATTTGTACTAAACTGAGACATAAAATTTACACCCAAATTTAAAAATTTTCAATTTTCATCACCCACTCATTCAACCTAGTCATGCATCTCATAAATTGCATCATCATAAACACATATAACTTGATCAATAATAGCTAACATCAATGACCTTATATAAAATGAACTATCAAATAATATAGGCCATCAATTTTATGCCAAATCAATTATGACACATAACAAAACAACCAAGTCCTCTATACATGCCATAATTCAAAAAATTGATTTCAAAATACCAAAAAAGTGTTGATAGTATGGATGAATCTCCGACAATCTCCAAATCCCGAGCTAGCTTGGTGACACTATAAAACAAGGGAAAAGAGAAGGGAGTAAGCATATAGCTTAGTAAGTATGTAAATAATAAACAATTTATTAACATGCCTTTAACAATCCTTATAATATGTTCTCAAGATAATGCAATCATAATTACACATAGTTCCACCATTTACTCGTGTTCATCTTAAGCTGTCTACTTGAGTCACAGTCAGTAAATCATTTATATCTCGAGCTACAGAACTCCAAATTAATATCTATTAATTTTCCCTGAAACTAGACTCACATATCTTATTACCATAAAATTTACAGAATTCTTGGTTTATCCAACAAGTACATTTTATTCTTTAAAGTATCCCCTGTTCTGTTGTATGATAGTTTCAACCTTTCTTCACTAAAAATTAATTATCTCATTTTAAAGAACTCGAATGATGTTACCGTTTGTTTCTATTGAAAATAGACTCATTATTAAATTCAAGGATATAAATTTTATCCCATGATTATTATTTTACAATTTTTAATGAATTTCCAAATTCAGAACAGATGATTCCAAAATCATTCTGACTCTGTCTCACCAAAATTCAAATATCTTAGAATATGAATTTTTTTTTTCTTACACCGTTTCTTTTATGCGAAAATAGGCTCAATAAGCTTTAATTTCATATCTTATTCAAATTATAATTCAATTTATACCATTTTTAGAGATTTTTCAAATACACATAACTGGTGCTGACCAAAACTGTTTTATTTCTAAATTTCACTTTTTCATGTTTTCTATATAGTAACTTTCATTGTAACACTTACTCCGTATCAATCTTACCAAAGTTCGATCACATATTGAGCAAATTGCTCATAAGTTTACATACATATACCTGCACTTATTCATCACATAATCACAGTCATTTACACTTAATCATTTCCTATTGAACTCATCGGAATATTAATGGATACATCAGAATATTGCACATAATGCAACACTTATAGCCAAAGCTACTTCACATCACTTATCACACATAGGCTTGTTCTCGAGCTATTCACATTCGCGGGTCTGCTCATACAAGCTGTTGGTCATACATAACTACTCAGTGCTGCTCACACAAGCTGTCAGGTATCCGCATCACATGTCAGATTACCCAGCCACTGGTAGAACTTATAAGACCAGCACCCGTTTCACATAGTCACAATTTCTGGTCTGCTCACACAAGCTGTAGGTCATACGTAACTACTCAGTGCTACTCACACAAGCTGTCAAGTACCCGTAACACTTGTCGGATAACTCAGCCACCGGTAGAACGTGCGGACCAGCACCCGGATCACTTATTTCACTTAGATTTCACATAGGTTTCTAGTGAACATGTCACTCGTATCCATCTTTATTCCTAAGGTTCAACCAGGAAATTTCTCACTTGTCGATATTTTGTCAATTACATCAAATATTCAGCCACAATTCATACCATTTATCACAACATGAAAACATAAGTAAAAACAATGCATTATTTACATACAAACTTACCTCGATGCAAAATATGACGAATTTGCAATTTAGTCCACAACCTTTTCCTTTCCCCGATCAAGGTCAATTCCTCGTCTTTCTTGATCTATAATAACACATTTAACTAGTTTAATACTCACATTATTCAATTTAGTCCAAAAATCACACTATGGAAAAATTACATTTTTGCCCCTAAAGTTTCACATAGTTACAATTTGCCCCTAGGCTCGTAAAATGAAAAGCACTTATTTTTCTCAAATCCTAAGCCTAGCCAATTCATTTTCCCTCTTATAGCAGCCCACATTTTTCACTAAATCGCATTTTTTACACATAATTTTACAACTTTTACAAATAGGTCATTTTATGCAATTTCGTCAAAAATCACTTAGTAAAAGTTGTTTATCACACGTCAAACTTTCATATTCTACCATAACACATCAAAACACATGCATGTCATCCATGGGTAAATTTTTAAACACAAACCCGAGCTCAAAATAATGGTAGAAATAGGTAAATCTTGTTACAAGGATTTCAAAAACGTAAAAATCATTAAAAACGGGGCTAGAACGGACTTACAATCGAGCTTGAAAGCTTGAAAAACCCTAGCTATGTCTTCCTCATGTGAATTTCGGCAAGGGGTTGAAGATGAGCAAAAATTGGCTTTCAATTTTGTTTTTAATTCATTTTAATCGCCAAATGACTAAAATGCCCTTAACTTAAAAATATTCTATTTCACCTATTTGATGTTTGTCTGAAAAGTTAACCAATGGTCTAGTTACCTTTTAAAGACCTCCAATTTAAAATTTCATAGCAATTAGGCACCTTTAGCTTCTAGAACTCAAGTTTTGTACTTTTTATAATTTAGTCCTTTTGACTAAATTGAGTGCTCAAACATCAAAATTTTCGTACGAAATTTTCACAAAATAATTTCGTAAAACTGTAGATCATAAAAATATAATAATAATAATTTTTTTAATTTTTTAATTTTTTTCTTGCCGGATTTGTTGCCCCGAAACTACTATTCCGACTAGGCCCAAAATCGAGCTATTACGGACGTCATTGGGTCAATCCCACCAAAGCCTTTAACGGGCATCGATTCATTTTTGTGGTCATCGATTACTTCACCAAGTGGATAGAGGCTGTTTCATATGCTAATGCCACCAAGTCGGCAGTCAACAAGTTCTTAAGGAAGGAGATCATATGCCGGTATGGAATACCAGAAAGGATCATATCGAACAATGCATTGAACTTGAACAACAGCATGATAGCAGAGGTCTGCAGTCAGTTCAAAATTAAACACCACAACTCATCACCATATCGCCCAAAAATAAATGGTGCAGTTGAGGCGACTAATAAGAATATCAAGAAGATTGTGGGAAAGATGACTGAGACTTGTAAAGATTGGCATGAGAAGTTACCATTTGCTCTTTATGCTTATCGAACGTCAGTCAGGACCTCTACCGGGGCAACTCTTTTCTCATTGGTCTATGGAATGGAGGTAGTGTTACCCATCGAAGTTAAGATTCCTTCCCTTCGAGCCTTATCAGTGCTGAAGTTGGATGAAGCAGAATGGATCCAATCCCGATATGAACAACTAAATTTGATCGAAGGGAAGAGGCTGAAAGCTATCCATCATGGTCAAATGTACCAGAAACGAATTATGCGAGCTTACAATAAAAAGGTTTGCCCAGAGAATTCCCTGAGTGGGACTTGGTATTGAAGAAGATCCTACCCCTACAAAAGGATTTCAGAGGAAAATGGATGCCAAACTGGGAAGAACCTTATGTGGTAAAGAAGGTCTTTTCTGGATGAGCGTTGATATTAACTGAAATGGATGGCAATACTTTGCCTAATCTAGTGGATTCAGACTCGATAAAGAAATACTTCACTTAAAAAATAAAAATAAAAAGAGAAAAATGAGAGGCCAATGCGAAAACCCACGAAGGGCGCTTTGAGACTAAATGGGTTTTGAATTGAAAACCCGTGAAAGGGCAATTCAAATTTTGATCAAAGTGGGGAATACGGTAGTCTTGCTATGCTTGAATTAACAAATAGGAGGTATGCTACATCTTAGGGCATCGACAAAGTACTCTAGATCTCCTAAACACATGTTGAGCTCAAAATGGTCCTCAAGAAGTTCGTACAGAGAAGCTCAGGCTGCGATATCTAGGGCACTTATTTGTCTCCTTACCTATTTTGTATTCTAGCAATGTTTGCTTTCTTTAATTAATCCACTCTTTTCAGATTTTGTTCCTGATAAATTTCAGTTTTGTCCATCATTATGATCATTTTCAAGCATTTTGCATTGAAATAATGATTAATGGACTAATAATACTTTCACAAAAGGAGTTTTGCATATTACTCTAGAAGCTTCTAAATAGTACAAGAACCTAAAACAGGACTATTATTTAGAACTCACCAAGCCTAAGGGTTGGAAATATTTGAGAAAGAAGAGTCTAAATTATGACTATTTCTTTGAATTTTCTGTCAAAGATATCAGCTGAACAGGAAGACAGGATATTACGTCAGTAATACAACCTTGATGAACAACGAGCAATGACAACCCAAACATTAAAAAGGGATCATTCTCATGACATTCTGCATTCATACAAATATCATTCATAACACATCTAGTTAGGATCATTTGATTCAATCTGATCATTACATCCTAATCATTTGGCATAAGCATAAGCCCATGAAATCGATTCTACAGATCATGTCCGCTAGAGGACGGTGTAGCAACATCGGTGAATACACAAACCTTATCTCCATAAAGTTGCAGTGGGGCAGGTTGAAATCACAAATCTTATCTCCCTGAAGTTGTAGTGGAGTAGATTGAAAATAGCGCAGTGGAACAGATTAAAGCTACAAGTCACAAATCCCATACCTCTGAAGTTGCAATAGGTTGGATCAAATCTACCAAAACCATAATCCTTATGACCCTGAAGTTGCAGCGGAGCAGACTGAAGACAACGAATCTTATTTCCCTTATGTTGCAGTGGAACAGATTAAAGCTACAAATTATGGCGAGTCTCATCTCCCTGAAGTGGCAGTGGGGCAGACTAAAACCACAAATCTCATTGAAGCAGAGTAGATTGGAACTACGAGTCTTATCTCCTTGAAGTTGCAGTGGAATAGATCGAAGCAACAATTCCTATACCCCTGAAGTTGCAGTGGATTAGAACGAGGTTACTTGAAGAAGATGAGCACCAAGAAGTCAAGATTTGACAAGACTAGGCAAAATTGGCCCTTTTAAAGTCTTTGTTTCATTCCCGTTACACGACAATGAGCAAAGAGGGGCAGCTATAATGGCCCAATTTTGCCCAGGCAGAAATTACAAAATTTAAACCAAAAATAATAAAGTCAAAAACTGTCCATTTACAATAGTAGGCCCAAATACAAAATTACAAACCCAAAACAACAACACAAAAACCCTAAGCCCGAATGGTCCAAAACTAAGCTAACTTTTAGCCAAAAAAAAGGGAGGGCAGAAACCCTAGCTGCTAGCCGCTGCCTCCACATCCATGTCAACCTCCGTACCTCCATAGCTGGCCTTCACCGTACCTGCAAGAAGGACAAGAAAGAAACAACAGAAAACAGAAGCAAAAAAAAAACAAATTGTAAAAAAAAAATTCTATAAAGTCGATTTAACCCATTTGTAACAGAGAGATTTTTTTTGAAATAAAAAGAAACAGAAGCAATCTGAATATTAAAGTTGTTGTACTTTTCTTCTTTATTTTTTTGCTTTAATATTTATTTTTACATATAAAATAAAAACATGAAATAAAAAAAGGGGAAGTGGGGCTTACCGAAGTCGTTCCGTCTTCTCCGTCGTCGGATACCGAAGAGTCCTCTCTCCTTTTGGCATTTTCACCATTTTCTAAAAAGACTAACCCTAGATTCGGGTTCTAGGGGTCGAAAGGAAGAAAGGAGGCACTTTTGGGCTTCTCCAGCCATCGCGGACGGCGCCGCCGCCGCCGCCGACCGGAGACCTGGCCGAAAATCGGGAGAAGGAGAGAGTAGGGAAAGCTGTCCAAAGTTTTTAAGAAAAATAACTTGCAGAATGATTTTTTGTAAAAAATTTTGGTTTTTATAAGGGATTGACTTGAAATCCGACCCGGATAAGCCTCAGGATCTGCGTGTTTTCATTTTGATGGTCTATTTGCGCATTTGGCCCTTTCGTATTTTTTGTTTTTCTAAATTCATTTTATTTTATTCTTAATTTACACCGTGAAATTTTATTTCAGTTTCAATATGGTCGGCTTGAAACGGCGCGTTTTGGAGGGATAGGATTATTTCCCATTTTAGTCCCTCCTTGTTATTCGCGCATGCAACCTAGTCCTTTTCCCTTTTTTTTATTTCGGATTTGCCCCGAATTTCTGTTTTGAGTTTCAAATCAGTCCCTTTTTGGTTATTTGGGATATTTTATTATTAAATTAAATAATTTTATTATTATTATTACCATTATTATTATTTTTTCTATTATTCTTATTATTATTATCCTTTTAATTTGTTTTATTTAATACCTTATTTACGTTCCTATCCTTTTATTTATTCGTACAAAGCCCAAATTGCCTGGGCCCAAAATCCTAAATAGCAACCCAATACCCCAATAACCCAACATTAAACCAACCCAATTAGACCGAAATTAAAACCAATACTAAACCTATTACAGCCAATTAACAACCCACTTAACCTAACCCATTAAGTCCAATTCACCCCTAGCCCAATACCAACTAAAACAGAGAAATAAGCAAAGCAGCAAAAAATCCTAGGTGCGCCGCCCCTCGGGTGTCTAGCCTTCTGACATCTACTTGTTCTGCCTGTAACACCCCAAACCCGGCCCATGCGGTATGACCGGATCTGATATGTCACATGAAGAAAACGTATAAAGAACATGTGATTCTTACTAAAGTAGGCGTCATTTGGATATGATTAAGAAAACAAGTTTGATTATAAATATTTAATAAAATACTACTAATTTCAAGAGGTTGATTGATAAATCGAAAATTTAACTAGTGATCTTATAAAACTGTGACTTTGAAAATAACATTGATAATTTGAAAAGGAATTTCCAAGTTAAATTATTTGTAAAAGTTTGTTATGAAATCCACTTGTTAATCTATTTTGGAAAACCTTTATTATGATTTTTTTATAGAAAATTCCCATTTAAAACAATTCAAGAAAGATACTAAGTATGGCTAAACACAAAACCAAATAAAATATCCCAGAGGCCTTATTACAACTTTAAAACCCGAAATAGTAAAAGCAACGAAATAATACGGAAAAGGAGTTTACTAAAGTTCGAAAATAACATTCTAAAAGTATGGCCTCCACCAAGTCATCCATGGCCCCAAGACCTCATCACTGAGCATTACCTGCAAGGATTAAGAAAGAAAGGGGGTGAGTTACAAGAACTCAGTGCATAATCCCCCTTACCGTCATCCACTGGGCCTGAACCCGCTTAGGAATGTCTTGGGCCTAAACCCATTTACATAATAATATTTAAATGAAATGTGTGCAGCCCGTCCCGTCCATCCATCACACCCCTTGACCAGCCAATCACACCTGTTGTAACATCCCAAAATTGGGCCTAGGAGAATTGAGCCCAATGGGCCTTAGACGTAGTAGCGTTTGAATTTTTAAAGAATAAGAGATCGGCTTAAATGCAAGTTAAACCTATTGGATAAGTGATTTTGGAAGGTTAGAGGGCTTCTATGAAGTCCCGGGATCAAATATTGGCTTTGGGGAAATTTTGGTTTTAGGTGAAAAAAACCCTAGAAGTTGGCAGATAGGCCTTAAGAATAAAATATAGAGGAAAATGACACAAGTGGAGTGTGTGGTGTAGTGGCAAAGTGACGCCACATAAAAGACAAGGGAGTGACGCCACAAGGAAGGAAGGAGGTCCAAAGTTCAAGTCTTGGCTTTTGCATTTTGGTTTTCTTTTTGCTTGGACCTTAGAATTTGGCCCATAGTTTATATTTAGTTGCGCATGGTTTAAGACATAAGAGGAGCTTGTGGCCTAGTGGTTAGCGGCGTGGATTATGTTGCAAGGGGAGCCTGGTTCGAATCTCATGAGAACCAAGGGAGTATTTATTTTATGATTGGACAAAGCAAGAGTTTGATTGAATTTAAACTCTCATCGTGAAGGATCCCACATCGGAAAGACACAAAGAATGAAGGTGAAGAGCTAGCTATATAAGGAGCATCCTAAGAGGAGAGTAAACACATCTTGGAGGCGTTTGGGCACAAGAGTGGTCTGGAGCGCGGATTAGCCTGCAGTCCTATCGGTGTGTGTAACTCTCTACTCTAGTTGTAGAGCGGCAAATGCCGAAATGCGATCACACGGCATTAGTAGTTACACGAGCGTCTGAGCGCACGTGTGGGGCTTCAACGCGATAGTTGAGGCCATCAGTAGTATTCTCGTGGGTTGGGGCTGCTTGGGCCTCGATGGGCGAAGTGGGCCCATATGAGTAAATTGCATGATTGGTTAGTATATGTTGAACTAGACTAGGTGGAAGTTATATACATGGCTAGATTTGTGCTAGGTGGGCCATACGAGCGTGTAGGCCCGAATGGGCCGAAATCGGGTTTTAGGCCCAATCGTCCTAAGATAACCGAAAATGGTAGTTGAGTCGCTAGTGGATGCATTAGGCCTTGAAAGGCCATTGCGGTGTGAATTTACGAAAATACCCTTAGTAGATAAAATTACGATTATACCCTTAAAGGTTGATTAGCATGATTATGTTGTTTAGTTTTGGCCGATTGTAGGGGAAGGCTTGATCTCGCATATCTCGGGTTGTGGCTAGTGCTCGAAAAGTGTTAAGGAATGGGGATCTAGTGCGTTAGATCTTGATCTACGGGATTTGATAGTCGCATTAGTAACCAGGTGTGTAAACTAACACACTTCTTGCTTTGTATATGTTTGATAAACTGATTGATTGGTAAAACAGAAACAATATGGTTGATTGATATGATACCCTATGGGGTATGTACACGGATTCAGGTAAGTCCGTTTCATTATGAGTACTGTTATTGATACATGATGTCATGATTTATGATGTATGTGCTATGAGATGCAACGTTAAACATGTTTGCATGATTTGAATACTATACATGAGTTGGTATGATGATGGGTGATATGAGAGGAGGGGGAAGTGATATTCGTGTCGAGCGGACACGGTGGTTTGGTACCACATTGTGACTACGGTCACCGTGAGGTTTGGCACCTCCGGAGGTTTGGCACCTCATAGCGTCTCGTCGGTGGCTTAGCACCACATTGGGTTGGCCCCACAGTTTACATTATGGGATTGATGCCAGTGATTTGGTATCACACGATGGGTTGGCCCCATCACTTGATTCGTGACTTCGGTCACCAGTGATTTGGTATCACATTTGTGTCTTTGGGACACCAGTGGTTTGGCACCACAAGTATTGACGGATATTGTGACTTTAAGTCACCAGTGGCTTGGCACCACCCGGTGGTTTGGTACCACACGGGGTAGAGAAAGGTGTTTGGAAGGCTAGGTTGGGTGCATATCGTAACTTGTGCATGTTAAACCTGTTTATGATTGGTGTATGATGTTTTACTAAACCGGGAAAAAGGGCTACACACTGAGTCTTGGTGACTCACCTTTTTCCTTTAATATTTTCAGGTGATGCGTAAAGATGGACCGGGTTCGGAGAGGACACAAGGTGGCCCATGCAGAAGAAGATATTTGGATTATTTTAAGCATTTTTAATATTGAGTATTTTGTTTTAAGTATGGGTTGTAATAAGGGCCTTACTATTATTTTGGTATTATTTTAATTATGGCTTGATTAAACTGAACCACTATGTGAAGAGGATTTTATCTTAGCAACCTGCTTATTCAAAATAGTATTTAATAAAGTTTAAATTCAGACAATTTTATAACACTAAGGTTTTTCATATTACTTTAAATGGACATGGTTTTCAAAAGTTAACAAACTTTCATGATTATTCCAAGTCAAAAAGATTTTCAACCGTCTTTCCGCAGTGACATAACCCGATCCGGTCAAGGCTCGTGGGCCGAGTTTGGGGGTGTTACAGTTTGGTATCAGAGCCCGATTCAAAGCTCGGATTTGAGGGTTTTGGGTCCAAAAACATTTTTTTATGGGCTTTTCAAAGATTTGGGCTTTCATAAAATTTTTTCGAGTTATTACGGCATGGCTTTGTATCTCAACCCATGATCCACGGGTAAGTAACTCTCCTTGATGAATTGATTTATATATGAATATTATGGGTTTTTAATGGGCTCGTAGATTAGAATATTAGGGCTATTGGACCCTAGGACTAGTCTACCCAAACATATGCATAAGACTTAAAGACTATTGAACAAACCTATGAAGTAAGTCGCCGAGTTAAGGTGTGGCAACCTGTGTGCACATGTCGAGGATTGGTATTCAGTAAGAGCTTGGTATTTAAATAGTCCTAGCGACTCACCTCCTCTTTACTCGAATCCTACCTGGTGCGTAGCTACGGTTCACCTTAACCAAGAAGACTTGTTCATAGGCTAAATCAAGTATTAAAACCCGAAAGGGATTAGCCTTACTGTTTTAAAACCCTTAGTTTTAAAATTTTCAAATTTACCTCTTTGGTTTGTAAACACAAAATCTGATTTTGAAAGACGTTTTCTCGATTTACCAAAATTTCCAAAATGCCCCTAGTGGCAAAATTACAAAAATGCCCTTGTATTGTAAAATTACGGTACTACCCTCAACTTCTGTTAAAATGATTTTACTTTGCAAAATACCAAAATCTCGAAATTTCAAAATGTTAAGATACTCTGGTATGGGGAAATTACAAAAATACCCCTGTGTTGAAAATTACTAAAATGCCCCTGACTTTCAAGATTTTTGGTTTAACTCCAATTTTAATAAAATTTCCCTACTTTGCAAAAGTATACAAAAATGCTATTTTCAAGATACCCTGATTTGAAAATTTACAAAATTACCCCTGATGAACAAAATTACCAAAATGCCCTTGGTTTCTCAATTTTCATAATTCCCTCGATTTTTACTAAAATGTTCTTACATTATGAAAATATCAAAAACTTCTGTTTTACAAATATCGAGATATCCTAATTTGAGAAATTTACGAAAATGCCCTTAACGTCCCCAATTACTGAAATAACCCCGATTTCTGAAATTTTTGCAACACATCTGGTTTGAAAAACAAATTTTTCAAGATGACCCCTGAGATTTTGTAAACTTTGAAATATCTTTAATTTGAAAACTATTTTCAAATTGACCACGAGTTATTATCGAAATACCCCTATAGGAAAAAATGCGGAATTACCACTTTGGGTTGGGAATGCTCAAGAAAGTGACATGGATGAATGAATGTGTCTTTAGTGCGAGTATGTGAATGTTTGAATTAGATCGAGAGAACTTGAGATGAAACTTTGATTGCTCGAAAGAACGACTTCCGAAAACCATTCATAAAATTTGCTCGTGGATAAAACAGTGGAACCAAATTTCTAATGCATAAAACTTTTAATCGATTAAATCGCGACGCTAGATATAAGTTCTAGGGACGTGGTTGTCATGGACGTGGTCAAGGTGGAATCACGACTTTATTAAGATCGAGTGCGCAAGCAAGAGCGTAGTATGGTAGGTTAGAATGTGCGACTGTTAGTTAGTTAGAAATTTCGAGGACGAAATTTCTTTAAGGAGGGTAGATTTGTAACATCCCAAAATTGGGCCTAGGAGAATTGAGCCCAATGGGCCTTAGACGTAGTAGCGTTTGAATTTTTAGAGAATAAGAGATCGGCTTAAATGCAAGTTAAACCTATTGGATAAGTGATTTTGGAAGGTTAGAGGGCTTCTATGAAGTCCCGGGATCAAATATTGGCTTTGGGGAAATTTTGGTTTTAGGTGAAAAAAACCCTAGAAGTTGGCAGATAGGCCTTAAGAATAAAATATGGAGGAAAATGACACAAGTGAAGTGTGTGGTGTAGTGGCAAAGTGACGCCACATAAAAGACAAGGGAGTAACGCCACAAGGAAGGAAGGAGGTCCAAAGTTCAAGTCTTGGCTTTTGCATTTTGGTTTTCTTTTTGCTTGGACCTTAAAATTTGGCCCATAGTTTATATTTAGTTGCGCATGGTTTAAGACATAAGAGGAGCTTGTGGCCTAGTGGTTAGCGGCGTGGATTATGTTGCAAGGGAGCCTGGGTTCGAATCTCATGAGAACCAAAGGAGTATTTATTTTATGGATTGGACAAAGCAAGAGTTTCATTGAATTTAAACTCTCTCGACGAAAGGATCCACATCGGAAAGACACAAAGAATGAAGGTGAAGAGCTAGCTATATAAGGAGCATCCTAGGAGGAGAGTAAACACATCTTGGGGGCGTTTGGGCACAAGAGTGGTCGGAGCGCGGATTAGCCTGCAGAGTCCTATCGGTGTGTAACTCTCTCTACTCTAGTTGTAGAAGCGGCAAATGCCGAAATGCGGTCACACACGGCATTAGTAGTTACACGAGCGTGCGCGAGCGCTGCGTGTGGGGCTTCGACGCGATAGTTGAGGCCATCGTAGTATTCGTGGGTTGGTGCTTGGGCCTCGATGGGCGAAGTGGGCCCAATGGGCTGTGGGCCCATATGAGTAAATTGCATGATTGGTTAGTATATGTTGAACTAGACTAGGTAGAAGTTATATACATGGCTAGATTTGTGCTAGGTGGGCCACACTTGCGCGTGTGGGCCCGAATGGGCCGAAATCGGGTTTTAGGCCCAATTGTCCTAAGCACAATAGGAAATGGTAGCCGAGTCGCTAGTGGATGCATTAGGCCTTCGAAAAGGCCATTGCGGAGTGTGAATTTACGAAAATACCCTTAGTAGGTAAAATTACGATTATACCCTCAGAGGTTGATTAGCATGATTATGTTGTTTAGTTTTGGCCGATTGTAGGGAAGGCTTGATCTCGCATATCTTGGGTTGTGGCTAGTGCTCGAAAAGTGTTAAGGAATGGGGATCTAGTGCGTTAGATCTTGATCTACTGGATTTGATAGTCGCATTAGTAACCAGGTGTGTAAACTAACACACTTCTTGCTTTGTATATGTTTGATAAACTGATTGATTGGTAAAACAGAAACAATATGGTTGATTGATATGATACCCTATGGGGTATGTACACGGATTCGTGTAAGTCCGTTTCATTATGAAATCGTTATTGATACATGATGTCATGATTTATAATGTATGTGCTATGAGATGCAACGTTAAACATGTTTGCATGATTTGAATACTATACATGAGTTGGTATGATGATGGGTGATATGAGAGGAGGGGAAGTGATATTCGTGTCGACGGACACCGGTGGTTTGGTACCACATTGTGACTACGGTCACGAGAGTTTGGCACCTCCGGAGGTTTGGCACCTCATGGCCTCGTCCCAATGGCTTAGCACCACATTGGGTTGGCCCCATGGATTTACATTATGGGATTGACGCCGGTGATTTGGTATCACACGATGGGTTGGCCCCATCACTTGATTCGTGACTTCTGGGTCACCGGTGATTTGGTATCACATTTGTGTCTTTGGGACAAGTGGTTTGGCACCACAAGTATTGACGGATATTGTGACTTTAAGTCACGGTGGTTTGGCACCACCGGTGGTTTGGTACCACACGGGTAGAGAAAGGTGTTTGGGAAGGCTAGGTTGGGTGCATATCGTAACTTGTGCATGTTAAACTGTTTATGATTGGTGTATGATGTTTTACTAAACCGGAAAAAGGGCTACACATCGAGTCTTGGTGACTCACCTTTTTCCTTTAACATTTTCAGTGATGCGTAAAGATGGACCGGGTTCGGAGAGAGGACACAAGGTGGCCCATGCGAGAAGAAGATATTTGGATTATTTTAAGCATTTTTAATATTGAGTATTTTGTTTTAAGTATGGGTTGTAATAAGGGCCTTACTATTATTTTGGTATTATTTTAATTATGGCTTGATTAAACTGAACCACTATGTGAAGAGGATTTTATCTTAGTAACCTGCTTATTCAAAATAGTATTTAATAAAGTTTAAATTCGCACAATTTTATAACACTAAGGTTTTTCATATTACTTTAAATGGACATGGTTTTCAAAAGTTAACAAACTTTCATGATTATTCCAAGTCAAAAAGATTTTCAACCGTCTTTCCGCAGTGACATAACCCGATCCGGTCAAGGCTCGTGGGCCGAGTTTGGGGGTGTTACACCTGTGGGAATCAAGTTAACCCACCCCGCCACTCATACCAATTTGCAGTCGACTGCTATATTATATAATTATTGTGGCCATGCCACCGGATTCATAAGTAAGCATAATATTGAACAAATTGTGGCTATGCGACCAGGCTACACTGCTCTCCATACAATTGTTCCCATCCCATGCAATATGTAAAAATGCCACATACATAATAAAATATCCATATGTACATAACAACCATTTATCTAGTGAATTAATACAGTGAATCGGCCTATTATAGCATCTTGATAGTTTGGCCCACTAAGGCATTCTAACAAATCGGCCCATAGGGGCATTTTGGTAAATCGGCCCATAGGGGCATTTTCGTAATTCGGCCCATAAGGGCATTTTGATAAAACGGCCCATTGAGGGTAGATTCATAATTTGGCCCATAAGGGCATTTTCGTAATTTTATAAATTAATGCTGATTTTGATAAATATTTGTTTTAACGATGTTTAAGCAAATCACTCGATTCATACCACATTACCGTTATTAAGTTCTTAAGCAACATCGATCAATTTTTCTAACATGATGATAAATCACAGGTTAACGGGATTTCGGTGTGAGATTACACACCTGATTACGGTAAGGACTAAGCTTTCTTGATCGTCGGCACCTAAATCACCATTACACTCGATTAACCAACAAACTAGATTTTATTAATCCAAATCTAAATCAGACGATCTAAAATGCTTACCCTTTGAATCGTGAACGACCAGATTTGGCTATTCTCACTGAATGATGGTCCACAACCCGGTGGAAAGTCCCGAATTGCTGATACCGCCCTTCGTTTGAACTTAGGAGTAGGAATCGCAAATCCACTCCCTTTATACCCTCCTATCGATTTTCCTTTCAAATCGTTACCACATGCCTCCATTGAAAAAGTCTCGGTCAGTTAAATACTACTATGAGAGAAAGTAGTAGTTTAGAGATAGGATTTGGCTTACCACTACTTCTAGGATCAACAAATAGAGAAGAACGAGCGATTAGTCCCTAGAATAAACATTTAAATATAATCATCAATCCGTTTTAGCGGAATAACCAAGCATTGAGAGATATCGAGATGAACGTTGAAGAAATTCCTTAGCTTGACAATAATAGATCCACTACCACCGAATGGTTTAAGGCTAGAATTGAATCAGCTAAGATGTGGTATTTGGCCCCTACTAGAACACTACGAAAAAGAAGATTATCAAGATATGAGGGAGTAGAAGAGAGTGATATTTTGGTTTAGAAACAAAGTAGAACAATCGAATAGTGATGGACACACATTCCGCTAGGAAGAAAAGAAAATGAAATGAGAAGAAATCAAGCCCTTACCCGATTCAACCAAAGAAGAAATGTCCAACGCACAAGAATGGAGAAGAGAGGGGATGTTAAAGATTTGGCTAATGAAAAGAAAAAGGCAAGGCAGATTTGGCCAATCAAAGTTGTCAACTAAGAAGAAGAAAAGAGAGGTTGAAGTAATGGTGAAAAAGAAAAGAAAAGATGGAGAAAGAGTGCTAGATAGTTTCGACTATCAAAGGGAAAATGAGCAAAAAGGCTAGAGTGTTTCGGCCAAAACAAAGAAAAAGAAGTGCACAATTTTGGCTTTAGAGTTTCGGCAAACAAAGGAAAAGAATTGGAAAAGAAAACACTAAAAATGCTAAAAGAAAAAATAAGCCTTTCATGCACCAAAACTTGTAAAAACTATAGGAAAATCGGCTCCCTCCTTTTCCCTTACCAAAACTGTGTACATCATTCACCAAAAAGGTCATGGTTGACCAAAAATTCTATCCCAAGCACCTTCCAAATATTCGGCCAACATATCCCCCTTCTTACTCTTTTCCTTTACTTCTTTCCTTACTCTCCTCCTTACCTTATTTTCTTAGCCTTCTTTCCAACATTAGAAAAGTCTTCCTTTCCTTTTTTGATGCCATGGCCGACACTTACCATACAACACTTGAGAAGCTCAAAAATTTAAAACTCCAAAAGTTGTAATAAATGGGATTCGAACCCCTTCCCTCAATGCTCTCTACTTGACGCCACACCACTCCACCATGTGCTCCACTTATGTTAGCACAAAGCACACTTATTTCCTTAAGTCTTGATTCCACTTACCTTCTCTCCTTTAAGTGCTTAAACACAAAAATTTTGCTAAGATTCTGGACCTTGTCCAGAGAGAAAACACCCCCTCTTCCCTTTTTTTGCTAACAGCAATCAAAAATGAAATTTCTTAAAAAAATTCGGCCTTATATAGAAACAGAATACGGCGTCGTTTTGCTTCAGGCTTTTAAACGTCAAAACGACGCCGTTTCTGACAAGATCCGCGCACGCGACCCTACCCGTCCAGAGGATCCGCGTACTTCTGTTAAATGGGATATTTATGCTCATGGCCCTTCCGCTTTTTGTGATTCTTTAATTAAGTTTATTGTTATTTTTAATTCGCCTTTTTAATTTTATTTTGATTTCATTTTAGTCCCACATTAATCCCTGTGTTTTGAGAGGGCAGGGAAAATTTCCCTTTGGGCCCCTCCATATTATTCGCGCATTCAACGGGGTCCATCTTCTTTTTATTTATTTCAAATTACTCCCGAATTTCCATTTTAAATTCAATTTAGCCCGTTTTTCATTATTTTTGCAATTATTATTATTACTATCATTTAATATTTTTATTTTTATTACTATTAATTATTTTTTATTACTATACTATATCATTATTATTAGTATTACTACTTTTATTTTATTATCATTGCCATTATTTTCTTTTATTATTTAATTATTATCACTACTATTATTTTATTTATATTATTATTACTATTATTATATTATTTTTATATATTTTTAATTACCATTATTGTTACTATTATTATTATTATTTTTCTTACTAATATCATTAATATTATTTTGTTATTACTATTTCTTACTTTTAACATTATTATTTTTATTATTACCATTTTATTATTATTACTATTATCTATTTTTATTATTATTTCTTTTACTTCTATTATTATAAATGTATTATTATCATTATTTTTTATTTTACTATTATCATTGCATTATTATTGTTATTATCATCATTTTATCATTAAATTAGTTAACTTAGTATTATTACATACATCATTCTTATTTTTTACAGAACCTAGCTTCGTAATTTATCTCTTTTATCAAATCGTGTTACATTAACCTTTACTCGATTCATCAAGTTTTCAAATAATCGATATTTCGTATTAAAGATTCGAGCCCTAACTTACTGGGCTCCGGTTTTTCTCATTAAATCTGAACAACAAAATATCCTTTTTAAAATCGCAATACAAGTTTTAAATAAAATGCTCGTTCTCGAAAATTCGAAATGTTGTGTCCTAACTTACTGGATACGACATCTAGATACTCCAAGATAAGTTTCTTAAAAGGCACTATTCCGTATTTGGAATTTCAGAAAAATCGAGCCCTAACTTACTGGGTTCCGGTTTCTCATTTGACAAATCACGGAATATCCTCTTCAAACTTAAAACCGAGCTTTGAAATGAAAAAGGCAAACTCAGTTTCGGGAGCCCAAAGTGTCGCACCCTAACTTATTGGGTGTGATACTTCATCTCTTCGAAATGAGAGTGTCTTATCATCCATCTCGATTTATTTAAGTTTTAAAAATAATAATAAAAGAGGATCATATTTTTGAGTCTTTTCAAATTTTCAACATTAGGATATGATTTTATCAATTAGGTACCAATTTTGGGCGTTACGAGGGTGCTAACCCTTCCTCGTGCGTAACCGACTCCCGAACCCGATTTTTCTTGAATCTCGAGGACTAAAAACACTGTTTTAGTAAACCAAAACGTTTTATTAAAACAAAGGTGACCTGATCACACCTAATAAAGATCAGTGGCGACTCCCTTTTTGTTTTTGAAGTCGACCTCCGTTTTTCAGAAAAATGGTTACGACATTATTTATTTATTTACTTACTTTTTAGTTTTTATTTTTCTTTTTATTAGCTTGTTGGTTTTATTTATTTTATTCTACTTTTGTCTTTATTAGTGTCATTATTATTAATGCATTTATTGTTATTCTGTTATGCATATTAACATCGAAATTTATTTCACTACCAATTCGTGTTACATCAATCTTTACCCAACGCATTAAATTTTTTGTTTTAAAACAAGCGATATTTCATGTTTTAAAAATTCGAAAGGCTGTTCCCTAACTTACGGGGTTTCGGCTTACTCGATAAATCCGAACAAACGAACGTTTTAAAATTTTTCCAAATAACCTCAGAAATAACGAAAGGATCATGTTCTAACTACGGAATATGATTTCTTCCTAAAACCGAGATCACCAAACATCTTTCAAATAAACAAAATTTTCGGCATTTATTCTCATTTTGGGAATTAAGGGTGTTGTGTCCTAACTTACGGGATATAATTCTTCTCATCGATCAACGTGAAGTATGCTTTTTAAAAAAAAATTTGATTAAGCAATATTTTAACGAAGGATCACATTTTAAAATCTTTTCAAATTTAATATTTACGACACTAAGACATTAATTAATCAATTAGGTACCAATTTTGGGCATTACGAGGGTGCTAACCCTTCCTCCTACGTAATCGACTCCCGAGCCCATTTATTAAATTTTGTAGACCAAAGCTGTTGTTTTAATAAAATCAAAATATTTTTTTTAAAACGACCAAATTGCAAGGTGATCCGATCACACCTGATAAAAATGAGAGATTGGTGGCGACTCCCCATTTTTTTCGTTTTCATTTTCATAATAAAAGTCGACCGACCCCTTTTACAAAAATAGTTTCGACAACATTTGTATATATATATTCAACTAGGACAAGTAATTGATGTATCGAAGATACTTGTGACACAGGTTTAGCTGGGACTGGTCCTAATGTCAACTTAAAGGTTTAGCCCGGACGAGTAACCTGACATGTGTATATATATTTAGCTCGGATAATTGGTGTAATAGGATACCTGTTTATGATATGAATTTGATGGTCAAACGATTAAATGTTGAATTGATTATGAATATGGTATTGAAAAGTTAATTTTAGTGGATTGAAATGATATATGTTTGAATTATCATTTGATGTGATTATATGTTAAACTCACCTTATTGATATGTTTTATCATGTTTAGGCAAATGTTGCCAAGTTAAGTAGCTTATTGATTAATTTTAATATGAGGTAAGTTTTTGTTTTATGCCTAAGAACTTACTAAGCATTCAATATGCTTATCCCATTGTTTTACCTTTTTTTTGTAGATTGTCACTTTGCAGAACGTGTCAAGTGAATTGCCTAGAATTTCAAACTATCCTATTTTTGAATCGGTAGCTTTTTAATTGTTTTAAGTTCGGAGTTGTAGCATGTATATAGGTGTCATGAAGTGTATGTATCTATATGTGAATATGTATACTTGTGTAATCTTGTTTTTACCATTACCTAGTATGTTTGAATTGAATTTTAAATGTTCTCTTGATATATGGTTGAAATTCATGATTTGGCAATGGTTAGTGCCTAGTTATAATGACATATTTTTGGTTGATATGTTTGAGAAATGTATGATGTTTGAAATGGCATGCTTTGAGATGGTGTAGCAATAGTGAGGCTTGGAGTTTCATAGATGAATTATTAGATAAAATAACATTGAATTGTTTAGGTTTGAATGGTGAGCAATGTGATGATTCCCTTGTTAAGGACATGAACCATGGTGCTTGAACTATTAGGCATGTGCTAGAATTGAGTGACCCAAATCCTTATTTAAATAAAACACAATGGTAAAATAAAATAAAAGTAAAATCCATATAGAATTACATTTCTTTTCTTTTATTTTAGAATAAGGTTTTTTAAACCTTATTAAACTCCATCTATTTGATATTGATTAGAATAAGGTGTTTCAATCTTACTACACTCCTATTAGAATATGGTTTTACTCTCCTCTTGTAATCATTCGAATTCAGCATAGTGAATTTTCTTCTCATTTACCCATTTTTTTTCGAAAGGGTTTTCACGTAAAATTCTGTGTGTTTTTTTTTCTCTTTTTTGCGATATATTGTCATTATCAACATTTTATTTTTTACAAATTGGTATTAGAGCTTCTAGGATGTTCATCTCAATCATGGTAATGTCGTCTTTGAAGTATGAAATTTTGCTGTTGGATCGCAACACCAGATTCGTGTTGTGGCAGATAAAGATGCAGATTCGTGTTGGAAACCCTGCTAGGGATAGATAAGATGCCTTCGACATTGACGGGAAAGAGAAGAAGCATAAGAATCAAAAGGTGTTAACACAGTTACATCTGCATTTTTCTAACGAAAGTTTGCAGGATGTGATGAAGGAGAAGACAGCCGCTGCATTATGGAAGAGGCTGGAAAAAATATGTATGTCGAAAACTCTAACCAGCAAGTTACATATGATGCAGCGTCTTTATGCTAATCGTTTGGAGGAATGTGCGTCTGTGCACTAATACTTAACAATGTTTAAATAAATTCTCTCAAGCTTGGATTCCATAGAGGTTCAATATGATAATGAAGATCTAGGGTTGATTCTACTTTGTTCGTTGCCAACGTCTTATTCAACCTTTAGAGACAAGATTTTATATAGCTGCGAGTATCTCATAGTTGATGAGGTTTATGATTCTTTGACTTCATATGATAAGATGAAGCATATTGTGGTTAAACTCGACTCTCAGGGAGAGGGTCTTATTGTTCGTAGGAGACAAGATTGGAATGTTGATGATGATCGAGGAAGGACACAAGAATGGAATCCTCGCGGTAAATCTAAAAGTAGATCAAAGTCTTCAAATGAAGGTAAAACTTGTAACTTCTGCAAGAAGAAAAGGCACATTAAATATGAGTGCTATAAGCTACAGAACAAGATCAAAAGGGAGGCTGCGAATCAAAAGGAAAAACAACCAAAAAAATCTGGTGAAGCTGATGTTGTAGAAGACTACAGCGATGGTGAACTTCTAGTCACTTCTATCAACAATTCTAAAGTGAGTAAGGAGTGGATCCTTGATTCAGGCTACACCTTCCATATGAGTCCTAATCAAGATTGGTTTACAACTTATGAAACAGTTTCTGAAGGTGTTGTTTTGATGGGAAATGTTGCTTCATGTAAAATTGCAGGTGTTGGAATGGTTAAAGTTAATATGTTTGACGGAGTTGTTAGAACACTTAGTGACGTGCGACATGTTCTAGAATTGAAGAGAAATTTAATTTCGTTGAGTACTATTGATTCAAAAGGTTACAAATACATAGTTGAAAGTGGGGTTTTGAAGATTTCCAAAGGTTCCCTCGTTGTGATGAAAGAGCAGAGAAAGATTGCCAAGTTATATGTTTTGTAGGGTTCTATTGTTACTGGTGATGTAGCTGTCGCTTCCTCTTCCTTGTCAAATGATGATATTACTAAACTTTGGCATATGCCTATAGGGCATATGAGTGAGAATGGCATGGCAGAATTGAGCAAAAGAGTACTTCTTGATGGGCAAGGAATTTTCAAACTGAAGTTCTGTGAGCACTGCGGTTTTGGAAGCAAAAGAGAGTTCGATTCACCAAAGGAGTCCATAACACGAAGGGAATGTTGAAGTATATTCATTTTGATCTGTGGGGGCCATCCAACGTGCCTTAGAGAGTAGAGCTAATTATATGCTTATTGATGATTTTTCAAGAAAATTTTAGGCATTCTTCCTAAAGCAGAAAAGCGATATGTTTTTCGCATTTAAGTCTTTGAAAACTATGATTGAAAAATAGACGGGAAAATAAATAAAACATCTCTGCATAAAAAATAGCTTAGAGTTCTGTTCTGATGAGTTTAATGAACTATGCAAGTTAGAAGGGATCGTGAGACACTTGACAGTTCGTCATACTCCACAACAAAACGGCATTGCAGAACGAATGAATAAAATGATCATGAATAAAGTTCGATGTATGTTGTCTAATGCTAACTTACCGAAGTCGTTTTGGGCTGAAGCAGCCTCTACTGCATATTTTTTTATCAACCGATCTCCATCCATTGCCATTGAGAAAAAGACTCCACAAGAGGTATGGTCTGGTAATACTGCTGATTATTCTGATTTAAAGATCTTAGGGTGTCCTACGTATGCTCGTGATGATTATGGAAAATTGGAATCGAGATCCATTAAATGTGTTTTTCTTGGTTATAAAGCTGGTGTAAAAGCGTATAATTTATGGTGTCCTAAAAATAGAAAAGTTGTGATTAGCAGAGATGTTTTTTATGAAACTGATATGCTACATAACTTATCTCATAAAGACTATTCCAATAAAGAACATCAAAAACAGGTGGAGCTTCAGATTAATCTAGAATCTACAACAGAGTCGACTCTTCAAGCCAGTACAAAAATTCAGAATAGAGTTACTTATTCACTATAATACTCTATCGCAAAAAAACATGCCTAGAAGAGAAATGTAACACCCCAAACCCGGCCTAAATGTTACGACCGAATCTGGCATGTTACGGAGTGAAAACATCTTAAAATCATAAGTTTGTCAGAAATGTTTAAAGAAGACTCTTGTTTTGTTTTAGGGTTTAGAAAACTTAGTAATAATTGATGCTGAGTTTGTTTTAGGAGTTGTCGTAATACTTGGAAAACTCGTGAGTAAAAACCCATTTGTGATTGCCGATTTTAGAAAACATTGGACACTTGTTAAAACTGAACGCGATAAGAAAAATCAAGTTTAGAACCATTTGCCTTTAAAGTGATTTGAAGATGAGAGTTTATAAAAACATCCAAGTTACCTTTATTATCTTGTAACGTTTGGAAAACCTTAGAAGAGGTATAGTTTTGAAAACATTTGTATTTACTCTAAGTTAATTAAGCAATCAAGTTCTAATCACATGCATAACAAAATCAGAAGCAAATCAAATAACCAAAACCCAAAATAATAACTAGCGGCCTTGTTACAAAATCATACCAAGTTTAAAGAAAATAAATAAAACTGAGAAGGTATTTTATAGTCAAAACCCGAAACCAACATGCATGGCCACCCCGACTCCTTCCCGGCTCCATATCCGCGATCTATGCCTCATCCGCAAAATATAAGGGAAGGGTGAGTCACCAAGACTCGATGTGTATAAATCCCCAACCCGATAATTCAAGCACTTACACGGATCATCGATAAAACATGCAAATCATGCAAACCCCATAACCTAACCATCCGAACTCTTTTTTCTACCCCGTGTGGTCAAAACCATGGTGGTCAAAACCATCGTGACCAAGTCACAATATCATATCGGTGTGGTCAAAACCATGGTGACCGTAGTCACAAATCAAGTGATGGGGCCAACCCATCTTGTGGTCAAAACCATCGATGACAATCCCGTAATATATCGTGTGGGGCCAACCCTTTCGTGGTACCAAACCACCGGGACGAGTCACAATATTCATTTGTAGTCAAAACCATCGGTGATCATTGTAGTCACAAATATCAATAGTGTGGTCAAAACCACTTTGGTGGTCAAAACCATTGGGACTTAGTCACAAATCATAATAGTAATGTGGTCAAAACCATTGGTGACCGTAGTCACAAATCAAATGATGGGGCCAACCCATCTTGTGGTCAAAACCATCGTGCCGATCCAAATAAATCATTCCCTTCCTCTCAACAATCCCACCATCATGTCCAAAATTAATCGTGGCATAATAACATATGATGATACAAAATAACATATGGCATAGCATTCAACAACGACATGATAGCATATATCAAGATCCACAATCAGAGGACTTACCCGAGTCCACGCTCATGCCCACAAGGCACACACAGGGGTTTCAATGGCTAATCGGCTAATAACGATTAACACAATAACATGTAATACTAATGAAGTGTGTAAGGTTACACACCAGTTTACTAACGCGACTATCAAATCCCGTAGATCAAGATCTAATGCACTAGATCCCCTTTCGTAACGCCGAGCACTAGTCACAACGCGAGATATGCGAGATCAAGCCTTCCCTACAATCGCCAAAACTAAACAACATAATCATGCTAATCAACCTCAAGGGTATAACAGTAATTTTACCTACCAAGGGCATTTTCGTAATTTACCCACCAAGGGTATTTTCGTAAATTCACACTACAATGGCCTTCCAGAAGGCCTAATGTGGCCACTAGCGACTCGCCTACCATTTACGGTCGTCTTAGGACGATTGGGCCTAAAACTCGATTTCGGCCCATCCGAGCCCCACACTCGTATGGCCCACCTAGCACGAATCTAGCCACATATATAAGTTCCACCTAGTCTAGTTCAACAAATACTAACCAATCATACAATTTACTCATATGGGCCCACGGGCCCATTGGGCCCACTTCGGCCCATCGTGGCCCAAGCAGCCCAACCCACAAGAATACTACGATGGCCTCAACTATTGCGCCGAAGCCCCCACAATGCGCTTCGCACGCGCTCGTGTGGCTACTATTGTCGTGATCGGCACTTGGCATTTGCCGTTTCTGCCTAGAGTAGAGAGACTACACACACCGATAGGACTGGGGCTAATCCGCGCTCCGACCACTCTTGTGCCCAAACGCCCTCCAAGATGTGTTTACTCTCCTCCTAAGATGCTCCTTATATAGCTAGCTCTTCACCTTCATTCTTTGTGTCTTTCCGATGTGGGATCCCTTCACAAGTAGAGTTTAAATTCAATGAAACTCTTACCGCCCTGCATCGCAAAATAAATACTCCCTTGCTTCTCATGAGATTCGAACCTGGCTCCTTGCAACATAATCCACGCCGCTAACCACTTGGCCACAAGCTCCTCTTGTGTCTTAAACCATGCGCAACTAAATATAAACTATGGCCCAAATTCTAAGATCCAAGTAAAAAAGAAACAGAATGTAAAAGCCAAGACTTGAACCTTGGACCTCCTTCCTTTCTTGTGGCGTCACTCCCTTGTCCCCTAAGTGGCGTCACTTTGCCACTACACCACATACTCCACTTGTGGCATTTTCCTCCATATTTTATTCTTAAGGCCTATCTGCCAACTTCTATTTTTTTTCACCTAAAACTAAAATTTCCCCAAAGCCAATATTTGATCCCGGGACTTCATAGAAGCCCTCTAACCTTCCAAAATCAATTATCCAATAGGTCTAACTTACATTTAAGCCGATCTCTTGTTCTCCAAAAATTTAAACTCTACTACGCCTAAGGCCCATTGGGCTCAATTCTCCTAGGCCCAATTTCAGGATGTTACAAATCTACCCTCCTTAAAGAAATTTCGTCCTCGAAATTTCCAACTAACTAACAGTCGTACATCCTAACCTACCATACTACGCTCTTGCTGCGCATTCTGATCTTAATAAAACTAATATACTTTTAACTAGAATTTAAAACTCCTACCCATACTGAAAAACACCTAGCAATTAAAACAGACGAGTATCTTATACGCTCCCAACTCTATGTCTAATGTCTCGACTTATCAGATTTAAAAGTTTTATGCGTCAGTCTTTATTCCACCGTGTATTAAGGCACAATCTTATGAATAGTTCTTATTACAGAGTTTTGTTTTCGCGAGTTCACAAAGTCCTATAGGTTTCAGTCTCTAGGGTAGTCTACTATCACTATTCATTCATATCATACATCATCAGGATCATATGCAAACTTCAATTAGGGGTACTTACCTGGGCGGATTGGTGCCAGAGACTCGGTGCCATGCTTTTCCAACTACACCTTTCCGTAAAAACTTTTATAACCCATTTGAAAACATTTTTGGACCTCAGTCCCACAGCACTGTTGAAACTAGCTCTGATACCATAATTGTAACACCCCAAACCCGGCCTAAACGTTACGACCGAATCTGGCATGTTACGGAGTGAAAACATCTTAAAATCATAAGTTTGTCGGAAATGTTTAAAGAAGACTCTTGTTTTGTTTTAGGGTTTAGAAAACTTAGTAATAATTGATGCTGAGTTTGTTTTAGGAGTTGTCGTAATACTTGGAAAACTCGTGAGTAAAAACCCATTTGTGATTACCGATTTTAGAAAACATTGGACACTTGTTAAAACTGAACGCGATAAGAAAAATCAAGTTTAGAACCATTTGCCTTTAAAGTGATTTGAAGATGAGAGTTTATAAAAACATCCAAGTTACCTTTATTATCTTGTAACGTTTAGAAAACCCGAAGAGGTATAGTTTTAAAAATGCTATATTTACCGGTTAATTAAGCAATCAAGTTCTAATCACATGCATAACAAAATCAAAAGTAAATCAAATAACCAAAACCCAAAATAATAACCAGCGGCCTTATTACAAAATCATACCAAGTTTAAAGAAAATAAATAAAACTGAGAAGGTATTTTATAGTCAAAACCCGAAACCAACATGCATGGCCACCCCGACTCCTCCCCGGCTCCATATCCGCGATCTATGCCTCATCTGCAAAATATAAGGGAAGGGGTGAGTCACCAAGACTCAGTGTATAAATCCCCAACCCGATAATTCAAGCCTTTACACAGATCATCGATAAAACATGCAAATCATGCAAACCCCATAACCTAACCATCCGAACTCTTTTTTCTACCCCGTGTGGTCAAAACCACTGGTGGTCAAAACCACTGGTGACCGAAGTCACAATATCATATCGGTGTGGTCAAAACCACTGGTGACCGTAGTCACAAATCAAGTGATAGGGCCAACCCATCTTGTGGTCAAAACCACGCGATGACAATCTCGTAATATATCATGTGGGGCCAACCCATCGTGGTACCAAACCAACTGGGACGAGTCACAATATTCATTTGTGGTCAAAACCACCGTGGTGACCGTAGTCACAAATATCAATAGTGTGGTCAAAACTCACGGTGGTCAAAACCACTGGGACTTAGTCACAAATCATAATAGTAATGTGGTCAAAACCACTGGTGACCGTAGTCACAAATCAAATGATGGGGCCAACCCATCTTGTGGTCAAAACCACTGGTGACAGTCCAAATAAATCATCCCCCTCCTCTCAACAATCCCACCATCATGTCCAAAATTAATTGTGGCATAATAACATATGATGATGCAAAATAACATATGGCATAGCATTCAACAACGAAATGATAGCATATATCAAGATCCACAATCAGAGGACTTACGCGGAGTCCACGCTCATGCCAACAAGGCACACACAGGGGTTTCAATGGCTAATCGGCTAATAACAGTTAACACAATAACATGTAATACTAATGAAGTGTGTAAGGTTACACACCTGGTTACTAACGCGACTATCAAATCCCGTAGATCAAGATCTAACGCACTAGATTCCCCTTTCGTAATGCTTTTCAAGCACTAGTCACAACCCGAGATATGCGAGATCAAGCCTTCCCCTACAATCGGCCAAAACTAAACAACATAATCATGCTAATCAACCTCTAAGGGTATAACCGTAATTTTACCTACCAAGGGCATTTTCGTAATTTACCCACCAAGGGTATTTTCGTAAATTCACACTACAATGGCCTTTCCGAAGGCCTAATGTGGCCACTAGCGACTCAGCTACCATTTCCAGGTCATCTGGGACGATTGAGCCTAAAAACGATTTGCCCATCCGAGCCCACACGCTCGTATGGCCCACCTAGCACGAATCTAGCCACATATATAAGTTCCACCTAGTCTAGTTCAACAAATACTAACCAATCATACAATTTACTCATATGGGCCCACGGGCCCATTGGGCCCACTTTGGCCCATCGTGGCCCAAGCAGCCCAACCCACAGGAATACTACTGATGGCCTCAACTATCGCGTCGAAGCCCCACACGTGCGTTCGCACGCTCGTGTGGCTACTATTGTCGTGATCGGCTCTTCGGTATTTGCCGTTCTACAGCTAGAGTAGAGAGAGTTACACACCTGATAGGACTCTGGGGCTAATCCGCGCTCCGACCACTCTTGTGCCCAAACGCCCTCCAAGATGTGTTTACTCTCCTCCTAAGATACTCCTTATATAGCTAGCTCTTCACCTTCATTCTTTGTGTCTTTCCGATGTGGGATCCCTTCGTCAATAGAGTTTAAATTCAACTGAAACTCTTACCGTCCAGACCGCAAAATAAATACTCCCTTGCTTCTCATGAGATTCGAACCCAGGCTCCCTTGCAACATAATCCACGCCGCTAACCACTTGGCCACAAGCTCCTCTTGTGTCTTAAACCATGCGTAACTAAATATAAACTATGGCCCAAATTCTAAGATCCAAGTAAAAAGAAACCAGAATGTAAAAGCCAAGACTTGAACCTTGGACCTCCTTCCTTTCTTGTGGCGTCACTCCCTTGTCCCCTAAGTGGCGTCACTTTGCCACTACACCACATACTCCACTTGTGTCATTTTCCTCCATATTTTATTCTTAAGGCCTATCTGTCAACTTCCATTTTTTTTTCACCTAAAACTATAATTTCCCCAAAGCCAATATTTGATCCCGGGACTTCATAGAAGCCCTCTAACCTTCCAAAATCAATTATCCAATAGGTCTAACTTATATTTAAGCCGATCTCCTGTTCTCCAAAAATTTAAACGCTACTACGCCTAAGGCCCATTGGGCTCAATTCTCCTAGTCCCAATTTCGGGATGTTACAAGAAATTAAACCTCCAAAGAAGTATGTCGATGCTGATCTAGTTGCTTATGCTTTAAATGTGGATGAAGATATAAATGCAAACCAAGAGCCATCTAATTATTCTGAGGCTGTTAGCTGCGAAGACTTAGAAAAGTAGATGTTTGCTATGCAAGAGGAAGACTTAGAAAAGTAGATGTCTGCTATGCAAAAGGAGATGGAATCACTCCACAAAAATAGAACATGGGATATTGTGAAACTTCCTAAAGGTAAAAAGGTTATTCGTTATAAATGGGTGTTTAAAAAGAAAGAAGGGACTCTACGAGTTGAAGAACCCAAATATAAAGCAAGGCTTGTTGCAAAGGGTTATAGTCAAATTCTAGGAGTGGACTTCATAGATGTGTTCTCCCCACTTGTAAAGCATAGTTCAATTCGAGCTTTGCTTGGTATTGTGGCCATGCATGATTCGGAGCTTGAGTAGTTAGATGTAAAAACTGTATTTTTACATGGAGAACTTGAGAAGGATATTTACATGCAACAACCAGAGATTTATATAGTCTCAGAAAAAGAAGACTATGTTTGCTTGCTGAAAACGTCCCTTTACGGTTTGAAACAATCACCAAGAAAATGGTACAAGAGGTTTGATTCCTTTATGACTTCTCATAATTTCAAAAAAAGTAGCTTTGACAGTTGTGTTTACTTTAAGACAAATAGTGATGATTCTTTTGTGTATCTACTCCTTTATGTTGATGACATGTTGATAGCAGTGAAAGATAAATGAGAGAAAAGAAAGGCCAAAGCCCAACTAAGTGAAGAATTTGAGATGAAAGATTTAGGACCAGCAAAGAAGATACTTGGTATGGAGATTCTCAGAGATAGAAAAGTACGTAAATTGTACCTAAGTCAGAAGGAGTACATTGGGAAAGTTCTTTTTAGGTTCAATATGCAGAGTGTTAAACCTGTTAGTACTCCTTTAGCTACCCATTTCAGACTTTCATCAGCTTTGTCTCCACAATCAGATGATGAGATTGAGTACATATCACATGTTCCATATTCTAGTGCAGTGGGATTTCTCATGTATACTATGGTTTGTTCACGTCCAGATTTATCATATGCAATTAGTGTAGTTAGTTGATAGATGGCGAATCCCGGTAAAGAACGCTGAAAAGTAGGCTAGTAGATTTAAGATACTTATGAGGTACTACGAATGTTTGCTTACAGTTTGGAAGAATTAGAGTTGGGGTCATTAGGTATGTTGATGTTGATTTTGCTGGAGACCTTGATAAAAGAAGATCTCTTATAGGTTATGTATTTACAATTGGAGGTTGTGTAATCAGTTGGAAAGCTACTTTACAAATTACAATCACTTTGTCTACCACTAAAGATGAGTACATGGCGATTATTGAGGCTTGTAAAGAAGCCATTTGGTTGAAGGGACTCTTTAGTGAACTCAATGAAGACCTTCAAATCAGTACAGTATTTTGTGACAGTCAGGTGTCATCTTCATTACAAAAGATTAAATGTTTCATGAGAAAACAGAACACATTGATGTTCGATATCATTTTGTTCGTGATATTATTGCTCGTGGTGATATTGTTATAAGCACAATTAGTACTTATAAAAATCTTGCAGATATGATGACTAAGTCACTTCCTATCACCAAGTTTGAGCATTGCTTAGACTTGGTTGGTGTTCACTGATAAGCCATAAAAGTAACATGTTTTTAATCTCATTCTTGATGCGTTTTTGGATGATTTATTATGTAAATTGGTGAATTTGATTCTCCTAATCCTTTAATTTCATGTTTTTATACTTAGATGAGCATAGGGGAGTGAAAGGAGTCAGACAAAAAGAGTTGTTTTCAGGATCCACACAACCTGGGCATTTCCACACGGTCTGGGCACACGCCCATGTGCCATCCCGTGTCAATTTCACAACTTGCTTTCTAGATACGCTGAAAAACCTAATTTTTAAGCTTTCTGAGCATTCTAAAGTCTATAAATACCAATTAGAAGAATACCTAAGGGGGCATTCAGAGAAGATTGACGAAAACAATCAAAGAACGCCATCGGAATCAACTCAGAAGCAGATCTCCATCAAGATCGAAGATCTCCTTTTAATTTCTTTTGAAGTTTCATTAGTTTCTTTATGTCTTGTGTTTATCCTAACTTTGAGATGTTTCTATTCAATATTATGAACTAAATTCCCTAGATACCTAGGCAAGATGAAACCTATAATGAATCTTAATATTTGATTTTTGATTTACATGATATATACTTGATTCTTTTTTATCAATTATGTATGCTTATTTCTTGTTTTAATATTTCCCGAATATTAGTTCATGTTTAATGTGCTTATTTCAGTGGAGCAAAAGTCTCTGTTTAAAAGTAGATCAAGCATAATTGAGTGGGTTGCATGCAATCCTAGAAATAGGACAAATAAATCTACCGGATTAGAGTCAGTTAATGCGATGATAGGGGTTTTAATTAGAAAGAGATTTCAACTAATCAACATAGAGTCAGTTGTTCTTACTCTCCAAAGAAAGATTAACATAATTTAGGGATTTCTATGGATCAAGACACAAGTGAGTAAATCGTTTAATTCAAATTCATAATAATAGGTGAAGTATAGGTGGATTCTTTCCTGGGTATTATCTTTCTCATTGGTTATCTTCCATTATGTTCCTATTTCATTCTCTGTTGCCTTCGTAGTTAAATTAGATTAGTAAATTTAGATTAAAAACAATCAATTCAATTTATCAACTAAATAATAGAAAAACAGTAATTACTAGTACTTTTAGTCCTCGTGGATACGATATTCGCTACTTACCATAGCTATTCTATTGTTCGATAGGTGCGCTTGTAACACCCCTTACCCGAGACCGTTGCCGGAGTCGAGCACGAGGCATTACTAGACTTAACTTACTAGTTCTGGGCATAAAAATTGAAACTGTCTGTTTGCGTCATGTTCACTAAATTAATTATAACTCGAGTTACGAAACTCGAAATCAAGATCCGTAAATTTTCCCTGAAACTAGACTCATATATCTTCTTACTATAATTTTTCCAGAATTTTTGGTGTGGCCAATTAGTACAGTTTATTAGTTAAAGTCTCCCCTATTACACAGTTTGACAGTTCTGACCTCTCTTCACTAAAAATCAATTATCTCATAATATACAACTCGTTTTCCTACACCGTTTTCTTTATATGAAAATAGACTCAATAAGCTTTAATTCTATATCTCATGCACAACCTAATTCAATTTCTACTATTTTTGGTGATTTTTCAAAATCACATCACTGCTGCTGTCCAACTATTCCCCTGCATATAATTGCATAATTTCTTTAAAATAATTATCAACTAGACATTTCATAACAACCACAACCATGTTCTTAATTAACAATTTTAATGGCTAATCATTACCAAACATTTACAAGTCCATAATAAGCCATATCATAAGGTCACACACATAAAATGGCTAAGTCCCTATACATGCCATAACTTAAAACATTCGAGTCACAAAATACCAATATAATTCTTTGATAGTGTGTACAATCTCCACGTCCTTTCGATCCCCGAGTTGGCTTGCAATACTATAAAAAAATAAAGAATGGGAGTAAGCATAAAGCTTAGTAAGTTTACATGTAAATAGATGACAATATTCTTAATGAATTAACTTATTCTTTTCTTATCAAGATCATTTAAGCTTTTAACTCAATATACTCAAACTTGTATTCTTACCTTGTCTTTTTAACATGAATTTATCTTACCTTACCTTTTAACATGAATTTATCTTACCTTACCTTTTTAGCTTGAACTTGTCTTACCTTTACTTTGGTATACTCTTTGAATTTTCCCGTTGAACCACTTGGAATACTAAGGATACGCGGGTACCTTTCCTTATGAAACTTAACCATTGCCACGTCTTGACATGGTCTTACGTGGTATCCTTGCCTTGTGAACTCACCAATGCCATGCCTTGGCATGGTCTTACATGGGACCTTTGCCTTATAAACTCACCAATGCCATGCCTTGGCATGGTCTTACATGGGACCTTTGCCTTATAGTAACTTATCAATGCCATGTCTTGACATGGTCTTACATGATTTCCTTAAACCCTAATGTCATGACATTTGTATCCTACACATTCCTAAGGTTCAACGGAACTTTTCTGCGATAGTTTTTCCGTCAATTCATACTTGAGTCTTTAAATAATAAATTTACAGAATAAATATGTAAATGCTGGAATTTAATAATATTAAATGTAAAATAACAGAATATTGCATTTATTTACTGCAAACTTACCTTGAAATAAAATCGATAAACTATATCGATTTAATCCTCTATCTTTTTCTTTCCCCGATCTAACTCTGGATTTCGTTCTTCTTGATCTATAATAGCAAATTTAGCTTATTTAATACTCATATTTATCAAAACAGTCCTTAACTCTCATTTTTGGCAAAATTACAATTTTGCCCCTAAACTTTTACATATTTACGATTTTGCCCCTAGGCTCGAAAAATTAAACTTCAGCCCTTATTCTTATGTTTTATAACATGCTGAACATTTTTCCCTTCTATAGCAACTTCAAATTCTTACTATAACACATACTTATGAACAATAACAACTTTTACTAATTAGCTCGTTTTTACCGAAAATCACTTAATAAAAATCATTCCTCTACTCATAAACATGCAAAATCTACCATCAATCATCAAAAATCACAAGTTCTCATCAATAGCATAACTCAAAATATTCATCAAAATTCAAAATTGAAACATGGGTTTTGTAGCACTCAAAACAACGATCTCAAAAACGTAAAAATTATTAAAAACCAGAACAAAAACATACCCGAATTAAGCCTCCTAGATGCTGAAACTTAAAGCTTCAAAAATGGTGTTTTTCTTTCGACATTCGGCTAAGAAGATAACTTTTGCATCTTCTTTTTTCTTTCCATTATGTTTGTTATTATAAGATTATAATATTATTATAATATATTATAACATAGCCTATAATTTAAACATATAATTTCATTATGAAAAATGCATCTTTGCCAGTCCACTATCCCATTAAAAATGGACAATTTTCAACATAAGTCCTCCCTTATAAAAAGACACATTAATTTAACCACTCAATCAAGCTTTAAGGCTACTTTTACCACTTATGCGATTTAGTCCTTTTCTTTAAATTAAGCACACTAACAATAAAATTAATTTACTGAAACTTTCACACATGTAAATTCACATATTATAAGCACTGAAAATAATATTAAAATATTTTATCGATTTCAGATTTGTGGTTTCGCAACCACTATTACATTTAGGCCCTATTTCGGGATGTTACATTTCTCCCCTTTAGGGATTTTCATCCCAGAAAATCTTACTGTAAAGAGATTTGGGTCTTTGTTTTGCATAGTCTCTTGGGCTCCCATGTAGCCTCTTCTATTCCATGCCTATTCCATAATACTTTCACAAGTGCAATACTTTTATTCCTTAATTGCTTAACCTCTCGGGCTAGAATTTTTATTGGTTCCTCCCGTAAGTCATATCTATTGAATCTCAACCTCTGTTTGCGAAATCACATGCGACGGATCCGAGCGATAACGACGTAGCATAGACACATGAAACACATTATGAATCTTCTCTAACTCGGTTGGCAAAGCCAAACGATATGCCAATGGCCCAACTCTCTCGATCACCTCAAGCGGTCCAATAAAGCGGGGACTTAATTTGCCTTTCTTGCCAAATCGAGAACTTTCTTCCACGGGGATACTTTCAAGAATACCCTATCACCAACTTGAAATTCAATGTCTTTTCTTTTCAAATCTGCATAGGATTTTCTGTCTATCTGAAAAAGTTGCTTTCAAGCAATCTCGATGACTTTTTTACTTTTTCTTCTGTTTCTTTGACTAGATCAACCCCAGTAAATCTGATTTTCCTTAAGCTCGCCCAATACAAAGGTGTGCGACATTTACGTCCATACAAAGCTTCATAAGGTGCCATCTTCAAACTCGATTGATAACTATTATTATAGGCAAACTCTACTAACGGTAAATATTTCTCCCAACTACTTTGAAATTCCAATACACAACATCTAAGCATATCTTCAAGTACTGAATAACTCTCTCTCGATTGACCATCGGTTTGGGGATGGAAAGTTTGTACTAAAACTCAACTTTGTACCTAAAGCTTCCTGCAATTTCTTCCAAAATTGTGAGGTAAATCTCGGATCCCTATCGAGATAATCGATAACTGTACTCCATGTAGTCTCACAATCTCTACGTAATATATAACTCGGCCAACTTGTCAAGTGAATAATCCATACGAACCGGGATGAAATGAGCCGACTTTGTTAACTTATCAATCACAACCCATCTGCATCTTCTTCTTTCGGTGTCGAAGGCAATCTGTCACAAAATCCATAGTAACTCGATCCCATTTCCACTCGGGAACTAATACAGTCTGCAATAAACTGAAGGTACACGATGTTCGGCCTTTTACTGTGACAAATCAAGCATCTAGAAACAAACTCGATATATCTCTTTTCATTCTGTCCACCAATACATTTTCTTCAAATCATTATACATCTTTGTACTACTGGGTGAATAGACAAAGAAGCGCTATGTGCTTCTGTAAGATTTTCTTAATAAGCTCATCATTCTTTGGTACACACTACTGTCTCTGAACAACAAACAACCGTCGAACCGATCAAAATCGGACTCTACACGACTACGCAGACTGAACTCTTTTGGCTTGCAACTCACTTTGTCATCCATACGAGCTTCACAAATTTCTTTAAGAAACGTCGATTTAACTCTCAACTCAGCTAAGATAGAACCATCATCTGATAATGCCAAACTAGTGTGCAAAGCTCTCAATGCAAATAAAGATTTTCTACTCAAAGCATCAGCAACAACATTTGCCTTACCCGGGTGATAATCGATCACTAGCTCATAATCTTTAATCAACTCTAGCCATCTTCTTTGCCTTAAGTTCAGATCTTTCTGAGTCATCAAGTATTTCAAACTTTTATGATCAGTGAATATTCGGCATTTCTCCCCATATAAGTGGCGTCTCCAGATTTTCAATGCAAATATAATAGCAACTAGCTCTAAATCATGTGTCGGATAGTTTTTCTCATGTAGCTTTAATCGTCAGAGGCATAAGCAATTACCCTTCCTTCTGCGCGTAAGTACGGACCTAGTCCATTCAAGGATGCATCTTTGTAAATCACAAACTCTTTACAGGTTACGGGTTGTACTAAAGCAGAGCTTGATCAACAATGCCTTTAACTTGTCGAAACTCTGCTGACACTTCTCAGTCCATTCAAACTTGACATCTTTTTGTAGCAATCTTGTCAATGGAGTAGCTATCATGGAAAATCCCTCTACAAATCGTCTATAATAACAGGCAAGACCAAGAAAACTTACGACCTACGATACATTCTGGGAGGCTTCCAATCAACAATGGCTGAAATCTTATTCGGATCAACTTTAATACCTTCACGAGACAACGTTTCCAAGAAAACAAACTTCCGTAACGAGAACTCACTTTTGCTAAATTTGACATAAGTGATTATCTCTTAAAATCTGTAAAACTGTTTTCAAATGCTCTGCATGCTCAGTCTCATCATGAGAATAAATCAAAATGTCATCAATGAACACAACTACAAACTTATCCAAGTAAGGTCTGAAAATTCGGTTCATTAAATCCATGAAAATGGCAGGAGCATTAGTTAAGCCAAATGGCATCACAAGAAACTCATAGTGACCATACCTAGTTCAAAAGCGATCTTTGGAACATCGACTCTTTAACTCATAGAACCGATAGTATCAGGATCTCAAATCTATCTTAGAGAACAGAGTGGCTCCCTTCAATTGATCAAACAAATCATCTATTCTAGGTAATGGATATTTGTTCTTGATGGTTACCTTGTTAAGTTATCGATAGTCTATGCACAATCTCATGGAACCGCCTCTTTTTTTCACAAATAATCTTTGGTGCACCCTATGGTGAATAACTAGGTCTTACAAAGCCTTTATCAGTTAATTCTGTGGTTGAGCTTTCAATTCTTTTAATTCTATTGAAGCCATTCTATAAGGAGCAATAGAAATAGGTGTGGTACACGGAATCAATTCAATACCAAACTCAACTTCTCGATGGGAGGCAAACACAGTAGTTCTTAGGAAACACATCAGGGAACTCATTTACCACAGGCACTGATTCAATTTTCAACTCTGGATCTTTAGTATTCAACACAAAAGCAAGATAAGCTTCACATCCTTTCCTTAAACATTTACGAAAGCGGACATATGAAATCATGGAAATTGAACTATCTGACTCATCTGAATTAACCCGAAGGAACTCACCATTTTCACATTTCAACTCAATGAATCTTTTTCCACAATTCACTATCACATCATGTGCAGTTAACCAATCCATACCAAGAATCACATCAAACTCATCAAATGGCAATAGCATGAGATCAGTAGGAAAAACGATAACCTCTAATCATCAAAGGGCATTTTTACATACTTTGTTTACTAACACATGCTGACCTAATGGGTTCGATACTTTAATCACAAATTCTGTAAACTCTATGGGCATGTTCATATTAGGCATTAATTTCATGCAAACATAGGAATGGGTTGAACCCGGATCAATCAAAGCAATAACATTAACATCATGAAAGAAAATGTACCGTAATTACGTCGGGGAAGATGCCTCTTTCACGAGCACGGGTAGCATAAGTCCTTGTGGGTGCTCTAACATCCGATCTTGTTGTTGTATCTCTAAATGTACCTCTACCCGCCCCTACTCCGAATTTCTCTCGAGATCCGCCTCTAACGGGGCATTACGATCTTGCACTCGGTATTACTTCTTTTTAACCATCTCGGGACACTCACGAATGAAATGATCCGGTGCACCACATCGGAAACAACCAGTCTTATTTGCTCTACATTGACACGGATGGCGTCGACCACATTGAGGACACTCGGGCCTATCAGTGAATCACGCCAACACTCGCAATCGAAGTGGTTTGAGTTTTTGAATCGATAAATCTTCCACCTCTGTTTGGCTAGAATACCCGGTTGAAAAATTAGGTCTCGTAGAAAACTCTCTAGGCCTCTTAGATGTAGAGTGAAATGACTTGCTTATCGCCTTTTCTTCGTGTCTTGCATCTCAATTTCAGCTTTACCCTTTCTTTTTAACAACTCTTTCGCGCTTACAGGCTCGTTCAACTAAAACAACAAACTCCTTTATCTCTAGAACACCAAGCGGCGATCGGATATCATCATTGAGCCCATCCTCAAATCTTTTGCACATGATAGCCTCTCAGAGACACACACTCTCGAGCATAATTGCTTTGAGTCGGATAAATTCACGTTCATAGTCGATCACGGTCATCTTACCTGTTTTAACTCAAGGAACTCTTTTCTTTTCGGTCGATAAACCTCGACTAATGTACTTCTTACGGAACTCCTCTTGAAAGAAATCCCAAATGCTTTGTTTCTTTCGGTACTCATCGACACAAGTGTCTTCCACCACTGGTAGGCCGAATCTCTAAGAAGTGACACCACACATTTAATACATTCTTAGGTGTGCGGGATAACTCATCAAAGACTACGATAGTGTTCTCGAGCCAAAATTCAGCTTTCTCTGCATCATCATCTTTGTAGTAGCCCGAAACTCTTCAGCCCCTTGTTTTCTCGATCTTGTCAGCGGGCGGTTTCTCTCTTCTAACGGTATTTATAATCGGGAAGCTACATGGGTAGTCTGTGGATCATGAGGGGTGGAGGTCTAACGGTAGGGTTCGCATGCGAACGAACTCGACAAACCATTCATTCATAGCTTGGAAGAAGGCTTCTCGAGCCCCTCCTCCCGACTAGCTCGTAACGGGCCTTTCACGACTATCTTGTGGCACCGTCCCTTCAGTGGGAGCGGGCGCATTACTCTCTACATCATCTGCACCATCTCGTTCGGGATCCATAACTATAAAAGAAAAATATTTTTAAAATTGTCAGGAGTCGTCACACTATCAAAATATAAGTATGGCATGTATAATTAGACTCTTACTCATACTAAATATTCGAGAATCGACTAAACCTTGCTCTGATACCAATAAATGTAACACCCCTTACCCGAGACCGTTGTTAGGAGTCGAGCACGAGGCATTACTAGACTTAACTTACTAGTTCTGGGCATAAAAATTGAAACTGTCCGTCTGCGTCATGTTCACTAAATTAATTATAACTCGAGTTACGAAACTCGAAATCAAGATCCGTAAATTTTCCCTGAAACTAGACTCATATATCTTCTTACTATAATTTTTCCAGAATTTTTGGTGTGGCCAATTAGTACAGTTTATTAGTTAAAGTCTCCCCTATTACACAGTTTGACAGTTCTGACCTCTCTTCACTAAAAATCAATTATCTCATAATATACAACTCATTTTCCTACACCGTTTTCTTTATATGAAAATAGACTCAATAAGCTTTAATTCTATATCTCATGCACAACCTAATTCACTTTCTACTATTTTTGGTGATTTTTCAAAATCACATCACTGCTGCTGTCCAACTATTCCCCTGCATATAATTGCATAATTTCTTTAAAATAATTATCAACTAGACATTTCATAACAACCACAACCATGTTCTTAATTAACAATTTTAATGGCTAATCATTACCAAACATTTACAAGTCCATAATAAGCCATATCATAAGGTCACACACATAAAATGGCTAAGTCCCTATACATGCCATAACTTAAAACATTCGAGTCACAAAATACCAATATAATTCTTTGATAGTGTGTACAATCTCCGACGTCCTTTCGATCCCCGAGTTGGCTTGCAATACTATAAAAAAAAATAAAGAATGGGAGTAAGCATAAAGCTTAGTAAGTTTACATGTAAATAGATGACAATATTCTTAATGAATTAACTTATTCTTTTCTTATCAAGATCATTTAAGCTTTTAACTCAATATACTCAAACTTGTATTCTTACCTTGTCTTTTTAACATGAATTTATCTTACCTTACCTTTTTAACATGAATTTATCTTACCTTACCTTTTTAGCTTGAACTTGTCTTACCTTTACTTTGGTATACTCTTTGAATTTTCCCGTTGAACCACTTGGAATACTAAGGATACGCGGGTACCTTTCCTTATGAAACTTAACCATTGCCACGTCTTGACATGGTCTTACGTGGTATCCTTGCCTTGTGAACTCACCAATGCCATGCCTTGGCATGGTCTTACATGGGACCTTTGCCTTATAAACTCACCAATGCCATGCCTTGGCATGGTCTTACATGGGACCTTTGCCTTATAGTAACTTATCAATGCCATGTCTTGACATGGTCTTACATGATTTCCTTAAACCCTAATGTCATGACATTTGTATCCTACACATTCCTAAGGTTCAACCGGAACTTTCTGCGATAGTTTTTCCGTCAATTCATACTTGAGTCTTTAAATAATAAATTTACAGAATAAATATGTAAATGCTGGAATTTAATAATATTAAATGTAAAATAACAGAATATTGCATTTATTTACTGCAAACTTACCTTGAAATAAAATCGATAAACTATATCGATTTAATCCTCTATCTTTTTCTTTCCCCGATCTAACTCTGGATTTCGTTCTTCTTGATCTATAATAGCAAATTTAGCTTATTTAATACTCATATTTATCAAAACAGTCCTTAACTCTCATTTTTGGCAAAATTACAATTTTGCCCCTAAACTTTTACATATTTACGATTTTGCCCCTAGGCTCGAAAATTAAACTTCAGCCCTTATTCTTATGTTTTATAACATGCTGAACATTTTTCCCTTCTATAGCAACTTCAAATTCTTACTATAACACATACTTATGAACAATAACAACTTTTACTAATTAGCTCGTTTTTCACAGAAAATCACTTAATAAAAATCATTCCTCTACTCACATAAACATGCAAAATCTACCATCAATCATCAAAAATCACAAGTTCTCATCAATAGCATAACTCAAAATATTCATCAAAATTCAAAATTGAAACATGGGTTTTGTAGCACTCAAAACAACGATCTCAAAAACGTAAAAATTATTAAAAACCGAACAAAAACATACCCGAATTAAGCCTCCTAGATGCTGAAACTTAAAGCTTTAAAAATGGTGTTTTTCTTTCTGACATTCGGCTAAGAAGATAACTTTTGCATCTTCTTTTTTTTCTTTCCATTATGTTTGTTATTATAAGATTATGATATTATTATAATATATTATAACATAGCCTATAATTTAAACATATAATTTCATTATGAAAAATGCATGTCTGCCGTCCACTATCCCATTAAAAATGGACAATTTTCAACATAAGTCCTCCCTATATAAAAGACACATTAATTTAACCACTCAATCAAGCTTTAAGGCTACTTTTACCACTTATGCGATTTAGTCCTTTTCTTTAAATTAAGCACACTAACAATAAAATTAATTTACGAAACTTTCACACATGTAAATTCACATATTATAAGCACTGAAAATAATATTAAAATATTTTACTGACTCAGATTTGTGGTTTCGCAACCACTATTCTGTTTAGGCCCTATTTCGGGATGTTACAGCGCTTGCCTTTGTCGCATTTATAGTTAGTTTAGTAACCATCATTCATTGTTGAGGTTAAACCCTTAAGGGGTTTTATGGAAGATGTAACACCCCTCACTCGTATTTAATACTGAAATAGGGTTACAGAGCATTACCGAACTTACCACACATTTATACATACATTTCACATACAATTAAATAAATTCATATACATTCACATCACAACCAATCATTTTGCCCGTAATAGGAGCCTATGAGGCCCTAAACATAAATCGAGAGTGGTTTGAGACCAAACCGAGAACTTTGTAAAATTTTTGAACACTTAATTTTTTTTCTCAAAAACAGGGGACCACGTCCGTGTGTCTCACATGGCCAACAGACATGCCCGTGTCACAGGCCATGTGGACATTCGAATTGGGAGCACATGGCCATGTCCCAGCCCGTGTCCGACCCCGTGTAACTCTCTGACTTGGGTCACACGGCCAACACACACTCCCGTGTGGCTAGCCCGTGTGCCCTACAATTGGTGATACACGCCCGTGTGCCAGGTCGTGTGTTAGGCCGTGCCAAACCTGTAGGTTATACTGACTTATGACACATGGCCAAGTCACACTCTCGTGTGTGAGGCCGTGTGGAGCATACTGACTTGATTTCAATTTCAACACCAGGGGGCACATGGCCGTGTAACATAACTGTGTGTCACACACGACTGAGACGTAAGACCGTGTCTCTGCCTTTGTAGACAAAAATAGGCTATTTACCAAGCCATTTTTCCACCCAAACTTATGCTCACCTGCATCAACTCAAAGGCACCAATACATAGCATCAATAGGCATTTCAATTCAACCAATTCAAACATAGTTCATGCACATTCAATACTCCCATTAACTTTACACATTTAACTCAAAAACACTTATATGCATTATTTCAACCAAACATTTTACCTTACCTAAAATCTCAAACATACAATATCCATTTCCAACCATTAGCTACCGTAAATGCTAAACTACCATAAACCATTTACAAGCAATTATGAACCACATCATAGGCCATTCTCGCATATATACAAATACATCCAAAACAACCAAATTAAGCCAAATCTCATGGCTATATATACAAACAAAAACTTAACAATTCACAAGCCAACTTAAATGGCAAAACACATATACCAAAAAGACCAAGTCCCTATACATGCCATATACTTAAAATACCAAAGTTCATAGGTACCAAGTGATAGGTGGATAGTGTGAAACGATCTCTGACGATCCCCGAATCCGAGCTAGCTTGATAACACTATAAAACACAGAAAAAATAAACAAAGTAAGCTATAAAGCTTCGTAAGCTCGTATAAAATAAACTTAATTCAATCTCAAGATTATAATTCAACAATTTGAATATATCAACATTTAGCATATATTAGCTAACAAACCTTTTATATACAGAATTATGATATTAATTATATTCTTCACAAGTTTCTTTGAACCAAAGTTTATACATGTCACGTACGTACTTGTACCATCTTATATCATTCTCATACTCAATTACATCTTTCGTTTACTCGTTGAACCATTCGGAATAGAAGTCAAATGCCCAAGAGTCTCCCACAATAAGTACCTATACCATGGCCTGAAGCCAAATCAAGGTAGCTTATATCCAAAGTAATGACATCATGGCCCAAACCCAAATCAGCCAGTATTCATGGCCCAAAGCCAAATCTGTATAACTCGCACTTGAAGTGCTAATATCATGGCCCGAAGCCAACTCAATGTATCCCCTAATGACATGTCACTAGTATCCTAAACTATTCCTAAGGTTCAACCGAGATTTCGAGTGTCGAATTGTTGTCGAATCACTATAAAAAACATTCATAGTCTCGTATTCACAATTTATGCAATATCAAAGCATATGAAATACATTTATATTAAAACTTATAATATACGAACTTACCTCGGATGTGAAAACGATCAAATAGGTCGATTAGTCGATAACCTTAGTATTCCCTCAATCTAGGTCTGAATTTCACTTTTTTTAGTCTAAATATATTCAAAATTAACTTATTTAATAATCTCTCTATTCAATTTAATCCAAAGCACACATTTAAGCACATTTACACTTTTACCCCTAGAATTTCACAACTTTACAATATAATCTTTATTTCACAAAATCATAAAATTCAAGCATAACCCATGCTAGCCAAAATTCAATTAGGTCCCTAGCAGCCTATATTTTTCATTTATTTCACATTTTTACATCAAAGTTTCCACATTTCACAATTTAATCCCTAATTTGCATATTCACTAAAAATCACTTAACAAAACTTTTGTAACTATCATCAAACATTCATAATATATCATTAAACATCAAAATACTCATGTATTCATCAATGGAAACAACTAAAATCTTTAACAGTTTTACAAAATAGTCCATGGGCTAGCTAGACCTAATTGCAATGATATCAAAAACATAGAAATCATTAAAAAAGGGACAAAAATGGACTTACATGCTCAAGGAAAAGTGACCAAATGCTTAAGCCCTAACTATGGCTTCTTTTCTTCAAATTTTTGGCAAGTGATGAAAATGATAGCATAAAATTTTATTTGTTTTGTTTAATTAACTTATATATACTAGTTACCGAATTAACCTTAATATAAAACCATTAAAAACACATAAACCATGTCCATGAAAGTCCACTTATTAATATAATGGGATAATTGCAACATAAATCCATCAACTATTTAATTTCATAGCTAATAAACCCTTTTAACTAATAGAATATGCATTTTACATTTTACACGATTTAGTCCTTTTTATCAAATTAACTAATCAAACGATAAAATTTCTAAATGAAACTTTCAAAAAATAATATTATCATGCTGTAAACCTTATAATAATAATAAAACAAATATTTTGACTTCGGATTTGTGGTCCTAAAACCATTGTTCTGATTTGACTAAAAACGGGCTGTTACAGAAGAGGTGGAGAACTTGTTCGTTAAGTGTTCACGATGAAGAACTTGTTCATTGAGAATTCATGTCAAGGTGGATATTGTTAGAATTAAGTGACCCGAATCCTTATTTAAATAAAACACAGTGGTAAAATAAAATAAAAGTAAAATCCATATAGAACTACACTTCTTTTATTTTATTTTAGAATAAGGTTTTTTAAACCTTATTAAACTCCATCTATTTGATATTTATTAGAATAAGGTGTTTCAATCTTACTATACTCCTATTAGAATATGGTTTTACAAGTCTATCAATAGACATAGTCTACTCCTTTTGTAATCATTCGAATTCGATGTAGTGAATTTTCTTCTCCTCTGCAATATATTGTCATTATCGACATTCTATTTTTTACAGCATGGTTGGATATGAATTTGGCATAGAGAAGTTTGGTGTTTGGTTGGTTGGTTTGGAAGACATTTGGATAATTTGTAATAGTTGAACTCATTTTGAATTGATCTTGTTTTGAATTGGTAAATGACATGTTTTAGTAGGAAATGTATATATTTAGCATGCTCTTAAGTGATCAAATGGAACGGCCTTTGATAGGTTTAGTTGAGAGTTCTGAAATAGGTACCAAATGATTCATTTTTACCAAAAATAGAGTCCACGTCCCGACTAGCAATATTCCTCTTCGAAACGTTGATCGACAGTGAGTCACATCGCAACATCAAGTGGCTTGAGATCACAATGTGACAAAATGTTTGGCGACGTCACGATGAGGGGGAGGTGACATCACGAAATGGACCTTGAATTTTTAAAATTTTACAATTTAGTCCTATTTTGTGCTCGGGTCAACAAAAGAGCTTTCATAAGGTTGGTTGAAGTTCGAATTTGATTATTTAACATATTGTAAATATGTTTAACATATTATTGCATGTTTGGAATGATTATTATTTGTATGATTGACGGTAGTTGCTCCAAAAATGAATGCAACATCCCGTAACTCGGATTCGACAATCGAGTCAGGTGAGGGTTGTTACAACTTCATTGCATTTGTTATTTTAAACAAACAAGCAACTTAAGGTAACAATACCCTTTTTTTTTTGTTTTTTGAGTTAAATTTTACCCTCAATATTTTAAAAAAAAAAAAGTTTAATTGTTAGCTTTTTAACCGAAATTCTAACTAAAATGTTAAATTCTTAAATAGAACAACATGCATGGCAACCCACATGTACTCCATGCTAATTTTATGAACTTTTTAGTGTTTTTTAATTTTTATATTTTTGAATACTTTTATAATTTTTAAATAATTTAATGGCATGTCATATAATACTTTCTACCTTGCGGGTTGTTATGTCAATATTGTTACAAAATTAATGTTTTAATTAGTATTTCCTTTAAAAAATTATTTAACATTTTATAAAATGTTAAAACACAAATTTAACTAAAAAAAAGTGCGAAATTTAGCTGTTACCAGCCCTGTATTAGCATATTAGTTTTGCCATCTTGAAATACATCTTCAAACAAAGGAATGATAATCCCCTAAAGAGAAACATTATTAAATAGCCAAATAATTTAAGGGAAAAAAAGATAAAATGTAGTATTAGAAAAAGAAGAAGAAGAAGAAGAAGCAAACTTACAATTAAAAAGACATACCAATATATACTTTATTTATGTTTAAGATTATAAAATTTTCAAAACAATCCAAAACTTAAAATCACAAATGGAAGAAACAAACACCAAGACAAAAGTAGGGAAAAAAAAAAAGAGCCTCTGATTGATTATGTTATTAAATTAAATCATAATCAACAACGACAAGCATATACATACATACATACATACATACATACATACATACATATATATATATATGTAGTGGGTTGATGGCTAAAGAAAAAACAAGAAATTTGAAGCTCATGGATTGTGGTTTTGAGTATAGATATAGTCAGTATGAGCAGCAAGAGTTCTTCTCATCAAACACTCTTCTTCTGCAACTCCTTCACAGCTATCTTCAACTTCAAAAACACCCTATAAGAACAAAAAAGTTAAAACCCAGAAAAGCAAATATCAAATATAAGTTGAAATGGAGGATATGATTGGAGAAAAAAATGAAAGTGATGAATTGAAATTTTAAGTAACCTGAGCTTGTTGTCGTTGGGTATTTGCAGGGAAAGGTGGACCAGTGCGAGCTGCAAAGGATAGAGTGGAAACAAAGAGGGTTAGGATGAAAAGGGTGGCCAGTAATTTAGCCATAGCTTTGCTTTAATGAATAGAAATAGCAGAGCCAAAAGGGTGTAGCAAGATATGATATGGGAAGAAGATAGTGGTGGTGATGCTGGTGGTGGTGGTTAATATATAGAGGTAAGATGGGATTGGGGAGGGAAGACTTGGAATTAAATAATAAATAATTTCTTTTTTTCCTCTTTTAAGAAACAAGAATATGCTTTGGAATTGTTTTCTCTTAGTGTTTATGTTTGCAGAAAGCTCTGTTTTTGGTATGTTATTTATAGCATAACTTAACCAAACTTGCCTTGGTTGAAGGGAAAATAAAAGAATTACCTGGGGTTATTATATTTATAAGGTGCAAGAAAATTAAGGATTTAAATATGTTAAATTATGAGTAAGTTTATGTTTAATCATGGTTGAAGGGAAAATAAAAGAATTACCTGGGATTATTATATTTATAAGGTGCAAGAAAATTAAGGATTTAAATATGTTAAATTATGAGTAAGTTTATGTTTAGTCATTTTATTTTAAAAAGTTACAAAATGATTATTAAATAATTCGAAAGTTTTCATTTAAGTTATTGAACTATTCAAAAGTTTTTATTTGTCACTGAGCTATTAATTTTTTTTTGAAAAGAAAGTTTGACTAGTAAGTTTCAAGTAACGATTTGGCAATCAGTACAAGGGATCAATAGTCATCGACAAGTAGAAGAACATATCTAAGATCCTAGTCGACCAATGTCAAATATTAGAGAAAAAAATTATTTGGATTTCGGTTCATAGAATCATGACATTCAAAGTTATTTCATGAAAAAAACTGAACTACAGAACAAAAGTGAAATGAAAGTTTTCAATTAATGTGGGCAATGCGAACAAAAAAGGTCGTACAATAGTTATTTTAACTACCCAATGACTTAAATGAAAACTTCCGAATAGTTCAGCAACCATTTTATAACTTTCTGAAGTTGAGTGACCAAAATGTAAACTTACTAATAGTTTAATAACATTGGGTATAGTTTATCTATAATTAAAAGGTTAAATGCTCAAATTGGAGTCTAACCTTCATTTTAGGGGTTGCTTATATAAAAACTAAACCTTTATAGATAGTAATATGATATTCTAATATGTACAATAGTGATTAAATGAAGGTAAAACTTTTCGAAATGGTCAAACAATAGCCAAACCTTTTCGAAAGTACTCAAATAAAGGTTTCTCAAATATCGTAAATCATGTTACAAATTATGTGTTTATTATTATTTTTCATTTCAATCAATATCTGATTTAATTATTATGTGTTTTATTCTAAATACATCAACATTCACTTAATTTTTACTACAAGCTAAATTGAAGTGCGTAGAAAACTTTTATTTCCATACTTTGTCTAAAGATTAAGTCATGCTCCTTAATATTAACATTTAATCTAATTAAATAATAATCTAAATATGATATTAGTATGTAAATGCTTTAAATATATATTGTATAAGTTATTAACCGTATTAAAATTTATAAAAGTATAAATATCTTAAACATGATTATCACACATTTTCATCTATGCTTATATTACACAGTTTAAAAAAATTATAACTCGAAAAAATATATAAACACGATATTAATAATTAAAATAGTATTTATAATATGATTATGGACCACGTTGTTTTAGTTAATAGAATTTTATGGGGTTTATAAAAGCACTAAAATTTGTTTTGACTTAGTACTGAATTCGCTTTTTTATATGGTAGATTAAAAAAATGAATACTATATCTCTGATTTTTAATTATTTTATTTTATTTTTAAATATATGATTAAAGAGTACGTGATTGTGATATTTTATATATATCCATTTATAAAATTTAAAATTTTGTGTCAAAAGTTAATAAAAAGTGTCACGTGTCACCACTCAATTGACTAATGTAGTACATCAGTAATTTGTTGGTGGACAACAAAAGATTTTAACGTGATTGATTTAAACAATTATTTTATCTAAAGTGATTAAATTGAGACCAAAATAGATCACTTGTATGTTACATGTACAGTTTGTGGATAAACACCAAGTTACATCAGACTTATTTGGGACCCTTAGTAAGATAACAAGCTTCCTAATCATATCCAAATACATGTGTAAGAAATTATGTTATGGCTCAATTAGGAGTAAGTAAAATTCGATTCGATTCAAAAAAAAATTTAAATTTCAAATTAATTGAATCGAGTTGAATTTTACAATTCGAATAACTAGAACAATTTGAATAACAAATTAATATAAATACTCTTTTAGTCCCTGTCAACTTTGAAAATGAACAAATTGATTTCTCTCTCAACAAAAATTACAAAATAATTCAAAATAATTTTCAAAATTTCAAAATATTTATAAAAAAATTAAAATTTATATACTTTTTTAAAATTATAAATATTCTAAAAATTCTAAAAAATATATAAAGAAAGTTAAATTTTTAAAAATTTTCTAAAACAATAATTTTGAAGACCTAAAAGAGTTAATTAATGATTCAAGTTTCTCATATTAAAGTATCTTTTTTTTTTATTATTTTTCTTTGAAAAAAATTTCAAATATATATGGTTTTAAATTTACGTGCTTTAACATAGAATTAGTTATACTGTAACAATATTTTAATTTAACATATTTAGTCTTTTTTAATTTAACTTGAACAATTTCACTCGATTCGACTTGATTCAAATTTCATTTAATTGGATTCGGCTCGAAATAAATTTAAATCAAATTAAGATGATAAAATAGAACTCGTAAACTAAATTAACTAAAAAAATTTCACCCAATTTAATCGAAGACTCGCACCTATAGTCAACTACTTATTCACCTTAATTCGATACAGTTGGGCGTCAAATCTTAGAAACCTTTTTGATTAATCATATTCCTCCAAAACACAACTTTACATTTGAAAATCTGCCAAACTCATAGAAAGCCTTCCATTCCTTTTTTAGACCTCTAAAACTATTATGTACAGCTCTTAACTGATATTATTTTATTACCAAGAAGGAGCAAATTCCAACCATTGCTATTGTCCACACGAACATGCACGAAAGTCTCAAAAGACCTATAATTATAATTTGCTGACTTTTATATTCTATTTTCTTAACTTTGGGATGGAATGTTAACTGCTTTACTTTTATCAAAATCATTCATTAACATGCATCAAATTATCTAGAAGACCATAGAAAATCATGACAACCTAAATTCTTCCAACAAATCTAGAAATATATATATTATGTCACCCCATGATAATAATCATCTTAAAACAACTTTTTTGATTGGAAATTATTAGCGTTGATTGAGTTTTAATTCGATTGGCATGAATATTGTTGTGCGTACGGGAGGATGTGAATTCGAGTGCGCTGAATTGCAGGGGCGAAGCCGGGGGCTGGCATGGGCCTCGGCCACCCTAAAATGTAAAAACTGCTATTTAGGCCCGTAAAATTTTTTAAAAATTTTAAATTAGTAAAGGTAAAATTGCATTGTAGCCCCTTTAAAATTATAAAAATTCGATTTAATCTTTTACAAATTATAAAGATATAAATTATAAAAATTAAAATTTCATCCGGCCCCTCCTAACAAATTGTTCTGGCTTCGCCTTTGTTGAAGTGCAATATCCTCCTATTTAAGGGTTGAGGAAGAAGTATGGATAATTTTAGACCTTGTATCAAAAATGACAAATATGATAATAACTTATAATGAAATTATTATAAAAAACTGAAAATTATTAGAAGTTGATAAATTACGTTCACTCAGTTTAATAAAAACATTGAAGAATGTGTATAGCTTCACTTAAACAATCCCCTCTTTATAGTTTCACTCATCTCTCTATTTAGAATTTTTTATATTTTTCTAAATACATATGAAAAATTGTCAACTTTGAAATCCAACTTGTGCAACAACATAATTATATACAAGAAATATATGATTTTTAAATTTTTTTTTTAATATTTTCAAAATATTTAAATTATAACTTGATGTCATTCTTGTGTAATCCATTACATAAGTATTCATAGAAATATTCCAATATGTGAATATATTTTAGAAAACAAAAAAAGGAAAATATAGAGGGAAAACTAGTCAAAGACGTAAGATGAATCAATAAATTTTGATGTTTCACCATTTGATTTGTCTAAAGCCAACAGAGTGATGCATAAATTAAGGTTTTATCCAACCTTTAATGTTCACATGTCACTAAAGGATAAATGTTTTGTAAGTACATAGATTATTCAAAGATTACAAAAAAGACCCATAATATATTATTAAGTATATGTATTTGACTTTTTTTTAATGTGGTGTTTGTATTATTTTTGGTAAAAGTTATATATGTTGGTACTTGAAAGCAACCGTGTGAACTTTTTAATGTTTAATTTAAGTTTTAGAGTTAATTTAATGGAGATTCATAATTTACTAATAATATTAACAATTAATTTTCATCAAATCAACTCTAAAACTCGAAAAAGAAAACCACAACAATCATATTGTATTTAACTAATTAAATACAAAATTAAACAAGTTCAAAATTAATACTATTCTTTTAAATAGATTATAAAAACTCAAACATAATAATATTAGCAATTAAATCTCACTAAACCAACCTAAAACTCAAATTAAACACTAAGAAGTTAATACCATTAATCGTGAGTACCAAAATTTATAATTTTTTTCAAATATAGGTATCATATTGGAGCAAAAAAAACATAAATATTACATTAAAAAAATATCAAACTCAAGTACCAAATGATATATTAAACCTATATGCTAATTCATTTAATTATAGAGGTTATGTTCCTTCTAGATTATGAATACATTCAGGTTGAAAATGTTGTATTAATTAATATAAATATAAATAGATAAATAGATAGTTAATTTGGAGGAGAACTGTTATAATAGACGTCGATAATTGCAATAGAACGATCGTAAAGTAATAACAAAAAGAAAAAAAAATACACATATTTTACGTGAAAACACTTTCAGGAAAAAATCATGGGCAGAGGCAGGGGCGAAACCAGGAGGGCTGGCATGGGCCCGGGCCCCCCTAAAAGGTAAAATTTCTATTTAGGCCCTTCAAATTTTTTAAAAATTTTAAATTAATAAAGGTAAAATTACACTTTGGCCTCCCCTAAAATTATAAAAATTTGATTTAATCCTTTACAAATTAGAAAGATATAAACTATAAAAAATTAAAATTTCATCCGGCCCCCTACAAAATATTCCTGGCTTCTCCCCTGGGCAGAGGAGGAGAAATTCACTAAAAGAGTTTCGACTACATCTATTTAATGGTACAGACAATGCTATACAAATAGAATCCGTATAGAACTATACTATTTCTATTTGACATTGATTGCCCCATAGATCGATCCCCTTATTTTTTTCACCATATTTTATTTCTTTAACAAATGATGGATTTGAATCACAGAACTCTAACAATAACAAATGACTTCATTTATAATGAAAATCAGATTGACTATATAAAAATAGTTGGTATGTGTGTATATATAATTTCATATCATCGTAGAATAATTAAGAAATGGGGAGGAACAAAATAATAAATCAAACAAGAAAAATGGAAAATAATGAGAGGAAAAGTAAACGTGAAATTGGAGATGATATATACGGAAAGGAATATATATATAACTAAAAAGATTTAATTTTCCTTTAGTCCCCATACTCCTTGGACTTTTAAAAATTAATCTCGCTCCTTGTCTGTTTTAAAAAAAAAATTAAAGTTGAATTAATAATGCTGTCGATGAGCTTTCGTTAAACTTAAACATGTGCCATCATGATAGTCAAAGGTTTCATGTAAAATTCGAATCAATTAGAATTTAATTTTTCAATCAGAAAAATTTGAAAGAGTAGATGAATTGAGAGAAGAATTAGACGAATTCGATGCTTGAATTAGTAAGGGTTTAGACTTAGACAAATAGGTGGAAATTCCATTGATTGACATTCTAACTTAAGATTCCTTATAGTTTCCTTTCATCACATGATGATCAACTCCCTGCTATATATATATATATATATATTCATAAATAAATTAAAGTCAAATTCTGTGCAAGATAGCTAAAGGTGTTATTTATGACTCTTTGTCTTGTAAGCCATTTTGACAGCTTTTTACTTGTTAATAGTCTAATGAAAACGATAGTGTTAAAAAATCATGTTGCGGCTTTTTCAACTCAGCTCTCGGTTGTAATAAACCAAACACAAAATCTCTGCCTTCAATTATTAGAGTAGCGTTATAAGACTGATAGCTACCGATATTGTCTGGGCTCCATAAATGAAAGAAATTACCAACCAAAAGTCAGCCCCATAATGGTAACCCATATTTTATGTCAGCATTGTACATATCATGGGCTCCAAAAGACCGATGAAGTATGGACCAACATATAAATATAGTCCAACAAAAAAAATACACTTTTTGAGAGTAAAATTTATAAGGTAAACACAAGCAGCCATGCTGCAAATGCACCAGGCTTTAGTGTGTTCTTTGATAGGTGCTGGTTTAAGTGAAATTGGAAATTAACTTATCTTTGAATTATTTGATAATTAGTTGTATATATATATATATATATATATCCTTACTGCAAATGTTTCTTTCAAACATGAAATTGTCGGTGGGAACTAATGCCATTTGTGTCTGTTTTAGTTAGCCGCTAGCCGTACGGCAGCTGCAACCTATGAAAGATCCTATCTTCCACATCTTGAAAGTGATGTCTTCGAAGGTTTTATGAAAACATGTGTCTAGTTTAAGTTTTATCGTATAGAAATGTTATGAGTGAATTTTGTTTTAGTTTATTTTCGATTTAGGTTTAATCATGTATGAGTCTTATCGATATTTTATTCTTGTTTAAGTTTGAATATATTTTGATCTTCAGTATATTGTGCTTTGTATTGAGTTGATTTCAATTTTAATTAATTGAATTAGTTTAATAAAAATAAGTTGGTTTACTCGAATTTTCGTTTATTCAATGTAAACAATCCATTTCGATGATTTATAAATCAAATAAACCAATTAATTTTTAATTAATAAACCCTAAACACATCGATTGCCAATCTCAAATAATCAAATATCACTATACTAATATAAAATTCAACCCAACCCAACTCAACTCAAAAGTTAAACCCACTATCTAAGTAACCCACTAAAATATTAAAAGGGAAAATACGTGGATGAAATTATAAAGCATAACTAAAATATATGGATGAAATTGTAACCACATAAGTATCTGATACATTGACAAATTAGATCAATAGATTAAAGAAAATTAACACTATGTTTTTAAAAAAGTGGGATCCAAGGTGCTCATATGATAAGTACACATAAGTTTGTATTTAATCTACGTGTTTTGAATATAGTACATATTAAATCTAAAGCAGTATTTAATGCCTAAATTGACGTTTAAGATGAAGAACGATTCTAATCGATACAATATCGTAATATTTAAAGACTTAATTAGAACATTTAAAATTCATATGATAATTCAAAATATTTAGTGAAATTAACTCGTTTTTTTATTTTCAAAACTACAATTTCTTCCATCAAAACTAAAACAAGTACAATAATTTAGAAAAAAGTGCATGATTGAGGTTTGGATATACTACATCAAATATAAGTCAAAATTCAAAAAGTGGAATGTGTATCACACATTTCGGAATATGAACAAAGGGCTTCTTATCTTTTTAATCAAAATAATTCGAATTTTATTATTTATTACAAGCCCTAAATTAAGTAATTAATTTAAAGAGAAGCTATCTATTTATATAAAATAATATCATAAGATCCTAACATTTCGAAAACTTCAATTTTATTAGTTGTTTTTTTAATAATCTCATTATAAATTTTAATTTTGACATAATGTCTAAAATTATTTATAATTCCTCTTCAACGCATAGATAAGAGAATAATGTGCGCATTCAAACCTACGTATTCCTGTATTAGCAATAATATTTATACCAATTAAATTAAAATTCAATCGACAAATTCATTCTAAATCAATAGATAAACAACTTTTATTATTATTACCAAAACTTTATTTTATATTTTATTAGATATATGTATCACTCATTTAATGAAAAACGTGATGTGAAGACAAATCATAGCAATAAAAGATAAAATCAAACATATAATCTATGTGGGGTTTAACTTTGACATAAAATTCACTCTACTTTGAGTCCCACCAACGTTATTACATAGAAATTCCAAACCGACTTTGAAGGACGACATCGAACTCTAATGTCTTACTCTCCCCTATTAGATATCGATGTTTCGAGTTCCACCACAAGTTTTTGGTGCCTTACATGCATACCCGATCTCTATCTTAATTTTTGTCGCCTACCTTTTAACGATTTTTTAAATAATTCATAGTAAATATTAAAATAGAAAAGAATTTTTATATATTTATAATTATAACACTTTGAAAATATAAGATAATGATCAACAAGTGTTGAGTATAGTGATAATATATATTACACTTTTAGAGAGAAAATTTAGGTTCGAACTATGAAAACAATATTATTAAAAGAAATAATCACAAACTTAAAAAAAATTAGACTTTATAAACTGTAAAATGAATATGAAAAATAATTTAATCATAATAATAACATAACATCAACTTAAACGGGAGAGAAGTGGAAAGTAACTTGTGTGGATTTTGTTTTCCTTTTGCTTTGAAATATTTGTTCAAATGTTTGAACTTCATCTTTTAAGTATGATGAAACGTTTATAAACAAACGTTATTTTGATGGCATTTATAAATACGTGAAAAGTGCAAGTTTTGAGAGTGACATCAATGGTGGAAGTCGACAAGAAACTTGTAATAGGCCTATTTTGTCCGACCCAGCTCTAAATTAGACAAGCAAAAAATAATAATAATAAATTAAACAGTCCAAAATTACAAAACAGGTTACAGGCTTAAATACCCAAATTACAAGCCTGAACTTAAAACCCATTGCCAAATTTTACAAAAACAAACCCAATAGACCCGAATTAAACCCAATAGACCCAATGGTCAAAATAGGGTTTCAAAAAAAGTTGAAACCCTAATTAGCCCTCAGCGCCGCCACCGTCGCCTCATCAACGCGAAAGACGCCCCTTACTATCGAGTCACACAGCACGAACATGCAAACAGAGAGAAAAAAGGATAGAAAAGCAAAAAGATGGCAACAAGAAACAATAGAAACAGTAGCAAATAGTGAACAATAGATCGGCTATAAAAGCCACAAACACTATCAATGTAATTTTTATAGACATCAGAGTAATCAAAACAACCTAAAAAGTGATTTGCTTTATATTATTTTGCATCTATCTCTTTTTTAAAGAATAAAAAAAAAAAGAGAACAGTATATAAGGGTTAGTTTTTTACTTTTTCGTTGCACCACCACCCCGCATGGCCATTGTCGGTTTAAAAAGCCACTAAATCCCTAGGGATTCGTTTAAAGGCTACGCCGACAACGGAGAAGAAACGAAACGTTTCTTTATTTCTCCTTCGAGTTTGGCCGAATTTATGAGGGTTTTGGTCCCGAATTGGTATTTTAAGGAGGATGGGCTTAAAAAGGGGGTTGTGGTATTTTTCGACCACCGAGGACGGTGGAGACCGTCATCGACGACCGGTGGCCGCCGTGGGACTTGTCGAAACCCTAGGCCGGAGAAAGGGAGAAATTTTGAGAGAAAAAAAAGAAAGGGTTTCATTTAAAAAAAAACTCAAGTAGAAATGAAAATTTTAAAAAGGATTTGGCTTATATAAGCAGGACTAAACAGCGTCGTTTTGGCCTGTGTTCATAGGTCCCAAAACGGCATCGTTTTGACATTAGACCCGAAATTCAAACCGCCCCTTTTATAGGATTCGCTTGTTTTTGAAAAATGGTCTATTTTCATCTTTAGTCCTTTCGCTTATATAAAAAAAAATCTAGTCCTTTTTCTTTTCATTTATTTTTTTAATTTTGCCACGAAACTTTGGATTTGTTTCATTTTGGTCCTTCATGAAACGACGTGTCTAATGGGGTTGGGAATAATTTCCATTCGACCCATGATTCTTTCCGCGCATTACATTTTACCCCTTTTGTTATTTATTTTATTCAATTTGTTCTTTAAATCTCATTTAAATTACAATTAAGCCTTTATTTATTTTAATTCTTTTATTTATTTATTTATTTACTCATTTATTATTTCCTTCATTTTTAAATATTTAAGTTTTTATTTTTTCGAGTATTTATTTTCCCTTTTTTGTGTTTTCATTATTAGCATTATTATTTTATTACTATCTATTTATTTATTAGGCTATTACTTCCTTTTCATGTACTTAAAAAATAGATTATTTATACTCTTTTTATTTGTGCATTTTTTTATTGTTGTTATTATTTTATTTTCATTTTATTATTATTATTTTGGTCTTGTTATTTTATTATTTTTATATTTTCTAGTCATTTTTATTATCCTTTTAATTATGCTTTTTTTCATTTTTATTTTAAGTTACCTTATTTGTTTTATTATTATTATGATTTGATCGTTGATATTATTATTACAATTACTTTAGCATTATTGTTATATCCCTTTATTTATTTATTCTAACATTCTACCTATATGGTTATTATATATTATTCCATTATCACTATACTATATACCATGTTAGATATACTTATCCATTAATGTATTGTATCCAAACAAGATAAAATCACATCGTTTTAAAAATCATAAATTTTTTTTTAAAAAAATAGGCAATGTTTCATATTTGGAAGATGCGATAAAATTGTGCCCTAACTTACGGAGTTTCAATTTTTCTCGTTGAACTCGAATAACCGAATATCCTTTCAAAAATTAAAATACATAATATTTCAAATAAAAAAAAGAAAAGGCAAGCTTATTCTCAAGGATTCGAAGTGTCGTGTCCTAACTTACGAGACGTGACATTTTGTTGCCACAAGATGAGAAGGTCTTTAGCATGCTTTCCGTTTATTTCAAGCAATTTATAAGCAAGATTAACATCAATGCAAAGAAGGATCGTATTTCTAAGTTATTTTCAAGTTTTCAACTTTCGACATTAAGACACGAATTAATCAATTAGGTACCAATTTTGGACGTCACGAGGGTGCTAATTCTTCCTCGTGCGTAACCAACTCTCGAACCCGTTTTCTGGATTTTTGTAGACCGAAAAACATTGCTTTGATAAATCAAAAATTTTGTTAAAACAATCAAACTACGAGGTGATCCGATCACACCTCATAAAAAAGATTGGTGGTGACTCCCATTTTCGTTTTCTAAATAAAAGTTGATTTCAAAAATGGTTTCGACAGCTTGGCGACTCCGCTGGGGATTAAAATAAGAGAGTCCAGTCACGATTTGATTATTTCTTGTCTTTTTGTTGAAAATTGATAATTTGGTTTAAATTTACGATCCTTTCTTTGCATTTCATTTTTGTAGTCTGAATCATTTTGATATGGTTGCTTTATTGGTTCGAGTCTTTTAATGTACCTTCGCATATTGTATCGAATAACCAGTCTATTTTACCCTTTCAAGTGGAAGTGAGAAATTATTCCTTCGTGAGGTCTTTACCTCTGTATAGGATAATGGATCGCTTTCGGGATACATCCGTACCTATGTCTTCGTGAGATTTTCATCTCTGTATAGCCATAGGGAAATATATTCCCCTGAATTGAACTCGGTCCGTATGAGCCTATAATGGGTGAGGATCGAGAAATCTACCGGTTCAGGTACCCTTACTTTAGAACCAAACCACATATAGTAAGCCCTAAGAACCAACCCTAGGTAGAGCCGCACCGAACCCCTAGTGGTCACTCAAATAGGTACTTTATTTATTATTTCTTGCTTGTTTTAAATTTTAGTTTTGTATAAATGTACTGACTTGTTTTGTTTTGCTTTGGCTGTGATTGCATGACATTTTCATCACAAAAAAAGGTGTTGATTCACGTTTGATTACTAAATAGAGAGCTTTCCATGGAGAATGGATTTCTTGATAAAGTGGAAGATAATGCAGTTGTTCGAATATGGTTGGAGAAAACGCAACTAGAGAAAGGTGATAGTCTGACGGAGGGATACGTATCAGAATTGTGGGACTTTACTCATATCAGCGTGACCCAGAACAATCTCCACGAATTAAAAGAGATATGGGTCCAATGGGATGAAGAAATCAAGCAGTTATTTTACTGTAATTATGGTGATTTGCCCTATCTACTCGATATCAAAGTGGACAAGCATTTGTTTTGAGCTCTGGCTCAATTTGGGACCCCGCCTACAGCTGCTTTACTTTTAGAAAAGTGGACTTAGTACCTACTGTGGAAGAATACACGACCCTACTTCGTTCCCTGAAAATTTGACCCGAAAAGGTTTATTCCAGAGCCGCCAATGTTCTAACTTTCTTAAAAAAACTAATGAACATCACGGGGATGAGTGAGCAATAGGTTGCAGCCCGGATCAAGCAAAAGGGAGATGGTAAATGCATCCATTGGAATAGTTTGTGAGATTTGATCTTGGCACACCCATATATGAAGAAAAGGGTCGATGTCTTCGCTTTGAGCATTTTATGGGCTGGTGGTTTTCCCTAAGGCACTAGGACACGTGGATAAGGCAGTTTCATATTTGTTCGGCAGACTTGATAATAGGGTCACGTCAGCCCCTGTAATTTTGGCTGAAACATTTAGATCTTTGAATGCATGCCAGAGAGCGGGTGAAGGAAGATTCATTGGATGTCCGCAACTCTTGTTGGCATGGTTTCATAACCACTTTTGGAGGGTAGAAAAATTTTCTTATCAAGTATTCTCTGAGAACTACTCTCCATTAAAAGAATTAGTGGCTACACCGAGGCAAAATGACATTTTGGAAGAAAAATGGATGGCGATACTCCAGAATCTCTAAGATAAGGACATTGAATGAAGAGCCCTTTGGGTAATCCCCAATGAGATTCTATACCGGTGTAGAGATCTCGACTGGGTTCCTCTACTTGGGATTTAGGAAGTTGTTGGATATGCTCATCTAATTGTGTTGAGGCAGTGTAGATTGAGGCAATTCATACCAGCAATGCAAGGGCTGGCTCAGTGTGAGTTTTTGTATAAGGGCGATAACTACAAGAAAAAGGTCCGAGAAATGTCTAACGCTTGGAACCAAACCAGCCGAATAAAAAGATTTGCTACAAGTCCAACGATGACCCCCGAATATAATAGATGGTGGGGTAAAAGAGTCAATGATAACATCTTTGGGCCAAGTCAAGAAAGCACTCGACCAATGGAGGAATACCTGCAAGTGATCCCATCTGAGCTAGAGATCATAAGGGAAGATTTTGAAAAAAGAATTCAGAGTTGGGAAAGAACATATAGCAATTGGAAGAGGAAAAGATGCAATTAGGACTAGACGTTGACATTAAGAAGTTAGAGGCCGATAAGCTAAGAAAAGGAAAGAATAAGGTCGAAGAAGATCTGGACAGTTTAAAAATGGATTACAAGAAGCTGCGCTTATCAATGAGGACTACCGGGATGGGAAAGACATCAGAACAATGGCGGTAAGAGATCAAAAAAGAAAAGAATAGAGTCGATCAATGGGAAAAGAAATGCCAAGATGCCCAGGTTCGAGAAAATGCTCTAGAAATAGACCTATTAGAATGTCAAAATGAAAAGGTCAGACTAAAAGTCAGGGTAGCAGAATTAGAAAAGTCACTTTATCAGTAACGTAATCGCAACTCCACAATTGAGCTGAAAACGAGCTTAAACAAGATTGAAGAGCTGAAAAGGAAAATAGAAGAGCTCGAGATCGCATTACAAAATTGTGAACTCTGAGTTGAACTCCTTAAAGCAAACAACCAGCAATGGAAAGAGCAACTTCACCGTTTTCAAGGTCAGGTCAGGGATAGAGACTATATCATGGGTGAAGCTGTGGCTCAAATATGAGAGGTGGCCGATCATTTGCAAACCCTAGCAGTTCAGGCTGACATGCTAAGCTTGAAGTATGAATTAGAATCGGATCGGGGTCAAGAGTTAGCTTGGCTTCTTAGGAAGGTTAAGGTTTTTAGCATTAGGGGAAAGCCGTATATGTAATCCGTTTTATATAAAGAAAATTGTTTTTTAGTAAAGTTGTTCTAACAAAATTGAATCAGAATCAATGTCTCTTTTTTGCATTCATTTGCATTACATTGCATCATATGCATTAAATTTCACAAAAGGCCCTAATTAAATGAAATTATTTCAGTTAATCTTGAAACCAACAAGAGTTAACCAACCGAACATCGTTACAATACTCGTACCAAAACCAAAGTAATGGACCAAAAATTGGAAAGGCTAGAAAAGATTTAGAAAGAGATGCAAGACCAATTGCAAGCGCAACTGTAAGAACAGTTAACAAAAGTACAACAGAAGATGATGGATTAGATACTGGAATCCTAAAGAAGTATGATAAGTCAATTGGCGCAGTTGCTAACTCGAGAACGTGAAAAAGGGAAGGGCATTGTGGTCAACTCAAGGGATGATAAAGAAGATCTTATTTACCCCCTGGGTATTACCCCGATAAACGCCCAAGCACAACCAGAGGTGTATCCACGAAGGGTACCCATCACAATTAGACCCCAACAGTATCAAATCGGTACCTCAGCACTGATGAACTACCAAACAGGCTTAGGTTCCAATCTGGGGATAACCCAACTAATCCCGTTGTTCTTGATTTAGATGATATGGCAGAAATAAAAAAATAAGAGTGGAACTGCCAAAGCAACTTGAGGATCGATGCAGATGGCTAGAAGAAAAATTCAGAGCAATGGAAAACGTTGATTATCATTGCGGGATAGATGCCAAGGACTTAAGTTTGGTTCCAGATTTAGTGCTCCTTCCTAAGTTCAAAACTCCAAAGTTTGAGAAGTATAATGGGACTAGTTGTCCAGAAGCTCATATCACTATGTTCTGTTGAAGGATGACAGGATACGTCAATAATGATCAACTGTTAATCCACTACTTTCAAGACAGTTTGATCGGGCCAGCAGCTAAATGGTACAACCAACTGAGTCGTGCCAAAATCAATTCATGGAAAGACTTGGCACAAGCTTTTATGAGGCAATATAGTCATCTGACGAACATGACACCTGACAGAATCACGCTGCAGAATATGGAGAAGAAGCAAAATGAGAGCTTCAGGCAATATGCCTAAAGATGGAGAGAGGTGGCAACGCAAGTCCAGCCACCTCTTCTGGAAAAGGAAACCACAATGCTTTTCACCAACACTTTAAAAGCCCGGTTTATCAACCATATGTTGGGGAGCGCTACTAAGAGCTTCTCGGATATAGTAATGTCCAGTGAAATGATTGAAAACGCAGTGAGAAGTGGTAAGATAGATGCGGGGGAAAACTCCAAAAGATTGACCCTGAAGAAGAAGGAAAACGAGGTAAATAATGTAAGCACATACAATAAGGGTTGTCAAAACCATTTTTCTCTCTATTAAAAAAAATAGGGATCGATTGGAAAATCAAAAATGGAGTCGCCACCAATCCTTTTTATTTAGGTGTGATCGGATCACCTTATAAAACATTTGGTCTACGAATTTAAAAAAAAAACGGGTTCGGGAGTCAGTTACGTACAAGGAAGGGTTAGCACCCTTGTAACGCCCAAAATTGGTACCTAATTGGTTAATTAATGTCCAAATGCCAAAAATTTGAAAATATTTTAGAATATGATCCTTTTATTTGAAAGAACACTCGAGTAAACTTTGTTTGATGCTAGGACTCACTTATCTCAAAGAAATAAAAGTGTCATATCCAGCAAGTTAGGATACAACATTTCAATTCTAGAAATTAAGCTTGTCTTTTGATTTTAAAAACTCATATATTTAAATTCAAAAAGGATATTCCATTATTTGGGTCAAGTGAAAAACTAAAACCCAGTAAGTTAGGGCACGATTTCTCAAACTTCCCAAACATTGAATATCGCCTTAATTTTTAGAAACCTTACCTCGAGACACAAAATATCATATCGAGTGAGTTAGGACACAACATTTTGGATTCCTGAGAATAAGCTTTTATTTGAAATTTATGCACTTTGATTTAAAAAGGATACTCAATTACTTAAGTTTAATGAAGAAAATTGGAAGCCAGTAAGTTAAGGCACAATTTTCTCGAAGCTCCTAAATACGAATATTGTCTTATTTTGAAAGAAACTTTTGAATCAAAATATAGAGGGTGTTGCTTAAACAAGGTGTATTTTTTTATTTTGAAACCATGATATGCGAATGAATTACCACGCAAACAAAATCGAACGTACTAATAAAACATATAGTGATGATCATATAATATACATTATTTGCAAACTACCATGATAATCAAAGACTAAAAAAGGTATAACAAATCAAAAAATATAAAACAAATTAAAATAAATGAAATGTGACAAGCTTTCGAAAGATAATGAATAGAGTTAGAATAAATATGAAAGAAAGAAAATTTGAAATCAAACATATATAAAACAATAAACGATATGTATATAAAAAATTAAAAATAGGTAATGCATGTAAAAGTTTGAAATAAATTGTATAAAATAAGAATAAAAATAAGCAATATGTGAAATAATAATATATAAATTAATTTCAAAATAAGCATTATATAAGGAGAAAGTTGAAGTAAGTAATATACCAAACACTATATATATATCAATCTAAAATAGATAATATAAATAAAATAAATGTAGTTTAATATAAATAATATATATAAAAATAATAATGTATAAAAGTATTTATAATAAACATCATATATATCTTTAAAACAATGAATATACATAAAAGAGAATTTTAAAATAAATAAATTATATGATAAAACAATTTAAAGTATACATATATATATACATACAAATGAAAGTATGAAAAATAATGAATTAAAACAATATAAAATCAATAAAATAGTTCAAAATTATATACTAAATCGGTTTCTAAAAGGTGAATAATAAATAAATCACAAAAATAAAAAAAATAAACTGAAATAAAAAGGACTCAATTGAAATAAAAATAAAATCCAAAGGACAATTTATAAATAAATGAAGTATTGAAATAGAATTAAGGATTACAACACAATGTGCATGAACAAAAGGGGATCAAAAGTGAAATTAACCTAAGTTCCCGAACGCAGCGTTTTAAAGGGGACCAAAATGAAATAGGAATAAAATTACCGAGCCCAATTCAAGTAGAAAAGGAAAACCAAATATGGACCCAATTGAAAAGAGCAACAAGAAAGAAGGGCCATGCGCGTAAATTGCCCCTTTTCAATGGAAACACGTGGACCTGACCTACAGGTCGGGTCAATGCGCGGGTCAGCCTCATTCAAACGGCGTCGTTTTGAAGTTTTACTTAAACCAAAATTTCCTTTTAAAAAAACAATTACACTGAACATTTGAAAAAAAAAACTGAAAGGGCTTGCTTATTTCTCTGCTGGGGCACAAAGAGGCAGCCCTCAACCATTTCCGATTAGCCACGTGCTCGCCAAGGACGGCAGCCGGAAACGCCATACCAGGTACTCGACTTCTCTTTAACCCCTTTTTTCTTAAAAAAACAACTCAGATATATTATTTAAAACAGAGACCTCAGCCCCTTCGTCTGAACCTCTTTCTTTCCGAGGTCAGATGTTCGTCGGCGACCACTACACGACTCAGGTATACATTCTTTACCCCTTTATTTGTAAAAACACAGTAACTGAACACTCAAAACAAAAAATCAAATAGAAGCAAGAAAGGAAAATGAAAATCCATACCACTTTTTTTCTCTGCTAAATTGTTTTTATTTTATTTTATTCAAATGTTCGTAACCTTTCTACACTGATCGATATTGGCTTTTTATAGCCGAAAAATAAAAAATACAAAGCTTTTCCTTTTTTTCTTCATTTTTCAGTTGTATTCTCTGATTATTTGCTGTCAATTGGCTGTTTTCTGTTGTGGTTTGTAGCTTGTTAATTTTGCAGGTACAAGGGCCGATGTGGCACGGTGGTGATGCTCATGGAGGGGAACAGCGGCATCAACTCATGCAACCCCTAAGGTTAGGGTATGGCCGAGTATTTTGGGGTCATTTGGGCCATTGGGCCTTTGTATTTGGGTTTGAAATTTTGTAATGGACTAGACATTTAATTTTGGGATTTTTATATTTTATTTATTTTTTGTTTTAATTGGTATGGGGTAGGGCATAAATGGGTTCTTACAAGGGTTATTCGAAACTAATTACTGTTGGCCATCCAAGGACAGTAACCACTAACCATCAAGGCCCTCCAAGGAAAGAATCCAACCCGAGGCCAAATAAAGAAAGGCTCTAATTCACACCCATCCTGGTGACATATAGGGAGCTGTATCAGAGTCTGTTTGATACACATGTGGTATCCCCTTTCTACCTGAAACCTATGCAACCTCCATTCTAGAAATGGTATGACGCAAATGCTCAATACGAGTACCACGCAAGAATCACGGGACATTCAATCAAAAACTGCACTGCATTTAAAAAGTTGATCGAAAGGTTCATTAAAATAGGAATTGTAAAGTTTGACGACCCATCATGACCTAATGTGGCAGGAAATCTGTTACCAAGTCATTCTGATAAAGGGGTAAATGCAATAATAGAGAATAGAGGGAAAAGAACCAAGATGGATGTAGCAGAAGTAAAAACCCCACTAAAATGGGTTTGGAAGGAAATGGTAGAGAGATGATTAATCAAATAGGATTCAAAAGAGAAACCTGAAGGATGAGGAACTACTGTGTAACACCCCAAACCCGGCCCAAACACTACAACCGGATCTGGTATGTCACTAAGAAAAATTCTATCAAAACATGTCGTATTTTCAAAAAAGCCCAAATATGTTTTAAATAGAAGATGCTTTAGTAAAGTAAAATCCAAACTTAAATACATGCCTTAGTTTAATTAAAATAAAAACTTAAATGACTTAAAGTAATATAAGCCCATAATAAAACATAATAGCCCATGGCCTTATTACAACGAGATTGGAAGTCCATTAATTAAAAATATAAAAATAAAACTTGAGTCTCTTTTTGCCAAATCTACATATTCTTCTGCATGGCCACCTTGCGTTCCTCTCCAACCCAGTTCGAATCACTAGGTATCACCTGAAATGTTAATTAAAAGGGTGAGTCGCGAGACTCAGTGTGCAATCCTCATGCACCACTAGAGTTTGGGCCTTAAGCCCATTAAACAAAATAAACAGTGTAATAATCATAATAAAAATTAATACAAATAATATGCAAAGCCCATCCCGTTTGCCTAGGTTTCCATCCGCTACACACCTCCGTACCAACCGTACACACCATTGGGGATTTCTACAATCGACCCACACCGCTACACACCATGATGGCAGTCATGCTGCTCATCCACATATGATGGCCGAAGCCCTTATAGCATATAATGGCCGAAGCCCGTATAACATTTAATGGCCGAAGCCCGTATAATAGTTCACGGCATTAGCCGCTACACATATAACGTATAACTTCCTTCTTTCATCAACCCAACCCATGCAATCACATACAAGCATTTTACTTTTAACATTTAAATAGATTATTTACTAACTTGGGGATCTACTTTTACCCTCATTGGGCTTTCATCAATAAACCGAGATTTCGGCATTTATCAATACATTGCAGATCTAGATGGTGGGGAGGTATTACACACGTGGTTACCGCAAAAATCTACTATCTTTAGCGTAGAGCCTTATTTATTGAATCCCGAAAATCCCTAGGAAACGTCACCTTCCTACCTTTGGCTTTTCCACCAAATCGGCACAGGAGACTTTTAATGAGACAGATTCGGCTACTAAAAGCAGAGAGGGAAAATCGACAGGCCTTAAATAAGTGTTTCGGGTTAGATCTGAATGAAAAGAAAGAGTGAAATCGCATAGAATAAAATCTCGAAACTCACCAGATTACTAAGGAGTATGTGGCTTATGGTGCACCTTCGAGAAACAGAAACCTCCCTTGTAGATTGGGCTATGGAGAAGAGAATATGAACAAAAGGAATTCGGCTTTTAGAAAAAGAAAAAGAGAAACTGTAGGGAAGGCTTGGAAATATCGGCAGAGAATGAGAGAAGAATAGAGTTTCAGAATACCAAAATTGAAGAATACTACTCCCTATTTATAGAGAAATTTCGGCATATCATCCACACACAGAGTTTGAATTTCGGCCAACTCTTCCCTTCTCCTGATAGCCTTTATCTTACCTGATAACCTAATCCTTATCTCTTCAAAAAAAATAGCCCTCATCTTTCTCTTCATTATCTTCCTATTTATCAAGAAAATAAAAGAATTTTAATCCCTATTTTGTAGCTAGTGTGTCGTCTACTCCTAGGGCTTGTAAGTACCAAATTTTTGTCTTAAAATTTTGGGCTCTACGTGGCCATACTAGGCCCAAACTCCTTCTCCCTTATGACGCCACCTTATACCCACTTAAAGCTCCCCAATTCTTTGGGCCACAAGCCCAGCTTGTCACTTAATTAACTATCTACTTAAATTATAAGCTAACACCATGTATTAGCCACCTAACCTAAATTTTTAAAGCCCAATATATCACTTTAAAATACTCAAAGCACTAATTTAAACCCTAATCCATATATTTAATTAAAAAGTCAGCCCGATCCTTAAAATATCAATTTAACATATTAAACTATCACATTAATGCGCAGGCCCACGTTTAGGATGTTACAGTTTTACCCTCCTTAAAATAAATTTCGGCCTCGAAATTTACCTGATCAGAAAAGATGGGGATATTGCTATCGCATAACCTCCTCCGGTTCCCACGTCGCCTCTTCTACGCCGTGGTTTCTCCATAAGACTTTGACCAAAGGAACGGACTTCCTTCTCAACACTTTTATGTCTCGATCCAAAATTTGTACGGGTTCCTCCTCAAAGGATAAATCTGGCCTTACTTCAATTTCTTCCACTGGCACTATGTGCGATGGATCAGATCGATAACGTCTCAGCATCGAGACATGGAACACATCATGTATCTGCTCCAACTCTGAAGGCAACTCCAAACGATAAGCCACTGGGCCCACACGTTCTAACACCCTATAAGGCCCAATAAACTGGGGACTTAGCTTACCCTTTCGTCCAAACCTCATTACTTTCTTCCACGGAGATACCTTCAAGAAGACTTGGTCTCCTACTACGAATTCCACATCCTTCTGCTTTAGATCCGCATAAGATTTCTGCCGATCAGACGCTTCCTTCAATCGAGTCCGTATTAACTTAACTTTTTCCTCCGTTTCCGAAACTAGTTCAGGACCCAATACTTGACGTTCACCCAACTCCGTCCAACAAGTTGGAGTACGACATCTCCTTCCATATAAGGCTTCATACGGCGCCATTTGAATACTAGCTTGATAGATATTATTGTACGCGAATTTTGCCAAGGATAGATACTCCTCCCAACTACCCCTAAAATTGATGATGCAACCCCTTAGCATATCCTCAAAGATCTGAATTACCCTCTCAGACTGACCATCAGACTGTGGGTGAAAAGCGGTACTGAAGTCTAACCTTGTTCCCATTGCTTGATAAAGAGCCTTCCAAAATCGTGAAGTGAACCTAGGGTCCCTATCCGATATGATCGACACTGGTACACCATATAATCTTACAATCTCAGCCACGTACAACTTAGCCAACTTTTGCATAGAGTAGCCGACCCGAACCGGTATGAAGTGAGCAGATTTTGTCAGCCGATCCACAATTACCCAAATTGCATCTTTCTTGGTGGGTGTAAGGGGTAACCCACTAACAAAATCCATTGTGATTCTCTCCCATTTCCATTGCGGAATCTTTACCGGCTGCAACAATCCCGAAGGCAGCTGGTGTTCCGCCTTCACCTGCTGACACGTCAAACATTTACCTATGAATTCCGTCACTTCTCACTTCAGACCTGGCCACCAGAATTGCTCTTGCAAATTCTGATACATCTTAACTCCTCCAGGATGCATGGCATAGGGGCTACTATGCGATTCCCGAAGAATCATCTGCCTTAGCTCCTCATCTTTTGGCATACAAACCTTCCCACGGAAACACATAACTCCATCATTGTTCAGGCTATAGTCCTCTACTTCACCTTCCTGCACTTGTCGGATTCGAGTGCTTAAGACATCATCCAAAAGTTGCTTCTCCTTGATTAGACTTGTCCACATAGGTCTTACTTGTAGTTTAGCTACCAAGCTACCATCCTCATACAAACTAAGATGAGCAAACATCGCCCTTAGGTCTGCTATCACCTTACTACTCAACGCATCTGCCACCACATTTGCCTTGCCAGGATGGTATTCAATCGAGCAATCATAGTCCTTCAAGAGCTCGATCCACCTACGTTGTCGTAAATTTAACTCCTTCTGAGTAAGGAGATACTTCAAACTTTTATGGTCGATGTAAATTACCAACTTTTCCCCGTACAGGTAGTGCCTCCAAATCTTCAGAGCAAACACTACCGCCGCCAATTCCAAGTCATGCGTAGGGTAGTTCAACTCATGCGGCCTCAACTAGAGAGATGCGTACGCCATAACTTTTCCATCTTGCATCAACACACACCCTAAACCTGTGTGTGACGCATCACAGTAGACGCTAAATTCTTTTCCTGCCTCTGGCTGAATTAACACCGGCGCTTTCGTCAAAATTCTCTTCAGCTTCTCAAAGCTCTCCTGTTGTTTGTCAGTCCACACAAAAGATACTCCCTTCCTCAACAACTTAGTTAAAGGTGCTGCTATGGAAGAGAACCCCTCAACGAACCTTCGATAATATCCTACTAATCCTAAGAAACTTCGAATTTCTGCCACAGACTTCGGCGATTTCCAATTTAACACAGCTTCAATTTTTCGAGGGTCTACTCTAATCCCTCTGCGGAAACTACGTGCCCTAGAAAAGTCACTTCCTTCAGCCAGAACTCACACTTACTGAACTTTACGTACAGCTGTTTTTCCTTCAGAATTTGCAACACCACTCGGAGTTGTGCATCATCTTCCTCCTCAGACTTGGAATAGACCAATATATCATCGATAAACACTACGACGAACCGATCAAGGTATGTCTGAAACACCCGATTCATCATATCCATAAATGCTGCTGGCGCATTCGTCAAACCAAACAGCATTACCAAAAACTCATAATGACCGTAGTGTGTCCGAAATGCCGTCTTATGAATATCTCCTTCTTTAACCCTTAATTGATGATATCCCGACCTTAAATCAATCTTAAAAAAGACTGAAGCTCCTTTGAGCTGGTCGAACAAATTGTCGATTCTTGGTAATGGGTACTTATTTTTAATCGTCAACTTATTCAGTTGACGATAATCCACGCACATACGCATGGATCCGTCCTTCTTCTTCACGAATAGGACCGGCGCTCTCCATGGAGACACACTCGGTCGAATAAACCCACGATCCAACAATTCCTGAATCTGAGCTTTGAGCTCTACTAGTTCCTTCGGCGCCATTCGATAAGGGGCAATAGATACCGGAGCTGTACCTGAGAGTAGTTCTATTTCAAACTCCACCTCGCGATCCGGGGGTAATCCTAGCAACTCCTCCGGAAAGACGTCTGTAAAATTCTTGACTGTTTGAACCTCATTGACAGTCACCTCTTTAGCATCCAAAGCACTAATAAAAGCTAAAAAGGCGTTACCTCCCTTCCGAATCATCTTAATAGCTTTCAATGTCGACACTACGTTGGACAAATAGTTCTTTTTTTCTCCTAACACAACCATCTCCCCGCCTTCCGGGGTATTTAACACCATGCGTTTAGTCCCACAATCTAATTTAGCACGATGCTTTGACAACCAATCCATTCCTAGGATAAGATCGAACTCTCCGAATGGCAATTCCATTAAGTCTGCCGGAAACACTACCCCTTGAGTCTCTAAAGGTACATCCCTAAACAGCTTGTTCACTACCCTAGATTGTCCTAAGGGACTAACCACAGTCATCTTCCTAGTAGTTGTTTCAGGATCTATACTTAAGGTCTCAGATATCGAACATGCAATATAGGAGTGGGTTGACCCAATATCAATCAAAGTAAGAAAAAGGGTCATCATTTATAAGAAATGTACGGTTATGACATCCGGTGCGCGCCACCATCCTCCCGTCGATTTAACCGCATAAACTAGACCTTACGCCTAACCTCTACATTTACCGCTCTCGCCAGTACTCCACGACCTCGACCAGCCCTATTTCCCCTCTTCCTGCACCACGACCCCTTAGTCCAGACTGATCACCTCTCCTCACTTGATTAGCATCTCGGCCTGCTGGCTGCCCCCGATCTATCTGGGGACAGTCCTTAATCAGATGTTCTGTGGATCCACACTTAAAACATCCACCTGTCTTCACTCTGTATTCCCCATGATGCGTCTTGCCACATGTAGAACATGCCTGTTTTTGACTCGTCGGAGCACGAACTGGCCCATCAGTCCTAGGCCTCTTCTGAAAATTTTCGGATGCTCTTGATGGGCCAAAATTCCTCTTACTCTTACCCCGATCCTTTTCCCTTTCTTGTTTCTCCACCCGTTTCACTTCCTCAGCTATTTTAACCTTATCTACCAAAACAGTAAAGATTCTCTCTTGCTGCGACGCTATCAGAACCCTTAACTCACTCCGTAGCCCATCCTCAAACCGAACACAACGTTCATACTCCGTCGCTACCATTCCTCGAGCATAACGGCTCAAGCGCAGAAACTCCACCTCATATTCAGCCACAGACTTACTTCCTTGTACCAAGTTCAAGAATGCCTTCCTTTGGGCATCTATATAGCTGGCCCCGACATACTTCCCCTGAAATGACTCCTTAAAGAAGTTCCAGTCAATCCGGTCTGCGGCAGCACCTCCTTTTACCGTGAGCCACCACTGGTAGGCCTCATCTCGGAGGAAAGACACGACCCCTTTCAACGTTTCCTCTACCGTGAAGTCTAAGTCATCCATTATGCGCTCAGTCGCTTCCATCCAGTACTCCGCTGTGTTAGGAGCTACCCTAGAAACTCCCCTAAACACTTCTGCTCCATTGCCCCTAAGCCGTTCTAGCACAGATTTTCGGGCTCCTGTGTCCATGCCTACTCCAGCAACCCTCTCTAAAACCCTCAACATCGCCTGAGATACAGCATCATCTCCGGGCGCCTCATCTCGAAATTCTCCTTCTACATTGTAGATTCAGGCATCTCGTTTCTCGACCGTGGTGGCGGACCTACTGGATCTGATGTAGTCATTCTACCCCTACCGCGTCCACATGGCGGGCGTCCTCGACCCCTTGAACTCATTCCTCCGATTGGCGTTTATCTGATTAAGAGTTTTATGGATTATTAGTTCTTTCCACTGATTTATCGCAAACAGTCTTATGAGTAGTAGTTTTTAAGAAGTAGTTCTTTCGAATTCATACACACCATACAGTTTCAAGTTCATACATTCAATCATCAACATTCATGAACTCACGTTCATTATAGAAAAGTGTTGTTGTTGTCATTGTTGTTGTTTTCCACTACCCAGGGGTATTTTCATAATTTTTCAAAATAGGGTCCTTGGTGATTTTGTGAAGTAAGGGTATTTTGATAATTTTGCAGTCCCAGGGGTATTTCAGAAATTTTGAAAATTCAGGGGTATTTCAGTAATTTTAGAAATTCGAGGGTATTTTGGTAATTTTGGAAATTCGGGTGTATTTCGATAATTTTACAAATCTGGGTCATTTTGGTCATTTCGCAAAACAAGGGTAATTTGGTAATTTTACAAATCAGGGTCATTTTGGTCATTTCATAAAACAAGGGTAATTTGGTAATTTTTCAAACTTTGATGGGGTTTGTTGTTATTTTTTTTTTCAAACGAGGGTTCTTTTATTAAAATCTAGTTTTATGGTCCGGGTTATTCTTGTAAACGTGAGATTTTCAAGTAAATTTTCGAAACATGGTTGATTGGAAATTTTTCATAAATCAAAGGTATTTTGAAAATTTTACAAAACTTGGGAAATTTTTTTTTAAAATGGCTGGCCCCTTTCGGGTTTTACTTATGAGGTTTAGCCCATCAACAAATCCTCGTAACTAGAGTGAATAGTCACTACGCACCAGGTAGGATTCTAGTGAAGAGGAGGTGAGTCGCTAGGACTGCTTAAATACCAAGCTCTCCCTGAATCCAATCCTAGACATGCGTCTGCCTATTGCCACACCCTAACTCGACTAAGGTGAACAGTTACTACGCACCAGGTAGGATTCCAGCGAAGAGGAGGTGAGTCACTAGGATTGCTTAAATACCAGGCTCTTCCGGATCCTTCCTAGACATGCGTATGACGGTTACCACACCTTAGTCTTGCGACTCGTTAACGGGTTTGTTCAGTGAAATTAAGTTTTATGTATTTTTAAGTAGTTTGTACTAAACTTAGAGTCCATCAAGTTCTAATTCTAACTTAATCTACGTCCCACTAGGCCCATTAAGCCCACATATATAAAGATCACATAATGGTTCAGAGTACTTACATGGCAGACTTGGGCCGGAGATGCAGGTGCCATGCTGAGCTAACAAACCTGTAATCCTTTAAAAACATATATGTTTCGAAAGCCCATTTTCAGAAAACGTTTTGAGCCCAAAAACCCCAGAGCCGAGTTTTGAACCGGGCTCTGATACCAATTTGTAACACCCCAAACCCGGCCCAAACACTACAATCGGATCTGGTATGTCACTAAGAAATTTTTTGTCAAAACATGTCGTATTTTCAGAAAAGCCCAAATATGTTTTAAATAGAAGATGCTTTAGTAAAGTAAAATCCAAACTTAAATACATGCCTTAGTTTAATTAAAATAAAAACTTAAATGACTTAAAGTAATAGAAGCCCATAATAAAACATAATAGCCCATGGCCTTATTACAACGAGATTGGAAGTCCATTAATTAAAAATATAAAATAAAACTTGAGTCTCTTTTTACCAAATCTACATATTCTTCTGCATGGCCACCTTGCGTTTCTCTCCAACCCAGTCCGAATCACTAGGTATCACCTGAAATGTTAATTAAAAAGGTGAGTCGCGAGACTCAGTGTGCAACCCTCATGCACCACTAGAGTTTGGGCCTTAAGCCCATTAAACAAAATAAACAGTGTAATAATCATAACAAAAATTAATACAAATAATATGCAAGGCCCAACCCGTTTGCCTAGGTTTCCATCCGCTACACACCCCCGTACCAACCGTACACACTATTGGGGATTTCTACAATCGACCCACACCGCTACACACCATGATGGCAGTCATGCTGCTCATCCACATATGATAGCCGAAGCCCTTATAACATATAATGGCCGAAGCCCGTATAACATTTAATGGCCGAAGCCCTTATAACAGTTCACGGCATTAGCCGCTACACATATAACGTATAACTTCCTTCTTTCATCAACCCAACCCATGCAATCACATACAAGCATTTTACTTATAACATTTAAACAGATTATTTACTAACCTGGGGATCCGCTTTTACCCTCCTTGGGCTTTCATCAATAAATCGAGATTTCGGCATTTATCAATACATATAAAACATATGAACATACAATAATAGGCAGATCTAGATGGTGGGGAGGTATTACACACCTGGTTACCGCGAAAATCTACTATCCTTAGCGTAGAGCCTTATTTATCGAATCCCGAAAATCCCTAGGAAACGTCACCTTCCTACCTTTGGCTTTTCCACCAAATCGGCACAAAAGACTTTTAATGAGATAGATTCGGCTACTAAAAGCATAGAGGGAAAATCGACAGGCCTTAAATAAGTGTTTCGGGTTAGATCTGAATGAAAAGAAAGAGTGAAATCGCATAGAATAAAATCCCGAAACTCACCAGATTACTAAGGAGTATGTGGCTTATGGTGCACCTTCGGGAAACAGAAACCTCCCTTGTAGATTCGGCTATGGAGAAGAGAATATGAACAAAAGGAATTCGGCTTTTAGAAAAAGAAAAAGAGAAACTGTAGGGAAGGCTTGGAAATTTTGGCAGAGAATGAGAGAAGAATAGAGTTTCAAAATACCAAAATTGAAGAATACTACTCCCTATTTATAGAGAAATTTCGGCATATCATCCACACACAGAGTTGGAATTTCGGCCAACTCTTCCCTTCTTCTGATAGCCTTTATCTTACCTGATAACCCAATCCTTATCTCCTCAAAAAAAATAGCCCTCATTTTTCTCTTCATTATCTTCCTATTTATCAAGAAAATAAAAGAATTTTAATCCCTATTTTGTAGCTAGTGTGCCATCTACTCCTAGGGCTTGTAAGTACCGAATTTTTGTCTTAAAATTTTGGGCTCTAAGTGGCCATACTAGGCCCAAACTCCTTCTCCCTTATGACGTCACCTTATGCCCACTTAAAGCTCCTCAATTCTTTAGGCCACAAGCCCAGCTTGTCACTTAATTAACTATCTATAAGCTAACACCATGTATTAGCCACCTAACCCAAATTTTTAAAGCCCAATATATCACTTTAAAATACCCAAAGCACTAATTTAAACCCTAATCCATATATTTAATTAAAAAGTCAGCCCGATCCTTAAAATCTCAATTTAACATATTAAACTATCACATTAATGCGCAGGCCCACGTTTAGGATGTTACATACTGTGAATTCCATGCTAAAGAGAGTCATAAGATCCAGGAGTGTGTTGAATTTAGAGCCTTAGTGCACAAGTTGGTGGACAATAAGAAGCTAGAATTCTTTGAATATGCTACAAGCTCCGAAGGAGAATATGTGTGCACCGCAGAAGAGGGGTCAATAGAGAAAGTCTATAAAGTCAGCCACCTTGTGGTTATTATTTCACGACTTAGAAGTAATGAAGCCGGAGTACAAATTGCACCAAGAGTCATAATCCAGAAACTTGTAGCTTTTCCCTACAAGGATAGCAAGAAGGTTCCCTAAAATTATGACTACAACGTGACAATCCCGGGAGAAGAGAACCCAATTAGTGCTTCAGAAGAAGGCCAAGATATGGGTTTCTACACACGCAGTGGGAGGCACTATGATCTATCAAATGCAGGAGCTGAGCCAGTTAAAGGAAAGACCCCAATAGTTGAACAAAAGAAGCAAAAGATGGTCAGGCTCAAATCGCCAGTTAACGAGCCAGTAACTGAGAGCGAGGCTAGGGAATTCTTGAAATTCTTAAAGCATAGCGAGTACAACGTTGTAGAATAGCTACACAAGCATCCGGCTCGAATCTCAGTGTTAATTTTACTCTTAAGTTCAGAGACACATCGTGGCGCATTAATGAAAGTGCTAAACGAAACTTATGTCACAAACGATATCTCTGTAAACAATCTGGACCACCTAATTAACAATATAAATGCCGACAACTTCATCTTTTTTAATGATGATGAAATACCGCTAGAGAGCATGGGATCTACAAAGGCTCTGCACTTAACAACCCCTGCAAAGGGTATACATTCCCAGGGGTGTTAATTGATAATGAATTTGCACTAAATGTCGTGCCCCTATCCTCCTTAAATAGGTTACCTATGGATAGCTCTCATATGAAGACCTGCCAAAACATAGTGAAAGCATTCGATGGAACTGAAAGGAAGGTGATGGGAAGGATTGAGATACCCATCTCGATGGGTCCAAACACGTATGAAGTAGATTTCTTGGTGATGGACATTAAGCCTTCATATAATTGTTTGTTGGGGAGGCCTTGGATTCACACGGCTGGGGCAGTGCCGTCACACTGCATCAGAAGCTAAAGTTGGTAACTGAGGGTCGACTGGCAAACGATAAGCCCAGAAGAAGACATTATTGCATCTGTAACCAATAACACGCCATACGTAGGGATAGACGATGAAGCGATAGAATGTTTCTTTCGATCATTGGAATTTTTGAATGCAACCTTCATTGTCGAAGGGAACAAGATCCCGATGCCCAAAATCTCTGAAACTACAAGGATGGGCTTGCGACTGACGGTCGGGAAAGGAGCCTTGCTTGGGAGTGGACTTGGAAAATGCCTACAAGGAAGGGTCGAGACACCCATGCTCATGGACAAACGAGACTGCTTTGGCTTAGGATACAAGCCAGATGCGAGGCAAAAGAAGAGAGAGCGGGAGAAAAGGCAAGAAAGGAGAAGAGCACGACTGAGTGGAAAAGAGGTCAAGTGGGAACTGATGACCTTTCCCCATATATCCAAGACTTTCGAGTCAGGAGGAACTATTCACCCTGAATGAAAGATGTCAAGAAAAAAGACTGATGAAGAAATATTGGGAAATCTGAACATCAACGCCATATCTAAAGAAGGAATCTGGGGAGAAAATTTATTAGACATCTGCCTCTATGTACTTGGAAGTGTTCTGAACAACTAGACTGCGGAAGATATTCTTGTATTTTTTAGAGCTAATTCAGAGTAATGTTCAAAACACGCTTATTGCTCTAAGCCTAGGAGAAATAAGAATCCTTTTGTGAAATAGGCTTATGTCCAACATCTTTATTTCAATAAAATGCATCTTTGCGTATCATCTTGAGCAAATATTCTTTTCATTTCATTCATAATCATACCATACAGTTAATTATTTTTAGATTCTTTTGTTCTTTGGATTTTTCTTCATCCCTATATTAGATCTCCAGATATCAATGATATGAGCGACGCTGCTACTGACTCAGAATCTCCTTTTGAGCAAGATATGTGTATATAGGATTCTGAGGATTTTGAAGATGATCGAGACTGTAACCTATCTCCTGATTTGTTGAAGATAATAAAACAAGATGAGAAACAAATCTTGCCTTATAAAGAGTCAGTGAAAATTGTGAGCTTAGGAGAGGAAAAAGAGGTGAAGATTGGAGCTTGCAGTACCGCAGAGATGAAACAAGACCTCATTGAAATACTCCAAGAATTTAAGGATGTCTTTGCATGGTCATATCAAGACATGCTCGGGTTAAGTACTGATATCGTTGTACACTGGCTCCCCATGAAAGAATGGTGCAAGCCAGTTTAGCAAAAGCTCTGAAAGATGAGGCCCGATATGTTACTGAAAATAAAAGAGGAAGTCAATAAACAATTCGATGCTGGTTTCTTACGAGTGGTTAAATACTCAGAATGGGTAGCCAATATCGTCTCCATCCCTAAAAAAGATGGGAAAGTACAAATGTGCATAGACTATAGGGACTTGAAAAAAGCCAGCCCGAAAGACAATTTCCCATTGCCACATATCGACACTTTAGTGGACAACACGGCAGGTTACTCACTGTTCTCCTTCATGGATTGTTCCTCGGGATACAACCAAATAAAGATACATCCTGAAGACATAGAGAAGACCACATTCGTGACCATGTGGGGAATATTCTGTTATAAGGTGATGTCATTTGGACTGAAAAATGTGGAAGCAACGTATCAAAGCGCCATGGTAACTTTGTTTCATGATATGATGCACAAAGAAATCGAGGTTTATGTAGACGACATGATCAAAAAGTCCCAAACAGAGAAGGAGCATGTACAAGTCTTGAGGAAATCATTTTTGAGATTGAGAAAATTCTAACTGAAGCTCAATCCATCAAAATGTACTTTCGAGGCTAGGTCAGGAAAATTGTTAGGATTTATAGTCAGTGAAAAGCGGATCGAGATTGACCTAGATAAAGTTAAGGCTATATAGAAGTTACCTCCGCCACGCACTCAAAAAGAAGTTTAAGGTTTCCTAGGAAGACTAAATTACATCGCCCGGTTCATTTCACAACTGACTGAGAAATGCGAGCCCATTATCCGTCTCCTTAAGAAACACAATCTAGGCATTTGGGATAAGGAGTGTCAGAAAACTTTCGACAAGGTCAAAAATTACATGTCCAATACCCCGGTACTGATGCCTCCCAGCCCAAATAGGCCATTGATACTATACTTGGCAGTATTTGAGAATTCTATGGGATGCGTGCTAGGTCAACATGATGAGTCAGGAAGAAAAGAAAAAGCGATATACTATCTCAGTAATAAATTTACCGAATGTGAGACAAGGTATTCGCCAATCGAGAAGTTATGTTGCGCCTTGATCTGGACAACCCGAAGACTGAGACAGTACATTCTGTACCACACAACTTGGCTCATCTCAAAACTCGATCCTCTAAAGTACATGATGGAGTCGACTGCTTTGAATGGAAGAATGACCCAGTGGCAAATTCTGCTCTCCAAATTTGATATAGTTTATGTGAATCAAAAGGCTATAAAAGGGAGTGCAATAGCATATTTTCTGGCCAGTAGAGCTCTAGAAGATTACGAGCCTTTGAAATTTGATTTCTCAAATGAAGATCTAATGTATGTTGCAACCACTGAAGAAGACTCTCAAGAAGGTCATCCTTGGAAGCTAAACTTTGATGGAGCCTCAAACGTTGTGAGTAAAGGAATTGGGGTAGTCCTGGTATCCCTAAACGGAGATCATTATCCCTTCACTAGTAAATTGGATTTTGATTGCATGAACAATATGGAAGATTACGAAGCATGCATCATGGGTATCTGTGCAGCCATAGGACGTAAAATCAAAGTGCTAGAGGTATATGGGGATTCTGCACTAGTAATTTATCAACTGAAGGGAGAATGGGAGACAAGAGATCCCAAGTTAATCAATTATTGAAGGTTGGTTCTTGAGTTAATTGAGGAGTTTGATGACATCACATTCTATTACCTCCCACGAGACGAAAGTCAGATGGCTAATGCCCTAGCTGCTTTGGCTTCAATGATCAAAGCGAACAAACAAGAGGATATAAAGCCTATCCAAATGAGTATTTATGAGACTCCGGCTCATTGTTACAATATCGAAGAAAAAGAAGAAGAGGACGATCACCTTTGGTACGATGATATACTGCAATATATGAAGAATCATGAATACCCTAATCAAGCAACTGAGAATTATAAAAGTACGGTGAGAAGACTGGCCAATGACTATGTCTTAGATGAGGAGATCCTATAGAAAAGGAAAAAAAATCAGTTGCTGCTAAGATGTGTAGACGCTGTCGAGGCTAAGAAAATCTTGGAAGAAGTCTACGAGGGTGTGTGCGGAACACATGTCAATGGTTTTACAATGTCCAGGCAAATAATGAGATTCGGGTATTATTGGTCCACTATGGAAGGAGATTGCATCAGTTATGCCAAGAAATGCCACAAGGGTCAAATTTATGGAGATAAAATTCATGTATCTCCCTCACCTCTTCATGTTATGACTTCTCTGGCCTTTCTCTATGTGGGGCATGGATGTTATTGGGCCAATTTAACCCAAAGCTTCTAACTGGCATCGATTCATCTTCGTGGTCATCGATTACTTTACAAATTGGGTAGAAGCTGCTTCATATGCCAATGTCACGAAGTCGGCAGTTAGCAAGTTCTTAAAGAAGGAGATCATATGTAGATATAAAATGCCAGAAAGGATCATATCTGACAATGCACTAAATTTAAACAACAGCATGATATCAGAAGTCTGCAGTTAGTTCAAGATCAAACACCACAATTCATAACCATATTACCCAAAAATGAATGGTGCAGTGGAGGCAACCAATAAGAACATTAAGAAAATCTTGGGGAAAATATCTGAGACTTGTAAAGATTGGTATGAGAAGTTACCATTTTCCCTCTATGCCTATCGAACATCTTTCAGGACCTCAACCGGGGCAACGCCTTTCTCTTTGGTTTTTGGAATGGAGGCAGTTTTACCCATTGAAGTCGAGATTCCTTCTCACCAAGTTTTGGAAAAATTGAAGTTGGATGAAGCAGAATGGATCCAATCCCGATATGATCAGCTAAACTTGATTGAAGAGAAAAGGTTGAAAGCCATCCGTCATGGTCAGATGAACCAAAAGCGAATGATGCGAGCTTACAACAAAAAGGTTCGTCCCAGAGAATTCCATGACGGGGACCTAGTATTGAAAAAGATCTTGCCCATACAAAAGGATTTCAAAGGGAAATGGATGCCAAATTGGGAATGACCTTATGTGGTAAAGAATGTCTTTTCTAGAGGAGCGTTGATTTTGACTGAGATGGATGGAAAAAGCTTGCCTAATCCTGTGAATTCAAACTCAGTCAAGAAGTAATTCACCTGGAAAAAAAAAAAGAGAGGCCAAGGAAAAAACCCGCAAAGGGCGCCTTGAGACCAAAGAAGTTTTTTGAGTTGAAAACCCGAAAAAGGGCAATTCAAATTTTGATCAAAGATGGGGCATTTGGTAGTCTTGTTATTCTTGAATTAACGAAGAAGAGGGATGTCACGTCTTAGGGCATCAACAAAGTACTCTGGGTCTCCGAAACATATATCAATTTCAAAGGGTCCTCGAGGAGTTTGTGCGGAGAAGCTCATGTTACGGTATTCGAGGCACCTGTTTTCATCTTATTCATCATGTATTTCAGTAACGTTTGCTATCTTTGAATAATTTATCCATCTCAAGTTTTGCTCTCAATAAAATTCCTTTTGTCCATTGCAATAATATTTTTTTCAAACGTTTTTCATTGAAATAATGATTAATGGACTAATAATATTCAAAGAAAAATGAGTTATGCATATTGCTCTGAAAGGTTTTATAAATAGTACGAGAATCTGAAAATAGAACCACTATTCAGAACTAACCAAACTTAAGGGTTGGAAACTTTTGAGAAAGAATAGTTTAAACTGTGACTATTTCTTCGAGTTTTCTGTTAAAGATACTAGCTGAACAAGAAGACATGGTAACACATCAGTGATAGAACCTTGATAAATAGCGAGTAATGACAACCTAAACATTAAAAAGAGATCATTCTCAAAAAATGACATTCTGCATTCATGCAAATATCATTCATACACAGCTAGTTAGGAGCATTTGATTCATCCTGATCATGACATCCTAATCACTAGGCATAAATAGTCCCATGAAATGGATTCTACAAGTCATGTTCTCCAGAGAACAGTAACAGATCAATGAAACCACAAATCTTATATACCCTAAAGTTACAGTGGGATGGATTGAAGTCATCATGGTGAATCTTATCTCCCTGAAGTTACAGTGGAGCAAATTAAAGCATAAGTCTTATCTCTCTGAAATTGCAGTAGGTCAGATTAAATCTATCATAGCAAATCTTATCTCCTTAAAGTTGCAGTGGAGTAAACTGAAGTCACAAGTCTTATCTCCCTAAAGTTGCAGTGGAGCAGACTGAAGATAGCGAATATTATTTCCCTGAAGTTGCAGTGGAACAGATTAAAGCTACAAATTACAAATCTTATCTCCCTGAAGTTGCAGCGGAGCAGATTGAAGACACTAATCTTATCTCCCTAAAGTTGCAGTGGAATAGATTAAAGCTACAAGTCACAAATCCTATACCTCTAAAGTTACAGTATATCGGATCTAATCTACTATGGCGAATCTTATCTCCCTGAAGTTGCAGCGGAGCAGATTGAAGTCACTAATCTTATCTCCCTGAAGTTGCAATGGAGCAGGTTGAAGATAGCAAATCTTATCTCTCTGAAGTTGCAGTAGAGCAGATTAAAGCTACAAACCTTATTTCCCTGAAGTTGCAATGGAATAGATTGAAGTCACTAATCTTATCTCCTTGAAGTTGCAGTGGAGCAGATTGAAGATAGAAAATCCTATCTCTCTAAAATTGCAGTAGAGTAGATTAAAGCTACAAACCTTATCTTCTTGAAATTGCAGAGGGTCAGAACAAAGCTACTTGAGAAGAGAAACACTAAAAGAAGTTGAGCCTCGGCAAGTCCAGGCAAAATTGGCCATTTTAAAGTCTTTGCTCCATCCTCGTTACACGACAATGAGCAAAGAAGGGCAGCTGTAATAGGCCTATTTTGCCCGGCCCAGGCCCAAATTAGACAAGCAAAAAATAATAATAATAAATTAAACAGTCCATTACAAAACAGGTTACAGGCCCAAATACCCAAATTACAAGCCTAAACTTAAAACCCACTGCCCAATTTTCAAAAACAAACCCAATAGGCCCAATTAAACCTAACAAACCCAATGGTTAAAATAGGGTTTTAAAAAAAGCTGAAACCCTAATTAGCCCCCAACGCCGTCGCTGTCACCTCATCAGCGCGAAAGACGCCCCTTCCCATCGTGTGTACACAGCCCGAACCTACAAACAGAGAGAAAAAAGGACAGAAAAGCAAAAAGATGGCAGTAAGAAACAATAGAAACAGTAGCAAATAGTGAACAATAGATCGGCTATAAAAGCCACGAACACTATCATTGTAATTTTTACAGACATCAGAGTAATAAAAAAAACCTAAAAGGTGATTTGCTCTATATTATTTTGTATCTATCTCTTTTTTAAAGAATAAAAAAAAAAGAATAACAGTATATAAGGGTTAGTTTTTTTTTTACTTTTTCGCTGTACCGCCACCGTGCATGGCTACGCCGACAATGGAGAAGAAACGAAACATTTCTTTATTTCTCTGTCGAGTTTGGCTAGATTTATAGGGTTTTGGTCCCTGATCGGCATTTTACGGAGGATGGGCTTCAAAAAGGGGTTTTGGTGTTTTTTAGCCATCGGGGACGGCAGAGTCCGTCATCGGTGATCGGTGGCCATTGTGGGACTTGTTGAAACCTTAGGCCGGAGAAAGGGGGAAATTTTGAGAGAGAAAAAAAAGAAAGGGTTTCAATTTTTTTTTAAAAAAAAAAACTCAAGTAGAAATGAAAATTTTAAAAAAGATTTGGTTTATATAAGCAAGACTAAACGGCGTCGTTTTGGCCGGTGTTCATAAGTTCCAAAACAGCGTCGTTTTGGCCGGTGTTCATAGGTTCAAAAACGGCGTCATTTTGGCATTAGTCCAGAAATCTGACCCGCCCCTTTTATAGGATCCGCGTGTTTTTAAAAAATGGTTTATTTTCATCTTTAGTCCTTCCGCTTTTGCAACTTATTTTAATCCAGTCCTTTTTCTTTTAATTTATTTTTTTAATTTTTCCACGAAACTTTGGATTTGTTTCATTTTGGTCCTTCATGAAACAATGCGTATAATGGGGTTGGGAATAATTTCCATTCGACCCCTGATTCTTTTCGCGCATTACATTTTACCCCTTTTGTTATTTATTTTATTCAATTTGTTCTTTAAATCTCATTTAAATTACAATTAAGCCTTTATTTATTTTAATTCTTTTATTTATTTATTTATTTACTCATTTATTATTACCTTCATTTTTAGATATTTAATTTTTTATTTTTTCAAGTATTTATTTTCCCTTTTTTGTGCTTTCATTATTAGCATTATTATTTTATTACTATCTATTTATTTATTAGGCTATTACTTCCTTTTCATGTACTTAAAAAATAGGTTATTTATACTCTTTTTATTTGTGCATTTTATTATTGTCGTTATTATATTATTTTTGATATTTTCCAGTCATGTTTATTATCCTTTTAATTATGCTTTTTTTTTTCATTTTTATTTTAAGTTACCTTATTTGTTTTATTATTATTATGATCATTTGATCATTGATATTATTATTACAATTACTTTAGCATTATTGTTATACCCCTTTATTTATTTATTCTAACATTCTACCCATATAGTTATTATATATTAGTCCATTATCACTATATTATATACCATGTTAGATATACTTATCCATTGATGTATTGTATCCAAACAAGATAAAATCACATCATTTTAAAAATCATAATTTTTTTTAAGAAAAAATAGGTAATGTTTCGTATTTGGAAGATGCGATAAAACTGTGCCCTAATTTACGAGGTTTCGATTTTTCTTGTTGAACTCGAATAACCGAATATCCTTTCAAAAATTAAAATACATAAGATTTCAAATAAAAAAGAAAATGCAAGCTTATTCTCAAGGATTTGAAGTGTCGTGTCATAACTTACGGGACGTGACATTTTGTTGCCACGAGATGAGAAGGTCTTTAGCATACTTTCCGTTTATTTCAAGCAATTTGTAAGCAAGATTAACATCAATGCAAAGATGGATCGTATTTCTAAATTATTTTCAAGTTTTCAACTTTCGACATTAAGACACGAATTAACCAATTAGGTACCAATTTTGGGCGTCACGAGGGTGCTAATCCTTCCTCGTGCGTAACTGACTCCCGAACCCGTTTTTTGAATTTTTGTAGACCAAAAAACATTGCTTTGATAAATCAAACATTTTGTTAAATCAATCAAACTACGAGGTGATCCGATCACACCTAATAAAAAAGATTGGTGGCGACTCCCATTTTCGTTTTCTAAATAAAAGTTGCTTTCAAAAATGGTTTCGACAAAACTGATAGCAATTTAGGTCTCATTATTGGTTTTTGCTTGGAACCAAATTGGTTGAAGTGAATCAACGAGAAAAGGGAAAATTTTAGGCGTTTACCCTGCTTTATTGTTCAAAAGTTACAATTTTGTAAGATATTTTAAGATAATATGAGATTTGAGGCTATTTTATTAAATTGACCCAAAAATTTTGATATTTACAAAAATGATCCAGGTTAAAAAAATCACCAAAATGACCTGAAATGAACAGTTAAAAGAGGTTTTGGCCTGTTAATGGCCGGCACCACCTGGTATTTTGAACCATGATTGCCTGATTATTGTGTCAGACTTTAAAACATTGAATTTTTTGGTTCTGGCTTGTCAATGGCCGGCACCAGGATATTTTTTTTTAAATCGTATCATACTAGTATACAAAAATTTAAAAAAAAAAAAGTAAAAAAAATTTTTAGGGTGGCTGTGTCAATGGCGGCACCACCAAGATCTAAATTTTTTTTTGTCTTTGGCCTATCAACAGCCGACACCACTAATACAAAAAAAAATTTTTTTTGGATAAGTCAATGGCCGACACCACTAATACAAAACAAAAAAATTGGTGCTAGCCTGTCAATGGCCGACACCTAAATTTTTTTTTTCGTATTAGTGGTGCCGGCCATTGATAGGCCAGCACCCAAATTTTTTTTTTTTTTGTACTGGTGGTGTCGGCCATTAACAGGGTAGCACCCAAAAAAAAAATTTTCGTACTGGTGGTACCGGCCATTGATAGGCCAGCACCCAAAAAAAAATTTTTTTTTTGTATTAGTGGTGCCGGTCATTGATAGGCTAGCACTTAAAATTTTTTTTTTTTGTATTAGTGGTGCCGCCCATTGACAGGCTAGCACTTAAAAAAAATTTTTTTTTGTATTAGTGGTGCCGCCCATTGACAGGCCAACACCTAAAAAATTTTTTTCAGATATCGATGCGGCCATTGTGAGCCAACACCTAAAAAAATTTTTCAGATTGGTGGTGCAGCCATTGATTGTGCCAAAGACCTAAAAATTGTTTTTTTTGCTTTTTGTTTTTAAAAAAATTTTGTATATCAGTATAATGCGATTTAAAAAAAATACCATGGTGCCGGCCATTGATAGGCCAGAACCAAAAAATTTAATTTTTTAAAATCTGACACAATAATCAGACAATCATAGGTCCAAAATATCAGGTGGTGCCAGCCATTGACAATCCAAAACCTCTTTTTACTGTTCATTTCAGGTCATTTTGGTGATTGTTTTTAAACTTGAGTCATTTTTGTAAATATCAAATTTTATTTGAATCAGTTTGGTAAAATAGCCGAGATTTGATCAAATTGAAAAAGTTAATAATCTGAATTCGTAAAATTTTAATTTTAATTGACTTGAACTCAAATTGATTTAAACTCAAAATAATTGATACTTTAAAATAATCCAAACAAATAATTAAAATAACTCAAACTCGAAATCATCTAGACCCATAATAATCCACCCTCAAAAAATTTAAACCTAAAACAAAATAAATGTAAACAGATTCAAACCAAAATTTACTAGAAACTAAAACTAATATCACACTCAAAATAATCCGAAAAGTTTAAAACACAAATTAACTCGATTCTATTGATTCAATTCAAAATCAACTTTGAGATACCTAACGTTTAGATTCAATTAGTATTAAATGAGTGAAGGTAGACTCTATTTTTTTTTTTTATGTAATTATCTTTATAAAAAGCAAAATTATAAACTCAAATTTTATTCAATGGTAAATTTACATTATGGAGCTTTGGAGGCCAACCACTGGTTCGGCCGATCATTAACAGACTGGGCTATCTGTTTTATAAAGGGTTGTTGAAACAGAGGGCCCATGCCCGATTGATAAAAGAGGTATTTATTTGTTATTTAAGTTTCTTTTTTCTATATTCAAATACAAATGATTTACGAAGGGTTCATTTTTTACCTAATGTAGATACTATTTATATTTAGATATTATAAGTGTTAAACTTTATTTTTACCAAATTAATATTTGGATACTACTTTATCTTAGTTTGTCAAATTAAACTAAAAACATTATTAAATTTATCATTAATAATTATAAATCTTATAAAAGAAATCCAATTAAAAACACTTTGAAAAACTTTAGGGGGCTAAACACAAATTATCTTTTTTAAACACTAATTATAATTTTAAAATAAAAAAAAATTCAAAACTCAAAGGAACCTAAAAACAATTTTACAAAATTTTGAAATCCAGTCTAACTTGATTTTTCATTTTAATACTTTCATATATCGTCAATTATTCAAAAATAAACTTAATCAAAGTACCCCAAGAAATGTAAAGCTTCCCAAATAAAGGTTATGTAGAATTTGGTCATTAATATGGTGTTTTCTCTGTCTTCATTGCCTACATTGGAACGACTTAGGTCGTCAGTTCCGTCTGAATTAGAAAGAGTTACTAAAGGAGTGAAGGATAAAAAGAATAATGAGATTGATCTTGGAGACTAAGTTATGGAGGAGACGTAAGCCTGGAAACAGTCATTCAAGGAAAAGTTAATGGTTAATTTTGATTAGAAATTTGGGAGAGACACTATGTTGTTGGATGATGATGAGCTCGAATTATTTGAAGATGATGTTACAGTTATGGATTTCAGGAAATATCCAAAGATAAGTTTTTCAAACAGGGTCCTTGAAATAATTGATAAGAGTATGGAGCAGTGTGTATTGGTTCGGCTTCTTGGAAGATCAATTGGGTACAGGGAGTTTGTTAACAAAATTCAACTTTTATGAAAGTCAGCTGGGGATTTTCAGGTCGTTGATCTTGATAATGAGTTTTTTCTGGTGAAATTTTCAATGGACAAAGATTACAATAGGGCAGTCAACCTTGGGTAATTTTTGTCATCATCTTATGGTGAATCCATGGAGTAAAGATTTTCTACAAAACAACATATTTCTAGGTATTGGAAAAATCCAGTTTAATAAATGGTTTTGTCACAACGAAAAATTAAAAAAATTTAAAACCGAATTTGTTTGTGATACTTATAGCAACAAACTTTTCTCGAAAAGTACCCATAAAATATTTTATGTGAGACAAATTCTTAACATTTTCGACTTTCAACTAAATGACATATACCTTCATATATTTAGTCAATTATTCAAAAACAAACTTAAAATTGTTGAACATTAGCCAAGGTACCCCAAGAACTGTATAGCTTCCCAAATAAATGTTATGTAGAATTTAGTCATTAATATATATGGTAAACTTGCATATTTACTCTGGTGATTCTTAAGGTAATGTGTAGGCAAAGAATAGCTTTTAAAATATATCAATATTATTCTTGGGTTATGGTATTAGATTCTAGGCTAAATTATTCAACTCAATTGGTAAGTTATTCTTGCTCTTATACGTTGTTTATGTTATCTCTTATAAAAAAGAATAAAGTATCACTAAGGTTTTTTTAGTTACAATAATTTCAATATAATTGATCATTATAAGTTATATTAACTAATCAATCAGATTGTAGTTAAATGACTAATCAGAATAAATCTGAAAAGACTCATACATTGACATTAAGTGGGACTTGAACCTAAGACCTCATTATTTCTAAGATTTTAATTTTATTATTGAACCAACACCTAATCAGCAATAGGAAAAAACTTTTATGTAAAACGAGAAATTGAAATTTGAAATAAATCGATGATATTTGGATAGATTTAGTTAATAAGTTAAAAGATTGTGGTTACTCGAATTAAACCAAATTTTTATTTAATTTATAAATAATTTTAATTTTTATAATATTAAAATAAATATTTTATATTTAAAAGAGTAAAATAACTTAAAATAACTAAGCAAAATTATTTTTCAAAAAAAAATATATAAATATTATTTTTTATTTACTTGAAAAATTAATTTTTTTAAATATATTTATTAAAAATTTATCAAATAATGTTAAAAATCATAAATAAAATTTATTTAAACCAAAATTAAATTAATATAAAAAATTAAAATTTTCAAAAAATGCAAGTGAACCAAATCCAACTCAATAATAGAGTATGATCATAATCTCCATGGTGCCATCATCCATTGCATAAGCAACATCATTAATTAGAAAGATGTTGCCTTATTATCATACTAAATTAATTAAAAGTGCAACATATTTTATTTATATTCCTAATTTTTGTTTAACAGTAAATTCTTTATCAGTTGCTTGCATCACGGAAACAGAAAACCCCTCAATTATTATGATTTAAATAATCCAGTACATACTGTCATCAACAACAATATGTGAAACTAATTTATTTTGGTATAATATTTGTGAAAGTATAAGAGAATGACATTACATGAAAATTCCACCAAATAATGCAACAAAATAAAGAACATATAGTGATGAGTGATGGCATCAATTTCTCATATATAACACCAATTAAGATATTATATCGGCATACCAAAAAAATATATAATAATATTGTATATGATTAATATAATATTTGGTACATGAATTTGACTTTAATGTTCAACTTGGTACTTGAGTTTAGTTTCAATATGCACTTTGGTAAATTTTTTCCCCTTGATACTTGAGTTTTTTTGTCCCAATTAAGTATCTGAGTTTGGCTTCAATATTTAATTCAGTTTTTTCTTTTGTCTTAACTAAGTACCTATGTTATTTTTACTAGAGAACACATGTCAAACATTCTTGGGACCACATGACGTTGTTCGATCTGGATACCAAAATAAACATTGAAACCAAACTCAAGTACTAAATTGAACATTAAAATCAAATCCAAGTACAAAATGGTATATTAACCCTCTTGTATATAATTGTTCTTTGCTCATGTTTTTAAGTTTTATCTAAGTATCTTATTTAGCCAAGGTAGAGAGCATTAGTAAGGATCACATTTAGGATATCTTAATATCAAAGTAGTTAAAGTTTTCACCATTTTTAATGATTAATGCATTTGTGAGAAAAAGTGGAACACTTTAGAGAATTGTTTATAAATCATTGGTTTCTAGCTAATATTCCACCACAAAGTGATCCTTTTGTTTTCAAGTCTCTAAATTCAAATGAAATGGATGGTACTAAAATTTTCAGGCCAAGGAGTTGCACCAACTGGTGTTATTGCAAAGGGGATAATTCGGCAATCAAGCCCGGGCCAGTTCGTATCGCCACGAGCCAAGGCTCGTGTGTGTTGGTGCCTACAAGCTGCAGAAAAGTGGACGGAGTGGTTGCATGGCTCATGAATGGGGTTGCTGCTGCTTTCTTCATGTCTCTTGAACGATGCTCTTGCATTCATATTGACACCAAAGATGATGATGATGATGGTGATGATATTGAAATTGAATTGCTTGGCCCTGATTTTACAAAAGATGAGCAGCTATACAATTCTTCAAGGCAAGAAGATGAGCAAGAATTTGAGGAAAGATTACTAGGTTAGAAAAGCCTTATGATTGGCTTAATTTTATTCTTTGTAAAGATTTAATTTAATTGATTGTCATAATTGATTATGATTAATTTATGTGAGACACAAATTGAAATTGTTCTCTTAGATTATTTACAAATCTTTTAAAGTTTTGTCATCTCGTCTCTATATTTTTGAACTTGAAACTTTAAACATTAAAGAAGTACAATACGTAAAATAGATATCAATTGATTTAGCTATCATTTGCATGAACCAATCCTTTGTATGTAAAATTATGGATCCGAATCTATGAAGATATAAAATTTTGAGAGATATGTGAGTATTTAGAGAAGACTATTCTGAATTATGTATCAGAGCATGAGATTAAAAATCGAATTGTGAAATTGATGATATCAACATAATTGTTAGACTTTAGTTTTATTTTAAAAAATCAATATTTATAATTAATTTTGATTATCAAAATTGTGCAGAAATTCGTGAACCATTTGAATATATGTGATAGAATATTGGAAATTCTAAATCCATGACCATTATATTTCTTGCTTGAGTATTTCTTAAATTTAACAATTAGAATTTATATTAGGCTTAAATATTAAAAAATTTCTATAAATTAATTAAAAATTAATTAATTCTTAACTTGAAAACTACAATTAATTGAATTCTTATTCGAAAGTTAACGATGAATTGAACCTTTGAAATATAATTTTTCGTCAAACCTCCCAATGAGCTATTAAATAATAATGTATCGATTAACATGGTAATTAACATGACAACGTAGAAAAATTATGGCATGATGTATGACACAAAGGGCTTAATTTATTTTTAAAAGTTACAAAAAAAAGTACTAGAAAATTATTTTAAAAACTATAAAAAGTTATATAAAAATTATCAAAATGATAAAAATAATTATTAAATTATTTAAAAATTTATAAAAATTATAAAAAAAGTTGTACTTTTAATTTTTATATAATATTTAATCATTTATATAATTTTATTTTTCTAATTTTTTGTAATATTTTAATGATTTTAAAAAATTAATAAAAAAATATTACTCATTTTTGTTCTCTACAAACAGCGTACATACATCATATCTTAACCCGTCATTATTAACTTCACTTACTCAACTAAAATCATTACTCATCACTTAACTTAAGCCACCAAACATTAAACTCATTTTCACTCAAACCCCTCACTCCACACCCCATACAAGTCTAATCACTATTACATTTTAAATTCCCCTGTTTCCTTATTATCGAACCAATAAACTCCAAAATTGAAAATAATATATATTTTTAATTATGCAATGTTTTTATAACTTTTTTTTACTATAAATATGATAATATATTCTTTTTATAATTCTTGTTTCTCATAGTATTTAATAGTATTTATAGTTTTCTATAATTTATATAATTTTTTAAACAAAATTATAATAATTTAATTATTTTTAAACTTAAATAATTAAAAATAAATTAAGTACACCACATAAATATTTTTCCATATCAATGGCCACATCAATTGTCACAGCATCACTTAACAATCTGACATGACCTTCGATAAAAATATATATTTTAGCTACTTAATTGATTGGCAACTTTGGATTAAGGGTAAAATTGATTGCAATTTTCAATTAAGAACTTAATTGATTTATTAAATTTTTTACAGGGATTTTTTTTAACCTTTAAACGTTTATATTAAACTTTTTTTTATTACAGATATCCATATTTGATCTTTATATCCAACAATATACATGGTGGTAATTATAGTGAGAACTCTTAAAATGAGAACCAATTTGTAACGCCTCAACTTTTTATTCCTGCTTTTGTAAAAATTTGACATAAATGTGTATCTGCTTCAGTGGTTAAGTGTTCTGGGTTTATGTGAGAGGTTTTAAGTTTAGCTTTACCTTGAGCAAAATTTGTTATTTTTGGATTCAAGCCTTATCCTTGATTGGTAGGCTTATATTAAATTGCTTGTAACTTTATATCAAAATAAGTTTGTTGGTTCGAGTGGTAAGGGTATTGGTGTGTTGGAGGATTTGTGTTTGAGTTCCTACATTAGTGTGAATGTTAATAATTTTTGTCTCTATAGACCGCAAGAGTTCTAGTTGTACTGAAAGTTTGAGGAGGTTGAGTTAGTGGGAGTAAATCAGGGGATTAGTGTCATATTCTAAGTTAAATTTTTTAAATTTCTTCTGTTTTTTTACGTTAGTTCCTGTTTCCCTACCGTCTTCCTTTCTTTTTCTTCTCTTCAGTGTTGCCTCCTTTTGATTATTGTCGTACTTTAGATCCTCTTCATCTCGGTATTCGTTGCGCGACCTTGGTAAGTGAATCTATGGCACGTTGTTGCTGGCATATTTCAATCACGGAATGGGATTTGATTTTCTTGATTGTGGCGGAGGGGTAAATAATTAAGGGGCTGATTTTCTGTATTCTTGTGGATTAGGAGAACGGGGTGAGCAGTAAAGTTACTTTCAGATAGCCTAAATCGCACTATAGACTGTTCGTTTCATCGGTAAGTCATTTGTGTGATTTTGGGTTTTTGTGTTGTCTCGTAAATCGTTTGTTAAAGTGGCCATGGGATTGGTGTTCTTAGGTTTTGGAGGGCTTGGGGTCACTATTGCATCTTTTTCGAACTAGGTGTGTACCTGAAACGCAGAAAAACGAGATTCGGCGAAAGCTAAAAAAACCTCATTGTCGATGCGACAACGCCGTGTGGTAGGCCGTGTGCGACGACACGGCTGTACGATCAGCTGTGTGATCGATGAAGGCCAGGCCGTGCATAAGACACAACCGTGTGATGGCCGGAGTGTGGTCATGTGAGCCACATGGGCTAGGCCAAATTGGGCATGTGGGCTACATGGGCGTGTGGTAACTGGGCCAGGCCGTGTGATCCATATGGGCAAGGCCAATCTGGGCGTGTGGGCCCATTTATCTGAATTTTTCCCTAGGGTTGCATGGGTCGTCCCAAATGACTGTGGGCCTACTGTAGGATCAGTAAGGGCTAATTAAACCCTAAATTGTATGAACTGCCTGTTTGATATTCTAATCTGATTAGAATTCTGATGGATGTCTACTTGCACTATTATCTGCTATCTGTAAACGATCATAAGCATGTGAGCATGTTAGATTATTTTTCTATATTTGTATATTTTTGTATTTGATGTTGGGGTTGGGATGATATATTCTGGAGGAAGTGTTCTAAAAGGCAATTTACGCCTATTATCTGGCAGCATGGCTGCATTATATCTGTTGTGTGCCACATCAGTACTATATGGTGTGTAGGGATGGGTGGACGTTTTAAACCCCACATTGTGTGTAGGGATGGTTGGAGATGGTATGTAGAGGATGGGGGTAGGATTCTAATTCTGATTTGTGTATCTGTATCTGTAATGGGCTCAGGCCCCAATTTATATCTGACTGATTCTGATTTTCTGATTGTGTGCATGCTTAATTCTGTGGGGTTACAGATTGAGTTTACGAAAGCTCAACCTTCTCTGTTTATTTTGTACAGGTAATCTGTAACACCCCAAACCCAGCCTAGAAGTTAGGCCCGAATCCGGCGTGTTACATTGAAGTGTTTTAGCAAAAACCTTGTTTTCATTGAAAATCCTTCTAGAGAAAAGTTAAGTAAAATCCATTTTGCTTTTAAAACGAGGTGTAGCCAAGAACCATTTCTTTGTTACTATGTAAAAACAAATTTCCTTTGACAGCGGAAGCTCGTTCTTAAAACACAATTATTTTCAAAAACTTGAAATTCGGTTAAAAGAATAAATCCAGGTTCCGTTTCAAAATTACAATGCATAGTGGAAGTAATGGACTAATTACAATCCAAAATAAAATAACTTAAAATCTAGAATTTAGATATTAAGAAAAGCAAGTCTAATCGTCTTGCTAGTTGGTCACCTCTAAGTCCCTCCATCCGTCGAACCACCTACTGAGGATCACCTGAGAAAAATAAAAAAGGGAGTGAGTTTTCGAAAACTCAGTGTGTACGACCCTGGTCAAACAAATAGCATACATATCATATTATTAACATAACAATATCATACATGCAATGCTGTGCAAACCCTCCCCAAATAATCTATCCGATACACATCATCTCCGTCCCACCGAAACACATCTGTGGGGATTCCTAAATCGACCCACTCATCTGATACACATCAAGGGTAGCCTGGTTGTGGTACTACCAAACATTGCAGTAAAGCTGCTAATCATATAATGGGCTAGATCTACAGTTGTCAAGAAACCATGCGATCCTCATATACTTCCTCCGTTCCATAATTCCCACCCATATGCAACCTAAACAGAATATCACATGAATGCAGCAAATGTACATGTAACATCCATAAATCTTACCTTCAAAACATAGGGGTGTTTTAGTCATTTCACACATCAAGTGTATTTCAGTAATTCTACCCTACAGGTGTATTTTAGTAATTCTTAACAGTATGGGTCTTAATTACGAACCTTGGCCCATCAACAAGTCCTCACGGCTAAAGTGAAGAGACACTACGCACCAGGTAGGATTCCAGAGAAGAGGAGGTGGGTCATTAAGACCGCTTAAATACCAAGCTCTCCCTAGATCGAATCCTAGACATGCATATTCCCGTTGCCACACATAAACCTTATAACTTGTTCACAGTCGCACTTAATAAATTATTAAAGTTTTATGTAAGGTTAAGCAATTTACCAAATACTAAGCCCAAAACCCCTTACAAAACCCAAACAAATTCACATACGTTCATATGGCCCACCAGGCCCAATCTCATTCGTATGGCCCATTAGGCCCAAATCATATTCATATGGCCTATTTGGCCCAAATCACATTCATATGGCCCATTTGGCCCAATCACATTCATATAGCCCATCTGGCCCAAATCAATTCCAAGCCATATAACCAGCATGAATAGTTCATCACTTATTACCAAACCATCAAATTCACCTATTTTGAGCCTTCGGCCCATCAGGCCCATTTTGCCCATTCTGGCCCGATTGGCCAAAACACGGCCCAAGTCCATGAGATCGCCCATGGGGCCTCTGATAACGTATCTATTTCCTCTTACGAGTGTTCGTGCACTCGCCAGACTACCGTAACCAAAATTTTCAGCTTTTCGGTATTTCAAGATTTGTCGATCTAATGTGTGTGTAGTGTATGTACACACCTGATAACAAAACGCAATGCAATCTCCTTAGCCACGATCCTACAAATGATATCACTTAAAGATTAATCACAAATACTTATCGAATACTTTACCAAAAGCCGAAGTCTCACTTTAACCTTACCTGAAACACCAATCCTTATTAGCCCTTCTTTGATCACTAATCACGCGTATCTCCTAAATCTGCATCATTCTTAATCATTAAAAACAGAATAATAGGTGACTTGTATCCAACACAAGTCTCTATTTCCCTATCAATGACCATTCGGCCAACACCTAAACCATAAGTGAAGAATACTTACCCAAAAAGCAATCGGCCCAAGAGGTATTTGGCTTTTGAGATTAGTATATTGGAAGGGGTTATTCGGTACAAATAAGAAGAAGAAGAGAAGAAGGAATCGGCTAAAACCAAGGGTGAATCAAAAGAGAATTTGAGAAGAAAAAGTATGGAAGATCGGCAAGCAAAGAAGGAATTCGGCTTCTAAGTACTTAGAGAGAAAAAATGTTTTGGCAACTAAAAAAAAAAGAGGAATTTGGCTAAAGGGAAAAACAATTTTGGCATTAGCCTAAAACCCCAAAATCGACACTTATTTTTAGCCTATAGCTGAATTTCCTATCCTCAAATTCCCAATTTGGCTCAACCTCTTCCACATATCTCATCTCCTAGTTTTTCTCCACGATAACTCCCCAATCCTTTTTCCTAAATTTTCTCTTCTAATCACTCTCCTTAGAGTCCATCATCACACCACTTCCAACCTTCTAGAAGGCTAAAATTAAACTCCTAAAAATACTAAGCTAGGATTCGAACCTAGAATCTCCTTGCTAGCCCATAACACCACCTTTCTATACCCTAAGTGGTGTCACTTAGCCATTCCACCACAAGGCTCTTTAACGCCATTTTTCCCTATTTTTATTTAAAATCCCAACTACTCACCGCATTGGTTCCTTTAATAATTAATTAAAAATTCATTCTTCTCAAAGTTCGAACCTAGCACTTCTCCAACACCCTTAGACACTCCAAGTTCATTAACCCTCAAGGCCCATATGCCAATTGTCACTTTCTCGCTCACTTAAAAATTGTCTGAGACCCAAAGCCCGAAGCCTAATTTATCTAGGCCCAAAAATTCGGGGCGTTACAACTCTACCCCCTTAAAGAAATTTTGTCCTCGAAATTTCCAACTAATTATTAATCGCACCGCTCAAGTCATATCAATATGCTTTCGCTGCGCACTCTGATTTTAATAACACTACCACATTTTAACTTTGAATGAACCCTCTTACACTTACCAAAAACCTATCCACTGGAGCAGATAAACATTACATGCATACAGTTTCTATACCCAAAATATCGCATCCACACAAAACATACCCGTTATCACATTTGGGCATCCCTGTCTTCCCGGCGACGAGCAGCATAAACCAAAGTTGGCTGCCTTGCTTCAGTACGACCTGCATCTCCACACGGTACTCTACGTCTACGTCCATTACCATTATTGCCCTTGGCCTACCTACGACCCCTTGGCGGCAGCTGATCATCCCTTGGTTGCTGAACATTACCCCGGCCCACAGCTGGCACCTGAGCTGGTACTCTAGGGAAATTTCTGATCCTATGCTCCATAGATCCTCAAGCTAGACAAGCTCCTATCCTTCTCCAACACTTACCTGAATGACCTTTCCCACAATCAGCACAAAGTGGCACCCCTGGATTAGCAGCAGGGGGCCCCGCTCCTACTGGACCATCAACTCTGGCCTTAGCTCTAGGCCTTTGCCCCGCACTAGAAGACTCAGCCTCCTTTTTATTCTTGCCTTTCTCTTTCTCCTGATTCAGGCGCTCAGTGCACTTCACCTCCTCTGCCATCTTTGCTTTTTCAACCAACTCCGAGAAAACTTGCTCTCTCTGAAGAACTTCAACACCCTGAGGCTATCCCTAAGCCCATCCTCAAACCTTATGTAACGCTTATAGTCCATTGACACCATAACTCTTGCATACCTACTAAGGCGTAGAAATTTTGCCTCATACTCCGCCACAGATTTGTTTCCCTGGATTAAGTTTAGAAACTCCTTCCTCCTAGCATCAACATAGCTTGAACCTACGTACTTCTCTTGAAATGAAGTTTTAAAAAACTCCCAAGTGATTTGCTCAGGTTGAGTGCCCTCCTTCACCGTCAACCACCACTGATAGGCTTCTTCTCTAAGCAGTGACACTGCCCCTTTCAATTTTTGCTCCGGTGTGCAGTCCAAGTCATCCATTATCCTTTCTGTGGCCTCCATCTAATATTCAGCCACGTTATGAGCCACGCCAGCAATACCCTTAAAGACCTCAACCCCATTAGATCAAAGTCGCTCCGGAATTGCCCCCAATTTCCAGTACCATTATTGGGCCCAGCGACCCTTTCCAAAATCCTCAACATTGCTTGTGACAATACTTCTTCTCCAGCGGTCCGATCATTCGGCCCCGTTTTAGCCTTAGGTGAGGCTGGAGCCTCTCCTACTTCAACATTGAACATATGGCCCGATGCCAACGACTTAGCCCTAACACTTTCGCGACCTCGGCCGCGGCCTCTTGCACCTCTTTTAGTGCTCATTATCTATATTAAAAATTTCATGAAGTTTTAGTTAGTTCCAGTATTTACGCCGATGCCTTATGAGAGTGTTAAATAAAGTATTATTTTCGCAATTGTAAATCCTTTACAGTTTTAGTTCCCTATGCGCTTTAGTTTTACTCTAGGCATATTCTAAAAGTATCCCACTATCTACAGTATAACAGTTCAGAATAACTAAGTATCAAGAGAACTTACTTGGTTCGACGTCGGAGACTCGGTGTACCACCCGGCAAGAATTTCTAAAGTATTCTACTAACAATATTTAAAATCAGTAATAAGGCCCATTTTTACAGCCCGAGCGTTGTAATTGGGCTCTGATACCACTAAATGTAACACCCCAAACCCAGCCTAGAATTTAGGCCCGAATCCGGCGTGTCACATTGAAGTGTTTTAGCGAAAACCTTGTTTTCATTGAAAACCCTTCTAAAGAAAAGTTAAGTAAAATCCATTTTGCTTTCAAAACGAGGTGTAGCCAAGAACCATTTCCTTGTTACTATGTAAAAATAAATTTCCTTTGATAACGGAAGCTTGTTCTTAAAACACAATTATTTTCAAAAATTTGAAATTCGCTTAAAAGAAATAAATATAGGTTCCGTTTCAAAATTATAATGCATAGTGGAAGTAATGGAATAATTACTATCTAAAATAAAATAACTTAAAATCTAGAATTTAGATATTAAGAAAAGAAAGTCTAATCGTCTTGCTAGTTGGTCACCTCTGAGTCCCTCCATCCGATGAAACGTCTACTGAGGATCACCTGAGAAAATAAAAGATGGAGTGAGTTTTCGAAAACTCAGTGTGTACGATCCTGGTCAAACAAATAGCATACATATCATATTATTAACATAACAATATCATACATGCAATGCTGTGCAAACCCTCCCCAAATAATCCATCCGGTACACATCATCTCTGTCCCGCCGAAACACATCTATGGAGATTTCTAAATCGACCCACTCATTCGATACACATCAAGGGTAGCTGGTTGCGGTATTACCAAACGTTGCAGCAAAACTGTTAATCATATAATGGGCTTAAAAAGCCATCGGTCGATCCACAGTTGTCAAGCAATCATGCGATCCTCACATACTTCCTCCGTTCCGTAATTCTCACCCATATGCAACCTAAACAGAATATCACATGAATGCAACAAATGTACATGTAACATCCATAAATCTTACCTTCAACACATAGGGGTGTTTTAGTCATTTCACACATCAAGGGTATTTCGATAATTCTACTCTACTAGGGTATTTCAGTAATTCGTAACAGTATGGGTCTTAATTACGAACCTTGGCCTGTCAACAAGTCCTCACGGCTAAAGTGAAGGGACACTGCGCACCAGGTAGGATTCTAGAGAAGAGGAAGTGGGTCATTAAGACCGCTTAAGTACCAAGCTCTCCTTAGATCCAATCCTAAACATGCATATGCCCGTTGCCACATTTAAACCTTATGACTTGTTCATAGTCGCACTTAATAAATTATTAAAGTTTTATGTAAGGTTAAGCAATTTACCAAATACTAAGACCAAGACCCCTTATAAAACCCAAACAAATTCACATACGTTCATATGGCCCACCAGGCCCAATCTCATTTGTATGGCCCATTAGGCCCAAATCACATTTATATGGCCCATTTGGCCCAATCACATTCATCTGGCCCAAATAAATTCCAAGCCATTAACCAGAATGACTAGTTCGTCACTTATTACCAAACCATCAAATTTATCTATGTTGTAACCATTTTTTTGATAGAACAATAAACGACGCAGTCGACTCGATTTTTTTGAAAATAAAAAGGAAGGGAGTCGCCACCAATCTTTATTAGGTGTGATCGGATCACCTTTGTTTTAATAAAACGTCTTAGTTTATTAAAACGATGCTTTTGTTCTACGAAAATTTGAGAAAAATGGGTTCGAAAGTCAATTACGTGCGAGGAAGGATTAGCACCCTCGACACGCCCGAAATTGGTACCAAACTGATTGATCGATGTCCTAATGTTGAAAACTTTGAAATGATTTGGAAATAGATACTTTTATTAAAATTTGAAAGAATTGGAAGGGACGTTTAAGGCTCTCTTATTTTCGAAGAGATAAAGCATCATATCCAGTAAGTTAGAGTGCAATACTTTAGACTCCCGAAACTAAGCTTGCTTTTTAAAACTTAGTTTTACATTTGAAGAGGATCTTCCGTCATTTGTCAAACGAGAAATCAGAACCCAGTGAGTTAGGGCTCGTTTTCTCGAAAATCTAAATTAGGAATATTGCCTCTATTTCAGAAGAAACTTATCTCGAAGTATCTAGATGTCAAGTCCAGTAAGTTAGGGTGCGACATTTCAAATTTCCGAGATTAAGTGTTTTTTTAAGTTTGAGTTTTGTGATTTTAAAAGGGGTATTCCGTTGTTTAACTTAAACGAGAGAAATCAGAACCCAGTAAGTTAGGGCTCGATTCACTCGAGTTGCTAATACGGAATATCGATTGTTACGAAAACTTGAATTTGTGATTTTTGAAAAGGATCTTCCGTCGTTTAGCTTAAACGAGAAAAATCAAAACCCAGTAAGTTAGGGCTCGATTCACTCGAATTGCTAATACAGAATATCGATTTTCATAAAACTGAGGCATCAAGATAAATTAGATTAAAAATGCAAAAAACACGATGTTATGTGTGAAAAGAATAATAAAAGGACACAAATATGTATAAGTAAGGATGATATATAATATATTGGAAGTATTACGTATAGTAACAGTAGTAGAAATAGCGATGAAATAATAATAATAAAAAATAACAATAATAATAATAATACTAATGATAACAATAATAATAATAATAATAATAATAATAATAATAATAATAATAATAATAATAACAATAATGGATAATAAAGGAAGTAAAATAATAGTAATAATTTTTAGAGAAAAGAAAAATAAAATAAAATAATAGTAAAATATTTATATAAAAGAATACGTCAATATTGAAAATAAATATAAAAATAACATTACTAACTAATCAATATGATAGTAACAAGATATATGCAATATATAGAAATAATAATATGGTAATAAATAATAATAATATATGCGTATGGAGATAATAGTGATAATAATATATTAAAAATAATAATATAATAATAATAGTAACAATATAGTAATGGTAATGAAATATATATATACATAGGATATAATAGTATAATATTGATAATACTAATAATAATATGATAGGGTAATAATAATTAAGATAAATAATAATAAATAATATGACAACAAATAAATGAGCAAATTAAATAAAAACAAAAATAGCAAAATTGTAAATAACTGAAAATGGACTCCATTGCATTACAAATAAAAGTTCTGGGTCAATTATTGAATAAAACGGGGTCTCGGGGTTAAATAATAAATAAAACAAAGTTTGGGGGTCGATTTGTAAATAAAACGGGCTTCAGGGGTCATGAAAGAACGCGCGTGAAAGATGGGGGACCAAAAAGGTAATTTCTCCAGGTAAGTTAAAGCAGCTGCGTTTGTGGGGACCGAAGTCGCATAAATCGCGAAAAATTATTGGGCCAATGTTGCAATAATTAAAAGTTTGATTTTGAAAAAACTAAAAATGCGGAAGGACCAATCGCGTAATTTCCCCTTTAGCTTAAAAACAAGCGGATCCTAAGGCGGTCGGGTCGGTTAGGGGTGAAACGACGTCGTTTTGGGCTTAAAGGCCAGCCCCCAAAACGACGTCGTTTCAAGGGGCTATATAAGGCCCTAAAATCGGAAAAAAAAAAATCATTTTGAGCTGCTTGTAAAAAACCGATCTCTCCTCTCCTCTTTTCTCGCAGTCCGAAGGAGAGGGTTCGATCGTCGCTCCGGTTGCCTCGTCGCTGCCGTCGACCGTCGTAGATATAATGCCAAAAATAAAAAAAATCCTCCTTTCGGCCCCTTTTTCAAGTATTTGCTTCCTTTTCTTTTTAATATTTCATATTTTATGCATGCATAAACAAGGAGGAAACAGATTTGTAAATAAGGAAAAAAAATACCTTGAGTTCTTTATTTCGATTTTTGTTGTTTTGGTTCTCTGATTTTTCGTCTCCCTTTGATATTCTGATTGCTATTATTAATATTTTCTTTGTCTTTTGGTTGTGATTGATTCTCTTATTGATGAAAATTTCTCTATTTTTGCATTGATTGAAAAAAAAAAGATCCCTTTTACAAATGTTAGAATCGACTTTTATAGCCCCGTTATTTCTCTTTACACGCATCATCTCTTGTCTCTTTTAATGTTTGCAGGTGCTCGATGTGTAAGTGGGGCGGTGGAGGTGCTGCGGTTCTGACAATGGCAATAGATAGGACACGGCCAGAGGAAAAAGGCCCTAGGTGCGGTGCACCTAGGGTTTGCTGCTTTATATTTTTTGTTTGGGTATGGGCTAGTTAGGTTTTGGGCTAGGGTAGCTTGAATTGGGTCTTTGTAAAATGGGCCCCGATTTTGGTCTTGTTGGGCTATTGGGTTTTGACGGGCAAAATTGGGCTACAACAGCTGCCCCTCTTTGCTCGTTGTCGTGTAACGGGAACAGAGCAAAGACTTTCAAAGGACCAATTTTGCCCGGTCTTGTCGAGTCTTGACTTCTTGGGTGTTCTTCCGCAGGTAGCTTCATTCCTGTCCATCACATCTTGTCGCTTTGGTCCACTCTATCACTACAACTTTAGAGGTATAGGATTCTTCATTTTTAATCCGCTCTCTTCGATTTGCTCCTACAACATCAGGAATTGCCAAGTCTGCTATCCTCAATCTGATCCCTGTAAACTCAGGGACCACCAGACTGATATCTTCGATCTGCTTCCTGCAACTTTAGGAAGGTCAAATCTGCTATCTTCAATTTGATCCCTGCAAACTCAGGGATCACTAGACTGATGTCTTCGATCTGCTTCCTGCAACTTCAGGAAGGTCAAATCTGCTATTTTCAATCTGATCCCTGCAAACTCAAGGATCACCAGACTGATGTCTTCGATTTGCTTCCTGCAACTTCAGGAAGGTCAAATCTGCTATTTTCAATCTGATCCCTGCAAACTCAGGGATCACTAGACTGATGTCTTCGATCCGCTTCCCGCAACTTCGGGAAGGTCAAATCGCTATTTTCAATCGATCCCCGTAAACTCGTGGATCACTAGTGATGTCTTCGATCCGCGCTCGCAACTTCGGGAAGGTCAAATCGCTATTTTCAATCGATCCCCGCAAACTCGGGGATCACTAGATGATGTCTTCGATCCGCTTCCGCAACTTCGGGAAGGTCAAATCGCTATTTTCAATCGATCCCCGCAAACTCGGGGATCACTAAGTGATATCTTCGATCCGCTTCTTGCAACTTCAGGAAGGTCAAATCTGTTATTTTCAATCTGATCCCTGTAAACTCAGGGATCACTAGACTGATGTCTTCGATCTGCTTCCTGCAACTTCAGGAAGGTCAAATCTGCTATTTTCAATCTGATCCCTACAAACTCAAGGATCACTAGACTGACGTCTTCGATCTGCTTCCTGCAACTTCAGGAAGGTCAAATCTGCTATTTTCAATCTGATCCCTGCAAAATCAGGGATCACTAGACTGACGTCTTTGATCTGTTTCCTGCAACTTCAGGAAGGTCAAATCTGCTATTTTCAATCTGATCCCTGCAAACTCAGGGAGACAAGATCTGCTATTCTTTAATCTGTTCTGCCACAGTGTCCTTTTGAAAACATAACTTGTAGAATGAGTACATGCTTATGCTTAATGATTAGGATGCTATGAGTATGATGAGTCGGAATATTATGAGTGCGATTTCCTATTTGAGGTGTTATCATTTATTTATCCGTCAAAGTTTCATCTTCGTTTCCCTGGCAGTAACCGTTTTCGTATGAATGACCTGCTCCTGTGGAAATTTCAAGGCCCCTTTCCTTTAGGGTTCGGGACACGGGTCTGCATTGGCTTCTAACTGTCTTTCTCGGGAATCACAACTCCTACTCAAAGAAAACCCGACTTGGTTTGTTTTTGGATTCGTTCCACAGCGATTTAGGGTTTTTGAATCTTTCCTTGTCGAGAATTGGCCTGTCATACCTTTTTCTGGGTGACTAGGTAACATTATTCACCATGCTACGATTACTGAATCGGGCGAGGAACTTTGAAGAAATGGTTTCCATTAAGACCCCTCTTTCTCCAATGTCTTTAATCTATGTACATGGAAATTCTAAACAATTGTCCTGTTTCGGTTTCTTGTTTTATCTAGACGTTTCCAAAGTAATATGTAGAACTTTCTTTTGAGAAATTATCAGTTCATCAATTATTTCTTCAATGCAACATGTTTATGAATGACGGGTAACAATGGATTGACTTCAAAGAGAGTTAAAATGAATTATCAACGATACGAGGAGATGATTGGGAACACATCATTTTTACGGAAAAAAGAATCCAACAATAGTGAAAATAAGCAAGACATAAGTCAATGCCCTAGACACCGCCGATTGGGCTTCTATACAAGTTTCATGAAGGATGCTTTGAGCTTTCGCATGTGTTTAGAATACTCAAAGTACATTGTTGATGCCCCAATATGCAACGCGCTTCCTCTTCTGTTGATTCTGGCACTGCAAGATCGCTACGTGTCCAATCAAAATTTGAGCCGCCCTTTTCGGGTTTTCCAACTTAAAAGCCCTTTAGTCTCAAGGCGTCCTTTTGCGAGTTTTCGCCTTGGCCTCTCCGTTTTTTTTTTGAAGTCCCAAACCGCCCTTTGCAGGTTTTCGCCTTGGCCTCTTTTGTTTCAAGCAAAGTACTTTTTAACCGAATCTGAGTTCACGGGATTGGGCAAGCTTTTTCCGTCCATCTCAGTCAGAATCAGCGCACCTCCCAAGAAAGCTTCCTTTACCACATACGGCCCTTCCCAATTCGGTATCCATTTTCCTCTGTGATCCTTTTGTATGGGAAGGATCTTTTTCAGCACGAAGTCCCCTTCATGAAATTCTCTTGGCCGAACTTTTTTGTCATAAGCTCGTATCATCCGTTTTTGGTACATCTGACCGTGACGAATGGCCCTCAATCTCTTTTCTTCAATTAAATTCAACTGATCATATCGAGCTTGGATCCATTAGGCTTCATCCAGTTTTACTTCTGACAACACTCAAAGAGAAGGTATTTCCACTTCAATAGGTAGAACCACTTCCATCCCGTAGACCAATGAGAATGGTGTTGCCCCAGTAGAGGTTCTGACGGATGTCCGATAAGCATAGAGTGCAAACGGCAACTTCTCATGCCAGTCTCTATAAGTCTCAGTCATCTTTCCCACTATCTTTTTTGATGTTTTTGTTGGCTGCTTCCATTGCCCCATTCATTTTTGGACGATACGGTGACGAATTGTGGTGTTTGATGTGGAATTGGCTACAAACCCTTGCTATCGTGCTATTATTTAAGTTCAGTGCATTGTCTGATATGATCCTCTTAGGCATTCCATATCGACAGATGATCTCCCTTTTCAAAAATCGACTAACCGCTGACTTAGTGACGTTAGCATATGTAGCCGCCTCTACCCATTTTGTGAAGTAGTCAATGACCACAAAGACGAACCGATGTCCATTCGAAGCCTTCGGAGATATTGGCCCAATGACATCCATGCCCTACATGGAAAATGGTCATGGAGAAGTCATAACATGTAATGGTGACGGGGGCACGTGAATCATGTCTCCATAAATCTGGCATTTATGACATTTCTTGGCATAGTTGACACAGTCTCCCTCCATGGTGGACCAATAATATCCAAACCTCATTATTTGTCTAGCCATTGTGAAACCATTAGCATGAGTTCCACAAACACCTTCATGGACTTCTTCTAGGATTAACTTAGCTTCGGCGGTGTCCACACATCTCAGCAGCACTTGATCTTTCCTTTTCTTGTATAAGACTTCTCCATCCAAGACGTAATCATAGGCTAGTCTCCTCAGCATCTTTTTATCATTCTCAGTCGCTTGATCTGGGTACTCACAATTTTTCACATACCGCAATATATCGTGGTACCATGGTGGGCTAGTTTTCTCTTCTTCCTCGACATTGTAGCAATGGGCTGGGTCTGGATGAATGCTCATTTGTATTGGCTTCATATCTTCGTTTTTGTTTATTCGAACCATGGAAGCCAAGGTGGCCAGAGCATCAGCCATCTGATTCTCGTCCTGGGCAAGTAATTGAAAGTGATGTCATCGAACTCTCTGATCAATTCTTGAGCCAATCTTTTGTTGATAACCAGCTTTGGATCTTTGGTTTCCCATTCTCCTTTGAGTTGATAGATTACCAGAGCAGAATCTCCATAAACTTCCAATACCCTGATTTTGTATTTGATAGAGGCACGGAGGCCCATGATGCAAGCTTCATATTCAATCATATTATTAGTGCAATCGAAATCCAGTTTGCAAGTGAATGGATAATGGTCTCCTTTTAGGGACATCAAGACTGCCCCAATTCCATTGCCCATGGCATTTGATGCCCCGTCGAAATTCAGTTTCCAGGGATGGTGTTCGGAGGTACCTTCTTCAGTGTCTGCCATGTACATCAAATCCTCATTAGGGAAATCAAAATCTAAAGGCTCGTAGTCTTCGAGGGCTCTACTGGCTAGAAAGTCCGCTATCGCACTCCCTTTTATCGCTTTTTGGTTTACATAAACGATGTCAAATTCAGAAAGTAGAATCTGCCATCTAACCATCCTTCCATTCAAGGCGGTAGATTCCATCATATATTTAAGGGGATCTAGCTTTGAGATTAGCAATTTCATGTGATACAGCATATATTGCCTCAATCTTTGAGCTGCCCAAATCAAGACACAACATAATTTCTCGATTGGCAGGTACCTCGTTTCACAATCGGTAAATTTTTTACTAAGGTAGTATATTGCTTTTTCTTTCTTCCCCGACTTATCGTGCTGACCCAACACACATCCCATCGAATTATCAAGTATTGTTAGATAAAGGATCAGTGGCTTGTCTGGTTGAGGCGGCGTTAGTACTGGGGCATGGGACAGGTATTGTTTTACCTTTTCGAAGGTCTTCTGGCATTCTTCATCCCACGTGCCTGGGTTGTGTTTCTTGAGGAGACGGAATATGGGGTCACACCTCTCGGTCAGTTGTGAAATGAACCGGGCGATGTAATTTAGCCTTCCTAAGAAACCTCTAACTTCTTTTTGGGTACGTGGTGGAGGTAATTCTTGTATGGCTTTGACTTTGTCCGGGTCAACCTCAATCCCTTTTTCGCTGACTATGAACCCGAGCAACTTCCCGGACCGAGCTCCGAAGGTACACTTTGAGTTAAGCTTCAAGCTGAATTTTCGGCCTCAAGAACAATTTTCTCAAGACCTGCACATGTTCTTTTTCAGTTCGGGACTTGGCGATCATATCATCGACGTAAACCTCAATTTTCCTGTGCATCATGTCATGGAATAAGGTTACCATGGCTCTCTGATATGTCGCCCCCGTATTTTTTAGCCCAAATGGCATTACCTTGTAGCAAAATGTTTCCGACATGGTTACAAACGTTGTCTTGTCCATGTCCTCAAGATGCATCTTTATTTGGTTGTACCCCGAGAAACCATCCATGAAGGAGAACAACAAATAGCCTGCTGTATTGTCCACCAAAGTGTCGATGTGAGGCAATGGGAAATTGTCCTTCGGGCTGGCCTTGTTCAGGTCTCTGTAGTCCACGCATATCCATACCTTCCCGTCTTTCTTGAGGACAGGGACAATGTTAGCCACCCAATCCGAGTACTTGACCACTTGCAAGAACCCTGCGTTAAATTGCTTCTCGACTTCTTCTTTTATTTTTAACAAAACGTCTGGTCGCATTCTTCGGAGCTTCTGTTAGACTGGCTTGCATTCTTCTCTTATGGGCAATCGGTGTACTGCGATATCAGTACTTAGTCCGGGCATATCTTGGTACGACCACGCGAACACATCCTTGAATTCATGGAGTAATTCAAAGAGGTTTCGCTTGGTTTCTGTAGTAATTCAGGCTCCAATCTTCACATCTTGCCCCTCTCCTAGATACACCATTTCTACCGACTCTTTATGGGGTAGGATCTGTTTTTCTTCTTGCTCTACCATTCTCAACAAATCTGGAGGCATGTTGCATTCTGTGTCATTTTCAAAGTCCTGAGACTCCTCTGAACACATGTCTTGCTCAAAGCAGAATTCTGACTCTGTAGTATAGTTGCTCACATCATTGATGTCTAGAGACCTGTGATGGGTGTCAAAGGGTGTACAAAGAACAAATGAATTTGAGGACAACTATTCACATGATATGAATGAGACAAAAGATAAATAATAAAAAATGTAAAATGAGAGAATGTTTAGTAGAATTAAAGATGTATTTCATTAAAACAAAATGTCAGAACATGAGCCTATTTCACAAAAGAAATCTCATTGTTTCTAGGCTTAAAAACAACAAGCGTGTTCCGAATATTACTCTGTATAATCTCTAAAAACTACAAGAAATTCCTCTGTAGTCCAATTGTCTAAAGTGCTTCCAGGTTCATACGGGCGAATGCCCGACAGATTTCCTTGATTAGTCTCCTCATCATGTATAGCATCGATGTAAGGATATTCATCTCCAGGGGATTCTTTTCCCGAGTAAATCATTCCTCCTGATACGAAAGTGTGAGATATGTGAGGGAATATCATCGGTTCCCATTTAACGTCCTCTCCATTCAGCCGGACCCTTCTCCTTTCTTGCTTCTTTTCCATTTTCTTCTTCATTTATTTAGCATCTGGTTTGAAACCTAAACCAAAGCGATCCTTTTTCTCTTTCAGCATCGGGGTCTGGACTTTCCCTTGGAGATATTTGCCCAATCCTCTTCCGGGTAGGGCTCCTTTTCCCATCATCATTTGTAATCCTATCCTGGTGGTCTTGAATAACTTGGGTATCGGAACTTCACTTCCTTCCGAGATGAATGTCGCATTTACGAACTCTAAGGATCGGAAGGAACATTCGATGGCCTCCTCATTCGTTTCTAGATAGGGCACTTCATTGGTAACGGTCGGTACGATATCTTCTTCAGCGTTTATAGTTACCAGCCGATTTTCTGTTACCGATTCGATTTTACGGTGTAGCGATGAAGTACGGCTCTCTTTGAGTGAATCCATGGCCTCCCAATGTTAGTTGTAAGAGGGCTTGATATCCATGACCAGAAAGTCCACTTTGTAAGTGTTAGGCCCGATCAATAAAGGTATGTCTATTCTCCCCATCACTCTTCTTTCCGTGCCGTCAAATGCTCTCACTATGTTCTGGCATGCTTTCATGTGAGAACTGTCTATTGGCAACCTCTTGAGTGTAGCCAGTGGTAGGACTTTAACGTTGACCCATTATCTATTAGCACGCTTGGCAGAGTGTATCCTTTACAGCGGGTAGTTATGTGTAAGGCCTTCGTTGATCCCATACCTGTGGGTGAGATTTCGTCATCGCTGAAGTAGATAAAATTGTCAGCGCTTATGTTACTAACCAGACAGTCCAACTTGTTGACGGATATATCCTTAGTAACATAGGTCTCATTTAGTACTTTCATTAATGCTTCGCGGTGCACTTCTGAGCTTAGAAGTAGAGCTAACACGGAGATACGGGCTGGTTGTCTGTGCAGTTGTTCCACCACGCTATATTCGCTGTGTTTCAAGAATTTCAAAAATTCTTTGGCCTCTTCCTCTTTTACGGGTTCATTGATAGGGGCTTCAGGTTCCTTTTTCCTTCCAATCTGCACAGTCTTCGGCTTCACTGTTTTCGCTCCTTTGTTTTCAGGATCATAACGCTTTCCACTGCGCGTATAGAATCCTTCATTCTTAGCTTCCTCAGAAATGCTAGTGGAGCTTTCCGCCCTTGGTATCGTCACATTACAATTGTAGTTCCAGGGTACCTTTTTACTGTCGTTGTAGGGAAAAGAAGTAGGTTTCTGAATTATAATCCTCGGCCTTTCCTGTACCCCGCCTTCCGTGTTTCACGAGATTATAATTCTCGGGTAATTGACTCCAGGCTTTGTCAGTTCTTCCTCGGTCATACAAATGTTCTCTTCCTCTACTCCTTCTTCACAAAACTCCAGTTCTTTGTTGTCCATAAGACCTTGCACCAAAATTCTAAATTCGGCACATTTTTGAATCTCGTGTCCCTTCGTCTTATGGAGTTCGCAGTAATTCTTTATATGCCTCCCGTTTTCTGCAGGATCTGAATCTACCAATTCTCTTTTCGCCATCTCCTTCCAGACTATTCGCAATGGGGTTTTCACTTCCGTGACATCCTTCTTGATCTTCCTCACCACTGCCTCACCAATCGCGTTTACCCCTCTATCTTCATGATTGGGTAGTGGGTTCCCCTTTTTTACCATATCGTCGAGTGTTATAACCTCCATTTTTATTAGCCTCTCAACAACCCTTTTAAAGGCGAGGCAATTCTCTATCGAATGCCCCATCATCCCTGTAAGCACCAATTTTGGCCCGGGTTCCTTAACCCATGGCCCAAAACTAAACAAAATAAGAAAATAGACCCAATTAATAAACCCAACAGTCCATTACAGTGACCGGCCCAAAAACAAAACCAACAGATTACACTGAAAGCTCGATTAACAGAACAAGAGAAGACGTTCGACCAAAGACGCGACTCTACGACGAAGTTAGAATCAAGCCTAAACCAGATTGAAGAGTTAAAGGAGAAGATGGTAGAGATAGAAAAAACACTACAAAATAGTGAGCTCCGGATTCAACAATCTCAGAATCAGGTCAGGGAAATGGATTATGTCATGGGCGAAACTGTAACACAGATACGAGAGGTGGCTGAACATCTACAGTCCTTAGCGGTCCAAGTTGATGTATTAAGTGTAGTGTATACCGGGGTCGAGAGTTAGCTTCGCTTCTCGAGAAAATTAAAACTCTGGGTATAAGGGCTAAGTCTCATATATGACTCTGTTTTATGTAAAGGATTTTGTTTTTTAAATAAGCTTTCTATAAAAAATTGAACGAGAATCAACGCCTTTTTGCATCCATTTCACGCATTTGCATTACATCCATTTGTATACATCACATCATTTGCATAAAAAAAGAGCCTAATTGATTAAAATCGTAACAGAGGGTTACCTTGGAAACCGACAAAAACCAACCTATTATACATTACTACCATACTCGTCGTAAGGCAAAAGTAATGGATCAAAGATACGAACAATTCCAGAAAGATATGCAAGACCAGATGCAAGAGCAAATGGTGAAGTTTCAGCAAGAAATGAAAGACCAGATGATAGAGGCTCAACGGAATATGATGGCCCAAATGACTTTAATGATGAATAGGATAACGGACAAAAGAAAAGGCCCTACAACTAGTACCGGGAAAGAAAGCGAAGGCCATCCCCTAGGATGCACTCCACCTCACGTCTATGCAATGCAAAGAAGATATTCTCAAGTAGAGCCTACAGGCTTGGGGCAACGACCAGCACCGCCTACTAATTTAGGGCAAGGTATATTCACATCAAACCCTAGAGCTAATCCTACCGACTCGATCGTTCCGGATTTGGATGATCTAGCAGAAATAGCCAGGCTGAGAATGAACGATCAGAGTGCCCAGGATAAGTACAAGAGCTTGGAAGAAAGACTCAAGGCAATAGAAGGTATTGAAGCCTTCTCTGCACTTGGTGCCAAAGAACTTAGTTTGGTACCTGATCTGATTCTGCCTCCAAATTTTAAAGTACCAGACTTTGAGAAATATGATGGGACAAGATGTCCGAAAGCACATCTTATCATGTTTTGCCAAAAGATGGCGGGTTATGTGAATGACGATAAACTGCTAATACACTGTTTCCAAGATAGCTTGGTCGGGTCTGCCCTTCGATGGTATGATCAACTTAAGAAAGAAAGGATCTGGTCATGGACGGACCTAGTATCAGCCTTTTGTGGACAGTACAAGCATGTCTCTGACATGGTGCTTGATCGACTAACTCTGCAAATGATGGAGAAGAAGCTGACAGAGACCTTTAGACAATATGCTCAAAGGTGGAGAGATATCGCAGTCCAAGTAGATCCCCCATTAACTAAGACTGAGACAACGGTCCTCTTTATCAACACACTGAGAGTACCATTTTATGATAGGTTGGTAGAAAACGTCACAAAGGACTTCGCCGACGTTGTATTATCTGGGGAAATTATAGAAAATGCCATCAAGAGCGGAAGGATGGAGGGTCCCGAAAGTTTGAAAAGGCCGGTGCCTAATAGGAAAAAAGAGGCAGAAACCCACCTGGTGGGGACTGGAAACCACTACGCTTCCAATCCATACCCAATCCAACCGCGACCTCGATTTCACCCATCTCCCAGCTTCTATCCCCCTCTTCAAAACCTCTACTATCAAACACCTCCTCCTTATCCCGTCTATGCCACCGATGTCCAAAGACCACTCACCATATTCTCACCACATACCATGACCGCTCCGAGCCAGCCCAAAAATGAACCAAGGCCGACAAGACCCAATCCCGAAAGACCTCAATTTACCCCTATTCCCATACCATACAGAGAACTATGCCCAAAATTACTGGAGAAACAATTGATATCACCGCATTACATAGCACCGTTGAAGCCTCCATACCCTAAATAGTATGATCCTAATGCTAGTTGCATATACCATGCTGGAAACCGGGGGCATTCCATAGATAATTGTCTAGCTTTTAAAAGGAAGGTTCAAAGTCTTATTGATGCGGGCATTTTGCGATTTGATGGGATCAGTACTGTGGCCGGAAATCCACTCCCCAACCATACTGAAAGGAACGTGAGTGTGGTGACAAAGGAAGATGGCTGGCGAGCAAAAAGTCGTGTCTCTGAAATAAAGACGCCCTTGGGGAAAGTATGGGAAATAATGACGAAAAGGGGTTTACTCGGTCCGCTTGACAAAAGTTCTAAGGAGGAAAATACAGAAGGTCAAAGTTTTTACGTTTTTCACGGCATGAAAGGACATCACATCCAATCTTGCGAGGAATTTGAAGAACTACTTCAAGGTATGATAAACAATAAGGAGGTTGAGATCTGTAATAAGAAGAAAGAGATTGAAGAAAAGGATATATGTGCTTCCGAGGGTCAATCATCAGGTCCCTCTTATAGTGCTGACCGACTCTTGGTAATCTATTACGAAGCAAAGAAGGAAGAGGTGAAATCGAAGATTATAATCAAGGTACCAACTCTGTTTCCTTACAAGGAGGACAAAGTAGTGCCTTGGAAATACGATGTCAACATCACCCTGCCCGAAACTACGAATGGAAGCGTTAGCGAGGTAGGACATTTTACCCGCAGCGGGAGGTGCTATTCTCCCGAGGTGGTTGAACCAAAAAAGAAAGGCGTCGACTCGAGTCAAAAAGGAAAAGCACCAATGCATGAGGCGGTAGTCGAGACTGAAACCCCATCCGAATAGAGGATTAAAAGACCCGTGAATGAGGACGAAGCACACGAATTTTTAAGGTTTATCAAGCACAGTGAGTATAACATCGTGAAGCAATTGAACAAGCAACCGGCAAAGATCTCAGTGTTATCTCTACTGTTAAACTCGGAACCATACCGAAACGCTTTATTAAGGGTGTTAAACCAAGCATATGTGCCGAGCAACGTACCCGTTGAAAAGTTTGATAGATGGGCAAACAACTTAAACGCAGATAATTTCATCTCTTTCAGCGATGATGAAATACCACCGAACAGTAGAGGCTCTATCAAAGCATTACATATTACAACCTATTGTAAAGGTTACATAGTACCGAGTGTGCTTATCGACAACGGGTCTGCGCTCAATGTCATGTCGTTGGCCACGCTTTCCAGGATGCCGGTTGACATGTCTTACCTAAGGCCTTGTCATTCCATGATAAGAGCGTTTGATGGGACACGACAAGAGGTCATGGGAAGGATTGAGATCCCTCTAGAAGTGGGCCCATGTACATACGATATTGAATTCTAGGTCATGGACATTGCGCCTTCATATAACTGCCTCCTAAGGAGGCCTTGGATCCATTCAGCCGGGGCAGTCCCTTCGTCTCTCCATCAAAAGATCAAGTTTGTCATGGATAATCGCTTGATCACGGCCGCTGGTGAAGAAGACATCGTTGCGTCCCTCTCTACTGATACACCCTACATCGAGGTAAACAAAGACGCAGTAGAGTGTTCCTTCCGTTCCTTCGAATTCATCAATGCTACTTTTCTCGTTGAAGGAAGCAAGGCCCCCACGCCCAAGCTGTCAAGGAATACCAAGATGGGAATCAAGATGACTGTGGGGAAAGGAGCCCAAGCGAAGAAAGGGTTGGGAAAATACCAGCAAGGAATGGCCAGAGCACTAAAACCAATACATCATAAGGCTCGATGGGGTTTGGGATTCAAGCCCGACGCGTGGCAAAGAAAGAAACAGTTACAAAAAGAGCAAGAAAGGAGGATTACGAGAGCTTCAGGTCGGGAATTGGAATGGGAGCCCATAATGTATCCGCCTTTATCGATAACATTTACATCGGCAGGAATTACATACCCGGGAAGAGATGATCCACAAAGCATGATGTCATGGATAGAAAGGGGCATACAGGACTTGAGTATAAACGTCACTAACAAAGGGAATAACGCGGTGGAAGATGTTTCAGCGATACGCCCTTGCCCCCCTGGATTCACTCCGAACAATTGGACTACCATGGACCTCCTCGTAATTTCCAAGTCTCCTCCAAAGTAGTACTCAATGCTGGCTTTTTGTGTGCCCCTAAGCTATAGGGGAATCTGTTATGAGAGTTTATTTTGTCTATCTAGCTTTTAAATGAAACATGAATAAAGATGCATTTTGTCATGGTCTTTTCATTCTTATCGGCTCCATATTTATTTCCTTTTTTAACCTGTCCCTATATATCCCGTATCATCGTATCACGCTGATAGGATCTGGTACCTTGATGTCCCTCTATAGTTTCTTTTTCATCTACTTTTCAGGTGCTCAGATATCAACGACATGAACAATCCTGTTACAAGTCCTAAAATCGACTTCGAGAAAGCCATTTGTGTGGGAGAATTTGAAGCTGAAGAAAATGCAGAAGATTACGTCTCCTCCCCAGATTTACTAAGAATGGTAGAACAAGAGGATGAACAGATTATGCCCTATCGAGAATCAGTCGAGACAGTGAATTTGAGAAGCGAAGAAAGGAGGCAAGAGGTAAAAGTTGGGACCTCCATGTCAGAGGACGCCAAACATGATCTGATAGCCTTGCTTCATGAATACAAAGACGTGTTCGCATGGTCATATCAAGATATGCTAGGTTTGAACGAAGATATAGTGGTCCATAGACTCCCATTGAAACCAGGATGCAAGCCTATCCAACAGAAGTTAAGGCGGATGAAGCCTGAAATGCTCTTAAAGATAAAGGAAGAAGTAAAGAAACAATTTGATGCTGGCTTCCTTCAAATCTCTAGATATCCAGAATGGGTGGCTAATATAGTCCCAGTACCAAAGAAAGATAGCAAAGTGCGAATGTGTGTGGATTACCGTGATTTGAATCGAGTAAGCCCTAAGGATAATTTCCCGTTGCCACACATCGATACATTGGTAGATAACACGGCAAAGCACTCATTTTTCTCCTTCATGGATGGATTTTCGGGCTACAATCAAATCAAGATGGCTCCCGAGGATATGGAGAAAACTACATTCACGACAATGTGGGGGACATTCTGCTACAAAGTGATGCCGTTCGGACTAAAGAATGCCGGGGCAACATACCAGAGAGCCATGGTAACATTGTTTCATGACATGATGCACAAGGAAATAGAAGTCTATGTCGACGATATGATCACCAAATCTCGAGGGGAAAGAGAGCATGTCAAGAACCTCCGGAAGTTGTTTGAAAGACTGAGAAAATTCCAATTAAAGCTTAACCCAGCCAAATGTACCTTCGGAGCTACCTCTGGAAAATTACTGGGGTTCATCGTTAGCGAGAAAGGTATCGAAGTTGATCCGGATAAAATAAAGGCCATACAGGAACTACCGCCCCGCGCACACAAAAGGAAGTTAGAGGATTTCTAGGAAGACTGAACTACATCGCTCGATTCATTGCTCAACTCACCAAGCAGTGTGATCCGATTTTTCAACTCCTTCGAAAACACAATCCTGGAGAATGGAACGAGGAATGTCAAGAGGCTTTTGACAAGATAAAGCGGTATTTGTCTAGTCCCCCGATGTTAATACCACCAACTCCTGGAAGACCACTAATACTATATCTGACTGTATTCAAAAACTCAATGGGTTGCGTCCTGGGGCAACATGATGAGTCCGAAAAAAGAGAACAGGCGATCTATTATCTCAGCAAGAAATTCACAGAGTATGAAGCAAAGTATCCGTCAATCGAAAAATTCTGTTGTGCTCTGGTCTGGGCAACTCAGAGGCTCAGACAATATGTGTTGTATCATACGACGTGGTTGATTTCAAAGCTGGACCCAATAAAATACATGATGGAATCACCTGCACTCTCTGGAAGAATGGCACACTGGCAGATCGTACTATCGGAGTATGATATCATCTATGTAAATCAAAAGTCGATAAAAGGGAGCGCAATAGCTGACTTTTTAGCAACTCGAACAACAGAGGAATACGAGCCATTGAGATTTGACTTTCCAGATAAAGACTTGATATGCATTGCGGAAAAAGAATGTGAATCGTCGAAAGAGAAATCATGGAAGATGAGTTTTGATGGTGTGTCAAATGCATTGAGGCATGGGATTGGAGCAGTCTTAGTGTCACCAGAAGGGGATCATTACCCTTTATTGCTGAGATTAAATTTCTTACGTACCAACAATATTGCGGAATATGAGGCTTGCATCATGGGACTTCGCGCAGCTTTCGAGCAGAACGTCAAGGTCTTATCAGTCTCCGGGGACTCGGCATTGGTGATTTACCAAATCCGTAGAGATTGGGAAGTAAGAGACTCGAAGTTGGTCAAATATCGCGATCTCGTTGCAGAATTGGCTGAAAAATTTGAAGAAGTGACTTTTAATTACTTCCCACGGGAAGAAAACCAATTGGCTGATGCCCTGGCCACCTTGGCTTCAATGTTCAAAGCAAACCGAGAAACGGAAATAATGCCTCTCCAGATGAGCATATATGAGGCCCCTGCGCATTGTTTTAGCATTGAAAACGAGGCAGATGGACAACCATGGTTCCATGATATCTTAGAATATATCAAGAATCAAAGATATCCCGAGCAAGTAAACGAGAACGACAAAAGAACGATCAGAAGATTGGCAGCAGGATTTATTCTCGATAGGGACATCCTATACAAAAGAGGGAAAGATCAAACGCTCTTGAGATGTGTGGATACTATTGAAGCCAGAAAGATACTCGAAGAGGTCCATGAAGGAGTTTACGGAACGCATGCCAATGGCTTCACTATGGCCAGGCATATTATGAGGCTCGGTTATTACTGGTTGACAATGGAAAGTGACTGCATTAGTTACGCACGAAAGCGTCACAAATGTCAAGTTTATGGCGATAAAATTCATGCGGCACCTTCACCCCTTCATGTCATGACGTCTCCGTGGCCTTTTTCTATGTGGGGCATGGATGTTATAGGACCAATTTCCCCAAAAGCTTCCAATGGACATCGATTCATTTTTGTGGTCATAAATTACTTCACAAAATGGATAGAAGCGGCTTCATTTGCTAATGTGACAAGGACAGCAGTATGCAGGTTCTTAAAAAAGGAGATCATATGTCGATACGGTTTGCCTGAGAGAATTATTTCAGATAATGCTTTGAATCAGAACAACAAGATGATGAAGGAAGTGTGTGATCAATTTCAAATAAAGCATCATAACTCCTCACCCTATCGTCCAAAGATGAATGGGGTGGTAGAAGCCGCTAACAAAAATATCAAGAAAATTATTGGGAAAATGACTGAGACGTATAAAGACTGGCACGAGAAGCTACCATTTGCTCTATACGCGTATCGCATATGTGTACGGACCTCCACGGGGGCAACTTCTTTCTCTTTGGTCTATGGAATGGAAGCTGTACTACCCATTGAAGTTGAGACCCCCTCCCTGCGAGTCTTAATGGAGTCAAAACTAGAAGAATCGGAATGGGTTCGAGCTCGATATGACCAATTGAACCTGATTGAAGAAAAACGCCTAAAAGTAATCTGTCATGGACAAATGTACCAGAAAAGAATGATCGCCACCCATGACAGGAAGGTGCGTCCAAGAGAATTTCGCGAAGGAGAACTCGTCCTGAGAAAGATTCTCCCGATACAAAAGGACTTCCGAGAAAATGGGCACCGAATTGGGAAGGACCATACGTCGTAAAGAGAGCTTTCTCAGGTGGAGCTTTGATTCTCACTGAAATGGATGGGAAGGAGTTACCAAATCCGGTGAACTCAGATGCCGTGAAGAAATATTACGCCTAAAAAAAAGGGGCGTCCTGATAAACAGAGAAGGTTTAGGATGAAAACCCGAAAGGGCGTCCTAAGGAAGCAAATTTGGGCCAAAAAAGCAGGAATAGTTTGAACAAGGAGTCAAACGGCGAGATTATAGTATTGAAGCGGACTCTGAAGCTCAAAAACTTCTACACGAAAAATCTTGCTCGAAAAGATTCAGGATGAAGAAACATGGAGAAGTTCATACGTAGGATATCTAGAGCACTTACGACAACTGAACCTGTTTTCCTTTTATAATGCTTTCTTGATATAGTTATTCCTTGTCAATTTTCTTTGCTTTTTGCTTTTGAAATAAATATAGATATGAGGAACCCCTTTCATGCCTACTTTGCCATTTTCATGCATTTTATCCATGTTTCATTTTATAGATAAGTAGTGAAATTACACGCTCTAAACGAAAAGAATATTGAGCATTACCCGGATGAGAATTGGGTAAGTATGAGAGCCTCAAAGCAAGGACAAAGTTCAACAGGGGGCAAAAAAAACCGAGGAATACGGATTATTCGTAGAACTTAAGGACGGGTACAAGACCTGAGAAAAGTCAAGAATCGAGGGTCATCATGAGAGTCATAACGAGAGACATAGGACAAACCCAGGACGCATGGCATAGTCATATAGGCATAAAAACATTTAAGACAAACACGTGCATATCATGATAACATCACGCATGACACATACAGGTACGCCAGTAAAGCAAGAAGTCTTGACAATAGTTGTGCCAAACCAAGGAACAGGAGACATCCAAGTTCCACCAGATGACACGTTTTTAATTACCGTTTTTTAAAAGAATCAACTCATAATACGAGAGGTGAGTTGAGCCTCGGGTCACACCCTGAGGTGCCTTTTAATTTCTTTTCAAAATATCAACTCATATTGCGAGAGGTGAGTTGAGCCTCTGGTCACCCCGAGGTGTCTTTTAATTCTGTTCAAAAATCAGCTCATAAGCGATAGGTGAGTTGAGCCTCGGGTCACACCCTGAGGTGTCTTTTAATTTATTTTCAAAATATCAACTCATATTGCGAGAGGTGAGTTGAGCCTCGGGTCACACCCTGAGGTGTCTTTTAATTTCTGTTCAAAAATCAGCTCATAATGCGATAGGTGAGTTGAGCCTCGGGTCACACCCTGAGGTGTCTTTTAATTTCTTTTCAAAATATCAACTCATATTGCGAGAGGTGAGTTGAGCCTCGGGTCACACCCTGAGGTGTCTTTTAATTTCTGTTCAAAATAATCAGCTCATAATGCAAGAGGTGAGTTGGGCCTCGGGTCACATCCTGAGGTGTCATTTAATTTCTGTTCAAATATCGACTCATAATACAAGAGGTGAGTTGAGCCTCAGGTCATACGCTGAGGTGTTTTTTCAATACTTACTTTTCAAAATATCAACTCATATTGCGAGAGGTGAGTTGAGCCTCGAGTCACACGCTGAGATATTTTCAATTTTTGTTTTTCAATTTCTGTAAAAAAAAAATCAACTCATATTATGAGAGTGGGGTTAAGCCTCGGGACACACGCAGAGGTACTTACAAACGAAAGACTGAAGTCGCTTCGAGCAAATTGCAAATTTCAGATTCATTACCTCGAAGTTCCAGTGGATGAAGAAGATTGAACAAGAGCAAGATGAAGCTATGGGCTATGTCTCTAAGAAGTAGCAATGGAGTAGACTGAAGATCGAAGTCTCCCCGAAGATAGTGAGGAAGCAGTTTGAAAAGTTTCAATTTATTTCCTCGAAATCCCGACGGAGAAGATCAAAGCTACAAATCTCATCGAAGCCGATCAAGACACTAGTTATTATGCTCTGGAAGAAGGAGTGGAAATATTATCTCCATGAAGATATAACGAAACAGTGAAGCGGATCAAAGCAACTAGTTATAGTGGAGTTTGAAGCTGTTTGAAGAAGACGAGGACCAACGAATCAAGGCTTAGCCAAGATCGGGCAAAATTTGTTCTTCTATTGTCTTTGCTCTATTATCGTTTCATGACAATGAGCAAAGAGGGGCAGCTGTAAGCACCAATTTTGGCCCGGGTTCCTTAACTCAGGGCCCAAAACTAAACAAAATAAGAAAATAGACCCAATTAATAAACCCAACAGTCCATTACAGTGTCCGGCCCAAAAACAAAACCAACAGATTACACTAAACCCAAACCTACCAAGCCCAAATACAATCAAACCTTAAGCCCACCAAGCCCAAATACAACCAAGCCCCCAAGTCCACAAACCTAAAACTCATCCAGCTGAAAGGAACCCTAGGCGCCACGCGCGTGCCTCCACGAGCGCCCCCTGGTGCGTGCAACCCACGACCTCTTGTCTGCCAACACTACCAACGCCGCTCACGCCCCCTCCACTTCCACTTGCGCCCCGTACCTGCGAAAAATAAGGGCAAAAAGACAACAATGGCAACAAAAGGACGAGATCTATTGTATTTTTTATTTTAACTTTTTCGAATATAAAGATCGAAAGGAAACAATGTAAAGGGATCGTTTTTTTGGGGGGCAATCAATACAATAAACAAAAAAAAATCAAAACAGCAGATTATTCAAGGTGATTTTTTTCATCGTTTCGATTTTCTCTTTTTTTATTAATTAAATATGCATATATATATATAAGATAAAATAAAAAAAAACAAAAAAAGGGAAGTTTTACCTTTCCAGCACCTTGAGCGGTGGCCGGCACGGCGGCGTCGGCGGCGTCGGGGATCGCAGGAAATCGCCCCTCCTTGCACCTGCAGAGAAAAAAAAAGGGAAGTCAGATTTTTTTTTTAAAGAAAGCAGAAAATGGAATTTTGGGGGGTTTTAGAGCCTTTTATACTAAGGCTAAAACGGCGCCGTTTCAATGGGAAGGGGGTCCGCGCGTTAACCCGGATCCGACTCAGGATCCGCACGTCTCCCCCCTTGATGGGCTAATTGCGCCCCAACTCCCTCCGCCCTTTTATATTCTTGCAATTAAGTTTTTATTCTCTTTAAATTGGCCCCGAAAAGTTATTTGGTTTGTAATTTGGTCCTCGCTCACGTTCCACGTTTTCAGATAGGGGTTATTACCTATGTCAGTCCCCCCACTTCTTAGACGCATCACAAATAGGCCCTTCCGTCTTTTATTTATTTCAAATCTCCCCCTGAAGCTTTGTTTTAAACCCGATTTAGTCCTATTATTCCTTTTTAATTGTATTATTATTATTTTAGTATTATTATTTTTTTATCATTATGTATTATTATTTATTACCACTGTTGTTGTTATTATTATTATTATTATTATTATTATTATTATATCGTACATATTTAGTATTATTATTATTGTTATTATTATATAGTATTATATTGTACATATTTCGTATTGTTATTATTACTATTATTATTATTATTATTATTATTACTACTATTATTATTGTGTTATTAACATCGTTTTTGCTTCGAATTTATTTGTCATCATTATTTCACTTCATTTTCTTAACTTTGTCTTCGTTGTTGTACCCTCAATTATATTCTGTTTATTCTTGCTTGCATCATTTCATGAAGATAGGTGATTTTGAAACGCATTTCAACGTTTTTTCTCATTCTAAAAAAATTTTTATAAAAAAGGGGGTTTCACAAAGGTAATATTCATGAATGTGGGAAATCGAAAATTTGTGCTCAATCGTGCTGGGTGTGACTTTTTGTTTGACCAAACAAGTGGATAACCTTTCAAATTTTGTTTCTATTTTCAAATAAGGTGATATTTGTGCGTTTGGAAGTTCAAAAGGATCGTGCCTAATCGTGTTGGGTGTGTCTTTTTGATATGACCGAATGAGCAAATACCCTTTCCAAAATCCCCAAAAAAATATGTGCTTGGAGGTAACTTTCAAGATGATCTTGAATTTAAGGACTTAGATTGTCGTGTCCAATCGTGCTGGATGTGAGGCTCTATACCTTCGAAACAAGGGAAACTCGATATTCAATCAAGTTGTTAAAAAATAAAAAAAAAATAGAATGAAATTTCAAATCTTTTTGACATTAGGACATCTATTAATCAATTTAGTACCAATTTTGGGCGTTGCGAGGATGCTAATCCTTCCTCGCACGTAACCGACTCTTGAACCTATGTTCTCGAATATTCGTAGACCTAAAAACATTGTTTTAGTAAATCACATGTTTTATTAAAACAAAGGTGATTCGATCACACCTAATAAAAGGTCGGTGGCTACTCCCGTTTTACTCATTTTCAAAGCCCAAGTTCGATTCCCGTTTTCTTTCAAAAAAATGGTTACGATAATCCCTGTATGGTAATTGCAGTGAGCGTTAGAGTCGTACCACTTAGGGTATGGGGGTTGCGGTAGTTGCAAATAGAACGGGGACACGATGTGCTCGTTGAACAAAATCTGGTATAGCTCCTTGTACGTTATTGGAATTGGCATGAATTGAATCTTTTCAGTATTCGGTCCGGTTCCCGATTCCTATCTTGCAGGTCCTTGTTGTCCGATCAGAATCGCCTTTGGCTGATTTAATCGTGATCGCCTCGAGCAGTACCCTTATTGTATGTACTCACGTTATTTACTTCACCGTCTTTCTTCTTAGGAGCGGCCCTCCTAGTGCTTTCTCTGCCTCGATCTTGCCACCTCGTATGGCATGTTCAATCATCTCCCCTGCCATCACTATATCGGCAAAGCTCTTAGCTGTACTCCCTATCATATGGGTTATAAAAGGGGCCTTCAAGGTGTTAATGAAGAGCATGGTAGTTTCTTTTTCTAAGAGGGTGGTTGGACTGCATGGCGACCTCTCTCCACCTTTGCGCATCTTTATGCGAAACTTTCATTTTGTCTTTTCTCCATGCCTTGCAAAGTAATTCTGTCCGGTGCCATGTCTGTGACGTGGCTGTAATGCTTCAGAAATGTTGAGCCAAGTCTCTCCAGGAACTAATGTTAGCCTTGGCTTAAATTTGGTTATACCATCGTTCTTTGCACCCACCAAACTTTCTTGGAAACGAGTGGATTAAGAGTTGATCATTGCTCACGTAGCGACCATTCGCTGCAGAACATGGTGATGTGGGCCTCCAGGCAGCTAGTCCCACTATATTTTTCGAATTCAGGTATTTTAAACTTATGGGGCCGTACCAAATTGAGAACTAGACCTAAATCTTTTGCATTGATCCCCTGATGATGATCGATACTTTCCAGCACTTTGAATTTTTCCTCTAGCCATTTGCAACGATCCTCTAGTTGTCTTGAGGATTCTATTCTCGACCCCATTTTCTATACTGCATCTAGATCGAGCACACTTGAGGTTGGCCGCTATCGCTCGACCGGGATCCACGAGCCTCACGTGATAGCTCACGGGAGGTCTAATGTCATCACTCGCCGCTTTGCTTGGGCTGATTGTAACGGTGGCCTTTGGAGATATTCCTCAGGCTGTGTTCTAGCATGCGGCGGGGTAAAGCCCGGGGGGACGCCATCACTATCCTCTTCGACCAGCGGCATGGGACCTTTCCCTTTATCCATTGCCCCGTTCATTATTTGGGCCATTTGGGCCATCATATTCCTCTGCGCCTCCAACATTTGGTCCCTCATTTCCTGTTGGAGTTTTAACATTTGCTCTTGCATTTGTTCCTGCATTTCTTTCTGGAATTGCTCGAACCTTTGATCCATTTTTCCGGGTTTTAGCGCGTGTTCGTAGTAGTGATGTTCCGCCTCCATTTTCTCTTTTCACTTTCTTTTCTCTCTGATAATTCTAACTAATTAGGCCCTTTTTATAAACTTAAATGCATGTAATGTGATGAAATGCAAATGCATGAATGCAAGAAGAAGACATCGATTCTGATCAACTTCATTTTAGAAGACTTTATTAGAAGGCAAGACCCTTTACATAAAACAGATTACAAATATGCTTTCGCCCTTAAGCCTAGAGTTTTGATTTTTCTAAGTAAAGAAGTCAGCTCTTGGCTACGATCTGCCTATAACTCGTATTTCATGCTTAGGATCTCAGCTTGAGACTCTGGGGCTGCGGTGATCGACCACTTCCCGAATCTGAACTATCGCTTCACTCATGAAGTAGTCTCGATCTCTAACTTGATTACGGGAACGGTGAAGCTCCTCCTCCCAATGCGCTTCTCTTGCTTTCAAAAGTTCAATTCGGAGCTCGCAACTATGTAATGCTGACTCTAACTCTTCAATCTTGCCTTTCATTTCCTCGATTTTGTTTAGACTTAATTTCAATTCGCCTTCCGAGTTTCGACTTCGATAGAGATGCAGGGACCGTCCGAGCTCAGCCACCCTAGCTTTTAGTCCTTTCTTCTCTTTTTGGCTTTCTGCCATGTCTTTTCTTAGAACCTCGTTTTGTGTTTACATTTCCTGGAACTTTTTCTCCCAACTGCTAGCTTTGGCTCTTTCCTCTCGGATCTCGCGTCGCCATTGCTCCGGAGTTTTTCCTAATTCGGCGTTTTTCATTGTCAAACGCATCTTCTTATATTCCATCTTTAGATCATCTCGATCTTCCTCTATTTTCCCTTTCTCTTTTCTTAGCTTCTCAGCTTCTGACTTTTGTCCATCTACGTCTAACTTGAGGAGCATCTTCTCTTCTTCCAGCCTCTCTATCTTTCTTTCGAGTTCTGAACTCATCTTTTCAAAATCTCGTTTCACGATCTCCAGTTCTGATGGGACTACTTGCAAATATTCATCTCTTGACCGGGCGCCCTCTGGATTCAGCTCGGGGATGTTATCATTGATCCTCCTAGTCCTCCATTCTCTGTACTTCGGGGTTGTCATCGGGCCTGCGGATAACCTTTTCATTCTATGAATCTGATTCCAGGCACTAGAGATCTCCTTAACCCTTTTCTTATAGCTTCTCCCTTCGTATGAGAACTCGTGACCGAGCGGCCGTAGGTCGCCGTCGATCTGAACTGTCTTGAACTATACTGTCTTAGGACCAGCAAAGGGGCATATGCAGTGGCACCCCATTTTCCCAGTAGAGGAACCCAGTCGAAGCTTCCACAACGATAAAGGATCTTGTCAGAAATCATCCAAGGAGCCTTCCACTTGATGTCGTCTTCTTGAAGGTTTTGAAGGAGTGCTATCCAGTTTTCTTCGGACACATCTTCTTTCCTAGGCGTAGCTACTATCTCTTCCAATGGGGAGTAATTCTCCGATAAAAATCGATAAGACACTTTCTCCACTTTCCAGAAGTGACTATGGAACCAGGCCAATAACAACTGCGCACATCCAATAAACCTGCCCTCACCCATTCTCCGACATGCAGTCAAGGATCTGAATGTTTCGGCCAAGATGGCAGGAACAGGCATGACCTCTTTGTCTAATCGGCCGAATAAATCAATAACTACTTCATCAATGTGTCTTAGAGCTTTTGGGAAGATCACCAAACCGTAAATACACAAGGCCAAGACGTCAATCTTTTTTGTTGCATCAGGATACGTTAGGATCAGGTCCCTCAAACATATCCAAGGTACGCATTTACCCTCGCCCTTTTTCTGCATTCTAGCTGAGACCCATTGTTCGCTCGTTCCCGTGATATTCATCAACTTCTTCGCAAAAGTCAGGCCATTAACTGCTTTGGAATAAGCTTTATCAACTTGAATTCTCAGACAACGTAGCAAGGTCGTGTACTCCTCTATCGTGGGGACCAAATCTACTTTCCCGAAAGAGAAAGCACTATAAGCGGCATTCCGTAGGCGAGTCATTGCTCGGAAAAGATGCTTATCTATTTTGACATCAAGCAGGTATAGTAGATCGCCGTAGGTACTATAGAACAACTGCTTTGTCTCGTCATCCCACTGGGTCCATATTTCTTTCAACTCCTAGAGTTCATTCTACGTGACACTGATGTTGGTGAAATCATGTAGTTCTGACACATATCCCTCAGCTAAGCTGTCCCCTTTTTCTAATTGGCTTTGCTCTGACCAAGTGCGAGCGGCCGCATTGTCTTCCACTTTATCAAGGAATTCGCTTTCCATAACCAGCTTTCTAACTCAGAAACTGACCGTGAATCGATGCCTCTTAAAATATGAAATGATATGCACAAAAAGAATAAAACACAAAAGTTAGTACCATGGAATATAAAGCAAGTGAAATAAACAAACACCTATCTGGATAACTACTAAGTTCTGGCATAGTTTAGCTCGGGGTGGGTTCTTAGGCTCTTTACGTGTGGTTGAGTTCTAAAGTTCGAGGTACCCGAACCAGTAGATTCCTCGATCCTCACCCATTATAGGCTCATACAGACCGAGTTCGGTTCAGGGGAATACATTTCCCTATGGCCATGCAGAAGTGAAAACTTCACGAAGACATAGGTACGGATGTATCCCGAAAGCAGTCCACTAGCCCATGCAGAGGTGAAAACCTCATGAAGGCATAGCTTCTCGCTCCCACTTAAAGGTGTGACCACAATAGTCAAGCAATGCAATGCCAAAGTATTCAAGAGATCCAATATAACATTGAAAATGCATTTAAAGAAACATGAATTCTGAAACCATTTTCTAATTTTAATCAAAAGGACAAGGATCAATCAATCTATGGCCTGACTCTCAACGAATAAGTCCCCAGTGGAGGAGTCAAGTCGTCATCGTAACCATTTTTGATAGAAACGATAAAAAAGCGCGATCGACTCGATTTTTTTAAAAATAAAAAGGAAGGGAGTCACCACCGATCTTTATTTGGGTGTGATCGGATCACCTTTGTTTTAATAAAACATCTTAGTTTATTAAAACGATACTTTTGGTCTACGAAAATTTGAGAAAAATGGGTTCAGAAGTCAATTACGTGCGAGGAAGGATTAGCACCCTCGACACGCCCGAAATCGGTACCAAACTGATTGATCGATGTCCTAATATTGAAAACTTTGAAATGATTTGGAAATAGATACTTTTTATTAAAATTTGAAAGAATTGGAAGGGACGTTTAAGGCTCTCCTATTTTCGACGAGATAAAGCATCATATCCAGTAAGTTAGGGCGCAATACTTTAGACTCCCGAAACTAAGCTTGCCTTTTAAAACTTAGTTTTACATTTGAAGAGGATCTTCCGTCATTTGTCAAACGAGAAATCAGAACCCAGTGAGTTAGGGCTCGTTTTCTCGAAAATCCAAATTAGAAATATTGCCTCTATTTCAGAAGAAACTTATCTCGAAGTATCTAGATGTCAAGTCCAGTAAGTTAGGGCGTGACATTTCAAATTTCCGAGATTAAGTGTTTTTTTAAATTTGAGTTTTGTGATTTTAAAAGGGGTATTCCATTGTTTAACTTAAACGAGAGAAACCGGAACCCAGTAAGTTAGGGCTCGATTCACTCGAATTGCTAATACGGAATATTGATTTTCATAAAACTGAGGCATCGAGACAAATTAGATTAAAAATGCAAAAAACACGATGTTATGTGTGAAAAGAATAATAAAAGGACACAAATATGTATAAGTAAGGATGATATATAATATATTGGAAGTATTACGTATAGTAACAGTAGTAGAAATAGCGATGAAATAATAATAATGAAAAATAACAATAATAATAATAATACTAATGATAATAATAATAATAATAATAATAATAATAATAATAATAACAATAATGGATAATAAAGGAAGTAAAATAATAGTAATAATTTTTAGAGAAAAGAAAAATAAAATAAAATAATAGTAAAACATTTATATAAAAGAATACGTCAATATTGAAAATAAATATAAAAATAACATTACTAACTAATCAATGTGATAGTAACAAGATATATGCAATATATAGAAATAATAATATGGTAGTAAATAATAATAATATATGCGTATGGAGATAATAGTGATAATAATATATTAAAAATAATAATATAATAATAATAGTAACAATATAGTAATGGTAATGAAATATATATACATAGGATATAATAGTATAATATTGATAATACTAATAATAATATGATAGGGTAATAATAATTAAGATAAATAATAATAAATAATATGACAACAAATAAATGAGCAAATTAAATAAAAACAAAAATAGCAAAATTGTAAATAACTGAAAATGGACTCCATTGCATTACAAATAAAAGTTCTAGGTCAATTATTGAATAAAACGGGGTTTCGGGGGTTAAATAATAAATAAAACAAAGTTCGGGGGTCGATTTGTAAATAAAACAGGCTTCGGGGGTCACGAAAGAACGCGCGTGGAAGATGGGGGACCAAAAAGGTAATTTCTCTAGGTAAGTTAAACACAGCGTTTGACGGGGGACCGAGTCGCAAACCGTGAAAAATTATTGGGCCAATGTTGCAATAATTAAAAGTTTGATTTTGAAAAAACTAAAAATGCGGAAGGACCAATCGCACAATTTCCCTTTTGGCTTAAAAACACGCGGATCTTGAGGCGGGTCGGGTCGGATCGGGTCGGTTAGGGGTGAAACGACGTAGTTTTGGGCTTAAACGCCAGCCCCCAAAACGACGTCGTTTCAAGGGGCTATATAAGGCCCTAAAATCGGAAAAAAAAAATCATTTTGAGCTATACTTGTAAAAAAAACTGATCTCCCTCTCCTCTTTTCTCTGCAGGTCCGAAGGGAGAGGGGTTCCGGTCGTAAGTACTCAGAAGCCGAATTCCTCCTTTGCTTGCTGACCTTCTATACTTTTTCTTCTCAAATCCTCTTTTGATTCACTATTGGTTTTAGCCAATTCCTTCTTCTCTTCTTCTTCCTATTTGTACCGAATAACCCCTTTCACTATATTGATCTAAAAAGCCGAATACCTCTTGGGCCGATTGCTTTTTGGGTAAGTATCCTTCACTTATGGTTTAGGTGTTGGTTGAATGGTCATTGATAGGGAAAGGGGGACTTGTGTTGGATACAAGTCACCTATTATTCTGTTTTTAATGATTAAGAATAATGCAAATTTAGGAGATACGCGTAACTAGTGATCAAAAAAGGGCTAATAAGGCTTGGTGTTTCAAGTAAGCTTAAGGTGAGACTTCGGCTTTTGGTAAAGTATTCGATAAGTATTTGTGATTAATCTTTGAGTGATATCGTTTGTAGGATCGTGGCTAAGGAGATCGCAGCGCATTTTGTTATCAGGTGTGTACATACACTACACACACATTAGATCGGCAAATCCCGAAATGCCGAAAAGCCAAAAATTTTGGCTACTGTAGTCTTGCGAGTGCGCAAACACTTGTAAGGGAAAATTGATACGTTATCAGAGGCCCCATGAGCGATCTTATGGTCTTAGGCCGTGTTTTGGCCAATCGGGCCAGAATGGGCCATAGGCTCAAAATAGGTGAATTTGATGGTTTGGTAATAAGTGATGAACTAGTCATGCTGGTTACATGGCTTGGAATTGATTTGGGCCTGATGGGCCATATGAATGTGATTTGGGCCTAATGGGCCATACGAATAAGATTGGGCCTGGTGGGCCATATGAACGTATATGAATTTGTTTGGGCTTTGTAAGGGGTCTTGGGCTTGGTATTTGGTAAATTGCTTAACCTTTCATAAAACTTTAATAATTTATTAAGTGTGACTGTGAACAAGTCATAAGGTTTAAGTGTGGCAACGGGCATATACATGTCTAGGATTCGATCTAGGGAGAGCTTGGTACTTAAGCAGTCTTAATGACCCACCTCCTCTTCTCTAGAATCCTACTTGGTGCGTAGTGTCTGTTCACTTTAGCCGCGAGGACTTGTTGACGGGCCAAGGTTCGTAATTAAGACCCATACTGTTAAAAATGACTAAAATACCCTTATATGTTGAATGTAAGCTTTATGGATATTACTCGTATATTTGCTGCATTCATATGTTATTCTGTTTAGAATGCATATGGGTGGGAATTATAGAAGGGAGGAAGTATATGAGGATCACATGGTTGCTTGACGACCGTGGATCCACCGATGGCTTTTTAAGCCCATTATATGATTAGCAGCTTTCCTACAACATTAGGTAGTACTTCAACCGGGCTATCCTTGGTGTGTATCAGATGGGTGGGTCAATTTAGAAATCCCCACAGATGAGTTTCGGCGGGACGGAGATGATGTGTACCGGATGGATTATTTGGGGAGGGTTTGCATTGCATTGCATGTATGATGTTATTATGTTAATAATATGATATGTATGCTATTTGTTTGATGAGGGTCGTACACACTGAGTTTTTGAAAACTCACTCCCTCTTTTATTTTTCTCAGGTGATCCTCAATAGGCAGTTCGACGGATGGAGGGATTCCAAGGTGGCCAACTAGCAAGACGATTAGACCTGTTTTTCTTGAATGTCTAAATTTTGGATTTTGAGTTATTTATTTTAAGTTTTTGGTTATTTTAAGTTCGGATTGTAATAAGGCCTCCCTCTGCTTATCGTTACATTGATTTCTTTACTTTCTATTGAATTTATTTCAAGTTTTTCTGGAAACAACGGCTTTTATTCAAAATTAAGCTTCCGCTGGTAAAAAGTTTTATTTTTAATACTTGTTAACTTATAATAAAAAGGCAGATTTCCAAATACATATCGTTTTGGAAGACAACTATAATTTGGGTTTTTAATCAAAATTCTTTAAGAAGGGTTTTCAATGAAAACAAGGTTTTCGCAAAAACACTTCAATGTAACACGCCGGACTCGGGCCTAACTTTTGAGCTAGGTTTGGGGTGTTACAGTGTGTGTAGGATATGTACACACCTGATAACAAAACGCGGTGCGATCTCCTTAGCCACGATCCTACTAACGATATCACTCAAAGATTAATCACAAATACTTATTGAATACTTTACCAAAAGCCAAAGTCTCACTTTAACCTTACTTAAAACACCAAGCCTTATTAGCCCTTCTTTGATTACTAATCACACGTATCTCCTAAATCTGTATCATTCTTAATCATTAAAAACAGAATAACAGGTAACTTGTATCCAACACAGGTCCCCTTTTCCCTATCAATGACCATTCGGCCAACACCTAAACCATAAGTGAAGAATACTTACCCAAAAAGCAATCGGCCCAAGAGGTATTCGGCTTTTGAGATTAGTATAGTGAAAGGGGTTATTCGGAACAAATAAGAATAAGAAGAGAAAAAGGAATCGGCTAAAACTAAGGGTGAATCAAAAGAGAATTTGAGAAGAAAAAGTACGGAAGATCAGCAAGCAAAGAAGGAATTCGGCTTCTGAGTACTTAGAGAGAAAAAGTGTTTTGGCAACTCAAAAAAAAATGAGGAATTCGGCTAAAGGGAAAAACAATTTTGGCATTAACCTAGAACCACAAATCGACACTTATTTATAGCTATAGCCGAATTTCCTATCCCAAAATTCCCAATTCGGCTCAACCTCTTCCACATATCCCATCTCCTAATTTTTCTCCACGATAACTCCCCAATCCTTTTCCTAAATTTTCTCTTCTGATCACTCTCCTTAGAGTCCATCATCACACCACTTCCAACCTTCTAGAAGGCGAAAATTAAACTCCTAAAAATACTAAACTAGGATTCGAACCTAGGATCTCCTTGCTAACCCATAACGCCACCTTCCTATACCCTAAGTGGTGTCACTTAGCCACTCCACCACAAGGCTCTTTGACACCATTTTTCCCTATTTTTATTTAAAAGCCCAACTACTCACCACCCTAGTTCCTTTAATAATTAATTAAAAATTCCTTCTCCTCAAAGTTCGAACCCAACACTTCTCCAACACCCCTAGACACTCCAAGTTCATTAACCTTCAAGGCCCACATGTCAATTGTCACTTTCTTGCTCACTTAAAAATTTTCTGAGACCCAAAACCCGAAGCCCAATTCATCTAGGCCCAAAAATTTGGGGCGTTACATAACCCACAGAGTTAGGTGGATCGGTGCAGCGGGGGACTCAACGGTGACCACCGTTTCATAAAACTGTTTAAGTTTTCGATTTATGGTTTTATTTTATTGTTTGGGTTAAATTTTGAGAGTTTGTAATTTCTAGGACTCTCTTTAGACTCTATGATTTTCAACTGTGGTTTTGGTTTGTTTGTTATCTGCATGCTTTGACGAAATATTTTGAGTTAACGATTTCAAAAACAATCTGAGTTTTAGAATTAAATGGTTTTTCGTAAGCTTCCGCTATAAAACATATTTTTAAGGTAGATTAACTAAGTAAATAACGATTTGTCGATGGTTCTAAGCAAATATGAAACTGATAACTAAGAGGCTTATTCGTGACGACTACGTTTTCAAAACTCATTCTTTGTGACGTCATTAGATTCGGCCATAACGTCTAGGCTGGGTTTGGGGTGTTACACAATTTATTTTTAACCCTTAGATAAAAATAAACACATCTAAGCCTCAGGTTTAAGATTTAATCTACTTCACTAAAATAAAGAGTTCAACACCTAAGTTTTCTTTTTTTTTTTTTCTTTTCATCATGTAATACAAGTTTTAGGCTGGAAAAAAAAGTTGGATGATCTTTTAATTTTAGATTTAATTTTTCTAAGAAAAAAATTGAAAACAGATTTATAACAGGATGTAAAGTAAGAGATTAGGAGTATCGAGAAAAAACAATTACCAAATACTCAAATTTCTTCAAAAAAAATATGAAATAAGAAATTATTCAAATTTCTTTCGCCTAAAAAAAAGATTAAGATAAATTTATTCATTTTGATCTAAAACTTAAAAACATTTTAATTCTCATAATCCTCATTTTAAGAATTCTCACTATAATTACCACGTACTTCCATCAGTGGTGGAGCTAAGGGGGGCTGGCAGGGGCCCGACCCCCTTAAAATGAAAAAATTTCTATTTAGGCATTTTATAATTTATAAAATTTTAAATTAGTAATAGTAAAATTGTATTTTTGGCCTCCCAAAAATAATAAAAAATTGACTTAATCATTTAAAAATTATAAAGATATACACTATTAAAATGATAAAATTTTATTTTTACTGCCGTAAAAATATACAATTAAATTCCCACTCCCTAAAAAATTTCTGACATCTGCAACTAAATTCCATATGTTTAATTTAAATTTAGAATAAAGTTGAGAAAACATTGTTATTGATGGATAATTAAGTGGATGAAGATTTATTGACAAATGTGTGCCACTGGAGGCAAACACAACTTGCTCATTTCTCTAATGATTTTTAACATTTTTGAAATTTCAAATTGCTTTACAATTCCCTTTTCTTTATCCCCAAAATTGACTTGCTTAAAAAGAAATAATTTTGAAATTGGTAAAACGCCCAACCCACCATGTCTTTCCTCCACCAATTTAATCCGCCATTGGAGAATCTTTAAATCTCATACATGTAATTGAATCTCAAAAATCTACCATATTTACATCCATTTACTTATGATAATATTTTATTGAAATTTCAGTGTTGTCTAATATTACAACAATCAAAATCTCTCCCAAAGAATTAAGTTAGTTCGATAATTAAATTTATCATACCATCAATGAACAGTTTAGCCCTCCCTTAATCGCCATTTTTCTTTGAATCAGAAGCTGCTAAGGTGAGATCCTGTTATCCTCGAACCGAATCTATCTTATCTTTACTGAGATTCCTCAGAGTCCTAAAAGCCTTGCCTTTCCTCCTGTTTCAGTGCTCAATCCTATTGTCCAACAAACACTATCCTCTATTTCTGTCATCGTTTAAGAGATGACTCAAATCAAAAGGGATTTCTTCCACCCAATATATAATAATGAATGTTAAAACAACACTCATGAAAATCAATTAAATTAATAATAAATAGTTGAAAAACGTTTTAAAATATTAAAAATTTTGAGATTTTATGGTCGAGTCTTATGTAAAAGAGATAACTCAAATCAAAAGGGATTTCTTCCACCCAATATATAATAATGAATGTTAAAACAACACTCATAAAAATCAATTAAATTAATAATAAATAGTTGAAAAACGTTTCAAAATATTAAAAATTTTGAGATTTTATGGTCGAGTCTTATGTAAATGTGTGATTAATTAGATGGACCAAGTATAAATTTTTAACAGCTTTTTTTCAACATCTAACCACCAGTCATTGTCTAAAAAAAAGGGGGCATATTTACATTTTTATCTTTTGACTTAATAAAGAGAAAACCTTTCTTCTTTTTTAAAGAGAAAAAAATAATAATTATGGCTCTACTTTATAAGGAATGCACATTTGTTGCGTGTTTGATTCAGTGATACAACGTTTGGATAATACGAAACATAATTTAAGTGGAGAAATACAAAGTCGAGAGCATTACTATAGAATTTAGGGTTAATTCCACGCATCGTCCTTAAAAATTGTCTACATTCTAAATCAATCTTTAGATTGCAAAATTCACTACTTAAATTATTAATATTGTATTAGTAAGGTTCTTCTGATAATTTAACTGTTAATTTAGGTAAATGTTAGTTCGTATTAACGTGGAGTATATTCAAAACACATGTATAACTATCAATATTAGTAAATGTATAATGATAAATTTAGTCTCTAACTTTTATTGTTTTTTGTCAGATGGACATCAATTATTTTTTAACACTTTTAGTCAAACTGTTTTTCTTTGGGTGGAAAAACTAGATAAAATATTAAAATTTTAAAGATAATGATATGGCAGCCTGCGTGACAATCCAAATGTACTTTATAAGAATTCATAAAAACTTCCACTTTGGTAGTGAAGTACACGTGGAATGCCACGCAGACTACCACATCAATACTATTTAACTTTTAATAGTTCGGTCGGGTCTTTTCCACAAAAAAATAAAATGATTAAAATATCAAAGTTGAGGGTTAAAGTGATAAAACAAATTAGGGCTATAGTGGCAAAATATGTATCCATTAGGGCCTAAATTTATCATTATGCCTAAAATTTTAGGTGGGCTATATCTATTTTTTAACATATCAATCCAAGTCTTCCATGCAGGAAGTAAACATGTGCTTACAATTTGGTTAAAATGTTTTGAATATGCTCAATGTTAGCCATTTAATGCTCAAGTTAATGTCTAGATTGACCGAAAGAATGTGATATTTATATTTTGATGACTCAATTAAAACACTTTAAAGTTCATGAACTAATTTAGAATCTGAATCATTATTTGAATACACCCTTAACCTTTACCATTTTTGTCACTCTGGCCCCAATCGTTTTGGCCATTTACCTTTAAAATTTAGTCAAGTTGATTTTCTTTAGAATTTTTTTTTTACTAGACTACAAAAAATTTAACAATCATGATAATCATTATGACAATTCAAATGTACTTTATAAAAATTCAAAAATATTCATAACTTTTTTAAAATATATATACATGTCAACAAAAAAGTACATATGATTTCCCACTTAGGTAGGCTGGCATGTTGACTAGAGTTGGACACTAAATTGATCATTATATCTATAATACTTTTTATTCATTAAAACCAATCAATTTTATCTCTTTTACAAAATTACAACTTGATTAGAGCTTGACACTAACTTAATCAAAAACTTACAACCTCACATATTTTTGTCAGATGCAAAGTATAAAATCTATCCATGTGAAGGAAATGGTGGAGGTCTGTCTTCTTCTTCTTCCTTCAGCCACCACCATTAAAGACCTTAAAATAAAAATTAAAAGTTACCCTTTGATATCACTTTTAAGCCACACCTCCTTTTACTTTCTTTTTGTTTTCCCTTTCTCCCTTTTCTTCTTTCAATCAAATGGCAGCCATGTTCTTCCTTTTGCAAATACATCTCAATTATACAATCCACTGCTTAGATCAATATACCCAATTTAGGAAACAGTTTCAACTTTTGTACCACCACACATTGTTTTTTGCAAGAACCCGATATTTGTTAGTCACATGGAATCTATCATACCCTTAAACAAGCAACAAAGCTCTTAAGTTTTTTTTGGGTAAACTACATCTAAAGTCACTAAACTACTAATAAATTTAGGTTTTAGTCATTCAATTTCAAAAAGTTACAAAATGATCATTAAACTATTCGAAAGTTTTTATTTAAGTCATTGGACTGTTAAGTCTTTTTTTAAGTTCAACTAACGGGTTCTAAACAACGATTCAACAATCAATATGGTGGATCAGTACCAATTAGTGAGTAGAAGAATATACATTAGATCTAAGTCAATTTGACGGCTAGTGTTGGAGATCGGATAAGAAATCTGTTTGGATTCTTAGTTAGCAAATTCATTGTATTCAAAGTTATTTCATGAAAAATAACTAAACTTTAGAAGAGAAGGGGAAGGAGAGAATTCGATTAATGCAGGCGGCGTGAAGGCCATACAATAGCGATTTTAACAGCCCGATGACTTGAATGAAAATTTTTAAACAGTCCAATGACTAAAACAAAAACTTACTAATAATTTAATTACCTTAAGTGAAATTTACCCATTAACAACTTTATTTTTAAATATAATTTTATGGAATCTTTTTGTCAAGAAATATCCAAATACATCATCTTTATTTCTTTATTGAGGTTTTTTTGTTTTTTTAACATCAAAATCTCAATAGACACTAACTTTGGGTGCAAAGACTCTTTGTCTCACACAAACTGTTGTTTTTCCAACATCCAATGGAAGTTAACCACTTTTAAAGTTTCCCACTTTCTAGCTTTCAATTTCTGTAAGAAAATTCTAACAATCCAAAGAATATTCTTTTCCTTTCTAAACTAATATGAGAAAAATCTTAAAAATAGGTTGTGTCGGATTTTTAAGCAATCCAACTAATTATTAATTTTTCATTTTTATTAAACTAGTTATTCTAAGAGAATTGGAAAATATGATTAAAGAAAAAAAAAACATTAACGTTGTACTTTGTTTCAAATTTTGTGATTAATTACAGAAAAAAGCTTTAGACTGTCGGCCTCATGCTAACCATTAACAATGGATTTTGGGGGTTTTTTTCTTTTTAATTAACTACTATTATTATTTATTTAGCTTTCTTTTTCTTTTCCAGCTTCATGGATAGATTCTAGTAAGCTATGGATTCCCTATAAATATTCTATCCAATTTGTATATATATTGAAAGTGTTGTCGTTGTTAAGTAGTTATTACGGTTGTAACTCGAGAAAGTATATTTACGTAGTTCGGTTTAAATTTAAAAAAAATTATATAAGTTATGATTTAAGTTTAACCAGTTCTCGAGAAAGAGGGTTTCTTTTTTCATAATTTTCTTAAATTTTATTAGTATTTTTATTGAAAATATACAAACGTTTTAAATTTTTTTAATAATTTTCATGTACTTTTAAAAAATTGATAAAAATTGTAAATATTGAAGGTTAAAAATAAATTTACTTTTTATATAATTGCAAAATTGACTAAAGGGATTAAGGTTTTTAAATCAAAATATGTACATAGATCTAATATCACAAAATTAAAGTATAAACACTAAATTTTAAATTTTAAAAGAGTACAAAAACTTTCTCGTTGACTATAAAAACTTGCTTAATTTCAAAAGAGTAAGATTTAAATTTTAATGCAATATAAATATAAAAACTTGCTTAATTAAAGTGATGATATTTAAAAAATAATTTTAAATTATAACAAAAAGATGTGTTAATTTATCGTTGAATGATATTTGCTTAGAACCCCCTTTTAATTTCTTGCTAATTCAAATTAACCACTATTAGCATTCCATTTAATAATTGAGACATAAATGCACAAACAATTTTAATATTAAATCATTAGTTGTGGCCTAAACTTTATTAATACCAATGTTAACAAAGTTGGGATTTTTTTACATAATATTTTTTAATAAAAAAGTGAAGTAAAAACGTCATTGATTTTGATATTCAATTTTAAAGTTGAGCTCTCTCTTTCAATTAATCACAGTTTTAGTGCTGGTGACGATTTATGATTGATAATTTTTTTATTTTTAAATTTTAATTAATATAAATTTTTCATATTAATATTTTATATTTTATATAATCTGACATATCTATATTAATTTTACAGTCTAATCTAAACATATGTTTGATAAACTGAAGTTTAATATTATATATTAAATTTCTCGAAAAAAAAAAAGTTGAAGGGTGAATCCAGCCCTCTATGATCCAAAAAAAATTAATTGACTCTTTTCGTTAACGGAAATTATCGATTGACTAGTTTGATAGTTAATTTCTCTAATATGATTGACATAAACTACTAGAAACTGTCATGTGATATTCCACGTTAACAAAAAATATTTTTTTAATTTTTTTAAAAATTTTGAAAATAATTAATGTTAAAATTACCCCAAAATTCAACGTTATTAAGTCTTCATATGAGTTGTTAATTTCATTATTAATAATTATATAATTAATCACTTCTATATTAACACCTAAACAGACTTGTAAATATTAACAGGAAGAAAGACCATAATATTTCAATTTTAGAGAGAATAATTTTTTTTTGAGTTTTTTGCATATTTGAATAAATTTAATATTTTTTTTATAATTTTTGAAATTTTTAATTTTATATTCATCTAAAATGAATCTAGACAAATGATTGTCCAAATTCTTTCTATATGCACATTTTAATTAGTTAAAAAAGATTTTTTTAAATGCTGATGTGACATGTCACGTCAGCATACTGCCATATGGTAACTTCTGGTTGCCTCTGCCAATCATGTTAATAAAATTAATAATCAAACCGGTCAAGTGCTGTTTCCATTAAAGGAATGGGCCAATTGATTTTTTTTTTTGGGGGGACATTAAAGATTTAATTGGGTGTACTTTTCACATAATAGCTTAATTTTTTTTTTTACTAAAGGCTTTTTTGACCCCTAAGTCAAAGAAAAATTATGTATTGAAAAATTAATTACTGAATTTAAGTTATAAAATCTATTTAGTATCTTACATAAAATTAAATATGGAATATAATTAGATTACTTAGATAAATGTAAATTTAAAAAATTTAATGATAAATTATTTAAAGGATAATATAATGTTAAAAGAAATAAAATAAAATAATTAAAAATATATATACTATATGTGATAAGCAACTCCTTAATTACTTATCATTTTTCGTATTTTTATAAAATAAATTCTATATTTTTTATTGCAAATTGTCAAACGCATTTAAAATATTAAAAAGCTAAAAATATTAATTTTTAATTAATCTAATTTTTTATGGATTATCAAATAACTCCTTAAATTAACTCATGGTCTAGAATTTTCTATTTTTTATTAATCTTGTTTTTGACTTGATCTACAACCCCAAATAATTATTTATTTAATATTAAGAGATAAATATCAAAATTAGACATAAATTTTGATTCAACGTGCAATTGTATATATGAATTTTAATTTTGATTTAATCATACACATTTAAAGAAATAAATACATCAGTTTATTTTTATATTAGATAAATATAATTATTTATGTATACAATATATAAACATAAAATTATGTTATATCAATAATTGTGTTAATAATTTATAAAAATTGGATCAAATCAAAATTTCATGTATAAAATTACACAAAATCAAAGTTTATGTATACAATTGCACATTAAACCATAATTCTTGTATATATTTTTAAGATTTATCCCTAATATTAAAAACAAAAAGTTATTTGTATATTGAAATTTATATCTTTAATAATTAATGCTTTAATTATAAAAAAAAAGTAATTCCATCATTAAACAGACCTAATCTCTATTTAAAATTGGGTTAATCCACTTTTATCATCCGGTTCAACTTTTAGGGAGTCCCACTCATACGCATGGCTCCACGTCAGCATCCTCTCAAACCCTATCAAAATATGCCACGTGTCCACCATCATCCTATGCTGTTTTGTTTCTTCATGACTAAGCAAAACAAAAATATATATAATAATAAAAGAGAAAATTCATTCTGTTTTAAAAAGGGTCCCATATAGCCATATGTCACCTCATTGTTGCCCCTCCCCAATGTTATTTACAAAAACCCCACCATAATGCCACATGACTCAAAAGGTTTTTCCTATATTCCAATAAATAACTATATATAGAATTGAAATAAATCTATTAATAACAAAAACAAATCAGATTCATCGTTTGAATTGAAAATAAATGGTACCCATAATTGAATTAATGATATAAAAATAAATATAAATTAATCATTAGTCAAATCGCAATAAATAAAGGAACTATTTTAAAAAGACTAAAATCTCATTTATCATATAAATAAAAGTACAAAAAATAAAAATATTTTTATAAAAATATTAATTATCCTTTAAAATAAAAATATTTTAATAATATCATAACTCTATTGATGTCTAACTCAATTACCCATTTTATATATAATATAAATACGTATGTACTTATTATAAAAGTATAAACATACAATATTCATGCAATCACGTGGACCCACAATAGTCCTCAAATTTGTCAATAAATATGAGTCCCCTACACTGCATTTCTTCCCTTTTCTCCACCTTCCTACCATCTCCATATACTTTTAAAAGCTTTTGCTTTGTTTCTTTACTTGCTTTTTTTTTTTCCCTTCACTATTAAAGCCATGTTGTTCACTATTCCGGCCGGTTTCTCGTCCGATTCCATGGTCGATTTCGATCAATTTCCGGGTTTTGAAACCGGCTTCACTCCGTGGGACTGTTCGGAACTTTTTCCCCCCACAACCCAATCAATAGAGCCAGCAGGATCCGGTTCCGGTTCAGAAGAAACAAACCAGAACCAAACCAACTCGAACTCTAGTTTAGACCAACCGAACCAACTGGGTTCCGTCATCGACGAACGAAAGAGGAGGCGTATGATATCGAACCGGGAATCAGCTAGGAGGTCACGGATGCGTAAACAGAAGCATTTAGAAAACTTAAGGAATCAGGTAAACCGGCTTAGAATCGAGAACCGGGAATTAAACAACCGGTTGAAGTTCCTTTTGTACCATTGTCGCTGTGTAAAGACAGACAATGATCGGCTCCGGTCTGAATACAGTATCCTCCGACAAAAATTATCGGACATACGTCAAATTTTGCTATTCAAGCAACTGCAGCAATATTCATCTGCATGGCCATGTTATAACGTTGCCACCATGTCCGACCAAATCCCATCATTAACCACTTAAATACATATATATATATATAGACCTATATTTAACGTACCAATAATGGCATCATCATTAAAATTTCTCTCTAATTCGAGAAGCCCAGATTTTATCTATTAAGACAGGTATTATCTGGGAAGGAAATTAAATGGTGGGTGTGTTGTTTTGTTTTGAGGGATTTTAAGTGATGAAAGACAACATGATTTTTGTTTTTTGAGAAACCAGTGTAGTGTAAAAAAAGAAAAGTTGGTCAGTGTTTGGTTTTTTAATCAAAGTTGTTTTTGTTGTTTTCTATTTGTTGTTAGCATTTTTTTCTTTTCAATGGTGGTCTAAGCTCCAAGTTCTCTCCACTCTACTTTATATAATTTTTGGGCCACATTTTGATGCAATATATCAAATTAAATCATTGTGAAACTTACTTTTATAATAATTATAATAATATTAATCTAAACGTGCCAATGTCTCCTATCTTCATTTCAATGACTCCATTAAATTTGAAGAGCCATTTAAATTTATTCGATCCAATCAATTTAATCAATTTTTTAATCAATATGATAAATTATTTATTTATCCATGCTTCATCTATAATAATGATACTAAAACCAAATGTTATTGAAGGCTAATGTTGTCATTTCAGTAATTGAGAATGTTGGGGTAACTTCATTGGGGGCATAAAAGTGAAGTGGGAGATACTCAAATTAACAGTCAAGCAATGGTCATATTCTTAAATGTTGTTTTGGGTTAACATAAGATTCCACTTGGTACACTTTTCAAAAGTTATAAACAATTTTTTAAAAAAAAATTCATATAAGCAATTGACAAAAAGTCCATTTATAAAGACATTTAGAAAAAAAAATGGTAATAAGATTAATATTTTATCCATAATAATAGAGTTAATTGCATTAAATATTTTTAAATTACGAATCTCAATTTCAAAATATTCTAATTACATTTTTAAACTATTGACGTTATATAAATTAGGTCTTTTCATTATTAAAATTATTAATTTAATTATTAAATAACACATTTAATCTTATGTGACATAATTTAAAATGTAAAATTTAAACGAATATTATAAAAATATATGTTTTAGAAAATCTTTGTTTTGAGGTTTTTGAACCTTTTACGGAAATTTTATCGTTCACTCTTTTTTTTTCCCATTTTTACTTTATTTTTAGTTCTTATTTTAAAAAAAAAATTATATGCAACAACATTCTATTTTTTTAAAATTTTTGTTTTAAATTTAACTATAAAAATATTGACATGTTATTTAACAGTTAAATTAACGATTTCAATAAAGAAAGGGCTTGATTGATATTACGTCAATAGTTTAAGAATATAGCTAGAATGTTTTGAAGTTTAATGACCAATTTAAATTGAAGATCATAACTTAAAGATGCCTGGTGCAATTAACTTTTAATAATATATAATTATCTACATTAATTATTAGTGATCAAATATTGCTACATTTTTAGAAATCAATTCAAGTAAATTTAATTTTAAAATTTTAATAACGTATCAACAGTCTAATTCATTAATGAAACATCTAATTTACTGATAATATATAAAATTATACCATACAAAAAATTTCCTTCCAAAAACATCTCTTTTTGTTTACTTTGATAGTTTGATTTGCTTTGGATAAACTACAAATGAGAGAACCTTATTATATTAATGACTTAATAAAACTAATTTAGATTAATAAGTGTGTAAATGCAAGGGGAAGCCACAAATTTTTTGAAGAGTCAAAAGTGTAAATTTATCATATATTAACTTAAACTTTAAAATTTCTAAAGGGTTAAAGGGAAATTTTCTCATTTTAGGGGAGGGACCATGGCCACAGGAGCAAAGCCAAAAAAAAAAAATTAGGAGGTATAATTAAATTGTAATTTTTATGATAGTAAAAATATAATTTTTAAAGTATTAAATCAAAATTTTATCATTTTTAGGAAACAAAGTGTAATTTTATCTTTACTAATTTAAAATTTTAAATGACTAAAAATTTCTCATGTCCGTTTTACAGTACATTAAAACTAATTCTTTCGAGATTCATAATTACCTCTCTTAATAATACAATAATTAAACTCTTTTTTTTCATTTTACATAATCAATTAGCTTTCGTCATTTTCCAATTTGTACACTTAATTATACCTATGGTAAAAGTATGGATTTTTAATAACCAAACTTTATCTAATTAATTTAATGCTGTCTAAGCTTTTTGTTTTTATTTTTGGTAAGATTTAATCCTTAATGCCCAACTATATATCTACAGGAAGGCACTATGCAACATTGTGCAATGGATATTCCCCGCATATTATTGGATTTAAATATATAATAATGGATAATTATTTTGTACACAAATAATAAATTTTGTATGCAGATTAAGATTTTATCACATTTTTAAAAAAAATTAAATATAATTTAAAAATACATAATTAAATTTTAATTCTACTAATGAAACAGAAATTTTTTACTAACAGTGTATCAAATAAATATTATTTTATACTTAATACTTTTTGGACCTCTAAAATCAATCATGCACAAGCACAATATACAGTAATCCCCAATAACTTATTGGATTCTTCTAAAAGACTTCAATTAGTGTTTTAAATTATATCTTTTGGATCGTTAACTATATATATATTTATATATATATATATATGCTTCATGCTCGTTATGACGATATTAGTTAGGTCGTTAATTCTTGTTTTTCTAGGGATATTAGTGTTATTTTTTTCTCTATAGTTGCAAAATTTTGAGTCCCGGAGAAAACAGGAAGGTATGCATTTTAGATATCCGATTTAACTCTAAATTTAATCGAGGTTGAACCTAATTGCTAGATTATAAAGAATTTAAGTTAAAATCAGTTGAATCTTAATTTATCTATAAAGACTTTCTTAATGCTTCATTATCATTAGTTTATGATTAAATTCTGTTATAAAGTTGTGAATTTAGTCCTTATATTTTAATTTGATCAATTTTAATTCATGCAATTATCAAATTGGTCAATTTTAGTCTCTATATTTTTAAAATTTTACAATTTGTGTCTTCACTCAAATAGTAACAGTTAATTTCGTTTGGTTACATTCAGTTGCTAGTCATGTACTATACATACAGTTGTAGATTTAGTTCATATTCTCCAATTGGATCATTTTAAGTCTCTATACATTTTGAATTTTGAAATTTTAATCTTGGCACAAATGACAATGGTTAATCCATTAATTGGATTTTTAGTGAGTCATATGTAAAAATAACAAGCTGGCATGACATTAAAAATATGATAATATGTTTGACACATTAGATTTTGAAAATAGTAGAGTTTGATAAATTTAACAATTATCATTTGGTGAAATAGTAGAACTTAACTTCATGAATTTAATAGTTATTGCTCAGTGAAAACTGAAATTTTAAATTTTCAAAAAATAAAATAACTAAAAATATTAAATTAAAATACAGAGATCAAATCCACAATTTAAAATTTAACCTTAATTTATTTGCCTATCTTTTTTAATGTTCCAAAACTATTTTGTTGGCTTTGATGAAAATTTAACACATCTTTTTGTTGCTAAATTAAGTAATCAATTATCTTGAAAATTCAAGGTTTATAGAAAATATTGTTCAATTACACACGATTCAAACCCATTAAAAGATTTTAGCATGTGTTATGTTTTTGACAAAAATGTATATATGATACATCCAATTCATTTTATTTTTTTAAATTTCAAATGGAAACAAGTAGTTTAATCAACTCTTTATAAACAACGAACACAAATATTATAGGTGTTAGGGATCGATACGTATAAACAACGAACTACTAAAAGTAAAGAGGAACGAATACAAATATTTTACGCGGAAAACCCTTAAAGAGGGAAAATTCACGGACAAAGGAGGCCGACGCTCCTCATCCCGACATCGGGCTTGTTTTGGCCTTTCTTCAATTGCTCGTCGATTCTCATCTAAAATGTCTGCAACATGTTCGATAAATGCAGTTACACACAATAAAATTGTATAAAGTGGAAAAAGCAAGAAACACACAATTACTTAATAGAGCAAAGGTTGGATTGAAAGACATGGGGCCAAGCTAGGGCCAAGGGTGGTTCGAAAACAAAAAGGCTGGTTAGGTTAACCATACAATGGGATTAGGTAGAAATGAACTCTATATCAAAAAATCACTTTAAAAAGAATCATATATGTAGGGTATTTAATTTTTAAGAAGGTGTCTTTTCTTCACTAGCAAGTTATTAGGACCCTATAACTTGGTTTTCAATGCTAAAAGATATAAACCACAAATATAATAAATGATTGTGATGCCCCCACCTCTATTGAAAATTGTCACGCTTAATACATGATTTAGCTAGAAACACAATATCAACATTTAGATCATATTGTTTGGTGATCATAGTGGCCATTGTAGATATTTTGCCATTTTCTGAAAATGACATGAAATTTTGAGATTAGGTACTAATATTATCTGATCAAACGATGTTCTCATTAACAATAACATGATAAGATTATTCAAAAGAATTATAATAAATTTCAAATTTAATTATTTTTTATATAATATTTAGAATTATTTTAATCTCTACCCAACTTTTAAATACGAAAATAAATGTGTTTCAATACACTCAAATTCATATCTTTCTATGCTGACAGTAATACCAATATCAGTCGAGCTAAAAATTAGACCACATCAAACCCAATTACTTTTATCATATGTTTGTTCAAGATTTTGTACCATATCTCTTAGTTTTAAATTACCTTGTTATTCCTTAAGTGATGATTGCGCTTGCCACGGATCAAATATGTTACTGGGTGGGAAAAGAAAGACTAATTAATAATAACCAAAACCTTGTTAGAATTTAAATGTAAATATTAATGTTTTGTGGAAACCGTTGGATCAAAATCTTTTGGGTAATTTTAATGATTGGCTGGCCTGCTTGTTATAGATTCATATTATATTTTAGAGTAAATTAAACTCAATATCACTAAACTTTAAAAGGTTGTAAAATGGTAATTAAATTTGTAGCGACCTAAAATTTAGTACGTGCGCTAGTTGAGGCGACCATTGCAAATTTGAAAACAGAGTTTCGATTTTATTTAAAAAAAGGGAGTTGTCACCGATCCTTTTTCCTAGGTGTGGTTGGACACCTAATAAATCCTCTTTTTAAAAGAAAAATTATTTTTTTATTTTTTTAAAAAAGGGCCGAGTTTAGGTCTAAGTCAAAATTCCAGAGAAAAATAGGGTTCGGGAGTCGGTTACGCACGAGGAAGATGTTAGCACCCTCGTGACGCCCAAAATTGGTATCTCGTTAAGCGCACGTTGTCTTAATTTTCAAAAGTACGAGCTCAATTTAATATTTAATCGTGATCCGATTGAAACACGAGAATTTTAATAAATTATATATTAGTATATATTCATTTAAATATAATTTGATAATTTACAAAAAATAAATATTTCATTTTGAAGCACGAGAATTTTGATAAATTACATATTATCGTATTATATACATTTTAAAAATGAAATATTGATAATTTAAAAATAACCATAAAAATGAAAATTTTATTTTAAAATCCAAGAATTTTTGAAAATTTTTTTTAAAGAGGGCATGTCGTATTTAACACGAACCGATGATATTCACCCAACATAACGATGAAATCAACGACTTAGTGTCAAATCGATTTGTTGCCCTATTTATTAAAATTATTTAAATTAAAAATATATAAATACAAAAAAAAATGCTTAAAAATACCAATAATATTAAAAACTAAATGTCATAAAAATACACGGACAAAATTAAAAAGTGGGCAAAATTTTTTTACCGAAAAGCCCAAAATTACGGGCTTGAAGAACGGGATACACGACCCGGGGTCTTTTTTTTCTTTTTTTCCTTCTTTTTTCTTTTTGGCGCCGCCTTTGGGCACAGGCACCGCTTGTTTTGGTGGTCGGGCTCTTTGTGTAATTTGGTCTACTAGGCGCTGGCTGGGCTGCTTGTTGATTGGCCCTGCAATGGGCGTTTTGGGTATGTTTCTTTTTTTTTTTTTTTTTTTTTTGTTGGGCTCGCGCTCGGGCTGGGCTCTTGCTAGGCGTTGGCCTGTTGGGGGCCTGCTGGTTACGGGTCGGGTCGACCAAACTGTTTAAAAAAAACTTTTTAAATTTTTTTTATTTTTCCTTTTTTTTCTTTCTTTTTCTTCTTTCTTTTTTTCCTTCTTCCTTTTTCTTCTTCTCCAAGATCTAGCCCGTCGCCATCGTTGCTGCCGTCGCCACCGTCGAACCCTCCTCTCCCTCTTCTCTTCTTTCTTCCTTTCCTATTCTTTTCTTCTTTCTTTTTTTGCCGAAACTTTCCCCTTCTTTTTTTATTTTCGTGGATTGTGGGGGGCTCCCTTTTTTTGGAAAAAAATCCCCTTTTATGATGCGATTTTTTTGCAGGTATTACGTGGCTAGGGGGGGGAGGCCATCCCCTAGGCCGGTGGCCTAAAAATCGGGGGGTAGGTGAGCGAAATCCGCCGAATTGTTGGGGATTTTCTGATAGAAGGACCGAATTGCAAATGCAGCAAAACTTATGGGGCCAAAGTATAATTTCTAGAAAGTTAAAGGGTTGAAATACAATTCTAAAAAAAGCTAAGGGTCAGCATGTAATTTTAAAGAAGTTAAGGGGTTAAAATGTAATTTTGGAAAAGTTAAGGGTTTAAAATATAATTTTAATTTTTTTATTTTTCAAATTTTTTTTCCTAATTTTGAAAATAAAATACAAAATCGAGCTGGACAAAATTTAGTGCTTACAGTTGCCCCTCTTTGCTTATCGTTGTGAAATAGGGATAGAGCAAAGACTTAAAAGCACTAAATTTTGTTCGATTGTCCAATCTTTATTCTTTATTGAAAAACAGAAATCGAAAATAGCTCGGCATGCGACCCGAAGCTCAACTAACCTCTCGGATTATGAGTTGATCTTTGAAAAATAAAAATAAAAAATACATCGGCATGTGACCCAAGGCTCAACTCACCTCACTTATTATGAGTTGATTTTTTTTTTTGAAAAACATAAATTGAAAAATACCTCGACGTGTGACCCGAGACTCAACTTTCCTCTCACATTATGAGTTGATTTTTGAAAAAACCGAAATTGAAAATACCTCAGCGTATGACCCGAGGCTCAACTCACCTCTCGCAATATAAGTTGATTTTTGAAAAACAGAAATTGAAAAATACCTCGGCATGTGTCTGAGGCTCAACTCACCTATCACATTATGAGCTAATTTTTTTGAAAAACAAAAATTAAAAAAATACATCGGCATGTATCCAAGGCTCAACTAACCTCTCGCATTATGAGTTGATTCTTTTGAAAAACATAAATTGAAAATACCTCAACGTGCGACCCGAGGCTCAACTCACCTCTCGCATTATGAGTTGATTTTTGAAAAATAGAAATTTAAAAAAATACCTTGGCATGTGTTTGAGGCTTAACTCACCTCTCGCATTATGAGCTGATTTTTTTGAAAAACATAAATTAAAAAAATACCTCGGCATGTGACCCAAGGCTCAACTCACCTTTCGCATTATGAGTTGATTTTTTGAAAAAACAGAAATTTTTTAAAAAAAATTCTTGAAAAAATCAAGGTAAAAAAAGAAAGCCTTCTTTTTCATTGATTCTGTGCAGCTTTCTCCCAAAATTCCTTGCTCTACTGGGATACCTGTATATGTCATGTGTGATTTTATTATGATATGCACATGTTTTTCCTAAATGCTTTTATGCCTACATGATCCTGCCATGCACCCTGGGTTGTTTGTCACGTGCCACCTTTTTCGTCACGATTTCTGTGAGGGTCCGCATTCATTGCCTCAATCCTTGACTTTTCTCTCAGGTTTTGTACTCATCTTCAAGTTTGGTGAGTAACCCACATTTTTTCGTATATCACCCTCTTGCCTCTGTTGAACTTTGTTTTTGCTTTGGGGTCCTTGTACTTAGCAAATTCTCATCTAGGTAATGCTCATCATTCTTTTTGTTTAGAGTATGTCATTTTACTATTTATCATTTAAATGAACCAAACATGATGTGCTTGACAATGGCACAATAGGTACAAAAGAAACACCTCACATTCATATTTATTTCAAAAGCAACAAGCAAAGAAATTTGACAAGGAATAGTTCAATAAAGAAAACATTATAAAGAAAGGAAAGCAAATTCAGTTGCCACAAATGCTCTAGATATCCAATGCATGAACTTCTCCACGTTTCTTCATCTTGGATCTTTTCGAGCACGGCTTCTTGTGTAGAAGATTTCGAGCTTCTAAGAATGCTTCAAATATTGTAACTTCATCCTTCGAACCCTTGTTCAAAACATCTTACTCCTTAAGTCAGAACCCCCTTCATTAGGACGCCCTTTTAGGTTTTCATCCTAATCTTTTTTGTTTATCAAGACATCCTTTTCAGGTTTTCATCTTAATCTCTTCTCTTTTTTTTTTAGGCATAATATTTCTTCACAGCATCTGAGTTCACTGGATTAGGTAACTCCCTCCCATCCATCTCAATGAGAATCAGAGCCCCACCTGAGAAGGCCTTCTTTACAACGTACGACCCTTCCCAATTTGGTGCCCATTTTCCTCGAAAGTCTTTTTGTATTGAGAGGATCTTTCTCAGTACGAGCTCTCCTTCGTTGAATTCTCTTGGTCGCACCTTCTTGTCATGGGCCGTGATCATTCTCTTCTGGTACATCTGTCCATGACAGATTGCCTTCAAGCGTTTTCCTTCAATAAAGTTTAGTTGATCATATCGAGCTCGAACCCATTCTGATTCTTCTAGTTTTGACTCCATCAAGACACGTAGGAATGAAATTTCTACTTCGATGGGCAAAACAGCTTCCATTCCATAGACTAGAGAGAAAGGAGTTACCCTCGTAGATGTCCACACAGAGGTGTGGTATGCGTACAAAGCGAATGGTAACTTCTCGTGCCAATCTTTATATGTCTCAGTTATCTTCCTGATAATCCTCTTAATATTTTTGTTGGCCGCTTCAACAACTCCGTTCATTTTCGGGCGATAGGGTGAGGAGTTATGATGCTTTATCTGAAATTGCTCACACACTTTCTTCATCATCTTGTTGTTCAAATTCAAAGCATTATTTGAAATGATTCTCTCAGGCAAACCATATCGACATATGATTTCCTTTTTTAAGAACTTGCAGACTGTAGTCTTTGTCACATTAGCAAACGAAGCGGATTCTACCCATTTTGTAAAGTAGTCTATAACCATGAAGATGAATCGGTGTTCATTAAAAGCCTTCAGGGAAATTGGCCCTATAACATCCATACCCTACATGGAAAAAGGCCACGGAGAAGTCATGACATGAAGGGGCGAATGAGCTGCATGAATTTTATCGCCATAAATTTGACACTTGTGGCACTTTCATGCGTAACTAATGCAATCCCTTTCCATCGCCAGCCAATAATAACCAAGTCTCATAATCTGCCTAGCCATAGTGAAACCATTGGCATGTGTTCCAAAAATTCCTTCATGGACATCTTCAAGCATTCTTCTGGCCTCAACAGCGTCCACACATCTCAGGAGCATTTGATCTTTTCCTCTTTTGTATAGGATATCTCTGTCAAGAACAAATACAACTGCCATTCTCTTGATTATTCTTTTTTCATTCTCGTTTGCTTGCTCGGGATACTTTTGATTCTTGATATACTCCAAAATATCATAGAACCATGGTCGTCCATCTGACTCTTTCTCAATGCTAAAACAATATGTAGGGACCTCATATATGCTCATTTGGAGAGACATTATTTCAGTTTCTCTGTTTGCTTTGAACATTGAAGCCAAGGTGGTCAGGGCATCAGCCAATTGGTTTTCTTCTCATGGGAAGTAGTTGAAAGTCACTTCTTTGAATTCTTTGACCAGCTCCACAATGAGATCGCGATATTTGACCAATTTCGAATCCCTCACTTTCCAATCTCCACGGATTTGATAAATCATTAATGCTGAGTCCCCGTACACCTCTAAGATTTCGATTTTCCATTCGATAGCTGCACGAAGTCCCATGATGCAAGCCTCATATTCCGCTATATTATTGGTACAGAAGAAATTCAGCTTGGCAGTAAGCGGGTAATGGTTCCCTTCCGGTGACACTAAGACTACTCTTATCCGTGCCCTAACGCGTTTGATGCACCATCAAAGCTCATCTTTCATGATTGATCTTTTGATGATTCATCTTCTTTTTTGAAAATACACATCAAGTCTTTACTTGGAAAATCGAATCTCAACGGCTCATATTCTTCCATTGCTCGACTTGCTAAAAAGTCAGTTATCGCGCTTCCCTTTATCGACTTTTGGCTCACATACGTGATGTCATACTCAGACAATAGGATCTGTCATCGTACCATTCTCCCTGAGAGTGCAAGTGATTCCATCATGTACTTTAATGGATCCAGCTTTGAAATTAACCATGTCGTATGATACAACATATATTGTCTGAGTCTTCGAACTACCCAGACCAAAGCACAACAGAATTTTTCAATTGACAGGTACTTTGTTTCATACTCTGTGAACTTCTTACTGAGGTAGTAAATTGCCTTTTCTCTTTTCCCCGACTCATCATGTTGCCCCAATATGCAACCCATTGAGTTTTCGAATACGGTCAGATACAATATTAAGGGTTTTCCAGGGGTCGGCGGTACTAGCACCGGAGGGTTAGACAAATACTGTTTTATCTTGTCGAAGGCAACTTGGCACTCCTTGTTCCACTTTCCTGGATTATGTTTTCAAAGGAATCGAAAAATTGGATCACACTGGTTGGTAAGTTGAGCAATGAATCGAGTAATGTAATTCAACCTTCCTAAAAATCCTCTGACTTCTTTTTGTGTGCGCGGAGGTGGCAATTTTTGTATGGCTTTTATCTTATCTAGATCAACTTCAATACCCTCTCGCTAACAATGAAGCCTAACAATTTTCCCGTGGTAGCCCCAAACGTACATTTGGCTGGGTTAAGCTTCAACTGGAACTTTCTTAACCTTTAGAACAGCTTCTTGAGGTTCTCAACATACTTTTTCTCTTCCAAGGATTTGGCAATCATATCATCGACATAAACTTCTATTTCTTTGTGCATCTTGTCATGGAATAGCATCACCATTGCTCTCTGATATGTTGCCCCAGCATTCTTCAATCTGAATGGCATCACCTTATAGTAAAACGTTCCCCACATTCTTACGAATGTCGTTTTCTCCATATCTTCAGGAGCCATATTTATCTAATTATAACCCGAGAAATCATCCATAAAAGAAAATAAAGAATGTTTTACTGTATTATCCACCAACGTATCAATGTGTGGCAAAGGAAAATTATCCTTAGGGCTTGCTCGATTCAGATCGCGATAGTCTACGCACATTCGCACCTTGTCATCTTTCTTTGGTACTGGGACTATATTAGCTACCTATTCTGGATATTTGGAGACTTGTAGGAAGCCAGCATCAAATTGTTTCTTGACTTCTTCTCTTATCTTTAACAGCATTTCAGGTCTCATTTGTCTTAGCTTCTGTTGAATGGGTTTGCATTTTGGTTTTAATGGGAGTCTATGGACCACTACATCCTCGTTCAACCCTGGCATATCCTGATACGACCATGCAAATACATCTTTGTACTCACGAAGCAAGGCGATCAAATCATGTTTGGTGTTCTCTGAAATAGAGTCCCAAGCTTCACTTCTTGCCTCTTTTCTTCATTTCCCAAGTTTATTGTCTTAACAGATTCTTGATGGGGTAGAATCTTTTTATCTTCTTGTTCCACCATTCTTAGTAAGTCAGGAGACGAGACACAATCTTCTATATTTTCCTCAACTTCGAATTCTCCTAAACAAATAGCTTTCTCGAAATCGATTTCAGGACTTGTAACGGGATTGCTCATGTCGTTGATATCTGAGCACCTGAAAGGTGAATGGAAAAGAAAACTATAGAGGAACATCAAGGTATTGGAACCAACAAACATAATGTTATGGCATGATATGAGATACATGTAAGGACAGGCTGTGAGAAGAGGGAATAATTATGAAGTTAATGAGAATGAAAAGACCATGACAAAATACATCTCCGTTAATGTTCATTTAAATAATAAAGAGCAAACATAAGCTCTTACAAAAGAATCCCACTATTACTTAGGGGCACAAAAAAAAAATAGAGAGTTAACATTGAGCATTAGTCTGGAGAAAACTTAAAAACTACAAGAAGATCATCAGCAGTCTAATTGTTCAAAACGAATCTAGGAGGACAATGGCGTATCATTGAAACATCTTTAATTGCGCCATCCCCTTTGTCAACAACATTTATGCTGACGTTCTGAAGATCTCTTTCAATCAATAACAATGTGCTTCGAGAATTATCTTGCCCTGGGTACATCATTCTCGCAGATGTAAATATTTTTGACAAAGTGGGATATGCTATGGGCTACCATTCTAATTCCCTACCTGAGGCTCTTGCGATTCTTCTTTCTTGATCTTTCTGCAACTGTTTTCTTCTTTGACGTATATCCAACTCGAACCCCAAATCGTATCAATCCTTGTGGTGTACTAGTTTCAATGCTCTAGCTATCCCCTGCTGACATCTTCCCAAACCTTTCTTCGCTCGAGCTCCTTTTCCCATAGTCAACTTAATTCCTATCTTGGTATTCCTTGACAGCTTGAGTGTGGGAATCTTATTCCCTTCGACAATAAATTTAACATTGATAAATTCAAAAGAACGAAAAGAACATTCCACGGCATCCTTGCTTACTTCGATTTATGGTGCATCAACAGAGATATATGCGACAATGTCTTCTTCACTTGCGACAGTAATCAAGCAATTATTCATGATAAACTTTACTTTTATATGGAGAGATGAAGGAACTACCCAGCAAAATGAATCCAAGGACTCCCTAAAAGGAAATTGTATGAAGGCGTGATGTCCATGACTTGAAATTCGATATCATATACACACGGGCCCACCTCTAGAGGAATTTGGATCTTTCCTATAACATCTCATCGTGTCCCATCAAATGCCCTTACTGTGGAATGACAAGGCCTTAGATAAGACATATCAACTGGTATCTTGGAAAGTATGGCCAAATGCATGACATTGAGTGCAGATCCGTTATCGATGAGCACATTTGGTACTATGTAACCTTTGTAACCGGTTGTAATATGTAATGCTTTTACAGAGCCTCTACCATTTGGCAGTATTTCATCATCACTGAAAGAGATGAAATTATCTGCATTCAGGTTATTTACCCACCTATCAAGCTTTTCTACAAATACATTTCTCACCACGTAAGCTTGATTTAACACTTTTAGCAAGGCATTTCGATGTGGCTTTGAGTTCAACAGTAAAGATAACACTAAGATTCTTGTTGGCTGCTTGTTCAATTGCTCCACGACGTTATATTCACTGTACTTAATGAACTTCAAGAATTCATGTGCTTCCTCCTCATTCACAGGTCTTTTAATTTCTTGCTCAGACTGTATTTCAACATTAACCTCAGCCTCATGCATTGGTGCCTTTCCTTTCTGATTCGAGTCAACGGCTTTCTTCTTTGGTTCAGCCATTTGGGGGGAATAACACCTCTCGCTGTGGGTAAAGTGTCCTACTTCACTAATATCTCCAATCACAGCCTTTTCGGGTACGACAATATTAACATCATATTTCCATGGTAGGGCCTTATTGTCTTTGTAAGGGAAAGGAGATAGCACTTCAATCACCACCTTTGGTTTGACTTCCTTCTTCTTTGCCTTGTAATAAATCACCAGAGGACGATCGGCACTATAAGGGATAGCTGGTGGTTGATTATCAAAGGCCCATATTTCCTTTTCCTAGGCCTCGTCCATTTTATCAAAGATCTTGACCTCGTTATCCATCATGTCCTGAAGTAGTTTTTTGAATTTTTCGCAGGATTAGACGTCATGCCCTTCGATGCCGTGGAAGTCATAAAAACTTTGACCTTTTGTACTTTTTTCCTTGAAATTTCTGTTGAGTGGATAGAACAAACCCTTCTCAACCATTATTCTCCATACCTTCCGCAAAGGTGTCCTGACTTCGGCAACATAGTTTTTGGCTCCCCATTTATCTTCATTTGTCACCATATTCACATTCCCATCAGTATGGTTAGGAAGAGGATTTCCAGCCACATTACTAATGCCATCAAATCGCAAAACGCCAGCATTAATGAGATCTCGAACCCTCCTTTTAAAGGCGAGGCAATTTTCTGTAGAATGCCCCTGATTTCCAGCGTAATACATGCAACTAGCATTAGGATCATACCATTTTGGGTATGGAGGCTTCAGGGGTGCCATGTAATATAGGGATATTAATTGCTTCTCCAATAGTTTCGGGTATAATTCTCCGTATAACATGTAAATTGAGGTGAACTGAGGTTTTTCAGGACTAGGTTTCGCTGGTCTTTGTTCATTTTTGGGTTGGCTTTGTATGGACATAGTGTTTGGTGGGAACATGGTGAACGGTCTTTGGTTATTCATAGCGTAGACGAGGTAAGGAGGAAGTGATTGACAGTAAAGACCTTGGGGAGGAAAGTAAAATTTTGAAGGCGGGCAATAACGAGGTCGTGGTTGAGCTGGGTATGGATTAGAGGTATAATGGCTCTCGGTTCCGACCATATGAGTTTCTGCCTCCTTTTTCCTTATAGGCACTACCCTTTTTGAGCTATCAGGACTTTCCATCCTTCCACTCTTAATGGCGTTTTCTATAAGCTCCCCGGATATTACAATGTCTGCAAAGTCCTTCGTAGTGTTTCCTACCAACTTATCATAAAACGGCATTTTTAAAGTGTTAATGAAGAGGACTGTTATCTCTGTTTTAGTTAACGGGGGTTCTACTTGAGCCAAGATATCCCTCCATCTTTGTGCATATTGTTTGAAAGTCTCTGTTGGCTTCTTTTCCATCATTTGCAGAGTTAGTTGATCAGGTACCATATCTGATACATGCTTGTATTACTCACAAAATGCTGATGCTAAGTCTTTCCATGATCGAATCTTTTCTTTACTAAGCTGATTGTACCATCGAAGAGCTGATCCGACCAAGTTATCTTGGAAGTAATGTATCAACAATTTATTCTCATTCGTGTAACCAGTCATCTTCCAAAACAACATGACAAGATGCGCCTTTGGACATCTCATCCCATCATACTTTTCAAAATCTGGTGCTTTGAATTTTGGGGGTAGAACCAGATCGGGTACCAAATTGAGCTCTTTGGCACTTAATGCAGAGAATACTTTAGTACCTTCTATTACTTTGAGCCTTTCTTCCAGGATCTTATACCTATCTTGAGCGTCATAATGATCAGTTTTCAACTTTGCTATTTCCACCGGATCGTCCAGATCTAGAACAATTGGATCAGCAGGATTAGCTCCAGGGTTCGATACGAATATACCTTGCCCTAGATGAGCAGGTGGTGTAAGTCGTTGCTCCAAGTCTGTAGGTTCCCCTTGAGGATATCCTCTTTGCATTGTATGGGCATGAGGTGGAGTGAATACTAGGGGATAGAGTGGATCCTGATTATGATTAGCTCTTGACTGAGGCTCCATGATGTCAGGGCTCTGCATAGGTCCCTTTCCTTTAACCAAACCTGTCATCATCTCCATCATTTTGGCCATTTGATCCCTTTGCTCGAGTGATTCCTCTCGAGATCTCACCATCATGTCTCTCGCCTCTTGCTGTGACTTGGCCAACTATTCTTGTAACTCTCTTTGGATTCTTTCCATCCTTTCAATTATTTCGTTGAGTTCAACATCCATAGCTCTAGCTCTTAGACGCGTCCTATAAGAATGACGTGATTCCAAATTTGCAGTGTCACAACTGTAGATTATATGGTTTTAGCCTCAGTGAATGATTAGGGTGATATGCACATGCAATGAATGGATGAATGGATAAATGAGAAATTAATGTTAGTCATGAATAAATATGCAAGAACTTGGTGTTGATTTCAAGATAGCCCCATACTTAGGCATTTCATTAATCAAATGAGTCCATTACAAAACATTTTTCCATCTCTAATTTAACAGTTACACAAATTTTCTAGCCACATCGCCTTGTTTCTTCACTAGTTCTAGGAACTCCGACATACTTGATCTTTGGCTCGGAGGGAATTGGCAATTGAGAGCTTCGGCTTCATCTGATAATTGCATAATTTATACAGCCGCCTTGCGAATTTCATTAATCAAACCGTCGAGATGCATATCTTTTTCTTAGAGAGCTCTTTTGTAGACATGAATGTCTCTGTCATGCTAGCCATTCTTTTCTTCTAAGGCTCTTAAGAGGCCATCCAAATGTTGCTGATAAGCTTGCAGTGTATGTTCTAAATATCATATTTTTCCTTTTAGCTCTTGACGCTCAGACTGACTAGTCATTAATTCTACAGACACGGTTTTGAATTCAACATTTTTTTTCTTTAACTCTATCATAGCACTTGCAGCTCTTTCCTCTTCCTTCTTCACTTTCCTTCTCCATAATTCCATTTCGCCTTTGATGTTGCTTAGTTCTTCTTTCCATTCTGCCGATGATTTGCCCAGCCCACTATTCTTTGTGGTGCCTCTTAATTTCTTATTTTCTAAATGAAGATCCCTTAGATCATTTCTCATGATCTTAGCTTCTTTTTGGACTTTCTCGGTTCTGGATTTTTCAATTTGAACATCGATCTTCAGCTGGTAGTTTTCCTCTTGAAGAGAACTAATATCTCGTAACAGCTTGGCCTTTTCATGTTCAAATTCATGTCTAGCCATTTCCAGCTCGGACGACATTTCTTCTGAGAAAGGATTCTGGAAAGTGTAATCCGTCGGTGCGGTTTGTTGACTATTCACTTGTCGTTGTCTCCATATGTCATAATCTTGAGTGATAGTATCAGCATAGAGAGCTAACTCTATTAGGCAAATTTCCTTCCAAGACTTTGCAGTATCTCGGACTTTTTCATGTAACCCTCACTTGTAAAGGCAAATTCAGACTGTGCCAATCCCCCGATAGCTGGTATGAACTGTCGTGAAACAAACTGCCTTTAAACCATTAACGGAGCATATCCAACTCCTCCCCATAATCCAATTAAAGGCACCCAATAACCGAAGGACGGATCTATGGTGCTCTCCAAGTTATTCTTCAGCGCGGAGGTTCTGAAAAACTGAAACCCAGTGCTGTTCAGTGACATCCTCTGGCCAATCTTTCCTAAGGTAAGCTTCCAATGGAGCGAATGTTTTTGAAAACATGTGGAAAGGTGTGCGCTCTTCTTTCTAGAAGTGGCTTAGAATCCAAACATTAAGTAACTGTGCGTAACCGATAAAACGTCCTTCCCCTTTCCTCCTACAACTACTTAGAGATCTAAAAGTCTCGGCCAAGATAGTTGGGATGGGGTTGATTCCTTGCCTCAATTTTTTGAAGAAATCCACTATCGCAACTTCTATATGCCCAAGAACCTTTGGGAAGACGATTAATCCGTAAATGGCCAAAGCAAATAGATCCACTCTCTTCACAATATCTGGATGGTTTTGAACTAAGTCTCGCAGAGAAAACCACGGAACACAACTGACTTCGTTCTTTTTCTTTATCTATTTTTCAGCCTATGTATCAGTCATTCCCGTCAACTTCATTAGCATTTTCTTAAAGGTCATTAGTTTGGGCTCTTTCGCATATATCTTGTTGAATTGTACATTGTCAATGCGAAACAAGGCGGCATACTCTTCTATGGTCGGAGTCACATCTTCCTGATTAAAAGTGAAACATTGGCAAGCTGGGTCCCAGAATCGAACCATGGCTTGAATCAACTATTCGTCTATGTTGACAGCGATCAGTGAGCTATATCCCCGTACTTTTCAATAAAGATGCCCCTAGTGTTTGAGTCCCACTGTTTCCATATCCTAGTCAAGCCTTCAAGGTTATTTCGATGAGCATTCGAAGTCACATACTCGGGAAGATTGGAGATACATCCTTCCTTTAAACTGTCCCCTTTTGCTTTCTGGGTTTTCAAAGACTAGTCTTGAACCACGGCATTTTTCTCGGTTGCTTGCGTAATTGACTCCTCCATTAGAAACTCGTTTTTGGCAACCTATCTCTAATCAACACCTTCCTAACAAGATGCCTATGATGCATGATGAAAAATAAAAATGAAGACAAATAACCTTGGTTAGTAATCACAACAAATATAAACAGAGAAAAACTATGAAAAATCTAACAAATTAAGCTATTCAATCGTGCATTTTGGTGAAACCGACCTACGTTTTTTTACCCCATCATACTTTACAAAATAAACTTACCCCACATGCTCATCAGATAATCTACCCGATCCAATTTTATTAAACAGACCTAATTCTCTTATAAAAACAAATATAAATGTAAAAGAAATAAAAAGTAAGAGACGTTTCTCCCATGTACTTATTTTGGTAACTATTTAACGGACAGAGGTTCAGCATGGCTCTAATTGGGTGGCTCGTACGGTTCGCTATATGTGGTTTCGGTTCTAAAAAGATACCTGAATTGTCCATACCGTCACCTATTAAGGCTAGTACGGAGCCTCGGTTATCGCCCATCATAGGCTCACGAGCTCAATTTGAGGGATTACATTTACTTATGCCTATGCGGAGGGACAAGTTAACTCACGAAAGCATAAGTCATATGTAACCCGGAAGTATTCACTAGCCTGTGCGGAGGGACAAGTTAACTCACGAAGGTGTAGCGTTTACTTTCACTTAAACGGACAGAGCTCGGGTAGAGAGCTTATGTTATGCAAAAATGCAAGTGCACGGTGTGTGGGGAGAAACTCACAAACCTTTTTATTTTACTGAAAACAAACTAAAAACCGTAAAACTTAAAGATGAAAAAAAAACAGAAAAAAAAAACAAGTTAGAAAAATATTAATTTGAAAACCGAATGCAGATGCATGACTTTTCAAAAATAAAATTCAAGGACCATGATTAAAAATTAATTTGAACGAGGAAATTTGAAAATTTGACAACACACGTTAATCATCAAACTCGACTCTCAAAATAAAATCCCTAGCGGAGTCGCCAGTTGTAGCGACCTAAAATTTAGCAAGTCTGCTAGTTGAGGCGATCATTGCAAATTTGAAAACAGAGTTTCGATTTTATTTAAAAAAAAAGGGAGTCACCACCGATCATTTTTCCTAGGTGTGATTGGACACCTAATAAATCCTCTTTTTAAAAGAAAATTATATTATTATTATTATTTAAAAAGGGCCGAGTTAGGTCTACGTCAAAATTCCAGAGAAAAATAGGGTTCGGGAGTCAGTAACGCACGAGGAAGATGTTAGCACCTTCGCGACGCCCAAAATTGGTATCTCGTTAAGCGCGCGTTGTCTTAATTTCAAAAATACGAGTTTAATTTAATATTTAATCGTGATCCGCTTGAAACACCAGAATTTTAATAAATTATATATTATTATATATTCATTTAAATATAATTTGATAATTTACAAAAAATAAATATTTCATTTTAAAACACGAGAATTTTTGAAACACGAGAATTTTGATAAATTACATATTGTCGTATTATATACATTTTAAAAATGAAATTTTGATAATTTAAAAATAACCATAAAAATGAACATTTTATTTTAAAATCCGAGAATTTTTGAATTTTTTTTTTGAATTTTTTTTTAAAGAGGGCATGTCGTATTTAACACGAACCAATGATATTCACCCAACATAGCGGTGAAATCAACGACTTAGTGTCAAATCGATTTGTTGCCCTATTTATTAAAATTATTTAAATTAAAAATATACAAATACAAAAAAATGCTTAAAAATACCAATAATATTAAAAACTAAATGTCATAAAAATACACGGACAAAAATAAACAGTGGGCAAAAAAAAAATTACCTAAAAGCCCAAAATTACGGGGTTAAAGAACGGGATACACGACCGGGGGTCTTTTTTTTTCTTTTTTTCCTTCTTTTTTCTTTTTGGCCTACTGCCTTTGGGCCTAGGTGCTGGCTTGCTTGGCTGGGTCTGGGCTTGCTAGGTGCTGTTGGGTCTACTGTTGGCTGGTTGTTGGGTTGGCGTTTTGGGCCTGTTTCTTTTTTTCTTTTTTTTTCTTTGGGCTCATTGTCTCTAGGCTCTTTGCTAGGCGCTAGCTCTGTTGGGGGGCTCGCTTTGTCGCAGTCGAGTCACCAACTGCTTAAAAAAAAAAAAACTTTTTAAAACTTTTTTATTTTTTTATTTTTTTCCTTCTTCCTTTTTCTTCTTCTTTCTTCTTCGTCCTTGTTCTTCTCCAAGATCTAGCCCGCCGCCACCGTTACTATCGTCACCACCGTCGAACCCTCCTCTCCCTCTCCCTCTTCTTTTCTTTCTTCGTTTCCTCTTCTTTTCTTTTTTTTTTGCCGAAACTTTCCCCTTCTTTTTTTTTTTTTTGATTTTCGTGGGTTGTGGGGGGCTCCCTTTTTTTTTGGAAAAAAAATCCCCTTTTATGATGCGATTTTTTACAGGTATTAGGTGGCTAGGGGGGAGGGAGGCCATCCCCTAGGCTGGTGGCCGGAAAATCAGGGGTAGGTGCAAGAAATTCGCTAGATTGTTGGGAATTTTTTGATAGAAGGACCGAATAAAGATTAATTTCTATAAAGTTAAGGAATTGAAATGTAATTTTAAAAAGTTAAGGGTCAAGATGTAATTTTAAGGAAGTTAAGGGGTCAAAATATAATTTTGGGAAAGTTAAGGGGTCAAAATATAATTTTAATTTTTTGTATTTTTAAATTTTTTTTCTAATTTTGAAAATAAAATACGAAATCGAGCCGGAAAAAATTTAGTGCTTACAAAATTATTTGAAAGTTTTTATTTACGTCACTAAATTATTTGAAATTTATTTAAATCTGGGGTGTTAAGTTTTTATTTTTTTTTAAAAAGTTCGGCTAGGGAGCTCCAAATGACGATTTGATGATCAATTTTGTAGATCAATACCCATCAACGAGTAGAAAAACATACATTAGATCCAAGTCTTAGATCCAAGTCGATTTGATGGACAATGTCGGAGATTGGAAAAGATGTTTGGATTTCGGTTCCTATATTCTGACATTCAAAACTATTTCATGAAAAAAAATTAAATTGTAAAAGAGAAGAGGAATGAGAGCTTTCAATTGATGCAAACAGTATGAATAAAGAAGGCCTTACAACAACTTTTAACAACTTGGCAACTTAAAATAAAAACTTCCAAATAATTCATTGACTATTTTGTAACTTTTTAAAGTTGAGCAATCAAAACATTAACTTACGTACTAGTAATTTATTGGTGTTGTGTAAAGTTTACCCTGTCGAAACCATTTTTTTTAGATCGACTTTTGTTTAGAAAACGAAAATGGGGGTCGCCACCAATCCTTTTTATGAGGTGTGATTGGATCACCTCGTAGTTTGATTGTTTTAACAAAATGTTTGATTTACCAAAGCAATGTTTTTCGGTCTACAAAAATCCAGAAAACGAGTTCAGGAGTCGGTTACGCACGAGGAAGAATTAGCACCCTCGTGACTCCCAAAATTGGTACCTAATTGATTACTTCGTGTCTTAGTGTCGAAAGTTGAAAACTCAAAAATAATTTAAAATTCCGGTCCCTCTTTGTATTGATGTTAATTTTGCTCACAAATTGCTTGAATAAATCGAAATAAACGTTAAGGACCCTCTCGTCTCGAGATAACAAAATATCACATCCCGTAAGTTAGGACATGACACCTTGAACATTTGAGAATAAGCTTGCCTTTTGTTTTTTGTTTAGATCTCATGTATTTTAATTTTGAAAGGATATTCGGTTATTCAAGTTCAACGAGAAAATCGAAACCCCGTAAGTTAAGGTACCATTTCTCGAATCTCCCAAATACCGAACATTGCCTTTTTTTTGAAAATTTCTTTCGAATAATAATAGGTGTAATATTTAAATGATGTGTGTCTATCTTATTTAAAGTATAATATAAAAACAACTAACTGCATTTAAGCATAATGCATGATGTAGTGATTTGAAAATGGCTACACGGATAGAATATTAGAATGACACGTAACAAGTGAATAAAGAATGCTATGACAATATCAATATAACTATAACAATAGTAAGAATATTAATCTATAGTATAAATAAATAAAGTGATAAAAATAAATAAAAAATAAAAATGCTTTATGTTTTATGACGATTATAAACGTAAATAATGCGAGAATGATAAAAGAAATAACAAAGTAGTAGAAATAAGATAAAAAAGTAATATTATAAAAATAATGATAATGAATGAATAAAAATGTACAAATAAAAATATAACAACCTTGTTTTTAAAGATAATAAAAAATGCAAGTAAGTAAATAAATAGATGGATAAATAAATAAATAAAAATAATAAGAATGATAAGATAAACATAATACGAGCAACAAACACATAAATAAAGAAAATATAAACACTATAATATTTAAATGTATAAAAAGGATATAAAATAAATAGATAAATAATAAAATCTATAAAGAGTTGAAAATAAATAAATAAGGGTTATATCGAAATTAAAACAAAATCGCGGGTCTAAATTATAATAAAATAAATGTCTAAATGACTAAATTGAAGTTTAAACGGAATTTTGGGTAAAAATTGGGAATGAAAATAAGGTAAAGGACCAATTTGTAATGCACGAATAACAGGGAGGGACCAAATAGGGAAATATCCCTGTCCTCCAAAATGCACAGTTCTAATAGGGACTAAAATGAATTAAACGCAAAATTATCAGGCCAAATTAAAAAAACAAAAAAATGAAAATAGGACTAAATTAAAACAATCCAAAAATGCGAAAGGACCAGGGATGTAAATAGTCCAAAAATTGAAAACATGAGGATCCCCCTAGAGCGGGATGTAAATAGTCCAAAAAACGGCGCCGTTTTGGAGCTAAATGGCCCTAAATGAAACGACGCTATTTTACTTCCATTATTTAAATCAATTTTTTTTTAAAAAAAAAACTTCATTTTCTCTTTTCTTTTTCAAAAAAACAAAAGAAACTCTCTCAACTCCTCCCCTCATATTTCCGATCTCCCACATCCGGCCTAGGCTCCGATCACCGGACCACCGTGGCGGCCACCGATTGTCGGCGACAGCCCCGTCGTACACGGTGGCCGAAAAACTTGAAATTTCTTTTTCGACCCTCTTTTCGAATAAAACTCAGATCCAAGGTTTTAAGCCCTATAAACCAGCCGACAGTCACCCTGGGGGACCGAAACCGAAAGGTTTCACCTTTCGCCGATGAGGCCTTTGTCGGAACCCTAAAGGGTTCCTAGGTTCCTCGAATCGGCAAAAAGGACCAACACGGTGACGGCGACGTATCTCCGTTAAGATCTTTAACTTTTTTGTTTTTGTTATTATTATTGTTGTTTTTTTTAAATAAATTCGTAAAAAAATTGAAATAAAAAAAATCAGCTTTTGCTTTAAGCTATATTTTTTTTTATTAATCTTCTCTGTGTTTTTTTTGTATTCGGTTCGTGTGTAAAACATTACAATCTGGCCACGGCTTTTATAGCCAATATCTACTGTTTATTCTACTATTTATTTTTATTTCTACTGTTGCTTTGCCCTGTTTCTGTGTTCTGTTTTCCCCTCTTTTTTGTAGGTGCTGGGGTCAACGAGAAAGACCTTGCTATTCTGGTGTAAGGCGGCCAAGCCTCAGGCGGTGGGCGCGCTGAGGAGGCACGTGGGTGGTGCGGCGCATTAGGGTTTAGGTCTTTTTTTTTTTGAAAATTTTTAAGTTTTTGGGCCATGGGTTGTAATTTTTTTGGGTTTGGGTTTTTGTTCTGGGCTTGTAATTGGACTTTTAATTTTACTTTTAATTTGGTTTTTTATTGTTTTGGGTCAGGACAATTTAGACCTATTACATACCCTATATTTTATTATATATAAAAATATTTGCTTGTGGAACTTGAATTGGCCTCCTTATGAATTGAATGATGGGTGATGGGATGGGGAAATTCTTGGAGCTCTTTGCTGTTATCTTAATCTTTATTTATTTAATTTATTCATTGATTCATCCATTAAGGCAAGATTTCTTGGGGTAATGGGCTATTGGATCGGTAAGAGCTTATAAATGAAGAATTATGGAAGTGTTGAAATCTGTATATCGATATGCTTTCCGATAGTAAGAGTCTTATTTTTATGAAAATCTTCTCTTTATTTTATTTTCATATTATCTCCATTGTCGTTGTTATGGAGAATTCGTAGTTGTTAAACTAACACAAAGAATGAAAATAACGAAGAATCAAAGATAATCATTGAATTCATCTCATATGTACAGTAGCTGCTATTGCTTTTATACACAATAACAAAGTCTGCTATCAACTTATACCTCCAATCTCTTTGTTGGCTTTATTTTCTTATTGTTATCAGGTGCAATTGTTGAGTTTTAATAGTTACTTGTTACCTTGTTGTTTTATGTAATCTATGCATTCGTATAAATTGATCCTTTTTAAGCTGATGGTTATCTTGGGCTTGAGGTCTAAGCTCTATATAAGTGTCACAAGTCGCAGTTCAAAACTTGTGATCATCGCACAAAATGTATTCCATGGAGGTTTATTGGTTAGATGGGGATCATTTGATCTACAAGAACTGACCCGATTCAAAAAACTGATGGAGGAGCCTGTCCATTTGAAGCTTGGGTGGCCCAATGAAGTAGATATGAAAAATTAGGCTACCTTAGTAAATAGAGAAACTAATATTAGAAGATTGAGGAAAATAATATCTAATAAGATTAAATTTGATTTGATTATATAATATTGCAAACCCCTTAATTGTAGGGATAGGCTTCATCTCATCCGTCGATGTAAATGAAGCTAGACCGTTGGATCTGGATGAGCTCAACTATATATAAAGAGTCTCCCTCTCGGTTGTAATTCATCCATTGTATCTATTGTTTATGTATTCTTTAAGAGTAAATACAATTGAGAGCATTTACTCAAACACCTCTCGTGTATTGTTTTATGTGGTTTTCTGTTTGTTTTATCCTTCTTTTGACTTGTGTTGCTTCCACTGTATAAATTGGTGACTTGGAGGAATTTTGCAAGAATTCTCACTTTGTGGGAGTTAGATTGATTTAGGCGTGTTTCAAAACAAAGGAATCGGCTAAGGCCGTACGGATTGCGAGACTAAAGTTCTAGTCCCGTGACACAAGTATAGACAATTCCAAAGGGATAAGCTGGGGGTTTAGTCTTTTCAAAACTAGAAAAATTGTAATTCAATCCCCTCATAAATAATGAAATTATAAGTTAATTTATGATTTAATTACACTTTGACGTCACAAAAATAATTTTTTTAATGAAATTATAAATTATTACACCACAAAATAATTTTATCAGAAGCCTTTCTTCAAAATCTTCCTTAATTTCACATTTTTCCATCTTTGTTATTAGACTCTATAACGAAATTCACACTAATAATTTGTCTCTCAAGAAGGAAAAGTTGAGAAATAATTACTTCAAAATTCAAATAGCAGGAAAAAACATAGAAAAGAACAACTGGTTTTCAATGTTCACACCATCAAACATAGAAAGAAATTATTATATTAAACACCCCCAAGAAACCAAGCATATATAGCAGCCTCTCCAAGTCTTGTCAACTTATTACATGACACTAACAACATAAAATTAAAGCTAGCTTTCACCAACAACTCTTCTAGTGGTTAAACCAATTCCTTTCTAACACCAATTCTTTCCTTTTAGGAAGTGTGGGGAGATTTGATAACCTCACCAAATTATCATCTCTAACATCACAAGCATTCTTGCATGAAAACCCAATCTTCTTCTTCCTCACAGGTAATTTGGAGACACCTGTCCTTATTTCCCCACTTTTGGTGCACTCTTTGTATGCAGCAAGAAAAGGGTCATCTGGCCACCACCTTAAGCCTTTCAAGGATGTGCTTCTCCTTGGTGGAGGCAACCGTATCGAGCACGGAGGAGGAGGTGGAACTTTATTATTGTCGCGAACCGCAATTTCGGTCAACAAGCCACCGTCGCCATACAACCCTCCATCAATAGGGCAACCATAATGGGTGACCTTGGATGACTTGGAAACCCCTGGCTTGTCCTCCCAAGAAAAGGGTATATTTCCTTGAGAATGAACTTTTCTAGGATTCATTTTTTAGGGTATTGAAAATCAAAGCTTTTTTTTTTTTTTTTGCTTTGTTACTTTAATAAATTGGTTTGTCACACAATCTACATTGTGTAACGGCAGATATATATATACATGTAGTTCCTAAAGAACAAGCAAATTAAACGTGAATGTTAAGCAGCAGTTTTCTTTGTTCTTTTTTTTTTTTTTTTTGCTTTCAAATGAATCAAAGACCAGAGATTCATTGAAATTTGCAGCCTCAATTAACTAAGAGGGTGTTTTTTTTGTTTAATTAACAGCCATAAATTTCACTAATTAATCAACAAATAAAAGAGAAATTGATTAAGTTATAGTTTAAGAGATGGATTTGAACATAATTTGTACATTGGAAGAATAGCCATTAGAAAGTTTAAGGTGATTAAAATAGTGGAGTTTGGTTGTAAAAGATGAAAGCAAATTTATGGATTGAAGTTTAAGGAAAATAAATCATTGGACAATAAGATGTGAAAAAAAGCAGTCAAGGAAATCGACATTTTATATTATGATTACTTGCATAGTGGTCAAAAAAATATTTTAATTATTTTATGGATATTAATAATAGAGTAAATTATATTTGAGATCACTAAACTATTAATAAATTAATATTTTAATTGTTTAACTTCAAAATATTACAAAATAATCACTAAACTATTTAAAAATTTTCATTTAAACTATGCAAATAAACTACCATGCCATGTTTTTATACTAGAAGCTTGTTTATATGGAAATGCAGTTGAAATTAAGCTCAAGTTTCAAGTTTGAGCTTACTAGGGTTTTCATGTTAGGTCCATTGTATACTAGGGTTTTTCAAAGTTTGGGCTATGGTTTTTTTAGGCTCATTATGTTTTCTGATTTTCATGTATTTGGGGCCTTTCATTGTCCTGGTTTATAATTTCTCCTCTTTTAAAATGAATTTTAAAGTTAATTTTATTTTTCATGTTTATTTTGCGATCTATTTTTAGAGTTCATAAATTCTTCCGTTAATAATATGATTTTAATATTCAAATCTATATTCCTTTTTTAAGACTGGAATGTAAATTATCATAAAACTCAACATTTATCGGTAAATAATGAGAGCAGGTATATCTCGACATCAAAAACCCTTTAATGTAAAGGGTTAAATCATTATTTGAGGTCTAAATTTAGTAAATTCTTATATTAAGGTCTAAGTTAAAAGCTGAACTTAAAAATTATTTTCATATTGGGGGCCTGAATTAGGCAATTATTCTCGCATTGGGGCTTAAACTTTTTTGTCCAAGTTAATTATTGAACTTGACAATAATTCTCGTATTGAAGCATAAACTTGACATTATTCCCAAATTATGGCTTGAACTTTAGGGCTTTCAAAAAAATATCATGAACTAATAATATAAACCAAAAAAAGTTCACGTCTCAATGTAGAAATAATTGCTAAGTTCAGAGCCTAACTTCAACAAAAATAATTTAAACCTCAATGAAAAAATAATAGTAAGTTAGAAGCCGAAAAAGTGATTTAACCCTAATGTAAAATATGTTGCATATATGCACATCACATGATATACTCAATTCTGTACCATGCAAGGCAGAGAGTTCTGTTTTTAACAGCATTCGAACCCTATTTTTATCCAAAAAAAGAAAAAAAAACTATTGATCACAAAATCTTGCAGGGAATTTCACTTCTGTTTATGTTACAAGGCTGTTTTAACAGCTGCCGACAAAAGGATATTTGTTTTTTGCAGACTCTTTGATGTTTGCTGACAAAAAAAAAAAAAGCATTTCTTTTTAGTGATACATTCTAAAAATTTGTGTTGTTAACCAATGAATTTACTCAGCTAATGTTAGATTAGATTCTTTCAAGACACAAAATCCTTGTTAAAATTCTTACAGATATTTTAGGGGTCCATGTTCCAACCCCCAAGAACTAACTGGACCAAACATCAAAATATTAGTTTCAGAGATTGGGTCCCCATGTTTTCAATTAGTATCATGATTCAAGGTCAAGCCACAGGGTAGGGTAAGTGGCTGGACCTTTCTGAGCCAATGGGGTCAGTTAGCTGAGTGGGGAACAGTCCACAAATGTGCCTCCTGCTAGGAATCCATGAAACTCTATCCTCTTTTTGTCATCTCAATAATGTTCCCAATCTACCAACTGGGAAACAATGGCAAGTCAATCATCAATATGTATTTTGCATATTAATACATATGTGTGTGTGTGTGTGTGTGTGTGTGTGTGTGTGTGTGTGTGTGAATATGATGTAAGTTTCAGCACTATCATTTGACCAGTGCTTGACCCCACTTTTCCCTGTTAATCATGGAGGTTCTTCAATGGATAAAAGTTCAAATGTATGCAAAGGCCTTAAATCATATCATAAATCACTTCATACACCAACAAAGCTATGTTCCTACTAAAAGATTAACAAACTGAAAGTTCTTACAAGCTTTCTTCTAATGAACTTGATCCAAGCTCAGTTTTATTAGCTTCTGATTATGGAGGGAACCAAGGCAGCATCAAGGAGTTTCTTCTTGTTCTCAGCTATTGGACTGCTCCCTGAGCTGCTATTTGAAAGTGAACTGAAAGGCGTGTTCTGCAATTGTATGCGGTTGCCATCCAACCCTTCCGATAAGAAGGTAAGTGTCGATGAGTTCTGGCAGCTACCTGCGTTGTTCGTCGTGTTGTTTAAGATCTCTCCTAATGGACCTCCCATTGAACCTCCCCAAGATATTGGTATCCAGTTAGGTTGCTTTTTGGTTTGTTCAGTGATGTCATTGTTCACTCCTAAACCCATTTGGATCTGATCGAACTCCTGAACTAACCTAAGAGATGAAAGGTCGAGTTTCTCTTTCACTGGTGAGGACAAGGTTGATGAGAACTCTGATGTTACCATAGGAATAGACATCGAGAGTTGAGTCCAGTCAGGTTTTAACTCATTTGGCCAAGTAATGATAGAACGACTAGACTGATCCTTTGGCCAGTTATCAATGAATTGGTGAGGCGGTGTTTGATCTTGTGTTTCTTGACCAGTGAAGTCTAGGAACAGACCATGACCATACTCCTTAGAGTTCATGTAATAGCTTTTATGTGACGGATTGACGAGAGAATCAGAAGCAACATGTCCAAAATCCGATAGAGATGATTCTACAAATGGAACACCTTGTTTTGTAATGGTGAATGTGGTGGAGTCATCAGATTTCAAGTTGGTGGTGGAAGACAACACCGAAAACCCCCGTTCATCTTGTATTCTGCCACGAATAAATCAGAACCGCAATGAACATATAATGAAAGATCCCAACAAAAAAAAAGAGTTAAATCCAAGCCTATACAACCGAGTGACCAAGGTACCTAGCAAGGAGAATCCTAAGTCCCAACTACAAGTGTGGCCAATATCACCAAAAGTAAAGATGGCACAATAGGGTCCTACTTTAAAGTAAAGAGAAAGGAACAGAAAAATACATGTATACAAACAGTTAAAGCATAATCATTATTAAAATCAATGTAAGCAAGTAAAGCAACCTCAAAAGCAAGTTTTTTACCTGTTCACAAGGGTGTCTGAAGAAGGATCAGCAGCACCAGACCGGTGCTGCAGTGCAATTGCGAGACTATTGGCTGCACCACCACTGGTTTTTGCCGATGCCAACATAGAGGAAGACATCGACACCACCTTTGAATTAGTGGCAGTGTGGCCGGTCTGGCCTTCCACAGGCTTTCTTGAACGATGGCGGCCCCTGTTTATATGCCTTTCACAATACTTTTGATCAGCAACGGCATCCCGGGAGCAACGCCATTTCTTTCCATCCGTTCGACGACACCTCCCTGGCTCAGGATCGGTGCTGCCAGTATACCGCAGATGGAAAGAACCCCATCCCACTATTATAAAAGCCACTCAATGATCAATGATGAAGGCAAAGCAAGCAAAAAAATTACTTTATAGCTAAAAATCACTTTTTTTTTTTTTTTCATTTGTGATACCTATAGCTTTGGATAAAATTTTCTACAAAATATAAACAGATCACTGCACAAAACTGTTGGTTTATGCACCAAATAAGATAAGAACTTTACATGAATTATAAGGCAAGGATCCAACAGATGAACTGGTGAAGCCATAAGGGTAAAGGGATTTCTTCAAAGGAGTGAGCAAATTAGAAGGTACAGGCACATTAAACATGATGTATTTGTAGATCAATGCCTGGTGTTGTAGCTCAATCCATTGAGATGGAGTTAAAATCCCATGCATGGTTGCATTAAGGTTTCCACTACCATATCCTGAAACAAAACATTTAAGGGTTATAATCACTTGTCTGTAACATTTACTGTTTGCTACATATGTCCATTGTCCTTATTTGCCAACTATTTTAATAATGTCAATGTACTCAATAGCAAGAAATGTTGGGATTAAGAATAAAGTAAATGTCTATGAAAAGACCTTCACTATCACATTGAAACAAATATGCTTAAACCCTTTAAACAAACCCCATTTTAATGACCAAAATCATATCACCAAGTACCAACTTTTTTTCTTTTACCTAAAAAAAAAAAAAACATAAACTTTCGAACACATTACCTGCATTTCTAGTATACATAGAGAAGCCGTTGCTTTGTGTAGTTTTCTCCATAAAGTTACCATCTTTTCTGATAAAAGGAAGTTCAGATTTGAGTGAAGAGAAGCTAATCATATGATCTTCTTGTTTTGGGGGAGTTTCATTAGATCTCAACAAAGGAATGCCTTGGTGCAATGGCATTGCCTTCGGTACCTTACAACTTTTGCAGTGATCTTCTTCAGCTGAATCAGAGGATCTTTCTTGCTTGGTAAACCCGGATCCGAAAGGCTTAGGCTTGGACTCAACTGATGGAAATGGAGATGGAGATGGAGCTCCATTATTAGGACCCACAATACCATCCAAACCCAGAACCCCAAAATCCATATAGAACCAATAAACAAAAACAGGGCTCTAAAAAGCATGAGTTGTTGTTGTTGATGATGATGACATGGAAGGGTTGAAAGTTGAAGCTTTGGATAAAAACAAGTGTTTGAAGACAGAGACAGAGAGAGAGAGGAGCATCTTTAAAAGGACAAAGGGTGTTATGTTTTGGGTTTTTTTTCACTGTTTCAGATCAGATTTTTTTTTTGGGGGGGCGGGGGGGTTTCATCTTTGTAATGGAAGTATCACAATTTTAGAGATCAAAAAATATATAAAAAAGGGAACAAACAAGGATATACTATAGTACCACACTACACCAATATATCCCAGACATGTTAGCACATATTTATTCATGGTTTTTCTTTTAAAGTGAAAAAAAAAAAAAAAAAAAAAAAAAAAAAAAAAGCATCCGTTGCTTTCAAGGAAAGGTCAAAGTTACAAAATTCTCCTTGTTCTAAGAGCTTTTCCTTCTTTTCGAGTTTATTTTTTTTATATTAGTTTTACGGATTTTTATTTTTTTTTAGATTTGTGGTTTTTCTTCTCGGTAATATAAGAATGTAATGTGATTTAATACTCTAACTAGAGGTGATCATAAGCCGAGCCGGGCACAGACAAAATTTTAGGCCCGAGCCTGGCCCGACCTGAAATATGGGCTTAAAAATTTGTTCAAGTTCGGCTCGAAAGGAAATTGATAAATTCGAGCCCGGCCCGGCCCGGCCCATATTAATTTTTTTAGCTTTTTTCATTAAATAAAAAATTTTGAAACAAATATTAAAATAAATAAAAATTATGTAAATTTAAAAAGTATATTTGATTAAAAATAAAATATATATTTAATATATAATTCGGGCTGGGCCTGGGCTAAAAAAGTTTTACCCGAGGCGGGCCTCGTTTTTTTATCCAAACTCATATTTTAGGCCTATATTTTTACCCATACCCTCTTATTTTTCGGACGGGCCGTCGGGCCGGGCCAGATAGCCCAACCCATAATCACCTCTAACTGTAACCCATATTTTTATTAAGTTTAATTCGTTACATAATGGTTAAACCTTTCAAAATGGTTATATAAGGGATTAACCTTTATAAAAGTATATAAATAAAAGCTTTTCACATTTCAATAATAAAAGCTTTTCATATTTCAATCCAGGTTAGACTAAAGCACATGATAGCTAGACTAAAGCACATCATAGCTAAATCAAATATTGTTTGAAAAGAAAAAGATAATAATAAAATAATTTGAAACTTAGAGGCCCAATATAATTAAAGTCAAATTTCAAAATTAATTAATTTAGCCCATAGTCATACATATATAGAATGAAAAATGGTTTTCTTTCAACTTACTTCATGACATACATCGAAAAAAAGATAGCTCGAGAATTTTTAATAAATTCTATCATTGATGAATTTGATCTTATGAAAAAACAGAATGTGCAATTTAGGATGCCTAGTATTGAGAAATAGGACTAAGGCCAAGTTTTTTTTTTAATTTAATTTTTGGAATTATATGATTTTTATGAAATTTTTAGCATAGTATTACTTATTCTTTTTTTTGCATATTAGAAAGAAATATTTAATTTTTTACAGCGTGATTTTTTCTTTTAATTTTTTATATTTAAATCGTTCATACTTTTTAAAAAATATTAAATTGATTTGTTTCATAAGAAAAAAAATATTTGAAAAAAATTGACACTTTTTTACGTTAAAAAAAGTAGCTCAGATTTAGAAGTTTCACCCTCCTTAGAGTAGAATTTTGGATCCGTCCCTGATGACTAAGCTTATTGAAAGACCTGATTAATACTTTAAAATTCAATTAAAAGATTTTAAAACTAGGAACCAATTTAAATTTTAAATCTTAATTTGAGGACATATTGTGAAATTAATTTTTTTTAATTACTGACTTAAATCCACTATGTATCTGTTTTTTCTTTTAATTATTATGATTTAGTTATTTGTAATTTTAATGATACATATAATTTTTTTTAAAAAAATAATTAAATTAGACTTTTTACTTTTTTTATATATATTTTTATTTTTCTTAAATCTATAATTTATTTTAATGAATTTAATAACTACTGTTTAGATTAGGACTAAATTTTCAAAATTTAAAAAGTATAAAAAAAAGAAAAAGAAGAAGACAAAATTAGAGTAGAATGACTAACTTGACAACTTTTGTACGATAAAAAAATAACAATAAAATTTAACCAACTCAATGTAATAATAAAGAAATATCAACTATGGACTTATTTAGATGAACTTTTCCTGTAATGCGGTAAAATCTTTTACCTCACAATTATAATGATTAATCTTATTGTACCATTATTTTTAACCTTATCGAAAGTAAATACACGAATCTAGACACCCTAAATCACAGATGGGGTGACAAAATTTGTATACTTAAATCTTGGGTTAATGTTGGTTAGTGGGGCAATCCCTAACTCCACTAGCCAAATACCTCTTACCAAAACAAATAATTAAAAAAATATATTTGTAAGGCCCAAATTTTACCCGGGCCCAAAATAAACAGTCCAACAAACAATTAAACAACCCAAATATTAAACTCAATTCAAACAGACCCTAAACCCAACCTAACCCTAGCCCAATACAGCCCACATTATCAGAAAAAACCCTAATCCCCCTAAGCCTTCAGCCGCCGCCACTCTTCTACGTCAGCACCTCCGTATCTCCACCGCCCAGCTGGCCTCCGTACCTACAAGGACAGACAACAACAGAAGCAAAAAAAAATTGTAAAAAAATCAGCTATAAAGCCTATTAAAACCTATTTGTAATAGAGACTTTTTTTTTGAAATACAAAAAACGAACACAGTATTAAGAACAAACAGAACAAAATTTTTAGAAGGTGATTTTTTTTTTTCTACTTTCTTTTTAAGTTTTTGTGTTATTTCATTTTTTTTTTCATTTTTTATTTTTTTACATACGAAAATAAAGGGAAAAGGGAGAAGAAACTCATCTGGTGTTCGATATTTCAACACCGTGGATGGCTGAGGTAGACACCTCCGAGGATAGGTGGCCGGAAACCGAAAGGTTACTTGGATTTTTGGGTGTTTTTGTTAATATTTCGGGGATTTTGGGCCCGAATTTGGATTTAGGAGGGTCGAAAGGAGAACAGTGCAAATTTCGGCTTTTTTCGGCCACCACGGATGGTGGCGCCGTCGCCGACGGCCACCACGGTGGTCCAGTGATCGGAACTTCACCGAATTCTGGGGAAAGGAAGAGAGTTTGAGAGCTTTTTTTTTTTTTTTTTGAAGAAGGGATGGAATGATTGTTCTTTTTTGGATTTTTAGGCTTATATAGAACACCAAAACGACATCGTTTTGGGATAGCTTAAAACGCTCCAAAACAACGTCATTTAGCCTTGACCCGCGCGCGACCCGACCAGGTCTTGGAGGATCCGCGTGTTTTTAACAAATGGGATATTTGCGCATTTAGCCCTTCCGTATTTTTTTGAGTTTTAAATCTATTTTTTGGTTTTTTAAATTTATACCCTGAAGTTTTATTTTGTGTTTAATTTAGTCCCCTTGAAGCTGTAGCGTCCCAAAATTTAGGGGCTGTAATTTTTGCTTAAAATTCATGTTGTGCTTGAACGGCTAACTATTTGAGTGTATTTAGGGGTTCTAAGGAGGCCTGGGTTCGAGTCTGAGCTTTGGAAAAAATTTAGTTTTTGGACCTTAAGAGGAGGGGGCTGTTAGTAGTAGGACTTAAGTATATTTGTGTGCGTTTAGATGTCACAAGATGAGCATGTGACTTGTGGCTGAGGCTTCACTGAAGTAGCTTGGGGGAGTGGGGTTCGAATCCCACAGATTGTAATTGGAGACTTTTATTTTGTGGCTTGAGAGTGGAAGAAGTAGAGTTTGGATCAAACTCTACAAGGAAGGTTGAGGACTTGGTCAAATAATTCAAACGGAAGGTGGGGAGCTATTCTAGGAGACTTTGGTGGAGAAAATCAAGGAAGTGATGTGTGTAGGAGTGTTGGCCGAATTTGGGAGTGTGGCTAAGTGAGAAATTCGGCTAGAGGGGTGGCATTTGGGAACATTTCGGCAACTTTGTGTCTATGTAGAAACCGAAAACCCTTTCTTTTCCTTTCGGGTTCTTTTTGCTCATCTCGGTATTTTTCTTTCGGTAGAGACATTTTGTGCAACGTTGTTACCATTCTGGTCTTTTACTCGTCCATTATTTCTCCAACTGCTGCCCACTCTCTGCCTACATTTTGTTTCTTTCTTTTGATTCCTTAGCCAAATTCATCATTCTTTTTCTCTCATCTTCCTTTTTATTTTCTTCAGGATAGCCGAACCTATTCTCCCCCTTGTTCTCAACACTCCATCATTTGTTCTTTAAGTTGTTTAAGCCAAAACTAACCCCTTCTTTCCCTTCTAGTGTACTTGCATCTCTGGGGTCGTCTATTCCTTTGCTAGAAGAAATCTATTCTTGCCGAATTGAAAAAGTTATCTCGAGGAGTGAAAAGGGGTAAGCGTCCGGAAGCATTTGAAGCATTACTCGGAGTCCTTGAGCAAGTAAGTATTCGCGCTTTGTGTTTGGTTTGAGGATCGATTTGGCTTAGGGGGTTTGGTATTTTTTGAGGGTGGATGTTAACCACATCTGTATTCAAACTCTTTTAGTAAGGTTGCTTTGTAACGCAGGATATTTTCAGGGATTCTTAATCTTCACTGAAATTCGGAAAGAGCTTAGCAAAACTCGGTGGAACAAGGTAGGTGTTAATGAGGTTTCGGTTTTGTTGTTTATTAGGAGGATAACCCCCCTTAATCGATTGACTAATTACTGATCTTATTTAGCGTAGGATCGGTGCTAAGGGATTGGTGGCACGTTCGTAATCAAGGTGTGTAATCGTACACCTATTTCCATACTGTTCAAACACAGAATAATGTTGCTCTCACTTCTGAGCTACTGTATACCGACAAAAGCCAAAAAATCGATAAATCGAGACTTCGGTATCTGAGATCACTCGAGCCTACGAGCGCTCGTAGTGATAAACCGAGCCACAAACATTGACGATAGACCCTTTGGAATGCCACGAACTTTCTCGTGGGCTTAGGTCGTAACGGGCATTGTTGAGCCATAGTGGGCCGAGTGGGCCTAATGGGCTGATGGGCCCATAAAGGCGAATTCCATGATAAGTGCCGGATAATATATGTGGCTGCAAGGTTCGCAGAACCGTAGCCGAAAATGGGCTGAATTCCACACGAGTGTGTGGGCCCACTTAGGCCAAAACTTAGGCTTTGGCCCAGGTACACTGTTTTGATCAAAAAGGGTATCCGTGTTGCTCAAGGCGACAGTAGGCCTTCGGAAAGGCCATTATAGGGGTAAAATTACCGAAATACCCTCTACGGGTAAAGTTACCGAAATACCCTTTATGGGTAAAGTACCGAAATACCCTCGATGGGTAAAATTACAGAAATACCCACGATGGGTAAATTATCAAAATGCCCTTGAGGGGGTGAAATGGCTTTTTTACCCCTAACCATCTAAATAACCATCGTACCCTTAGTGGTAGTACCAGTATTGTATGTGTATTGAATGTATGATTGATTATGATTGAGATGCATTGCACACATGGAGTAGTTATGACATGACATGCTGCATTGGAGTGGGTTTTTCTGATTTGGAAGAAGTACCGTTATAATGGCATCGCCACGTATTCTGATTCTAGTGGCTCAGCCACGTATATCGTTGTTAGCAGCTAGGCTGCATTATTGGAGAGTTGGTTGGGTGGTTCGACATGGTCCCCACATGGAGAATTGGTTGGCATTATTGGAGAGTTGGCTGGGTGGGTCGACATGGTCCCCACATGGAGAGTTGGCTGGGTAGGTCGACTTGGCCCCACATGGAGAGATGGTTGGTGCGGGTGGTGAGTTGGTTTTTAAGGGTTGGGTTATATGTCTGTTTGCATTGATATGATATAGGGCTTAGGCCTAGACTGTTACCGAATAGGGCTTAGGCCCAGACTGATACCGTATAGGCTCGGGCCCAGACAGTGATCGTATTAGGGGATTACACACTGAGTTCTCGTAACTCACCCTTTTCTTTAACTGTGCAGGTAATCCCCAGCCTTAGAGGATTTGGAGCTGCGAGGGACCCGGAGGTGGCCACACGTTCGATTGGCTTTAAAGTTAAATCTAGCAACTTTATTGTTTTTTAGATTAATTTATTGGGCTAATAATTTTGTAATAAGGTCATTTAGGATTTTTAACTTTTATTTGGTGTTTCTTTAAAATTTCAACCTCATAGTCTATTAAACATGGGATTTTAAAACAATAACTATTGTTTTCAAAATATCATGTAACCGCAACTGTTTTAAATTAAACTTCCACGACAAACGAGGCTTTAAAAATAATAATATTCTGTGAAAGAATGTTTTTGTGTAAATCGTGTTAAAATAAGTAAGCAACGGAATCTGAGGTTTTAAACGGTAGAAAGTTTGAAATTGTAAGAAGGGTTTTCGATGAAAGCATAGTTCTCTAACATCACTTTGATGTGACACACTAGATCCGGTCATAACGTCTAGGCCGGGTTTAAGGTGTTACAGAAGTTGCACGTTTTGGAGGCCCGAAATAATCTCCCTTTTGGTCCCCCTTCCTTTGCGCGCATTTTATTTTCATCCCTCAATCTCCCTTTTTTTTCTTTTTTAAGTTAATCCCCTAAAATCCTATTTAGTTTTCAATTCGGTCCCCTTATTGTTATTAAATTAATTAATTAAATATTATTATTACTATTATTATATTTCCTTTTTTTGTTTGTTTACTTCTCATTATTATTATTATTATTATTAGTAGACTTTTTTTTATATCATTACTCTTATTATTATCATTTTATCATTTATTTTATTTATATCCTTTTAAATAATTTCAAACTTTAGATTATTTATTATTTGTATTATTATTATTATTATTATTATTATTATTATTATTATTATTATTAAACTACTTTACCTAATATTTCTTTCTTTCTTTATTCATTAGTAATTACTATTAAAATTTTAAATTAAATTTTAGTTTTTATTTGTTCATTTACTTTACTTTTTATTTTATTTTATATACATCTGGTTTGTTTTATTGTTTTATTATGATTTACCTTTTTTTTATTTTTACTCTTATTATTGTTATTTATGTTATTGTATTCATTATTATTCTGTTATGCATGTTAGTACCATGATTTTTTAATATTTTATCAAGCATATTATGCCATTATTATTACAAATTCGTGTCACATTAATCTTTGCCTGATACATAAAATTTCTTTTTTTTTTTAAAATAAGCAATACTCTGCGTTTTTAAAATTCGAAAGGTTGTTCCCTAACTTACAGGGTTTCGATTTTCTCGATAAATCCAAGTAAACGAACATTTTTAAAATATTTTTAAATAATCTAGGGAATCAAGAAAAGATTAATTTACGGAATATGATTTCTTTCTAAAATCGAGATAACCAAATATCTTTCAAAATATTTTTTTGGTGTTTATTCTAGTTTTAGGAATTTAAGACATTGTGTCCTAATTTTCAGGATGTAATCCTTTTTCTTGATTAACGTGAAATACGCTCTTTTCCGTAAAAAAATTTCAATTAAGCAATATTTTAACAAAGGATCATATTTTTAATTCTTTCCAAATTTTCAACATTCGACATTAATACATTAATTAATCAATTAGGTACCAATTTTGGGTGTTGCAAGGGTGCTAATCCTTCCTCGCACTAACCGACCCCCGAACCTTTTTTCTCGAATTTTGTAGACCAAAATCGTTGTTTTAATAAAATTAAAATATTTTATTAAAATGATCAAATTACAAGGTGGTTCGATCACACCTCATAAAAAAGGATAGGTGGCGACTCCATTTTCGTTTTTAAATATAAAGTCGACCCCCGTTTTACAAAAAATGGTTTTGATAGCTTGGCGACTCTACTGGGGATAAACACGAGAGTCAAGTTGTAAATTGATTATTTTCTGTACTTTTGTCGAAAACTAGAAATTCGATTTAAAATTACGATTTTTTCATTTCATTTTCGTGGTTTGCATCATTTGATATGTTTGCTTTTGGTTCGAGTCTCTTAGTATACTTTCGCGCATCATATTGCATACTCGCTCGATTTTTCCCCTCTAAGTGGGAGCGAGAAGCTATTCCTTCATGAGGTCTTCACCTCCGTATAGGATAGTGGTCGCTTTCGGGATACATCTGTACCTATGTCTTTATGAGATTTTCATCTCTGTATAGCCATAGGGAAATGTATTCCCCTAAACTGAACTTGGTCCGCATGAGCATATAATGGGTGAGGATCGAGAAATCTGTCGGTTCAGGTACCTTTACTCTAGAACCAAACCTTAATAGCGAGCCCTAAAAGCCCACCCTAGGTAGAACTACGCCAAACCCTAGTGGTCACCCGAGTAGGTGCTTTACTTACTATTCTTTGCTTACTTTAAATTGTGTATGAAGTAATGACTTGCTTTGTTTTTGCTTTGATTGTAATTGCATGGCATTTTCATCGCAAAAAAGGTGTTGATTCACATTCAGTTCCTAAATAGATAACTTATCATGGAAAAGGGGTTTCTTGAAAAAGTGAAGGATAATGCGACCGTCCGGATTTGGGCCGAGATAGCACAACAAGAAAAAGGTGATAGTCTGATCGAGGGATACGTATCAGAGTTGTGGGATTTCACTCGCATCAGCGTGACTCAGAATAATTTTTAGGAATTAAAGGAGATATGAGACTAGTGGAATGATAAGATCAATCAGTTGTTTTACTGTAACTATGGAGATTTGCCCTATCTGCTCGATGTGAAGGTGGACAAGCACTTATTTCGAGCCCTCGCCCAGTTCTAGAATCTTGTCTACAGTTGCTTTACTTTTGGGAAAATTGATTTGGTACGTACCGTGGAGGAGTATATGGCCTTACTTCGTTGCCCGAAGATTCAAGCTGACAAAGCATATTCAAAAATTGATGAGCATCATAGGGATGAGTGGACAGTGGGTTGCAGCCAGGATTAAGTAAAAAGGAGATAGTAAGTGTATCTATTGGAAAAACTTGAGGGATCTGATTCTAGCACATCTGGATATAAAGAAAAGGGTTGATGTTTTCACTTTAAGTATCTACGATTTGGTTGTCTTCCCCAAGGCATTAGGGCACGTAGATGAGGCAGTCTCGGGTCTCTTTGATCGACTCGACAAAAGGGTCACACTAGTTCCTGCGATTTTGGTCGAAACCTTTAGATCCTTGAACGCGTGCCAGAGAGCGGGCGAGGGCAGATTTATAAGGTGTGTGCAACTTTATTTGCATGGTTCCACAGCCATTTTTGGAAAGTAGAAAATGTCTCATATCGAGTCTTCTCCGAAATCTATTCTCCCCTGAAAGAGATAGTGGCTACACCGACACAGGATGATATTACATAGGAAAAGTGGATAATGATTCTCCAAAGTCTGCAAGAAGAAGACATCGAATGGAGAGCACCTTGAATGGTCCCCGACTAGATCTTGTATCAATGTGGATATTTTGATTGGGTTCCACTGCTTGGGATATGAGGAGCTATCGAGTATGCTTCCCTACTCGTGGTAAGGTAATATAGGTCAAGACAGTTCACTCCAGCAACACAAGGGTTAGCTCAGTGCGAGTTCATATACAAGGGAGATAATTACAAAAAGAAAGTTCGTGAGATATCAAATGCCTAGAACCAAACTCGTAGAATGAAAAGGTTTGCTGCTAATCTAATGACTACCCCTAAGTATGACCGGTGGTGGGGTCAGAGAATCAACGACAACATCCTTACGTCAAAGCAAGAAAATATTCGATCAATAGAAGAGCACTTGCAGGTGGTCCTGTCTGAACTAGATATCATCAAACATGATTTTGAGAAGAAAAGTTCAGAACTAGGAAAAAGGACTGAGTAATTAGAGGAGGAGAAAATACAGCTGGAGCTAGATGTCGATGTCCAAAAACTAGAAGCCGAGAAACTTAGAAAGGGAAAGAATAAGGCCGAAGAAGATTTGGATAGTTTGAAAACAGATTACAAGAAGCTGCGTATGTCAATAACAACCATTGGTTTGGGTAAAACGTCCGAGCAATGGCAGCAAGAAATCTAAGAATAAAAGACTAAAGCTGATCAGTGGGAGAAGAAGTTCCATGATACTCTAGCACGGAAGGACGCTTTAAAAAAGAGCTTGTTGGAGAGCCAAAATGAAAAGGAGAAGTTAAGAGCTCGGGTGGCAGAGTTAGAAAAATCACTACATCAGCATCGTAGTCCCAACTCCGTAATCGAATTAAGAGCCAGCCTAAGCAAGATTGAGGAACTAAAAAGGAGGATAGAAAAACTTGAAACCGCACTGAAAAACTATAAACTCCGGGTTGAACTACTGGAAGCAAATAATGAGCGATGGAAAGAGTAATTTCATTGATCTCAAGACCAAGTCAGGGATAAGGATTATGTCATGGGTGAAGCTTTGGCTCAAGTGCGAGAGGTGGCTAATCATTTACAAAGCTTGGCGGTCCAGACTGATGTACTGAGTTTGAAATATGAGTCAGAGTTAGATCGAGGTCGAGAGTTAGCTTGGCTTCTTAAGCAAGTCAAGACCTTAAGCATTAGGGCAAAGCCATATATGTAATCCATTTTATGTAAAGAAATTTGTTTTCTAGAAAGGTTACTCTAATGAAATTGAATCAGAATCAATGCCTTTTGTTCTTTTATGCATTCATGCATCAACATTGCATTACATCGTGTACACTAAAACTCATAAAGAGACTCTAAAATCGTGGCAGTTACCCTGCAATATCATTACGGTACATGAAGAAAGACTAAAGCCATGGACCAAAGGTTGGAAAGATTGGAACAAATACAAAGAGAGATACAGGATCAACTGCAAATACAGATGCAAGGACAGTTGGCCAAAATCTAACAGGATATGAGGGATCAGATGCTAGAATATCAGAGAAGCATGATGAGCCAGTTAACGCAGTTGCTGGCTGGGGGGATAGAAAAGGAAAGATCCCTATGATCAATACTGGAGACGACAACGAGGGCCCTTCTTATCCTCCAAGCTTCACCCCAACGAACACCCAAGCACAACCACAAAGGGTGTTCGTCAACACCAGACCTCAATATTAGGCCGGTACTTTAGCACCAATAAACTTCCCGATGGGTTCAGGCTCCAACCTTGAAGACAATCTAGCAAATCCCATTGTCCCTGACCGTGATGATATAGTGGAAATGGGAAAGGTGAGAGTGGAGCTCCCAAAGCAACTGAAAGACCGATGCAAATAGCTAAAAGAGAAATTCAAGGCGTTGGAAAATGCTGATTATCATTGTGGAATTGATGCTAAGGAATTAAGCCTGGTCCAAGATCTGGTACTCCCTCCAAAGTTCAAAATACCAAAGTTTGAAAAATATAATAGGACCAGCTGCCCTGAGGCTCACATTTCAATGTTCTGTCGGAGGATGACCAGATATGTCAGTAATGATCAGTTGTTGATTTACTGTTTCTAAGACAGCTTGACTGAGGTTGCGACTAAATGGTATAATAAGCTAAATCGTGCCCAAATTAATTTGTGGAAGGTGGCACAGGCCTTTATGAAACAATATGGCCATGTGACAAATATGGCGCCTGACATAATCACACTATAGAATATGGAGAAAAAGCCAAATGAAAGTTTCAGGCAATATGCTCAAAAGTGAAGGGAAGTCGCCACCAATCGCCACTGCTAGAAAAGGAAACTACCATGCTCTTCATTAATACCCTGAAGGCACCTTTTATCAATCACATGCTAGGAAGCGCAACTAAGAGTTTCTCAGACATAGTGATGTCTGGCGAAATGATAGATAATGCAATAAGGTGTGGAAGAATAGAAGCCAGGGAAAACACAAAGATGTTAGCCCCGAGAAGAAAATGAGGTAAATAATGTGAGCATGTATCGCAGGGGTTATTCGAAACTAGTCACTGAGAACCAACCGAGAACGGTAACCACTGGCCATCAAAGCCCACGAAGACAAGAGTCCAACACAAGGTAAAATATGGAGAAACTCCAGTTTACGCCTATTCCAATGACGTATAGGTAGTTGTACCAAAGTTTATTTGATGCACATGTTGTGTAACACCCCAAACTTAGCCTAGACGTTATGGCCGAATCTGGTGATGTCACATTGGAATGCTTTTTGAAAACTTGCTCTTGTTGATAAAACACGTAAGAAGGTTAAAGCCTCTTTGTTAAAACTCAACTCATTCTAGCCAATTCTTATCTATTTTAAAAGGTCATTACTTTTAAAACATGGTTTGTTGCGGAAGCATTTCAACAGTATTGCAAAACGTGATGTTTTAAAAATAGTTATCATTATAGAAAATCGCGTAATAGTTATCGTTATAGAAAACTGCATTCTACTTCTATCAGATGTAAATCAAAATGAATCAAATCCAAAATTAAAAGCTAGAAAATTAAAGAGAGGCCTTATTACATAATTCAAAAGCCCAGAACAAAATTTAATAGTAAATTTAAGCCAAATAAAAGGAAACAGGAGCAGTAGTGTGGCCATCTCCGAGTCCCTCGCAGCACCGATCCGCTTGACGCTGGGGATTACCTGTACAATTAAAAACGGGCTGAGTTTACGAAAACTCAGTGTGTAATCCCTTATTATGCAGTAGTCAGGTATGCAGAATGCAGCAACAGTCGGGGCCTGATCTCATTACAGCAACAATTGGACATAGCCTATAACGGTACCAAATCCCATATGAATAATGCATGTTATCCCATCCAACCCTGCACTTGCCTCTATCCAACCCTGCACTTACTGTGGGGAATAAATCACCCACCCAATCCTACATTTACAATGTTAGCACCGATTGCGGCACTAACCAAAATTTGCAGCAAAGCTGCCAGTATCAATATATGTGGCACAGCCACCAGTATGGTATTCTTCCTCCATAACAGTGTCCCAACCCCATGCAATATGTCGTGGATGCAGAATGTCATGCACAAAATCAGTCATACAAATCACGGACAAATCAGTCATTTACCCTCGAGAGCAAAATAGTATTTTATCCTTTAAAGGTATATCGGTCAATTCACCTAATAGAGGTATTACAGTCATTTTATCAGTTTGGGCCTAAGTACACTTAGGCCTATCAGTAAGCCCATAGTTTTCTTGAACGACCATAACAGTACAGACAGTGTAAATGGGCCCAAAGCCCATTATGGCCTAAGCCCATAAATCGCTCATAGCAGCCTTTTCTGTCGTACACCCCTGTTTTGTGGGCTCGGTTTACCATACGAGTGTTTGCACGCTCAACGCCCAACATTTTGGCTTTTTGACTTTTGCCGTTCTACAGTTTAATCAGTATGTGTGTACACACTTTACTGGCTTTTACGCCTATTACCATTTGCAGGGTACGGTTACACACCTGTTTACGAATGCCCGATTAACCCACTTGTATCGAACCTATAGTCCATTAGAATTTTTCGTTAGCCAGTTGTCTACTAGGGGTAATCACTTTTAATACTTAGCCCAAAAATACACCTTCCTTACCCTATCTGAACGAACATCCTTAAACCTCTCAAGACCGCTGATCACAATCGAGTACACGCCTTTATCAAATATCTGTAGTATAACAGATCTCATTAGACAAAAACAGTCATAAGTGTGGCTTAAATCCACACATATCGTGCTTGCAAGCACAAAAGCCCATTCGCCCAAAACCCAATATTATGATAATCGTTCTACCTTGATAGAATGATGAACGAAAAATAAAAGTTTGATTGCTTCAAGCCACTTGCACCCCTTCACACCACCGAAATCCCTAAGCCCAACGATGGCCATTTCACAGAGAAGAAATGTATTTTGCATTCAGAAGGCGTAAGGAGAACATTCGGTTGTTACAGAAGAAGTCAAACGAAAGCAAAGTTATCTACAAAAGAAAGAATAAAGAACACATAAGTACTTACCGATTGTCAGGATCTTTACAGAACCGAAATAGAGGGGGAATAGTACTGTGTTTTGGCCAAGGACCAAATTACAAGGTAAGGTGAAAATGACCAACAAAAAGGGTCGAGAGTATTCGACCAAATAAGAATAGGAGGATCGAGAGAGAATGAATAGAAGATAAAAAAGCAAAATGAGAAGGTTCGACTATGAGAAAAGCCAATTGAAGAATAAATGGTAAGGGAGAGTAGGTGCTAGATTCGGCCAAGGAGAGAAAGAAAACAGTAAAGATGGAGAGAAAGAAGTAGTCGACAGCAGTAGAGAATTCGGGCACCAACAAAAGAAATGACACAAATGGTCAGAAGAAAATGGCACGAATGGTCAGCCTCCCACAATGAATTCGTAGCACAGAGAAAAATAAAGAGAAACCAAAAATGCAAAAAGGAAAAAAACCCCAAAATGGCATCAAGAGAATTCGGCAGCCTTTCACTAGTAGCCTAAACTTAATTTCTGAGTAGCTAGCTTACCAATTTTGCTACAACATTCAAACTTTCAAATTCCACGATTTCCTCCACATAATTCTCTCCATATCCATACCAACATTTATCCATATCCCCTGATTCTCTCCCAAGACCAATTTAACTCTCTCTCAGAGCAGAGTTTCAATTAAACTCCACCTCTCACGCAGCAAGGAGACAAAATAAATTCTCCTAGAGCAAGGAGTGACTAGAACTCAGGTTCCTCAGTAGAAGCAACACGCCACCTACCACTGAGCTACAAGCTTCTTTTGTGTCATCTTTCCGCCATAAATATATTTAAAGCCTATGTACCAACATCAAGGTTCATTTAAAAGGAAAACATGGATTTTTTTCCAAAGCCCAAGTTTAAACCCAGGACTTCTCCAACACTTCTCAGGACACAAAACCACTCAAGCAGTTATTTATTTGTGTCCTTCCCTTGCACATCCAAATACTTATATGTAGCTTTCACTGTTCCCCTGCTCAAGGCCCATTCCTTCTAGGCCCAAATTTGGGGCATTACATGTTGTATCCCCTTTCTACCTAAAACCAATGCAACCCCCATACCCCAAATGGTACGACGCAAACGCCCAATGCAAATACCATGCGGGAATCACGGGACACTCGATTGAAAACTGTACCGCTTTCAAAAAGTTAGTCAAAAGGCTCATCAAAATGGGTATTGTAAAATTCGATGATCCATCTGGTGCAGAAAATCCGTTACCCAACCATGTTGATAGTCGAGAATATAAGGAAGAAAATCAAGATGAATATTGAAAAGTAAAAACCCCGTTGAGAGAAATTTGAAAAAAAATGGTAGAAAGAGGGTTAATCACACAAGACTCGAGGGATAGATCCCATGAAGCAAGGAACTATTGTGAGTTCCATAATAAAGAAAATCATGAAATTTAGAAATGCAGTGAATTCAGGGCCCTAATACAAGGTCTAATGGACAATAAGGAACCAGAGTTCTTTGAGTATACCAAAGGAGAAGAGGTGTGCGCCTCAGAGGGATGGTCGACAGAGAAGGTCTATAAGGCCAACCACCCAGTGGTAATCATCTCATGACAAAGAATTAATGAAGCCGGAGCAAAAATTGCACCAAGAGTTGTAATCTAGAAACCTGTTGCTTTTCCTTATAAAGAAAGCAAAAGGGTACCATGGAACTATAACTGTAATGTGACAATCCCGGGAGAAGAGGACCCGGTCAGTATGCCAGAGGAAGGTCAAGATGTGGGTTTCTATACACGTAGCGAAAGACGTTATGATGCACCAAATACAAAAGCCGAACCTGTAAAAGAAAAATCCTTGGTGATCAAACAAAGGAAAGAAAAGCTAGAACTACTTGTTAATGAGCCAGTAAATAAGAAAGAAGCTAAGGAATTCTTGAAATTCCTAAAACACAATGAGTATAGTGTCGTGGAACAACTACACAAGCAGCCAACTCATATATCGGTACTGATTTTACTCTTAAGCTTGAAGACACACCGTAACGCGCTAATGAATGTGTTAAACGAAACCTACGTCGCTGATGATATTTCAGTAAACAAGCTAGATCGTCTTGTCAACAACATAAGCTCCGATAATTTTATCTTTTTTAATGACGATGAAATACCGTCAGGGCATGGGATCCACCAAGGCTCTGCACATCACCACCCGCTGCAAGGGGTATACATTATGAGGGTACTGATTGACAATGGATCGGTACTAAATGTATTGCCTCTGTCCATATTGAACAGGTTGCCTGTGGACAGCTCTCACATGAAGACATGCCAAAACATAGTGAGAGCATTCAATGGCACCGAGAGGAAGGTAATGGGAAGGATTGAGATACCTCTCTTGATCGGTCCAAACATATACGAGGTAGATTTCTTAGTGATGGACATCAAACCTTCTTACAATTGGCTATTGGGGAGGCCTTGGATTCATTCAGCAGGAGCGGTACCATCATCACTTACCAAAAGCTAAAGTTGGTAACGGAGGGCCGAATGATAATGATAAACGTGGAAGAAGACATTATTGCGTCCGTTACCAGTAATGCGCCATACATAAAGGCTGATGGTGAAGCGATAGAATGTTCCTTTCGATCACTAGAATTTGTGAACGCAACCTTCATCGTCGAGGGAAGCAAGATCCCAATGCCTAAAATATCCAAAGCTACGAGGATGAGCTTACAACTGACAGTGGAAAAAGGAGCATTGCTTGGAAGGGGACTCGGGAAATACCTCCATGGACGGGTCGAAGTACCAATCTTGATTGACAAATGGGATCGCTTTGGCTTGAGGTATAAGCTAGATGTGAAGCAAAGGAAGAAGGAGTTTGAGAAGAAGAAAGAGAGAAGAAGAGCGCGATTAAGCGGGGTAGAAGTCAAGTTGGAACCAATAACCTTTCCCCATATATCCAGAACATTTGTGTCAGGAGGAATCATTCATCTTGAACGGAAGATGATCGCTGTAAATCAGAGCTTTAAAATTTATAATGAATGTGATCGAACCTGGAAACTAACTCTGACAACGATTAAAGGCAAGTGTACCTATCGAACAGTAGTATAGCTTAGGCAAGACCGGATATCGAACCCAAAGGAACTAAGAGTACTAATACTAACTTTCTTTTCATTATTTAGCCTTATAAATAGAGTGAAGTTATTTTAAACTATATTGACGAAGACTAAGCTAAGGACACAAAGACAAAAAAGGCGAATAGGAAAATAACTTTGAAGGAAAAAACTCAGTTGATTACGACGATACCCTCAGGAAGTATCCACCTAGACTTCACTTGTTATCTAACCCTAAATTTTATGATTTCTTTACTTAGCTTGATCCGTGAGACTCTCTAACCTATATTAAACCCTCTTTCGAGGCGAATAATGTCTAACCCTGGGTTAATTAGTGGAACTTTCGTTCGCTTATAATAACCCCCTAGGATAGCAGTAAATCGATCAATGGACTCCCATATTAGGTTTTACCTTAATCCGGTAAAATCTCGTAACCCTATCTCTAGGCGTTCAATCAACTCCGCTTAATTATGTTAGATCTACTCTTAGGCAGGGTCTATTCCTCCTCCACCTAATCACATTAGATTTAGATTAGGCAACATAATTAAAAATAAACTAAGAAATTATCATATAACTAAGAAATCAAATAAAAAGATTCATCTAGGTTTCATCCTCTTCAGGTATCTGAAAGGTTTAGTTCATAATGTAAAAGGAAAACATCTCAAGAGAAAAGATAAAATAAGACATAAGAAATCCCTAAAACCCCTTGAAAGAATTGAAGGAGAATTCCGCCGTCTTGAGTATAATTCTGGCTTCTTAGGATGGATCAACTGGCTACCCTTGCATTATTCCCTAACTCTGACCTTCTCGGCTTGGCTCCTTGGCTTAGCTTTTACGCCTCGGACAAAAGGCCTGGCAGAAGGCTTCTACCAAACTCCCCTTGCAAGTTGGCCCCTTGGTTGTTTATATAGGCTTTGAGATGCCTTACTTGGTCCCTAAGTATCTAGTGGAATTCCTACTAGGGTCTTTGAATAGGCTTTGGAATGTGTTTCTTTGCCTCCAAGTATCTAAATCTGAATGAAATTCTCTTTCCAGCGACAGGGACACGGCCATGGCACACGCCCGTGTGAGTCGTGGTTAGGCCGTGTTTGGACTTTTAATGAGGCACGGCCAGGTTAGCTTTGGGCCAAGCCATGTCAATTTCATGCTAAGACCTATTTTACTCTATTTTGGGCCCGTTTTACGTTCTTTTCATCCTTAGGTGCTTTCTTGGGAATAAGACATGAAAAGAAAGGATTAAAAGCACCTTTTTATATAAATCAAGGGATAAATCATCCAAAAGTAAGCTAAATGCGGGATTAAAATATGTTATAATTACAATTTATCAGAAGATGATAACAAAATAAATTGCTGAAGATGTGATGGGAAATCTGAGCATCAACGCCATATCTGAAAATGGAATAATGGAACAAAACTTATCTGGCATCCGCCCTTACGAGCCTGGAAGTGTTCTGAACAACTGGATTGTGAAAGAGATTCCTGTAGTTTTAGAGTTGATTCAAAGTAATGTTCAAAACACTTTTGTTGCTTTAAGCCTAGAAGCAATAAGAATTCTTTTGTGAAATAGGCTCATGTCCAACATCTTTATTTCAATGAAAAATGCATTTTTGTGTATCACTCTGAGCAAATATTCTTTTATTCTTTCATTTCATTCATAATCACACCATACAAATAGCTATTCTTAGATTCATTTGTTTTTTGGATATTCCTTCGTGCCTACAACAGGTTTCCAGATATCAAAGACATGAGCGGCGCTGCTGCTGGCCCAGAATCTCCTTTTGAGCAAGACATGTATCTAAAGAGATCTCAGGATTTTGAAGATGGCAGAGGCTGTAACTTATCTTCAGATTTGTTAAGGATGGTTGAACAAGAAGAGAAACGGATTCTACCTCACAAAGAGAAAGTAGGGATTATGATCTTGGAAGAAGGAAAAGAAGTGAAAATTGGAGCTTGCATAGTCGAAGAAACAACACGAAACCTCATTGAGTTACTTCAAGAATTCAAAGACATCGTCGCATTGTCGTATTAAGATATGCCCGGGTTAAGCACTAATATTGTGGAACACCGTCTCTCCATAAAAGAAGAGTGCAAGCCAGTTCAACAGAAGATCTGAAGGATGAGACCTAATGTTGTGATAAAAATAAAAGAAGGGGTTAATAAGTAATTCAGTGCTGGGTTCTTACAAGTGGTTAAATACTCAGAATGGGTAGCCAATATTGTCCCTGTCTGTAAAAAAGACGGAAAGGTACGAATGTGTGTAGATTACAGAGACTTAAACAAGGCCAACCCAAAAGACAATTTCTCATTGCCTCACATTGACACTTTAGTGGATAATATGGCAGGCTACTCACTATTCTCCTTCATGGATGACTTATCTGGATACAATCAGATAAAGATGCATCCTGAAGACATGGATAAAACCACATTCATAACCCTGTAGGGATCATTTTACTATAAGGTGATGCCATTTGGATTAAAAAATGCAATAGCAACGTATCAAAGAGCCATGGTAACCTTGTTTCATGACATGATGCACAAGGAAATCAAGGTTTATGTTGACAATATGATTGCAAAATCCAGAACAGAAAAGGAGCATGTGTAAGTTTTAAAGAAATTGTTCTTAAGGTTGAAAAGATTTCAGCTAAAGCTCAATCCAACCAAATATACTTTCGGGGCTAGGTTAGGAAAACTGCTAGGTTTCGTAGTCAGTGAAAAGAGAATTGAGATCGAGCCAAACAAAGTCAAGGCTATATAAAAATTGTCTCCGTCGCGCACTCAAAAGGAAGTTTGAGGTTTCTTAGGAAGACTAAATTACATTGCCTAGTTGATTTCACAATTAACTGAGAAATGTGACCCCATATTCCGTCATCTTAAGAAACACAATCCAGGTGTATGGGATGAAGAATGCTAGAAAACCTTTGACAAGGTAAAACAGTACCTATCCAATACCCCAGTGCTGTCACCACCTAGTCCAGATAGGCCACTGATATTGTATTTGATAGTATTTGACAATTCTGTGGGATGTGTGCTTGGCCAACACGACGAGATAGGAAAGAAAGAAAGGGTGATATACTACCTTAGTAAGAAATTCACTGAATGTGAAATGAGATATTCGCCAATTGAGAAATTATGTTGCGCCTTGATCTGGACAACTCAGAGATTGAGGCTGTACATGTTTTACCATACGACTTTCCAAATTTAGCATAGTCTATGTGAACCAGAAGGCTGTGAAAAGGAGTGCAATAGCATATTTTCCAGCCAGTAGAGCTCTAGAAGATTACGAGCCTTTGAATTTTGATTTCCCTAATGAAGATCTAATGTATGTGGCAACTACCGAAGAAGACGCTCCAGAAGATTGTCCTTGGAAACTGAACTTCGATGGAGCATCAAACGCTGTTGGTAATGGAATCGGGGCAGTCCTGATATCCTCAAATAGAGATCATTATCCATTTACTTGCAAATTGGATTTTGATTGCAAAAATAATATGGCAGAGTACGAAGCGTGTATCATGGGAATCCGTACGGCCATAGAATGCAAAATCAAAGTGCTAGAGGTGTATGGGGATTCTGCACTAGTGATCTATCAGCTCAAGGTGAATGGGAAACAAGAGACCCCAAATTGATCAATTATCAAAAGCTAGTTCTAGAATTAATTAAGGAGTTTGTTGATATCACCTTCTGTTACCTCCTACGAGATGAAAACCAGACGGCTGACGCCTTAGCTACATTAGCTTCTATGATCAGAGTAAATAAACAAGAGGATGTGAAACCTATCCAAATGAGTATTTATGAGGCTCCAGCTCATTGCTACAACATCAACGAAGAGGAAGAAAAAGATGACCATCCTTGGTATCACGATATACTGCGATATGTGAGGAATCATGAATACCCTGATCAAGCAACTGAGAATGATAAAAGAACGTTGAGAAGACTGGCCAGTGATTACGTCTTAGATAGGGAGATCCTATACAAAAAAAGAAAGGGCCAAGTGTTATTAAGATGTGTGGATGCTGTTGAGGTTAAGAAAATCCTAGAAGAAGTCCATGAGGGTGTCTGCGGAACACATGCTAATGGTTTACAATGGCTAGGCAAATCATAAGATTCGGGTATTATTTGTCCACCATAGAAGGGGATTGCATCAATTATGCCAAGAAGTGCCATAAGTGCCAAATTTATGAAGACAAGATTCATATGCCTCATTCACCTCTTCATGTTATGACTTCTCCTTAGCCTTTCTCTATGTGGGGCATGAACGTTATTGGGCCAATCTCACTGGAAGCCTCTAACGGGTATCGATTCATCTTTGTGGCCATCGATTACTTCACCAAGTGGGTAGAGGCTGCTTCATATGCCAATGTCACCAAGTGGGCAGTTATCAAGTTCTTAAAGAGGGAGATCATATGCCGGTACGGAATGCTAGAAAGGATCATATCGGACAATGCATTAAACTTGAAAAACAGCACAATAGCAGAGGTCTGCAGTCAGTTCAAAATTAAACACCATAACTCGTCACCATATCACCCAAAAAAGAATGGTGCAGTTGAGGTTGCTAATAAGAATATCAAGAAGATTGTGGGAAAGATGACTGAGACTTATAAAGATTGGCATGAGAAGTTATCATTTTCTTTTTATGCTTATCGAACATCAGTCAGGACCTCTACCAGGGCAACTCCTTTCTCATTGGTCTATGGAATAGAGGCAGTGTTACTCATCGAAGTTGAGATTCCTTCCCTTCGAGTCTTGTCAGAGCTGAAGTTGGATGAAGCAGAATGGATCCAATCCCGATATGATCAGCTAAATTTGATCGAAGAGAAGAGATTGAAAGCTATCCATCATGGTCAAATGTACCAGAAACGAATGATGCGAGTTTACAACAAAAAGGTTCGCCCCAGAGAATTCCATGAGAGGGACTTGGTATTGAAGAAGATCTTACCTCTACAAAAGGATTTCAGAGGAAAATAAATACCAAACTGGGAAGGATCTTATGTAGCAAAAAGGGCCTTTTCTGGAGAAGCGTTGATATTAACTGAAATGGATGGAAAGAAAAAGGAGAGGCCAAGGCAAAAACCCGTAAAGGGCGCCTTGAGACCAAAGGGGTTTTGAATTGAAAACCCGTTAAAGGGCAATTCAAAATTTTGATCGAAGGTGGGGCATGCGGTGGTCTTGCTATGCCTGAATTAACAAGAAGGAGGTATGCTGCATCTTGGGGCGTCGACAAAGTACTCTAAATCTCCTAAACACATGTTGAGCTCAAATGGTCCTCAGGAAGTTCGTACAGATAAGCTCAGGCTGCGATATCTAGGGAACTTATTTGTCCCCTCACATATCTTGTATTCCAGCAATGTTTGTTTTTTTTAATTAATCCATTATTTTCAGATTCTGTTCCTAATAAATTTCAGTTTCGTCCATCATTATGATCTTTTTCAAGCATTTTGCAGCGAAATAACAATTAATGGACTAATAATACTTTCACAAAATGAGTTTTGCGTATTACTCTGGAAGCTTCTAAATAGTACAAGAACCTGAAACAAGACTATTATTTAGAACTCACCAAGCCTAAGGGTTGGAAATATTTGAGAAAGAAGAGTCTAAATTGTGACTATTTCTTTGGATTTTCTATCAAAGATATCAGTTGAACAAGAAGATAGGATATTACGTCAGTAATACAACCTTGAGGAACAACGAGCAATGACAAACCAGACATTAAAAATGGACCATTCTCATGACATTCTGCATTCATACAAATATCATTCATAACACATCTAGTTAGGAGCATTTGATTCATTCTGATCATTGCATCCTAATCATTTGGCATAAGCATAGGCCCATGAAATCGATTCTACAGGTTATGTCCCCCAGAGGTCGGTGTAGCAACATCGGTGAATCCACAAATCTCATCTCCCTGAAGTTGTAGCGGAACAGACTAAAGACAGTAAATCTTATGTCCCTAAAGTTACAGTGGAACATATTAAAACTACAAATTACAAGCCTTATCTCCCTGAAGTTGCAGTGGAGCAGGTTGAATTTACCAATCCTTATCTCCCTGAAGTTGATCTTATTTTTCTAAAGTTGCAGTGGAACATATTAAAGCTACAAGTCACAAATCATATAAATCTGAAGTTGCAGTAGGTCGGATCAAATCTACCAAAACCAAACCTTATCCCCTTGAAGTTGCAGTAGATCAGACTGAAGATAGCAAATCTTATCTCCCTGAAGTTGCGGTGGAGCAAATTGAAGCTACAAGTTTAATCTCCCTGAAATGGATCAAAGCACTAATTCCTATGCCCTTGAAGATGCAGTGGGATGGAATGAGGCTACTTGAGAAAGAGAAGCACCAAAAGAAATCGAGACTCGGTGAGACCGGGCAAAATTGGTTTTTCTTAAAAGTTTTTCCCTGTTCTCATTACATGACAACGAGCAAAGAGGGGCAGCTGTAAGGCCCAAATTTTACCTGGTCCCATAATAAACAGTCCAACAAACAATTAAACAGCCCAAACATTAAACTCAATTCAAACAGACCCTAAACCTAACCTAATCCTAGCCCAATACAGCCGATATTATCAGAAAAAACCCTAATCCCCCTAAGCTTTTAGCTGCCGCCGCTCCTCTATGTCAGCACCTTCGTACCTCCACTGTAACACCCCTATCCCGAGTCCGTCGTCGAATTAGGGTTAGGAGCGTTACTGAACAAATCGAAAAGCATTTACAGAAATTCATACAATCATTCATCATTCTCAAACATAATGTCCCTTAAATGAGTCCTTGAGACCAATAGTATGCTTATAAATCGGGTCGGGACTAAACCGAAACACATACAAAATTTTATGAAAATTAAAAGCTTTTCTAAGTTTCAGGGGTCACACGCGCGTGTAAGCAGATCGTGTGCTTCCCACGGCTTCAAGACACCCCCGTATGCCCTCCTCGTGGATCTATACTCGCTTGGTCCCCACGGCCACCAAGCACGCCCGTATGCTCAGGCCGTGTACTCTTTGGCCAAATACTGACTTCCCCACCACGGCCACCAAGCACGCCCGCGTGCCACGGCCGTATACTTTTAGTTAGCTACTGACTTGTACACCACAGTTAGCTAACACCCCCATGTCAAGGCCGTGTTTTTCTAAGCTACATTCTGCCAATTCACCCACGGTCTTTAGGCACACCCGTGTGCCACAACCGTGTGACAGTATAGGCCATTTACAAGGCCAAAATGCCACCCATAAAGTGTCATAGCTACATGCCATATTTACCAAGATATATCATGCATATATGGCAACCAAAAACATACTAATTTGTCCATTCAATTATACACTCAAGACTCATTTCATTCATACCATCTTTCAAGAAAAAACACATTTATATATAACCAAAGCATGTCTTCATCATTTAACTATCCAAAAACTTGACTATTTCACATACATTCAACCATACCAAGATATGCATCATATATCACATTCATTTAAGCAAAGTCTCAACTCATAAATAGCCAAATCACATGGCTAAGATCACATAACAACTTATACCAAAATACTAGCCTATACATGCCATATCTAGCTTTATACATTTTCAAAGTGTACCAAAATAAGTTTAGTAGTATGATGACGATCCGTGACAGTCCCGAGCCTTCACTAGCTTTGACGACCTATAAAACAGAGAAAACGCACACAGAGTAAGCTTTCTAAAAGCTTAGTAAGTCAATATACAAACAAACTTAGCATACTATTATATATTTGTTTTGGTTCATACACTTTTGACCACATTAGCCATATTCACAATTCAAGAATCATATAAACACATAACTCATCTAACCAAAACTTTACATATCATATCATCATTCCCATATTCATAGCATCATAGTAAGATCAGATAGATGCTTACCTTGTATACATAATTAGTGTATATTCAACAAACCTGAATTGGATTTACAATCACATATTTGTTCATAGCTCGGATTTGCCATTTGTATTACAGAATTGCCTGTTGGACCATTAGAAATCTAGTAAGATACTCAGAAAGCTCAGAATAGTCGTACAATGCCAACATCCCAAACGAGGTCTTACATGTACTCAGATATCGATGTCACTGTCTCAGACAGGGTCTTATACGAATTAATACAATGCCGATGTCCCAGACGTGGTCTTACACGTAAAGCTCATATCGATGCCAATGTCCCAGACGTGGTCTTACACATAATTAGATATCGACGCCACTGTCCCAGACAGGGTCTTACATGAGTTTCAAGTCAACACCATCGTCCCAGACTTGGTCTTACATGATAAAAACAAAACAGATATCTATGTCGTAACTTAGCCAATCCTATCTATTCCTAGGTTCGTACGGGGCTTCCCAGACTTAATCACTATATCGAACTTATCTCAGAATTTATATGCAAAACTTCTCATAGGCATTCATTATCAACATTAGTCATATGAACAATTATAATATCATACAAGTATGTTTATTTGCATAATGACTTACCTCGGATTCGGTTTATCGGAATGAAAACGGCTACTCGTTTACTTTCGCTTTCCCTCGATCTAAGTCCGTTTTCCTCGGTTTTTGATCTAAACATATTCAGAATTAACCCTTTTATTCACTAATTCATTCAATTCAATCCAAATTTACACATTTAGGGCAATTTGCAATTTAGCCCTCACATTTTCACATTCGGACAATTTAGTTCAATTTTCTCAAAACATCAAATATACACAATTTGTTCACACATATGCATAGCCGAACCTCCCTAGGGACTATATAAGTCCAAATATTTCATCAAATTTACAAATTAGTCCTCTAAAATAATATTTTCACAATTTAGCCCTATTTAGCTAAATTCATCAAAAATTCAAGAACAAAGTATGTTCATCTAGCTCATAACTTTCATTGAACACCAAAAATCATCAAAAAGCTTGACATATCATCAATGGCATATCACACAAACATCATCAATTCACAAAATTAATACATGGGTTTTGTAGCTCTCAAAGCAACGATTACAAAAACGTAGAAATTATCAAAAATCGAAGACAAAACTCACCTTAATTTTGGCTTGCAAGTGCCGAATGCTTAGCTAAATTTTTCTTTCTGTTCTTTTGGTGTTTTTTGGCAATGAGGTGATAAAAAAATGATGATAATGGCTTGCTTTATGTTTTCATTATAATAATATAACATATAACATAATAATATTAATAAACTATTAAAGTAAATGTAATAAACATATAATATATACATATCATCACTCATTGCCGTCCACTATCAATAAAATTGGCTTATTTGCCACATAAGTCCTCACATTTAAAAAGCCACAACACTTTAATCCTTGACAAATAGCAAGCAACTTTCACACTTAATGCAATTTCATCCTTTTGTCAAATTAAACACACAGACGAACAAATTAACTTACGAAAATTTACCACATGCTTAGTCACATATTTACGGCACATAATATAATATTAAAATATTATACAGAATCGGATTTGTGGTCCCGAAACCACTGTTCCAACTAGGGTATAAACCGGACTGTTACAATTCTCCCCCTTAGGGATTTTTGTCCCTGAAAATCTTATCGTTGAACAGGTTCAAATATTGTTGTCTCATTGAATCTTCAGGCTCCCATGTAGCCTCTTTAATTCTGTGCCAATTCCATAATACTTTCACTAATGGAATTTTCTTATTTCTCAACTCTTTCACTTCACGGGCTAAGATACGGATCAGTTCTTTTTCATATGATATATCAGATCGGATTTCAATTTCAGAAGGGGCAATTATATGTGACAGATCAGATCTATATCTACGGAGCATCGAGACATAGAATACATTGTGTATCTTTTCTAACTCAGACGACAACTTTAATCTATATGCTATAGGCCATACACGTTCAATAATCTCATATGGCCCGATGAACCTCGGACTTAATTTGCCTTCACGTCCGAATCGAAGCACTTTCTTCCACGGAGACACTTTCAAAAATACTTTGTCGCCAATCTCAAATTCTATATCTTTTCGTTTCAAATCCGCATAAGATTTCTGACTATCAGATGCTGCTATCAAACAATCTCGAATCAGTTTCACTTTCTGTTCTGAATCTTTTATCAAATAGCTTATTTTCACTAAGCTCGGTCCAATATAGAGGTGTACGACATTTACGTCCGTACAAAGCTTCATAAGGTGCCATTTTGATACTTGACTGAAAACTGTTATTGTACGCAAATTCGATCAATGGCAGATACTGTTCCCATGAACCATGAAACTCAAGTATATAGCATATTAACATGTCTTTAAGAATCTGAATAATCCGTTTGGACTGACCATCGGTTTGCGGATGAAAAGTTGTACTGAAGTGTAATTTCGTGCCCAAAGCTTCTTGCAATTTCTTCCAGAATCGGGATGTGAATCTCGGATCTCTATCAGACACAATGGATAGTGGCACCCCGTGCAATCTTACAATCTTGGAAATATAAAGCTCGACTAATCTTTCAAGTGAGTAGTCAGATCTTACCGGAATAAAATGGGCAGTTTTCATCAATCGGTCAACTATGACCTAAATCGCATATTTTTTTCTCGAAGTCAGAGGCAATCCAGAAATAAAATCTATTGTTTCTCTATCCTATTTCCATTCAGGAATCAGAATCAGCTGTAGCAATCCAGACGGAACTTGATGTTCATCTTTCACTTGCTGACAAACTAAACATTTCAAAACAAAGTCAGAAATGTCCCTTTTCATTCCAGACCACCAGAAATGTTGTTTTAAATCTTGATACATTTTAGTGCTTCCCGGATGAACAGATAGATGACTATTATGTGCTTCATTCAAAATCAACTGAATCAACTCTGGATTTCTGAGAACACAAATGCGACCTTGGAACCTCAAACAATCATCAATAACTCTAAATTTAGATTCGAAATTTGTATCACACTGAGCTCGTTTCGTTAATAACTCATTATCTGATTTCTGAACATCACATATCTGCTGTACAAACATCGGTTTCACTTTTGATTCAACTATCACAGAATTATCATTAGTCAAATCTAACTGAGCATTCAGAGCATGTAATGCAAACTATGATTTCCGACTCAATGCATCTGCAACAACATTTGCTTTACCTGGATGATAATCTATCACAAGCTCGTAATCTTTCAATAACTCAAGCCATCTTCTCTGACGCAAGTTCAAATCTTTCTGAGTCATCAGATATTTCAGACTTTTATGATATGAAAATACATGACATCTCTCACCATACAGGTAATGGCGCCAAATCTTAAGTGCAAACACAATCGCAGCAAGCTCAAGGTCGTATGTCGGATAATTCTTTTCATGAGGCTTCAATTGTCTTGAGGCATAAGCTACAACTTTTCCTTCCTGCATCAAAACACTTCCCAGATCGTTTAACAAAGCATCACTATAAATAACAAATTCTTTACCCGATTCCGGCTATACAAACACTGGAGCTTCTGTTAATAGAGTTTTCAACAGATCGAAACTTTTTTGGCATTTATCTGACCATTCAAATCCAACATCTTTCTGAAGTAATCTAGTCAACGGAGTAGCTATAGTCGAAAAGCCTTTTACAAATATGCGGTAATAACCAGCTAAACCCAGAAAACTACGAACTTCAGATACGTTCTTCGGAGGTTTCTAATTCAAAATGGCAGAAATCTTGCTTAGATCTACTCGGATTCCAGAAGGTGACACAATATGCCCCAGAAAGCTAACCACATGCAACCAGAATTCACATTTGCTGAATTTCGAATACAATTGCTTTTCTCTCAGAGTTTGCAGCACAATTCTCAGATGTTCAGCGTGCTCGTTTTCATCACGTGAATAAATCAAGATGTTATCTATGAATACCACAACAAAGTGATCTAGGTACGGTCTGAAAATTCTGTTCATCAGGTCCATAAAAACAACAGGAGCATTGGTTAGTCCAAATGGCATAACTAAGAATTCGTAATGCCCGTACCTCGTTCTGAAAGCAGTCTTCAGAATGTTTGAATCTTTCACTCTCAACTGATAGTATCCCGATATCAGGTCAATTTTTGAAAACACAGTAGCTCCTTTTAACTGATCGAATAAATCGTCTATTCGGGGCAATGGATATTTATTCTTTATTGTCACCTTATTCAACTGTCGATAATCGATACACATTCTCATCGTGCCATCTTTCTTTTTCACAAACAAAATCGGAGCACCCCAAGGCGAGAAACTCGGTCTAGCAAACCCTCTCTCAGTCAATTCTTGCAACTGTGACTTTAACTCTTTCAACTCCGTTGGTGCCATTCTATACGGAGCTATCAAAATAGGTGTCGTACCAGGCAACAACTCAATACCAAACTCAATTTCACGAATCGGAGGTAAACCTGGTAACTCTTCAGGAAACACATCAGAAAACTCACAGACAATAGGCACTGATTCAACTTTCTTTTCGGGCACTTTCGAATCAGTCACATAGGCAAAATATGCTTCGTAACCCTTTTTCACATAACTCTGAGCTTTCAAAACAGATATCACAGCAGGCAATCCATTCAAATCATTAGACTCAACTCGTACAATCTCATCTTTCGAACATCTCAAGTTTATAGTCTTTCTTTTGCAGTTCACAACAGCATCATGCATAAACAACCAATCCATACCCAGAATAATATTAAACTCATCAAATGGAAAAAGTATCAGATCAGTAGGAAAACAATATCTCGAAACATTAACGGACAGTTCTTGCACACTTTATCAACAACGACACTTTTACCTAAGGGGTTCGATACTTTTATAGCAAACTCAGTAGACTCTATAGGCAAAGTCTTGCTGAATACTAAATTCATGCATATATATGAATGCGTAGAACCAGGGTCTATCAAAGCAATCACAGAAGTATTACCAGAAATATAAAGCTCGACTAATCTTTCAAGTGAGTAGTTAGATCTTACCTGAATAAAATGGGCAGTTTTCGTCAATCGGTCAACTATGACCCAAATCGCATCTTTCTTTCTCGGAGTCAGAGGCAATCCAGAAACAAAATCCATTGTTACTCTATCCCATTTCCATTCAGGAATCAGAATCGGCTGTAGCAATCCAAACGGAACTTGATTTTCAGCTTTTACCTTGCTGACAAACAAAACATTTCAAAACAAAGTCAGAAATGTCCCTTTTCATTCCAGACCACCAGTAGTTTTGTTTCAAATCTTGATACATTTTAGTGCTTCCCGGATGAACGGATAAACGACTATTACGTGCTTCATTCAAAGTCAATTAAATCAACTCCGGATTTCTCTGAACACAAATGCGACCTCGGAATCTCAAACAATCATCAATAACTCTAAATTCAGATTTGGAATTTGTATCACACTGAGCTCGTTTTGTTAATAACTCATTATTAATATTATTATCATTATTATTAGTATTATTATTATTTTTAAACTACTTTACCTAATATTTCTTTCTTTCTTTATTCATCAGTAATTACTATTAAATTTTTTAAATTAAATTTTAGTTTTTATTTTTTCATTTATTTTTTCTTTTTATTTTATTTTATATACAACTGGTTTGTTTTATTGTTTTATTATTATTTACCTTTTTTTTTTAATTTTTGCTCTTATTATTGTTATTTATGTTATCGCATTTATTATTATTCTGTTATGCATGTTAGTACCATGATTTTTTATATTTTATCAAGCATATTATGCCATTATTATTACAAATTCATGTCACATTAATCTTTGTCCGATACATAAAATTTCGTTTTTTAAAATAAGCAATACTCTGCGCTTTTAAAATTCGAAAGGTCGTTCCCAAACTTACGGGATTTCGATTTTCTCGATAAATCCAAGTAAACGAACGTTTGTAAAACATTTTTAAATAATCTCGGGAATCAAGATAAGATCGTGTTCTAACTTACGAAATATGATTTCTTTCTAAAACTGAGATAATCGAATATCTTTCAAAATATTTTTTTGGTGTTTATTCTCATTTCGGGAATTTAAGACATTGTGTCCTAACTTACGGGACGTAATCCTTTTTCTCGATTAACGTGAAATACGCCATTTTCTGTAAAAAAAGTTTTCAATTAAGCAATATTTTAACAAAAGATCGTATTTTTAATTCTTTCCAAATTTTCAACATTCGACATTAAGACATTAATTAATCAATTAGGTACCAATTTTGGGCGTTGCCAGGTGCTAATCCTTCCTTGCACATAACCGACTCCCAAACCCGTTTTCTTGAATTTCGTAGACTAAAATCGCTGTTTTAATAAAATTAAAACATTTTATTAAAACGATAAAATTATGAGATGGTCCGATCACATCTCATAAAAAAGATTGGTGGCGACTCTATTTTCGTTTTTAAATATAAAGTCGACCCGTTTTAAAAAAAATGGTTTCTATAATATTAATTATTTTATTCAATACTAATATTGAGTATAAATAAATCAGCTAAGTAGTGAATAGGATTTTATTATCTTTTCAACTAAGATGAAAGTAGGAATATGAATATCCCACAACCAAAACTTAGTAAACAATAATGTTGATGCGAAAGAGAATAGAGGACCAACTGAGATCAACAACTCATTCAATAATACGTAGGGTATTCGTAATTAATGAATTCTACTTTCAAGAAGCAAAAGTTGGGTTCTGAACTAAAAAACCTAATGCTTTACGTGCATTAATTGTATGTACGGTCATCATCACCCTTTATTGATTATCGTATTAATAATAATATCAACCCAACAAAAATGTCTTTTAGACTTAAATAATTCTAATTAGAGAATATAATTTTTTATCTTAAAATTTGACAACTAGATTCATTATAATACTTGTATTTATTTGATTCATTTCATTATTTGAATTTGATAATTAGGTCTATTTTGATTATTGCAATTGAAAAATATAGAAGTTCATCACTTGCAAATTTAAATATTTATATGAATTTCTTGGTGATGGTGTGGCATAATACCGTAGGGTCATATTTAATGTTTTAATAATTGGATCAATGATTGAATAGGTCAAACAACCAGTTCTTGGTTCAACCAGTTTGATCAGTTCAACCGCTAGACCAATAATAATTAAATAAATAAATAAAATTCATAAAAATCTAAAAAAATAAACAAAAATAAAGTTTATTAAACCAATTCATCTGTTGATTTTTTCCCTGATTTTCGAGTTTACCAATTTCAAGCAATTTTTTAGTCAATCGATTTAACCTCTTTGTTCGGACCATTATATTGATCAATTCTTGATCCGTCTAATCTAGTCATGTTCCAGTAACACTAGTCACATTCTCAAATCTTGACAGAATCCAGGCTGAATGGTTTGGGATGTGTTCTGATGCAGGATGGTAAGGTAATTACATATGTGTTCCGACAGCTAAAGCCACATGAATGCAATTATCCAACGCATGATTTAGAGCTAGCCGTTGTGATGTTTGCTCTAAAGATTTGGATACATTATCTATATGGTAAAAAATGTGATATTTATACAAATCATAAGAGTATCAAATATCTTCTCTCCCAAAAGGAGTTAAATCTAAGATAGCATCACTGGATTGAATTGTTGAAAGATTACGATTGCATAATCGATTACCATCTTAGGAAAGCAAATGTGCTAGCTAATGCCTTAAGTTGAAAGTTAGCATTTGAATTGAAAGAAATATTCGCTTAGTTGATAATTTGTGATGATGACAGCTTGTTAGTTGTATTGAAAATAAAGCCTGTGTTGATTGATTAGATAAAAGAAGCACAATTCACAAATATTAAGCTGGTGGAGAAAATAAAGCTTGTTCAACGAGAAATAACATGAATTTCAGCATTGATGTGAATAAAAAGCCTTCAATTTCACAATCGAATTTGTATTCATAGCGATGCTGAACCAAATAAATTATTTATGCGTAAAGCTCACAATGGTTATTTCACTATGCATCCTGGTGGTGCAAAAATGTAGCGTGACTTTATTGGTGGCTTGGGATGAAAAAAGAAATCATAGAGTATGTTGCTAAATGTTTGACTTGCCAACGAGTAAAAACTGAGCATCAAGTTAACACTGGGCTGCTTCAACCTATCTTGATTCTTTAGTGGAAATGGCAATGAATTGCGATGGATTTTGTCATTGTTTTGCCAACCTCACCGAAAAAAAGAAATGCTATCTGGGTGATAGTGGACTGATTGACAAAATCTACTCATTTTCTGGTAGTAAAAACCAATTGGTCACTTCTGAAACTTGCTGAGATATATATGTTGGAAAATGTGTCCATATTGTACTAAACATGTAACTATTTTCTATGTATTTGAACGATGAATAAATAAATAAAGTTAATTTCACATTTCACTATTATATCTTTTGTGTTTTTGTCTTTCATGTTTTGAATACATAGCGAAATTGTGACAAACAAATGTTAGCTCATTGATTGTCTAAGTTCAAACTGATGATAAGTGACCCTGTAAAAATGTTTACATTGTGAGAAAGACAACTTGCTTCAGTAGATAATCTAAACAAGTTCATAATCTCGTAAAATAATCAAAGTGAGCATTTGATTCAAATACTTAGAAAGATATTCTGTCGACTACAATTCCAATTAGGGAGAAGGCTACTCTGGGCTATTAAAGCAATTGACTCCACGGGTAGAGACATAAATGTACTCATTTGAAGGATGATACATTAGAATGGACCCAAGTTGAATTAATTTTGAATCCATTTGTGAATTAATTCACATGTGATGTTCCTGGTGTGACTTAGCTAAATCCTAAATTAGCCACTGATCATGCGTATGTAACTCATATGCTTTGATATAAGTGGAGAATTATGCTCTAAAGATGATGTTAGGATCATCCCAATTGAGCAACGAACAAGTAAAAATAGCAGAAGAAATTGAGAAATTGAACACACAAATTTAACATGGAAAAACTCCTCCAAAGAGGATAAAAAACCACGGGCAAAGATAATTTTACTATAATAGAAAAAGAACGAAGAGTACAAAAGATGGAGATAAAAAAACTAAACCCCGAAAACCCGAAAACAAAAAACCCTCAAAACGTAAACACAAAATTCTCTAAATGTGTTATGAGTTCTAATCTCTAATGGGTGTATTTTTTAATGTTGTAAAAGAGCCTATTTATAGGCTAAATTCATAGGTCAAATAATAATAAAATAATCTAAACTAATCAGTGTTTGACTGAAACAAATAAACAGAGTTTAACTAGAAGATTACTTCTCAAATTTGACTGAAATAGGAGTCATAATTAACAGATGATCAAGTCGATAACTGGTATGTTGGGTACATGACTTGTGTATGGCATGACTTTACTAGCAACAATGGAATTCATAGCTCGATTAAAAAGTTAATGATATCCTCTCATTGGCATTGTGTGGATTGATAAGTGGCTACGAGTTGCTTTTTCTCGAACAATCAATTTATCTCAGTTATTAGTTTACAATGATCATAAATAATTAAGAAGACACAATTGTGAGAATGCGATAAAATAAGATTGTATTGAGTGCACGGATTTAATTCAAATGAATCAAGAATACCATATGAGGGTAACACATACATGGCGGGGTCATTGGACAAAGTAATTGGATAAATTGCTTTCGTAAAGAGTATACAATAAGGAGTTTCCAATCATGGTACTTCTTGTGGACCGACATTATAATTAAGTAATTTACGAATTATCGGAACGATACTTCTAGACATAATTGCAATTACTCGACCTAATTGTATATATCTGATTGGTCCATCTGTTAGCTCAACAAAAGCTCGATCAGACTACATTTGAATCAGAAGAAAATTCTACGACTTTCGAAATAATTTAATTAAGTCAATTTATTTGATGTGGAATTAAATTAGGTAGTCGTGAGAATTGTTCAACTAGAGAATTTGATTAAATAATTTTCTTTAAAAAATAATTTAAAAAATCTCAGTGATTTTTGGGAAAATTAATTTTGTTTCAAGTAAAATTAAATTAATCAAATTAAATAAAATAAATATGATATTTTTGGAAATTAATTTTCAAGTCAAACAATTGGCTTAGTGGGTAATTGAACTTGAAAATTGGACCCAAGATCAAAAATTGAACCCGAGAACCAAAACCCAAGACTTAAACCCAAAAATTGGTTGGCCATGTGTATGAAACTGGGTGTATGGTCCTATTGGTGGTTGGACCAGACCGGTCAGGTCGTCACTAGTCCGGACCGAATCGATAACAACCGAACCGACTAGACCCATTCAGGCAAAACGACGACGGTTCAGGGCACTGGGGGAGTCGCGCTGGCGATGGCACTACTGGGCTCAAAGGCTGCAATGGCGACGATCCGGTGACCAACGGATGGTCGACTGCAGTGGTTCTTCGGTGGCAGAGTAGTGGAAAATTAGGCTCTTAGTGGGACTTTACTGGGTAACTTGATTTCAATTTAACTTTTTCAAATATAATGTTGTTTTAATGAATTTAATATTTATCTAGATAGTATTTTATTAATTTAATATTAATATGATATATTTAATTTAATTTAATATTTATCTAGATAATGTTTTAGTAATTTAATATTAATGTGATTAATTCTAATCCTAGTTTAACTCTCTCTAAACTCTCCCTATATAAAGAGAGTCTGAGTCATTATTCCCATACATTTGTATTCAAGAAAAGTTGTAGAAAGAAAATTCTCTAAATAAATTATTTCAGAAAATTTCTAAAGATATTCTTATTATTTATAACTTGACCTCGAAAGTTTAGAGAAATTATAAAATTGGGGCATAGTACCAATAAAGGCCCATTTCTGAAATTATTTACAACTTGACACGTTTTTCCTTTGTCAAGAAAAAGCGCGCTGATGTGGATCCGCTTTTTCCCGTGTTTGATTAGGATTTTTGGGTTATTTGCAAATTATGGTTTAGGTTTAGGGTTTATGGTTTGTTTAAGGTTTAAGAGAAAGAAAATAAATTAAGGTCTAGGGTCTATGGTTTAGGGTTTAATTTTTTAATTGCTAAGTATTGCTCTAGAAGAAATAAATTTGACAAGATGAGATATGAAAAAAATAAATTTGACGTGATGTGTTCTGAAAAATTATTTTGGCGAGATTGATTTTTTTTTTTTGGAAAAACACTCTAAGTAAGATGCACAGTCAGTAATAGTACAAAAAAAGCTTCCAGTTGGACGCTTTTTTGTACTGATGATTTTAAAAAAATAATTTGAAGAAGATGGTTTTGAAAAAATACCCCGAGATTCCCGGGAAATCTGATAGTTGAGGTTGAAAAATGCTCCAAGCAGGATGCACTGTCAGCAAAAGTACTAAAAAGGCTCCTAGTTGGACGCTCTTTTTAGTAGTACTGGTGATAGTGCATCCCACTATCCTTTCGGCTATAAATGACCTAAATTTCATTCTCTTATTGCATAAGTTACAACAAGAGAAATTGAAGAAGTTCAGAAGAATAGAAATTGAAGAAGTTGAGCAGGTGTAAGTTGATTTATCATGTTAATATTCATACGAATCATTATATTTTTGCATAATGTTTTTTGTTTTGAATTTCTTTCGACAGATAATTTGATTGAAAATGAGTGGACGTATTAGTGTTTTTATTTACTACGATGGTGAGGTCCGTGACACCTAGAACGGCGTTATTTTTTCATTAGAGAATACAACGCGACTGGTTTTTAACCAAAACATAGAATTGACAGAACTCCGTAAAAGAATTGGGTGCAAATTCTTCGAAATGACGCCAATGAAAGTTTTGTCTATTAAGTATCGATTTTGTGCTTCGACTGATCCCATGACATATGACTCATTTGATATCAAAGGTGATTGTGGCTTGGAGGCAATGGTGCAGACGCACCTCACTAGTCAATCACCCTATCTTGAGTTATCTATGGAATTTTCAAGGCCAAATGAAGCACTTGCGACTTCAACATCTACTACTGTTTGAGAAGAATACACGACCCCTGCCGACACTCCGTTAGTGGAGGCAGAACATGGAACTGTCCTTTTTTTTGTGGCAGGATGGAATACATGACCCTTGCAAGAAACTCTGTTAGTGGATGGGACATGCACCTCGGTGGGTTAATGTTCAATGCTGGAAATAATTACTAGGGAATGACATCAAATTCTAGTGGTTGGCAATCCACATCTGATTGGAGAAGTTTTGAAACGTATATGAGAAGGGATGATATACTTCCTACGATGTCCACCGGCGAGGGTTCCTCCTACATTGCAGATGTTAGTGGGTCGAATGATAAGTCCGATCTGGATCCACCTTAGGAGCCCGATACCAATGGTACAGAAGTTGTCTTATTTTTAGAACCGGAGTCTATTCCAACCGAACCTGAAGACAGTGAAGGGATTTTAGATGAAGGAAAAAAAGATCCGTGATTCACGATGCACTCGTCTCTAGCCCACATGTATAATGTCGATTTATCGGCAGATGATGCGTTGGAGTTTCCAAATCTACCACACAAGAGGCGTGGCCACACAAGTTTATCGTTGGATTTGGGTGAATTGGAAGTTGGCAAGGAGTTTTCCAGTAAATATGGTTTTATCGGTGCATTGAAGCAATATAGTATCATGAACAGGTTAACTACCACGTGGATAAATCCAAATCTGAGAAGTTTGAGGCTAAGTGTGTAGTGCAAGACAGTACATGTTCATGAAAATCATGGCTTCGGTTAAGAATATGACAGGGTTTTAGAAGATAAAGAAATTCAACGGTCTACATAGGTGTGTCGCCTCTGGTATAGTATCAGTGAGAGTTTAGGGTTTTTGAATATTATTGTTATTATTTAATGTTGCATTATTTAACGTACTTATGGGTTGACAAGTGTTTCACAATATCATCCCAAGCTGAATTCAAAGATGATAGCGGGCTTAATATTACCGATGGTGAAAGTGGATCCCAAGATTACAGTGTTGGTCTTAATTGCCAATATTTATACGCAATTCAAGTACACACCTTTTTACTGTAAGGCCTGGATAGCTAAGTAAAAGGCGTTGGAGAAGATGTACAGTAGGTAGGACGTTTCATACAATGAAGTGTGGCAGTGGTGTCAGGTGTTGGAGAGGTACATCCCAGGTTATGTAATAGACCTTAAAACGGTTCTTGCGTATTACTATGGCAACTTGCTCCGTGGATGCCAAGCGTTCAAGCGTCTGTTTTGGAGCTTTAAGCAATGCCGAGGTGCATTTCAATACTGTAAGCCATTAGTAAAAATTGACGGTACATTTATGTATGGTAGATATATCCATCGGCTATTGCTAGTTATGGCACAGGACGGTGATGAGAGGATCCTTCTAATCGTGTTTGCAATAACATTGGTGGAGTCAGGTGACGATTGAGATTTCTTTCTTTCTAGGTTGAAGAGGCATGTCTGCCCCCAACCTGATAACTACATTATATTAGATTGGGACACTAAAATACTAGCCGCAATTGAATGACAAGGAAGCCTCTGGGATCACACACACCATCGGTATTGTGTAAGGCACGTTGCGTCCAACTACTATGGGCAATATCAGTCTACTGCTGAACGAGAACAAGTAACCAACATGGGTATTTAATCGCTACCAATATTATTTGGTTTACAATATTCAATTTGTTATGAATGGAAGAGTGGTATGTAATTATCGCTATCCACTTATATTGACAGGTTACGAGATCAATAATGACTATTTTCATGAGATGTTAGTGATTTTGCGGTCAATTAACGATCAATGCGCAAACTACCTTTGTAACATACTTTTCGATCAGTGGACACAATCATACGACTGCGGCCTACGATATGGTCAGATGAGTCAAACCCGGTTGAATGCATCAATTCTGTTTTAAAAGAAACGTGTCATCACCGATAACCTCGGTTGTGCGGGAGACATACTTCTGTTTGGCGGCACTATTTCCAAAGTGAGTAGCGAGTTATAAATGCCAAATGCAAGGAGGCCATGAATAGTGTCAGAAAATAGTGTAAGAAATTAATAAGGCCAAGGCGTAGGCCAACTCTATGCACACAGTGTGTCACAATTGCGACAACCTATGGTTTCGTGTGACGGAGTTCAACGCACCTGATCCAAGGTATTTCCAGCAGACAATATCGTGTACATATTAAAAATAAGACTTGTGACTGTGGGAGATTTGACGCACTTCATTATCCATGTGTACATGTAATTGTAGCTTGTCGGAAAATCCATTTGGATCCAATGAGATATGTCGATGAAGTGTAAAAATTAGAATACATGTACAATGTGTGGAGACAGGTATTGCCACTAGTCCTAGATGAACGTAAGTGGCTGTCTGTACTACTTACTCTGTTTAAGTTGTTACTGGATAGAGAATTACGTTGCAAACCAAAAGGTCGACCGTGTTCGACTAGAATACGTGATAATATGGATATCCGAGAAAGAACAAACCAATAGAAGTTATGCAGGTGGTGTAGGAACTCGGGTCATACAATGCCAACATGTCCACATCAAAATAAATTCTAATTTATTAAATGAAACAATATAAAAATAATTTGAACAAAAATATTTAAAAGAATGTAACATCCTGAAAAGGGCCTATGCATTTTTGGTTTAATTGTATGAAATGACATATCTTATGTGTTATGAATATATTTTGAACATTTTTGGAAACTTGAAAATGCATGAAAATGATTTAGAAATGAACATTTTTGGAAACCTGGAAATGTATGGAAATGATTTGGAAATGATTCAAAAGAGGAAAGTGAACATTTCTAGAAACTAAGGAAATGTAAGGAAATGATTTGGAAATGATTCAAAAGAGGAAAGTGAACATTTCTGGAAACTTGGAAATGTAAGAGAGGCAAACGAAAATTTTTGGAAACTTAGAAATGACTTAGAAATGTTGAGTTTTAAAGTCCAAAAGAGGAAACTCCAAAAGAGGAAACTAAGGCAAGGTGGCCTTAAGAGAAAATGTATGTGAAATATGACACACAAACGGGCTTGGAAAAGTGGCTTGGAGATGCCACTTAGGGCCCCTGGAAATGGCGCCACATACAGGAGTATTGGGCCAACGTTCGAGCTGCAGGGGAAGCAAGATAAAAGTTTTATTTTGCAGCAGGGATTAGTAGCAAGGGACGGCACAAGGTTATAAATTAGGAGCTTTTATTCTTTTATAATTAGTGGATAAATAAGGGATTTATTTATCATTATTTTCAAGAGATAATTGTGGGATTAAATTCTTTTAATTTGAATAAAGGGATAATTCAAGGGATAAAGCTATCAAAATAAGGGAGAGTGGTGGCCAAGTAAGGGACTCTAGCTAGTAATTTCGGCTACTAGAGGAAAAGAGGCCATTCATTCATTCACTCTTCCTTTGCCGAATTTCTTAAGAAAATTCTCTTCTCTCTGCCGAATTTCCTAGAGCTTTGTTCTTATTCTTTTATTTTTGCCAAAGCCGAAATCTACTTCTTCATTATCCACCATTGCCGATTCTTCAAACCTCAACACCCTCTCTTCTCTTTTCCTTATTCAAGCCGAATCCCCTGTGTGGTGGCCATAGCCGAATGCTCTCCTATCCTTTAGGAGCCGAATTGATTCTTTAAGCAAGAGCCGAAACTCTTTGGGACTTCAAGCTTAGGTGCTGTCGACTTCTTCAAGTAAGGGTAAGGATCTATTGCTATTATTTTCTTTCTTCTTTAAACTGAAAGTCAAGATTCTAATGCCATATACATGTTGGCCGAAACTTTGAAGGAAAGCTTCGGGATTCTGTGACTGTCGATTACAAGGAGGAAGGTTTCGAGATTTCTAAGATTTAAAGGTAAGGCATGTATTCGGCCATAGGCCATTCCAATAGATTTTTGTGTAAAGGGCCGAATCTAACTATGGATGTGTAGAGGCAGTCGACAGTGGTACACAAGGTTTCAGGATTTCAAATCATAAAGGTAAGTACATATGTACAATCGGCCAAGGCTATAACCATGATCTAGATCTATTTTTATTTGTTTAAAAAGCTGAAACTAACCCGTGAAGTAATCTAGTGCTTGGCCGATTACCAGGAGGAACTCTACGAAGTTTCGGGTTTTAATTTGTAGTCAATCGATAGGAAGGTAAGGATTTAAGTGTGTTAATCCTTCAGGATTTGGTTACATAAACGAATAAGGTCTTGCTAATATGCCTAGTAATGGCCGAATATAGGAATTGAAGATCTAAAGCATTAGATCAGATTTTCGGGAATCTCAGTGAAAGCGATAAGTTAATCAGGTGTGTATCCCACACTAACTTTTAATAAGATATATGGCAATATTTAATATGTGCATGTTTATAAGAATATGGCTAAGGTACCGTGTTACGGTACAAAGTACTCAGGTACGTTTCCTACTTCTACTAGGATTACGAAATATGTTATATTTAACATTGAAATATGTTATATTTAACATGTGAAAAGTGACATGAATGTGAATTTAAGTATGATATGCATAATATGAATAATATGGGGCATTGGGTTATATGAAAAGGGGAAGTGAATGTGGTGACTTGGTCTCACTATTCGAATGTGGTGACCTCGGTCACATTATCTCGAATGTGGTAACCGGTTACATTATTCGAATGTGGTGTCTCATGACACAATTATCCAGTGGCTATGCCACAAATTTTATATAGGCGATGAGTACGTCGATCGCAATGATCGCTCTCGCAGCCGATGGTGTGTAACAGATGGAGGGTAGACTTAGTAGTCCCCACGGTGTGCAAAGGTTGGTGCGGGGATGTGTAGTGGATGGCATCTAGGTTTGGGTTCGGGTTGCATCATTATTTTATATACATTATATGTATTGATATGTGACACGATAATGAATGCCCGATTTATTAAATTTTAGTGTTGGTTACACATTGAGTCTGTTGACTCACCCCGCTGTGGGAACATGTTTGTGTGACGACGGTGATGGACCGGTCGGCGGGAGCTTAGTGGTGGCCATGCGAAGTTCAGATTTTCCTTATTTTTGGGACTCTTGTTATTTTAAGTATTTTATAATTTTATTTCGGGTTTTTATTTGATGTAATAAGGCCACAACTGAACTAAGTTATTTTCTGTTTTATTCGCCTTGTTCCGACATTTATATTTATTAAAGATTAAGTCAATTTGATTTAAAATAACCTTTCAATATTTTTTCACTTGAAACAAATGGGCTTTCGATATAAAACAAACTTGTTTTCAACTCAAGCCCAACCTAATTCGAACTTTCTTCCAAAATCATTCAAAATTTTTCAAAGTGCCAATGAATTTGAACTAGTTTTCTTCGAGGAACATACCAGATCCAGTCAGGACTCGTGGGCCGGGTTTGAGGTGTTTCAGTTTGGTATCAGAGCCCAGTTTTAAACTCTCGGCCTGTGGGTTAAGGCCCAAAACGTTTTCCAATCGAGCCAAATGAGTTTTATGAAAGTATTTTTGAAAATAGGCAGGTTTTCTGGCATGGCACCTAAGTCTCCGACCCATGATCCACGGTAAGTACCACAACCATCCGTGTGATTATGTGAATTATGGAAGGGTAGAAAAGGAATGGAACGTAGAATAGCATGATAGGAACTTGAACCCTAGGGCTAGTCTACTCAAACTCAAACACATAAGACTTAATTCCATTAAACAAACCTATGGCTAAGTCACCGAGTTAGGGTGTGGTAATCCCTGTGCGCATGTCTAGGATTGGATCCGGAAGAGCCTGGTATTTAAGCAGTCCTAGTGACTCACCTCCTCTTCGCAGGATTCCTACCTGGTGCGTAGCTTCGGTTCACCCTAACCCAGAGGGCTCAGAGGGTGTGGCAACCTCTGTGCGCATGTCTAGGAATGGTTTCGATGGGAGCTTGGTATTTAAGCAGTCCGCGTGACTCACCTCCTCTCCACTCGAATCCTGCCTGGTGCGTAGCTTTGGTTCACCCTGACCAAGAGGACTCGGTCATAGGCTAAACACAATAACTAAAACCCGAAAGGGAACTAGCCGTGTTTTATAAAAACAACAAAACCCTAGTTTAAAAAAAAAAAACCTTAGTTTTTAAAACTCTTAAAATTTCCTTGGTGGGAACCAATTTTACAAATTTTCCGAAAAATTCCTTGATTTATAAAATTACAAAAATACTCCTAGTGGTAAATTACAAAAATGCCCTTGATTTATGAGATTTCCAAAATACCCATAGTTTTAATCAAAACTTCATTATTTTATAAATGTTCAAAAACCCTAATTTGCAAAATATCAAAATACCTTGATTTTGGAAAATTACAAAATTGCCCTAACTTACAAAATTACCAAAATAACCCTGATTTCCAAAATTTTTGCAACATCACTGTTTTGGAAAGTACAATTCTCAAAAAGAACCCTCAAAGTTTTGCAACTTTTAAAATATCCCTGATTTATTAGATTTTACGAATTTATCTCAGTTTATGAAAAATTATCGAAATACCCCCGAATTTCGAAATTTTCCAAAATACCCCGAAAATTCAAAATTTCCAAAATACTTTTTGACAAAATCACCAAGGAACTCTTTCTTTTGAAAAATTACGAAAATGCCCCTGTAGGACAAATTACGAAAATACCCCTGGGTAGTGGAAAAACAACAATAATGAAAACTGCAACATTTCTCTGAATGAACGAAAGTTCATAATTGATTGATGGATGTATGAATGAATGAAAAGACTGTGTGTATGGATGTATACGAAAGAACCACTCCTAAATTCTTTATCATAAAACTCCTTCGCGGGTAAAAAAGTGAAACAATGACTAATTCATAAAACTTCTTAATCAGATCACGACGTTAGAAATGAGCTCTAGAGGACGTGGTCGTCGAGGATGCGGTAGAGGAAGGATGACCGTGTCAGAACCCATTAGATCGGGTCAAGGGTCTGACAATGAGATACTACCGCCACCACCACCCCCAAATTTGTTGGTGTTGGGCAAACAAACTCGAGACGGGGATGGTCTTTGTGTCACAGTGTCTTCTGCGAGTTTTGGAGTGGTGGTGGGTAGTGTGAGGAAATTCGAGAAATCGAAAGTTTGTGCTTGAACGGCTCACGAGCTAATGGGCCAAATGTTTCGTGGAGTATCGGGTGTGGCACCCAAGATCTGGTGAAATCTTGGTTGGAAGCAAGCGAGCGCATCATGGATGAGCTTGACCTAACCCCTGAGGAGAAGTTAAAAGGAATGGTGGCACTGTTACGCGATGAAGCGTATCAATGGTGGTTAATTGTTTGGGATGGTGCCACAGCGGAGGATCTGACCTGGGACTACGTTAAGGAAGCGTATCAAAAGAAGTATCTTGGAACCAGGTATACGGCTGAGCAAGGAAAGGCATTTCTGGGGCTGGTTCAAGAGAACAAGTCCGTGGCGGAATATGAGGCTGAATTCCTGAGGTTGAGTCGGTATGCCCGAGGAGTAGTGGCAACTGAGCATGGGCGCTATGTCCGTTTTGAGGACGGACTAAGGGATGATCTGAGATTGTTGATAGCACCGCATCAGGAGCGGGAGTTTTCTGCTTTAGTAGAAAAGGCCAAGGTAGCCGAGGGAATCAAGGATGCTACAAAATAGACTATGGACCGGAATAGGCCCAAAAGAGGTTTTGGATCGTCTGGGAAGTTTTAAAAGAGGCCTAGAGTTGATGGGCCGCGAGGTCAGCAAGCTGGTACAGGATAGCAGTATCGTCCTTGTGATCATTGTGGAAAGAAGCACTTAGGGGAGTGCTGGAAAAAGACGGGAGGATGTTTTAGGTGTAGGTCCAAGGACCATATGCTCAAGGATTGTCTTAAGAAACCAGATGAAAGTCGACCAGCAGCTCAGAATGTTAGTCAGGCTGGTAGAGGAGGATAGCAGCCTTAACGAGGTCTTGGTTCGAGTAACCGAGGTAATGGTGCTGGCAGAGGACGAGGAACGCAGGGCAGAGATGCTGCTAATGCTGAGGCAAGGCAACCGGGTTTGGTTTATGTGATTCGTCGGAGGGAGGATGGAGACGCGCCGGATGTCATAACCGGTACGTTCTTTATCTATGACAAGCCCTATTTTGCTCTTATTGATGTGGGCTCGACCCATTCTTATGTTGCATGTAGCGTAGTGGAAACAATAGGCCTAGACTCTGAACTTTTTGATAGGCAGATGACTGTAGTAAGCCCATTAGGCCAAACTGTAGTGGTGGATAAGATCTTTCAGAGTGTACCCCTAGAAACCCAGGGAATGAACTTTCGGGCTGATTTAATGGAACTACCCTTTGGGGAGTTTGAACTCATACTTGGAATGGACTGGCTAGTAGAGCACCGGGCCGTGTTGGATTGTGCGGCTAAATGAATGGAACTAAGGACCTTGGAGGATAAAGTAGTAGTAATGATCGGAGAAAGAAGAAACTACCTGTCTAATGTAGTTTCGGCATTAAAGGCTGAGAAAATGGTTAGGAAAGGGTACAAGACGTTCTTAGCCTTCGTAAGTGCGATAGGTGGAAAGGAAGAAGGTGTCAGTGGAGTTAGAACCGTAAGGGATTTTGAAGATGTGTTCCCAGAGGAATTACCAGGAATACCCCCAGATAGAGAGGTGGAATTTGGAATAGACTTGCTACCGGGAACTGCTCCTGTGTCAATCGCTCCATACCGAATGGTGCCAAAAGAGTTGGTTGAGCACAAGGCTCAAATTCAAGAGTTGTTGGATCGTGGGTTCATTCGACCCAGTGTGTCTCCATGGGGAGCACTGGTCCTGTTTGTAAAGAAGAAGGACGGAACTATGCGGATGTGCATAGATTACCGTCAGTTGAATAAGCTGACCATTAAGAACTAGTATCCTTTGCCAAGGATTGATGACTTGTTTGATCAGCTGAAGGGGGCCGCAGTATTCTCGAAGATAGACTTAAGGTCGGGATAGCATCAGTTGAAGGTGAAGGAGGCAGATATCCATAAGACCGCTTTTAGGACAAGATACGGCCATTATGAGTTTGTAGTAATACCGTTTGGGTTGATGAACGCTCCAGCCGCGTTCATGGATATGATGAACTGGGTTTTCCAACCCTACCTGGATAGGTTCGTCGTCGTGTTTATCGATGACATCCTTATGTATTCGAAGTCGGAGGAGGAGCATGATGAGCATCTCCGAGTTGTGCTGCAAGTATTAAGGGAGAAGAAGCTCTATGCCAAATTCAGCAAGTGTGAATTTTGGCTTAAGGAGGTGGCATTCTTAGGACATGTAGTATCCGCAGAAGGTATAAGGGTGGATCCTAGGAAGATCGAAGCAGTGTTGGATTGGAAACCACCTAGGTCCGTGGCTGAGATCCGAAGTTTCTTAGGATTGGCAGGCTATTACAGAAGGTTCGTGGAAGGGTTCTCGTCAATAGCCGCACCTTTGACAAAGTTATTAAGGAAGGAAGTACCCTTTGAATAGATGAATAAGCAACAGGAGAGCTTTGAAAAGCTTAAGAAGGTGTTGACGGAAGCTCCAGTGTTAATTCAGCCGGAGGCAGGCGGGATTAGGATGTGTCCTAATGCAAGATGGAAAAGTAGTCGCTTATGCGTCTCGGCAGTTAAGGCCGCATGAGGTTAATTACCCAACCCATGACTTGGAATTGGCCGCAGTGGTTTTCGCTCTTAAGGTGTGGAGGCACTACCTTTATGGAGAAAGGTCGATAATCTGCACAGACCATAAGAGCCTTAAGTATTTGTTGAGTCAGAAGGAGTTGAACTTGAGGCAGCGAAGGTGGGTGGAGTTATTGAAGGATTATGATTGCTCGATAGAGTACCACCCGGGCAAGGCAAATGTAGTGGCTGATGCCCTGAGTCGGAAGGTTGTGTCGGATCTAAGAGCTATGTTCGCACACTTGAGTCTGTATGATGATAGAAGCCTGTTGGCAGAATTACAAATCAAGCCCACATGGTTGAATGAGGTAAAGGAAGGTCAATTTTTGGATAAGGACCTAAGTGCTAAGTTACAACAAGTACGGAACGGAGAGTTAGAGGATTATGGTGTTAACAATGAAGGAGTATTGTGCTACAAAGGAAAATTCTGTATACCGATGGACGAAGAGTTAAGACAGAGGATTATTCGGGAGGCGCATAGTAGCCCTTATGCTATGCATCCCGGAGGCACTAAGTTGTATAGAGATCTAAGGGAACAATTTTGGTGGTCTGATCTTAAACGGGAAGTTACTGAGTTCGTGGGGAAATGTCTGACGTGTCAGCAAGTTAAGGCTGAACACCAAGTTCCATCGGGATTGCTACAGCCAATTGAGATTTCGCAGTGGAAGTGGGAAAGAATTACCATGGACTTCGTTAGTGGGCTTCCCCTTACGCCTACTAAGAAGGACTCGGTATGGGTGATAGTTGACCATTTGACCAAGTACGCGCACTTCATTCCGGTAAGAGTTGACTATTCTCTTCAGAAGTTGGCCAAGTTATATGTGACAGAAATTGTGAGGTTACACGGAGTGCCGGTGTCAATCATCTCCGATAGAGACCCAAGGTTTACGTCTCGGTTTTGGAGAGCACTTCATCAAGCTTTAGGCACTAAGTTGGATTTTACAATGGCTTTTCATCCACAATCGAGTGCATGGCGATCGAGCAGAGTTATACAAGTGTTGGAAGATATGTTGAGAGGCTGTGTGATGGATTTTCGAGGAAGTTGGGAAGATTACTTGCCTTTAGCTGAGTTTGCCTACAACAACAGCTATCAGGCTAGTATCCGGATGGCACCATATGAAGTATTGTATGGTCAGAAGTGTCGAACTCCTACTTGTTGGACTGAGTTAGGAGAACGTCGAGTTTTGGGTCCAGAGTTAGTGGCAGAAACTGAGGAGAAGGTTGAGATAATTCGGGCACGGTTAAAGGAAGCCTTTGATAGGCAGAAGTCGTACGCAGACCTTAAGCGGAAGGAAATAGAGTTTGAAGTGGGAGACCAAGTGTTTCTGAAAGTCTCGCCTTGGAAGAAGGTGATGAGGTTTGGTCGAAAAGGGAAGTTAAGCCCAAGGTTTATAGGGCCCTATCGAGTACTGAAGTGAGTTGGACCAGTGGCATACCAATTAGAGTTGCCACCAGAGTTGCAGCAGATGCACGACGTATTTCATGTATCTATGCTATGTCGCTACCGATCGGATCCATCTCATGTGGTACCAGTTGAAGAAGAGGAGCTAAGGCCAGACTTATCCTACGAGGAAAAGCCGATTCAAATATTGGAACGTGATGTGAAATTGCTACGAAGAAAGTCAGTTCCTCTAGTCGAAGTGTTATGGCGTAATCATGGATCGGAAGAAGCTTCGTGGGAGCCAGAAGAGGCAATGCGACAGCAATACCCTCAATTATTTTAGCTAGGAAATTTCGAGGACGAAATTATTTTAAGGGGGTAGAACTGTAACATCCTGAAAAGGGCATATGCATTTTCGGTTTAATTGTACGAAATGACATATCTTATGTGTTATGAATATATTTTGAACATTTTTGGAAACTTGAAAATGCATGAAAATGATTTAGAAATGAACATTTTTGGAAACCTGGAAATGTATGGAAATGATTTGGAAATGATTCAAAAGAGGAAAGTGAATATTTCTGGAAACTAAGGAAATGTAAGGAAATGATTTGGAAATGATTCAAAAGAGGAAAGTGAACATTTCTGGAAACTTGGAAATGTAAGGAAATGTCAAGTTTAAAGAGGCAAACGAAAATTTTTGGAAACTTAGGAATGACTTAGAAATGTTGAGTTTTAAAGTCTAAAAGAGGAAACTAAGGCAATGTGGCCTTAAGAGAAAATGTATGTGAAATATGACACATAAACGGGCTTGGAAAAGTGGCTTGGAGATGCCACTTAAGGCCCCTGGAAATGGCGCCACATACAGGAGTATTGGGCCAAGGTTCGAGCTGCAGGGGAAGCAAAATAAAAGTTTTATTTTGCAGCAGGGATTAATAGCAAGGGACGGCACAAGGCTATAAATTAGGAGCTTTTATTCTTTTATAATTAGTGGATAAATAAGAGATTTATTTATCATTATTTTCAAGAGATAATTGTGGGATTAAATTCTTTTAATTTGAATAAAGGGATAATTTAAGGGATAAAGCTATCAAAATAAGGGAGAGTGGTGGCCAAGTAAGGGACTCTAGCTAGTAATTTCGGCTACTAGAGGAAAAGAGGCCATTCATTCATTCACTCTTCCTTTGCCGAATTTCTTAAGCAAATTCTCTTCTCTCTGCCGAATTTCCTAGAGCTTTGTTCTTATTCTTTTATTTTTGCCAAAGCCGAAATCTACTTCTTCATTATCCACCATTGCCGATTCTTCAAACCTCAACACCTTCTCTTCTCTTTTCCTTATTCAAGCCGAATCCCCTGTGTGGTGGCCATAGGAATGCTCTCCTATCCTTTAGGAGCCGAATTGATTCTTTAAGCAAGAGCCGAAACTCTTTGGGACTTCAAGCTTAGGTGTTGTCGACTTCTTCAAGTAAGGGTAAGGATCTATTGCTATTATTTTCTTTCTTCTTTAAACCGAAAGTCAAGATTCTAATGCCATATACATGTTGGCCGAAACTTTGAAGGAAAGCTTCGGGATTCTGTGACTGTCGATTACAAGGAGGAAGGTTTCGAGATTTCTAAGATTTAAAGGTAAGGCATGTATTCGGCCATAGGCCATTCTAATAGATTTTTGTGTAAAGGGCCGAATCTAACTATGGATGTGTAGAGGCAGTCGACAGTGGTACACAAGGTTTCGGGATTTCAAATCATAAAGGTAAGTACATATGTACAATCGGCCAAGGCTATAACCATGATCTAGATCTATTTCTATTTGTTTAAAAAGCTGAAACTAACCTGTGAAGTAATCTAGTGCTTGGCTGATTACCAGGAGGAACTCTACGAAGTTTCGGGTTTTGATTTGTAGTCAATCGACAGGAAGGTAAGGATTTAAGTGTGTTAATCCTTCAGGATTTGGTTACATAAATGAATAGGGTCTTGCTAATATGCCTAGTAATGGCCGAATATAGGAATTGAAGATCTAAAGCATTAGATCAGATTTTTGGGAATCTCAGTGAAAGCGATAAGTTAATCAGGTGTGTATCCCACACTAACTTTTAATAAGATATATGGCAATATTTAATATGTGCATGTTTATAAGAATATGGCTAAGGTACCGTGTTACGGTACAAAGTACTCAGGTACGTTTCCTACTTCTACTAGGATTACGAAATATGTTATATTTAACATGTGAAAAGTGACATGAATGTGAATTTAAGTATGATATGCATAATATGAATAATATGGGGCATTCGGGTTATATGAAAAGGGGAAGTGAATATGGTGACTTCGGTCTCACTATCTGAATGTGGTGACCTCGGTCACATTATCTGAATGTGGTAACTTCGGTTACATTATCTGAATGTGGTGTCTCATGACACAATTATCTGGTGGCTATGCCACAAATTTTATATGGGCGATGAGCACGTCGACTGCAGTGACTGCTTTCGATGGTGTGTAACGGATGGAGGGTTGACTTAGTAGTCCCCACGGTGTGCAGGTTGGTACGGGGATGTGTAGCGGATGGCATCTAGGTTTGGGTTCGGGTTGCATCATTATTTTTATCTGTTATATGTATTGATATGTGACATGATAATGAATGCCTGATTTATTAAATTTTAGTGTTGGTTACACATTGAGTCTGTTGACTCACCCCGTTGTGGGAACATGTTTCAGGTGACGACCAGTGATGGACCGGGTCGGCAGGAGCTTAGTGGTGGCCATGCGAAGTTCAGATTTTCCTTATTTTTGGGACTCTTGTTATTTTAAGTATTTTATAATTTTATTTCGGGTTTTTATTTGATGTAATAAGGCCACAACTGAACTAAGTTATTTTCTGTTTTATTCGCCTTGTTTCGACATTTTTATTTATTAAAGATTAAGTCAATTTGATTTAAAATAACCTTTCAATATTTTGTCACTTGAAACAAATGGGCTTTCAATATAAAACAAACTTGTTTTCAACTCAAGCCCAACCCAATTCGAACTTTCTTCAAAAATCATTCAAAATTTTTCAAAGTGCCAACGAATTTGAACTAGTTTTCTTTGAGGAACATACCAGATCCGGTCAGGACTCGGGGGCCGGGTTTGGGGTGTTTCAAAGAACTTCTAATTTATTAAATGAAACAATATAAAAATAATTTGTAAAAAAATATTCAAAAGAACATCTAATTTATTAAATGAAACAATATAAAAATAAATCAATGCATGTGCCGGTTGGAATCAGTGCCACATGGGGGTGGTTGGTTACGTACTGGATTCCTTTTTAGTTCAGCTTTCGACTGGGGTTGTGGTTGTTTGCAGTTACGCGGAGGTGTTTGCATCACCTATGGCGAATAAACGTAACAGGCTTGAATCCTATAGGGCGATAGGGATTAAAAATGAGTTGAGCTCCTCGACCGTGCCTTGTCCGGTTCCTCTTACAATGATGGCTTATATATCATCGGTTGACTCAGAGTCATCAGGAAATGAGATGCATCAGGCCATAGATTCCAACCTTGTATAGGAGTCGAAAAATGATATATATATATATATATATATATATAAGGGTTAGGATACGTAGTTTGCATAATCTGAAGGGGCAGTGGTGTGGGCATTGTCGTTTGCTCAGTTGGGGCTGGTGATTGCGTGGGCGCTGTTGATGGGCCCGCCTCACCATCCATTGTCCTTGGATTTAAAGGGCCCTGTCATTCCCTTTTGACACGGATTTGTAGATGCCTCTCCTTTTCTGAGAGTAAATATGGCTTGCCATGGATCCTAAACCATGGCATGTAATTCGGATAGCACGCTAACTCCGGAATGATAATTGGTTCATGAGTAGGTATATTATCATACCGATTTTCTCACATTTTGATATATTCCGAGTGGAAGACTGGCCAATGCGTATTTGATCACTGTAGGTCAATTTTATTTTCATTATCGAGCACCTCAGGTGCCACGAGAATCGATTGTCGGAATTCGAATTACTGTAACACTCTATCCATCTGGTGTATCTCGACGGTAGCGTAGTTGACCAATGAGACCCTTACATGTTAGGCGTTCGGATTCTGTAGGAATTCATCTAGAATTACTGCCTGAATTACCGAATCCTCATATGGTATCTTTTGAAACTATATGAACGTGATAAAAATATTAGTTATATACATAATACTAAATATTAAATCCAAAATCGACTATGTTATGTATATATTGTTCAAAATGAAATAAATACTTACATGTGCTTCCGACCGTTGGTCTAATAGAAGTCGTATATCTTCAAGAGCGATAGGTATTACCCCGTAACTCGTCGAATGGTTCCACCTATTTAAATAAAATTTTAGCAAAAAAATTATTTTAAATCTATTTAATAATTGTAAAAACTAATATAAAGTTTACATTGTCCCATAATTGTAGCAGTGATAGGCAACCTTTGATTTTGATTTTATTTGGTTGCGTCGCCCGACACATCTCCCAGTACAATGTCGAAAACATGGTAGACCCCCAACTGAGTTCGCCGGCTACTATAAAATTGATGAGTTTTAGCATCCACCTCAAATGTACAAGGTTTCGTGACTTGTCCAGCATCAGATAACCTTCGAGGATCTGAAGGATATATGCCTGAGTGTATCTTACTCTTTGTATTTCAGTCGAATCATCCCTCGGCACCGAGAATATCTCTCATAACCAGCCCATATCGATCCGACCTCCGTAAATAATATTTGGAATCGCACCCAAAAGATTGTAACATATGGTTCCCTAATTAACAGATTGAGCGGACCTAGTGAGTATGGACCCATCCATCGATAACCCCAACTGTAACTACATGTAACGCCCCAAATTTTATAATCCTGTTTCTATAAGTTTTTGACACAATGGTGTATCTACTTCACTGGTTAAGTGTTCTGGGAGTGTGTGAGAGGTCCCAAGTTCAAGCATTGCATTTGGAAAAGTTTTGTTTCTTTTTGGAATTAAGCCCTATACTTGTTCAGCGGGCTTATATTGAAATACTTGTAATATCATAACAGAATGGGCCTGCTAGTTTGGTGATTAAGGGGAGTGTAAGTTTACTAGAGGTCCTATGTTCGAGTTCTTGCGCAAGCTTGGATGTTTATATTTTTACTCGAGTGGTTGAGAGGGTGTTTGAGTTGGATTAAAAGTCTGAGTAGTGGAGAGATTTGAAGGATATAGGGAGTTGAGAGTTATGCTCGTTTTGTTTCTTTTTGGTTCTTTTTGGAAAAAATCTCTCACCTTCTGACGTTTTTGCTCCCCATCTTTTTACTGTTTTTTCCTTTGGAATCTCCCCTTCTTTCTTTGCTTTTTGTTTCCCTAAATTCATTTTTTCTCTTAGTAAAGTGGTTTGCGTTGGTGCGAGATTGGTAAGTCTTCTATTTTCTGTCGTTGTTGTGGTTGCATTATGATCGATTAAGAATCTGACTTCTATTACAATTTGATGGTGTAGACGAAGGTCATGAACAGTGAGACTCGCTGTTTCGGTTTAGTAAGGGTTAACGAAGATTCTTCGTTGGTGGTAAGTTAGGTTTCTGTTAGTTCACTTTTGTCAGAATCCATTAACCAATTGCTAAATTAATGTTGGTTAATCTGGTTTCTAGGTTTCAAGAGGCTTAGAAGTGGTTTCACATCGAACCGATACCAGGTGTGTACTCGATTACGCAGAAAATAGGGTTTCGACAAAAGCCAAAAACCCCACTGTCGACGCCGCATGGGCGTGTGGTAGGTCGTATGCCCTAACACGGGTGTGCGATTGATGAGGCCAGGCCGTGCGCACAAGACACGGCCGTGTGATGGCCAGATAGGCCGTGTGCGACACACGGGCTAGACTGATTTGGGTCTTGTGGGTAACATGGGCATGTGGGCCTACATGGGTAATCCACACTATCGTGTGGGAATTTGGGCCAGGCCGTGTGATCCAAACGGGCTAAGGCCAATCTGGGCGTGTGGGCCACACGAGCGTGGGGGCCCACACAAGTAAGCCACATGGGCGTGTGAGCTCATTGAACCGAAATGTGTTCTAAGGTTGCATTGGTCGCCCAAGTCGACTGTGAACCTACTGTAGGGTCGGTAAGCACTACTTGGACCCCTATATGCGTAAATTGAATGCATGATGTATGTACTGAGCACGGTGCTTATATGCATGTAGACTGAACTGTATGTGAATTGTTAATCACGTAATAGCATGTCATTTATTGTATGTTTGCATTACATTGGGGTGGGATGATGATATATGGATGAAGTGTACTGAAAGGCTCTTAAGCCTAATATCTGGAAGCTCAGCTGCAAATCTACTGTTAATGTGTCGCATTCGATACTACTTGAAGTGTAGGGATGGGTGGGTGTTTTAAACCCCACATGGAGTGCAGGGATGGACTGATAACATGATTATTTTGCATGGTTTCTTGTGTTTAATTAGGTTTATTTATGAATCAATCCCTGCTAAATTATTATTTTTATGATTTAATTCTTGTCAGGGGTGCAATTGATCAAAAGCAAGCTGAAAAGGGCCAAATTGAAAGAAAATCATGGAAATGGGGCCAAATTAAAAAGATGGAGGGAGCAAGCACACATCAAATAATTTGACTTTGTAAAAAGCAAAAATAGAAAATCCTATTTTAGTTTATTTTATATTTATATTTATTATTTTAGATTTTATATTAAATTAAATTAGGTTATTTTTAGTAAACCCCATGTATATAAATAGGGGCTTTTTGTTCTTAGAAAATCATCAATCAATTAGTTCTTTCCTATTCCTATTTGGAGTTTTATTTCTCTCTTTGTCTTTTCCTATTTCAATTTAGAATAGAATTTTTTTCCTTCAAGTTGGCGTCAAGTATTCCGCCTATTTCCATTGCAATTGTTTGTTTTTCCAAAATTGGTTTAATTGCCTTCCAGCCCCTTTTCTTTTCCAATTTCCATTATCCTTTACACAAAGCCAAATTACATTCCACAACCTTCAAGCATGATTAAATTCATGCCACACTAAACCCCTTTCAGCTTTAAGCCAGTGTTAATCCCGTCAAAGACCCGTGAGTTACGAACCCGAGCTATTTAACCCCTATTTTCCAATATTTATTATTTCTCCGGATTAAGAGTATGACTTCGTCAACTCACAAAGTCAAATCAACACTAAGTCAAAAAAGACATCGTTTGAGTTAGTGTGGTTAGACGTACAGTTGGGATTCCGAAAAGATCGATTGTCTAATCGGTTTTCCGTGAACACATTGGCGTGCCAAGGGGGATTGCTATTTGGTTCCGTTAAGCGAAGTAGTAACCGGATTTAAATGTCCCACGTGCTTGAGGGCATTGGTTTGAGATAGGTTCTTCTAGAACGCAAAGCTACCGGAGTTCTAAATCACGAACGTTTCGTAGGTTGTTCGATCGGTAAGGGTTAGTTATAGGACGTTCTATAACTAATTTACACAAGAAAGAGTTGGTGTCCGAGGCGTCCTTGGTAGCTATAACTAGCTTATTGGAAAAGAAGAGTTTATCTAATTTCAAGGATCGGTTCAAAGACGGAAAAACCCGTGCTTAAGGCTGAGCTAAATTTAATTAATTTTTCTTCAGATTACTTCATTGTTTTTTTATTTTATCTTTTACTTTTTACGTTTTTTTTCTGTGTTTATTTCAGGTTTCACATTTTATTCCCCCTACTTCGTGGGCACGACAACTACCTAGACATAAATCTGGTCAAGAGAAAAACAATACTCAGTAAACCCAGTCTCTGTGGGATCGACCCCACTCCTTATACTGCATAAATTTGCAAATTAGGTGTAGGATTATATTGGTGGAATCGACAACCATCATGGACAGAGATGGTGTGTAGAGGCTGGTTGGGGTAGGATTCTATTACTAACAAATGCATATATGATATTGTTACTATGACGGGCTTAGGCCCTAATGCCTATCTGTTACTGAACTGAAACAGGCTAAGGCCCAAACTGCTATTGAAACTGAAATGGGCTTAGGCCCAGATTGCGTTTGACTGTTTGTTGTGATTGACTGTATGCATGTGATTTGTGCGGATTACACACTGAGTTTACGTAAACTCACCCTTTTCTGATTTATCTGTACAGGTAACCCCAAACTTAGACGGATCGGTACGACGGAGGACTCAGTGATGACCACGTTTAATAAAATTTTCAGTTTTGATTTCTGGTTATATTATTATTATTATTATTATTATTATTATTATTGGGTAAATTTTTTATGTAATTTGGGACTTTCCTTGGACTTTTACTTTATTGAGGTTTTCATGGATTTAATAACTGCATAAACTCAACGAACAGATGGTTTTCTCTAAAACAAAGGGGTTTTCCTAATATGCACGGATTTACTTAATTAACTCAGTTTTTTAGAAAATAAATGGTTTTCTAAAGCTTCCGCAATGAGTTATGTTTTAAAATAATCAATTAAATAAAGAAGCGATTTTGGAAACAATAAGAGATAAATAGAAGCTAATAAATGGTAAAGGTTTTAACATGAGAAATTCGTTTTCAAATTCCATTCCATGTGACATCGCCAGATTCGGCTATAACGTTTAGGCCGAGTATGGGGTGTTACACTGCATGTCCTCTAAAGTGATGGTACACTCCCTGCATGGAAGATGGAATGTGTGCGTCTTGGGTCTACACCTCTGCACAAACGCATTGATGAGTTTTGGTCCAACTTGCACCCCTAGCTTATAATGGCCATGTACCAAAAACCTGCTTCCCTTAAGTAATTTTGAATCAATGGTGATGAAGGACCAGGTATATTACGAATAAAATATTGTAACACTTGATCTACCGGCTATTATAAAAAATATTAATAAAATTAAAAAATAAAATAATAATATTAAATAATATTAAAAAAATGAAATTAACCCTTACCATTTTCATTTGGTCGATAGAGATATGTTCATCATCGAGACGAATGAATTATCGGGCCATTGCTAACACGATCAAATTTCTTAGAAATTATAAAAAAACAATAATACTAATTCAAACAAGACTTAAAATTTTAGAGAGCTTTGAGAGATTTTTTGAGAAATTTAGAGAGAAATTTGGAAGAATTCTAATTTGGAAGAAATTTGGTGTGACAAAAATTGGTGGGGGATTTTATAATTTTTTTCTTGACCATTGGGTCCAACGGTCAAATTTTTAAATGACTGTTGGAGGTGATCGTTGGGGGAAACTGCTGGGAGAAGCGTGTTCTGTCAGCACTTTTTACTAAAGCTCATCCACGTCAGCGCGCATTTGCCTGAAACGAGGAAAAATACGCCATTCTTAGCGCGTTTTTCTGCGTTTTCCCTGAAAATACGTCCACGTTAGCGTGTTTTAGTGTTTTCAATCCATTCCAGTTATTATTTGTTGGAGCAACCTGATAAACTGAAATTATAACATATTTTAATCCCACATTTAGCATGTTTTTGGATGATTTATCCTCTATTTCATATAAAAAGGTGCTCTTAATCCTTTCTTTTCATGTCTTATACCCAGGAAAGCACCCGAGGATAAAAAGAACGAGAAACGGGCCCAAAACGGAGTAAATGGGCCATATCACGAAATTGACACGGCCTGGGCCCAAGACCACACGGTCGTGCCTCACCAAGCATCTAGAACACGGCCGTGCCTCACCAAGCATCTAGAACACGGCCTAACCCCGACTTGCACTGCCGTGCTTCATTAAAGAAGTCTGAGCACGACCTGGCCGCGATCCACACGGGAGTGTGACATGGCCGTGTCCCTGTCGCTGGAAAGAGCAATTTCAATCATATTTGGATACTTAGGGAGAAAGAAACGTATTTCAAGAGCCTATATAAACCCTCTAAGTTCCAGCTGAAAGGGGGGCGATGAGCTAGGCCAAGGAGCCAAGCCGAAATGGTCAGAATTGTGGGAAACCACTCGAAGATAGCCAGTTGATCCATCTCAAGAAGCCGGAATTCTACTCAAGAGGGTGGATCTCTCCTTCAATTTCTTCATGGGGTTTTAGGGATTTCTTATGTTTTGTTTTATCTTTTCTCTTGAGATGTTTTCGTTATTAATTATGAACTAAACCCTTCAGATACCTGAAGGGGATGAAACCTATGATGAATCTTGTTATTATTTCCTGGATTATATGATAAATACTTAGTTTGTTCTTAATTATGCATGCTTAATCCAAATTTGATGTGCTTAGGTGGAGGAGGAATAGACCCTACTTAAGAGTAGATCTAGCATAATTAAGCGGAGTTGATCGCACGTCTAGAGATAGGGTGACGAGATTTTGCCGGATTAGGGTGAAACCTAATATGGGAGTCCATAGATTGATTTACTACTATTCTAGGGGTTTATTATAAGAGAACGAGAGTTCCACTAATTAACCTAGGGTTAGACGTTATTCGCCTCAGAGAGGGTGTAATATACATTAGGGAGTCTTACGGATCAAACTAAGCTAATAAATCATATGGTTCAGGGATAGATAACAAGTGAAGTCTAGGTAGATTCTTCCTAAGGGTATCGTCTTAATCAACTGAGTTTTTCCTAAAGTTATTTTTCCAATTCATCCTTTTTGTCTTTGTGTCTTTAGCTTAGTATTAGACTAAAACAACTTCACTTAACACTTAGGCTAAATAATAAAAAGAAAGTTAGTATTAGTACTTTTAGTTCCTTTGGGTTCGATAATCCGGTCTTGCCTAAGCTATACTACTGTTCGATAGGTACACTTGCCTTTAATCGTTGTCAGAGTTAGTTTCCAGATTTGATCATTCTCTTTATAAATTTTAAGACTCTGATTCTAGTGATCAAGTTTTTGGCGTCGTTGTCGGGGAACTAAAATATTAAGAAAGCTCTATTTGTATTACTTTAGCCATTATTTTTTTTGTATTTTTATTTTAGGTTAAATTTTTATTTTTGCTGAAATTTTCTTTCTTTCTTTTCTTAACAGGTACATCTAGTTTATGACTAGAAGGAACCCGAGAGGACCTTTAGTATACGACAATGATATTAAAGCGACCGCTCATAGGAATCACTGAGAAATTAGGCGAGCCCTAAATTACACAGAAGAAAATCAAGAAGGCAGATCCAATCCTACTGAAGGGATGGACGAGAATTACACACAATCACATGATGTGGGAGAAAACAACGCTCCACGTACAATGTTTGATTATGCTAAACCGCATTTAACAGGAGCAGAATCAAGTATTGTTAGGCCTGCTATAGCTGCTAACAATTTTGAATTAAAGCCTAACACAATACAATGATTCAACAATTTGCTCAATTTGATGGTTTGCAGGACGAAGACTCAAACACTCATATAGCTAATTTTTTAGAGTTTTGTGATACTTTCAAAATAAATGGTGTTTCTGATGATGCCATACGTCTTCAGTTATTTCCCTTTTCATTAAGGAATAAAGCCAAACAGTGGTTAAACTCGTTACCACGAGGGTCAATCACTACATGAGATCAAATGATCGGAAAGTTTTTATTAAAATATTTCCCACCGGCCAAAACGGCCAAATTACGGAATGATATCTCTTCTTTTGTGCAGATGGGTTTAGAGACATTATACGACGCATGGGAGAGATACAAGGATCTCTTGAGAAGGTGTCCGCACCATGGTTTACCCTTGTGGCTACAAGTCCAAACTTTCTATAACGGTGTAAACCCCTCAACAAGGCAACTAATTGATTCAGCCACCGGTGGAACCCTAAACAATAAAACTCCTGAAGCAGCTTACAAGTTCATTGAAGAAATGTCACTGAATAACTATCAGTGGCAAGTTACAGGGACGAAACCGAAAAAATCAGCCGGAGTTTTCAACCTTGATACAGTAACCATGCTATCAACACAGACGGAGATGATGAATAAAAAGCTTGATAGTTTGTGTTTTTCGCAGGCACATCTAGTAATGCAGTGTGACGCAAGTGTAACTGTGGCGAATCCTGAGTACCCACCCTACCAACCAGGAGCAGAGAACGAATAGATGAACTATATAGGTAATAATTTCAGATCCAATAATAATCTTTATAGTAATACTTACAATCCAAGTTGGAGGAACCACCCAAATTTCTCATGGGGAGGTCAAGGAAATCAAGTAAATCAAAGACAACAACCTCCTAAAAACTTCCAAAATCAGCCATATCCGCAAGAGAAGAAGTTAAACCTCGAAGAGATGCTGATAAAATTTATGGCAAACACAGAAAACCGTTTCCAAGAAAATGAGAAAATACTTAAAGATCAACAAGCGTCAGTTGAAAAAGTTACTAAGTCCGTCAAGGAAGTCACTAATACAGTCGAACAACTTGCAAAGTTAATGTCTGAACGACCGCAAGGACTTCTACCAAGTAACACCGAGATTAATCCAAAGGAGTAAATTCAAGTCATATCAGCTCAGGAAAATACAGAGGTAGACGAACCCATCTCAGAAAACGAGGTCAAAAAAGATAAAGTTGAGGTAATGCAAGAAAAGTCAAAACTAGTGATCAAAGAATTCCAACCTCGCATTCCTTATCCCGAAGCATTAAAGGGAGACGATTCAGAGGAATAGTTCGGTAAGTTTCTTAAACTTCTAAAGAAATTACATATTAACTTACCGCTTCTTGAAGCTCTTTTTCAGATGCCAGACTCGAGGAAATTTTTAAGAAAGCTCTTGACAAACAAACGCAAACTAGACGAAGAACTACATGTGGAACTCAATGCAAAGTGCTCAGCAATTCTACAAAATAGACTACCACGGAAATTAAAAGATCCAGGGAGTTTTACAATTCCATGTTTAATTGGTAGTTTAACTGTTGATAATGCGTTAACTGATTTAGGGGCAAGCATAAATGTCATTCCTTATAAACTGTTTAAACAACTAGGTCTAGGGAAACCAAAACAGACTAGGATGAGTATTCAATTAGTTGATAAAACTGTTAGAATTCCTAGGAGTATTATCGAGGATGTTCTTGTCAAAATCGATAAATTCGTTTTCCCAGTAGATTTTGTTGTCTTAGACATGGATGACAATAATTCAATCCCCTTAATTTTAGGAAAACCCTTTTTAGCAACTGCTAAGACTAAAATTGATGTTGCCACAGGAGAACTCATAATTTGTGTAGGTAATGAGATAGTCACTCTTCAAGCTCTCGACTCAGCCAGGACATCGAATGACCAAGGTGAGAAAGAAAAACCCATTGATAATCATTCGATTAACCTCTCTTTTTCGGAACCATCAAAAAAGGGCACGATTGAACCTGATCCTCAGTTCAGTGCTAACAAAGAAATAACTCACGAGGAGCAAAGGATTCAAACCAATGACTTAGAGGAGTGGAAAACGCACTTCAAGAAAAAACTAGGGATACACGAGGAAGAACCAAAACCACACGAAGTAAAGCCGAAGGAGCATCCAGAAGAGCTCATAGAGACATCAAATCACTTCCAAATAGGAGACCAGGTACTGTTAGACAAAACAGATCTGCCCATCACCCCAACAGACCTGAAAGCAATGGGAGAAATTCCTCTCGAGTTACGCAGCATCTTCCCACACGAAACAGTCGAGGTAAGCAATACAACATTTGGCACTCTTAAGGTAAACACTTCTCGACTTAAACTTTACGATAGAACTGAAAGCGTGAGGGAAGATATTCAAACTTTTAAGCCTCCCTGAATCAAATACAAGTAAAGTCTAGCTTAAGACTATAAACGAGCGCTTCTCGGGAGGCAACCTGAGCACTAACTCTGTTTACTTTCACATTTATTTTCAGTTTCTTTCCTTTTCTTCTCTTAGTTTTACAATTTAGTTTTAACCTAACCAAAAGTGTAGAATTTAAGACCACACAGTCCTGCACGCGACCGTGCTCGTGACTGTGTGGACCATCAGAATCCCCGTAATGACATAGCAGAGACCGTGCGAATCAAATCGCAACTAAATTTTGACGTCACGAATCCAACCACTACCCCACGGGCACTGACAAAATGGCACAGTCGTGCCCAACGACCGTGTGAAGCTACTGATTTGCCAACCACGGGCAAAACACGCCCGTGTCTCCCAACCGTGCCAACATACTGACTTCTCAGACATGGGCGTGGCTAGTTGAAGAATGAGCATGGTAAAACAACATGCACAGACACATGACCGTGCGAGACAGCCGTGTGCATCGACACGCCCTCAATCCACGGGCGTGGGAGAGCATCAGATCACAAAATTCTATTTAAAACCCACAGCCCTTCCCCTTCACCCCAACTTCTTCCATCTTCTTTTTCTTTCCAAAAGCTCTCTCCTTTCTTTAGAAACAGTCTCAAAAACTCTGGCGCCACACCGAAACCATGATAAAGAAGCGTAAAAGGCCAAACTCCTCAAAAGAGAACGATTTACATGAGCTCATGCCGGCAGCTTCATCCAAACAACAAGCCGAGGGTCTTTGAGACCATTTAGTTTTTACTTTTCTTTTCTCTTTTGCTTGAATTTTCTTCCCTTTGACAATCTTATGCTTAATTTAGTTTAACTTAGTTTAGTTGTGTAGTGTCAAGTTCGAAAGGCTGTTAGGGAATCACGCCAACTTCTGCCACCGCCAGCACCTCTCCAGCCTTAAAGGTCAAACCCACCTCGCGAACCATTCAACAATAAGGACTCTTCGGTCCATTATCTTTAATTTTCAATTTGTTTACATTTTTGTTTCCTCTTTCTTTATCTTTCTTATCTTTAATTATATATTTAGTTTATTTTAATTAGGTCTTAAAAATTCCTGGCTACTTCTCAGTGCGCTACCTAATTTCTTCATCTAGCGCAGGGTCGTCATCCAGATCGACCTCCCCATCCTCCTTCACTTCCGCCTTAAGGAATCCATCCAAAATTCACGGAGAATTCTTTCCCCTTCTCTTTTGATTTATCCCTTAAATGTTATTATCTATCTTTGTACATTGAGGGCAATGTACATCTTAACTGTGGGGGAATGAATAGTTATTTTGAGAAAATGCCTAACTTTCTGCATTATTCTCAAACCCTGAGGATAAAAATGCCTAACTTTTTGCATGATTCTCAAATCCCTGAATTTAATCTTGTTCTTAAGTAACTTTCTCATATTACTAATTAGGATGAAATTTCTGATGATTTATGATTTTTATTGACATGTTTTTGAGTAGGTCATTGATAATTTTGCATTGATGATTAAATTTGAAGAATACTAGAGAATCAAGCATGATAAGTCTATTTTTCAAAACTATTTTTTTAAAAAACTAAAATTTTTTTTTAGGTCGTTAACCTAAATTTGAATATTACTTGAAATTTGAAATCTATAAGGTTGATGTCAAAAACACCTATAAATTTTGTGAGATTTTGAGCCTTATAGAGCATACATTCTTTTCCATGCTCACTTTTTGATTATGAGTGTGTCAACTATGAACTGTTATTCTAGAACTTGCCTTGATTATACAGGTCAAGACCACACCTATGATTTGATATACAGAGATGATTAAGGCACTTAGGATTTAACCCACTCACTCCACTAAAAAGCCAACCTTTATAAATTAACCCCTAATGAACCCCGTTGATCCTAACAACCCTTTTATTGACTCACTCGCTAATTTTAACCAAAAACACCTTTGTACTTGTTATCACCATTTTTTTAACTACCTTTTTTGTCGAGACTTGACTTTGAACAATTTCCTAACTATGTTCTATATTTCAGTTGTAAAAGTTCTTTCTTAATAGTTTTTTCTTAAAAAAAATCGAAGTATATTCAGTATTAGTGTTACGAAAAGAGAGCTTATACAATTAAAGTCTAATTATCAGAAGAAAAGCTCATGTTATTAGTATTATAAATTTTCAATTAATGTAATTATTTTAGATTAGTTTATTTTAATAGACAGGTACTTGTCAATTCAGTCTCAATTCTTACCTTCTAATTCAGCCTTTATCCACACCTTTAACCCTAGCCCCGTTACAACCCTGTTAAAGACCTTTTGATCTGTTTGTCATCTCATTTTACAGTGGTGGAGATTTGATTTTCAGGTAAGCCTATGGGATTAACTTTTCATGTTCAACTTATTGAGTGCTTAATTTTGACCCTTAAACACTTTGAGTGATTTGAGTGAATCTTTTGTGAGGATGTCAATCCTTGTTAGTTTTGAATTAAAGGTAATTATTTAGATGAGGGGAGACACCTACATTTTTGTAATACAAATGGAGAACTTATCTTGTTTGAATCTTTAAGACTCTTTGAGTTTGAATTATCCATGTATAAATTATCTATGAATTATGATGAGACATTGTTGATAGGAGTTATGAATTATGGAAAGTTCGTTTTAATTGTAAGTTGATAATTTTGCTTGAGGACAACCAAAAGCTTAAGTGTGGGGGTATTTGATAAACCGAAATTATAACATATTTTAATCCCACATTTAGTATGCTTTTGGATGATTTATCCTCTGTTTCATATAAAAATATGCTCTTAATCCTTTATTTTCATGTCTTATACCCAGGAAAGCACCCGAGGATAAAAAGAACGAGAAACGGGCCCAAAATGGAGTAAATGGGCCATATCACGAAATCGACACGGCCTGGGCCCAAGACCACACGGTCGTGCCTCACCAAGCATCTAGAACACGGCCTAACCCCGACTTGCACGGCCGTGCTTCATTAAAGAAGTCCGAGCACGGCCTGGCTACGATCCACACGGGTGTGTGACATGGCCGTGTCCCTATCGCTGGAAAGAGCAATTTCACTCGGATTTGGATACTTAGGGAGAAAGAAACATATTTCAAGAGCCTATATAAACCTCCTAAGTACCAGCTAAAAGGGGGGCGGTGAGCTAGGCCAAGAAGCCAAGCCGAAAAGGTCAGAATTGTGGGAAATCAGTCGAAGATAGCCAGTTGATCCATCTCAAGAAGTCGGAATTCTACTCAAGACGGCGGATCTCTCCTTCAATTCCTTCAAGGGGTTTTAGAGATTTCTTATGTTTTGTTTTATCTTTTCTCTTGAGATGTTTTCTTTATTCATTATGAACTAACCCTTCAGATACCTGAAGGGGATGAAACCTATGATGAATCTTGTTGTTATTTCTTGGATTATTTGATAAATACTTAGTTTGTTCTTAATTATACATGCTTAATCCAAATTTGATGTGCTTAGGTGGAGGAGGAATAGACCCTGCTTAAGAGTAGATCTAGCATAATTAAGCGGAGTTGATTGCACGCCTAGAGATAGGGTAACGAGATTTTGCCAGATTAGGGTGAAACCTAATATGGGAGTCTATAGATCGATTTACTACTATTCTAGGGGGTTATTATAAGAGAACGAGAGTCCCACTAATTAACCTAGGGTTAGACGTTATTTGCCTCGAGAGAGGGTTTAATATACGTTAGAGAGTCTTACGGATCAAACTAAGTAAATAAATCATATGGTTCAGGGATAGATAACAAGTAAAGTCTCGGTGGATTCTTCCTAAGGGTATCGTCTTAATCAACTGAGTTTTTCCTAAAGTTATTTTTCCAATTCATCCTTTTTGTCTTTGTGTCTTTAGCTTAGTATTAGAATAAAACAACTTCACTTAATACTTAGGCTAAATAATAAAAAGAAAGTTAGTATTAGTACTTTTAGTTCCTTTGGGTTCGATAATCTGGTCTTACCTAAGCTATACTACTGTTCGATAGGTACACTTGCCTTTAATCGTTGTCAGAGTTAGTTTCCAAGTTTGATCATTCTCTTTATAAATTTTAAGACTCTGATTCTAGCGATCACAACCCATTTTTGTATATAATTTTGAGAAATGGGTCTTTTTTGGTACTATGCCTATAAAAATGCCTCCCTGGTAATTTTGTGAAATAATTTATGTTTTGAAGCGAGCCCACACTTGACAAACGTGAGCTTGAAGATAGCGAAGAAGACTACTCGATCGAAGCAGTCATATTAGACGAATCATAAAGGAATAATTTTAGTTAAGTGTTTATTACTTTAGATAACACAACAAAGTTCTTGATTTTAGAAAAAAAAAATTAAATATCTGGTTTTCCTTTAAACCTATTTTCCACTGCGTTTTTCGAACCTGATTTTCCAACAATATATTCGCGAGATAGTGAGGCTACATGGCATGCTTATGTCCATTATCTTGAATTGAGATCCTTGATTCATTTCGAGATTATGGAAGCACTTACACGAATCTTTGGGTACGAGGTTGAGTTTCAGGACAACTTTTCATCCTTAGTCTGACGGTCAATCAGGACGTGTTATTCAAGTGCTAGAAGATATGCTTTGAGCTTGTACCATTGAATTTGAATCTAGTCGGAACATTATTTTCCTTTAGCTAAATTTATTTATAATAACAATTTTCAATCGAGCATTCAAATGGATCCATACGAAGCTTTATATGGTTGAAAGTGTAGAACACCTTTGTGTTGGTTAGATTTAAGTGAGAAAAAGATGATTGGGCCGGAACTGGTGCAAGAAATAGAAAATATGGTGAAGATAATAAAAGGTAGATTGAAAGCAACATCAAATAGATAGAAATCAGATGTTGATTTGAAATGAAAAGATATTGAATATGCTGTGGGTGAAAAAGTAATTCTAAGAGTTTCTTCATGGAAGAAAGTGTTGCGTTTTGGCCGCAAAGGAAAGCTAAGTACCAGGTTTATCGGGCCATATGAGATCATTGAGAGAGTTGGACCAATTGCTTACTGTCTAGCTTTATTGTCGAAGTTGCAAAAGATTCATGATGTGTTTGATGTATCAATACTTTGACAATATCGATCCGGTCCTTCTCATATTATACAGATGGAAGAGATTGATGTGTAACCCGGTTTTTCGTATGAAGAAGAACCGGCTGAGATCTTAGCTCAAAAAGTAAAAGAGTTAAGAAAAAAATGTGTGTCGTTGGTGAAATTCCTATAGTGCAATCATAGTACAGAAGAAGCGACTTGGGAATCAGAAGACACAATAAGATCTCAATATCCTCACCTCTTCTCAGGAAAATTTCGAGGACAAAATTTCTTAGGCGGGGAGAATTGTAACGATCTGATTTCTAGTGGTGTTAAAAAATATGTTTTCAGAACCCCATTTCCATAAACCGAGCATGTAAATATAAAATAGGAATATTTACGGAGTTATTATGAAAATATAATAAGGATCAATTAAGTAATTTAGTCGAAAAAATAGTTAATAAAAGCTTATGGACTAAATTGTAAAATTTCAATCGCTATTAAGTTTAAAATTAAGAAAACGTTGGAGACTTATATAGCAATTATCCAAAGGACTAAAGTGGTTAATAAACCAATTTTAAATAGTAGATAGTGGATGGGGGATGGTGATGATGCTAATCATTAAGTTAATATAATTAAAATTATATTAAATAAACAAAGTTAATTAAAACATAAACATGATTAATTATCTTAATCCTTTCTTAATCAAACTATATTTATCAAACTTATAGTGGAAAGATGAAAGAATCATCATCTTTCCCTAGTTACCACCGTCCACCATTGCTAAAAGAAAGAAAAATACCTTCGAACTTCTCTTAAGCATTCGACCAACAATTCAAGTAACACTACACCCAAATAGACTTTTAGTGGCGTTTTTAGTGGCGTTTTTGCAAATATTATACATTAGCGGCGTTTGAAGGAAAACGCCGCAAAAAAATGACCAATAGCGGCGTTTATTTCAAAAAATGCCGCTAAAAATGACCAATAGCGGCGATTTTACCTAAAACGCCGCTAAAGGTCTGAGCAATAGCGGCGCTTTCGAAAAAACGCCGCTAAAGGTCGGAGCATTAGCGACGTTTTCGGAAAAACGCCGCTAAAGGTCTGAGCATTAGCGGCGCTTTCGGAAAAATGCCTCTAAAGGTCTGAGCATTAGCGGCGCTTTTGGAAAAACGTCGCTAAAGGTCTGAGCATTAGCGGCGCTTTTGGAAAAACGCCGCCAAAGGTCTGAGCATTAGCGGCGCTTCTAGAAAAACGCCGCTAAAGGTCGGATATATATGACTGATTGTTTTTAAATTTATATATTAAATAATTTCTTATATAATTATAAAAGAGATAACATTAATTTTAATATATTAAAATTATCATTCTATTGTAAATTATTTAAGAGAAAAATATTTGTTAAAAATGAAAAAATATTAAATAATTTCTTATATAATCGTAAAAGAGATAGTATTAATTTTAAAATATTGAATATTAATTCTCATGATTGTTTAGGGTTTATGGTTTAACATATATAGTTTATGATGTAAGGTTGAAAAGTTACTATTTTAGAGGTTAAGGGTTAAGTGCTTAGGGGTTAGGGTTAAGGGTTAATGTTTAGAGTTTAAGGTTTATGATTTTAAGGTTTAGGGTATATGACCCAAAATCCAGAAACCAAAATCCCTCAAATCAGTTTTCCCTAAATCAAACCCACAAAATCCCTAGAATCGTATAACCCGGCCCGAAGCTATTAAATCCAACCACCATATACCCATCCTTCCTTTTATTGTGAAACTGTCTTCCCATAACCCCAAATGGTAAATGTATCAATTATCCGTTTGTTTATTTATTTAAAATAGGTTCAAGTCTTTAACCTTAATTTATATATTAAATAATTTATTATATAATTGTAAAATAGATAATATGATTTTTAATATTAAAATTTTATCATTATATAGTTTGGGGTTTGGGGTTATATGTTAGAGATAAGGGTTTTAAAGTTTGAAGTTGGGGTTATGTACTGTGTGGTTTGTGGTTAATTAAGTATTTAAATTTATATATTAAATAATTTATTATATAATCGTAAAAGCGATATTATAGTTTTTTAAACCTTTTTTATATCATATTTTGAAATTTTTTGTATATAAATTTTCTTATATAAAAATTTTATAAAAAAAATTATGTCATGTATCTAATTCTTTTAAATATTAGTCACAATTTCCAAAATTATTTATTTAAAATTGATATGAATTATGTAATAATTAAATATAAAATTGTAATAAAAGTACTCAAGCACTCTTTCATTGATCTCTTCTTATAATTATTATTTAACTTCGTATTAACTAAAATGTAAGTTTTTTAATTATATATTTAAATTATTTAGAAAAAATTAATAACACATAGAAAAAATTTGAAACAAATTATAACATAGAAAAAACTATGTTAAAATGGAAAAAATTAAAATACTATGATTTAAAATAATTTTAAAGATTTATGGGTGTATGATTTAAAGATTTTAAATTTATATATATAATAATTTTAAAGTTTTAAGTTTTAAGTTTTAATGGTTTAGATTAATTAGGGTTAATAAGAAAAAATTTGGAACAAATTATAACATAGAGAAAAATATGTTAAAATGGAAAACATTAAAATACTATGATTTAAAATAATTTTAAAGATTTATGGGTGTATGATTTAAAGATTTTAAATTTATATATATAATAATTTTAAAGTTTTAAGTTTAAAGTTTTAATGGTTTAGATTAATTAGGGTTAATAATATTAAGTAATTAGAGTAATTAATAATAGTATAAAAATATAAAGATTAAAATACATTAAAATTTACCGGTGTTTAAAAAAAAAACGCCACAAAATCCATCAACATATATTAAGACGGCGTCGTTTGAAACTTTTTTGTTTGAATTAGTGGCGTTTGTTGACTAAAACGCCACAAAAATATATCAAGACAATGAGGACGTCGTCGTTTAAATTAGTGGCGCTAGATAAAAAACGCCACAAAAAGTCCATATTTAGTGGCGTTTTTTATAAAACGCCGCAAATAAGTATGCACATGAAGCTCCACGACGTCGTTTTGTCAACAATAGTGGCGCTTTTTTGAAACGCCGCAAAACATAAACTCCTGTTGAGCAAAACGTCGTCGTTTTGCTGTACACGGTTTTATCCCCCTTCACCCCCCGAAATCCCTAAGTGGTCAATTTGTTTTCTGCTTCCACTTTTCCCCTTCATCCCCTTCATCCCCGTCGACCCTAAATTCCGTCGTCCCTAAACATTTCTGCTGAAGCTTCTCCCTAGGTGCTGTCGTCCTTTGTTTTCTGCTCAAATTTCCCAATATTCCGACATTCAACAAACAAAGACGGTATGGAATTTGTAAACAGAAACTTTTTTGATTTAGGGATTTTGTTTATTTATATAATTTTGTTTTTCATTTTGTTTAACTTCTTTATTTTTTTATCTTTGAGTATGAACTAGGTATAAAAATGTGGTTGATTTGGTGGTCCGTAGGATCGTCTTCAAACAAATGTACGAGGTTTGGGTTGTCATTTGGGTATTATTTTGTTATGATTATTTGCTTTAATCTACGTAATGTAGATGTGTAATCTAGAAAAGTTAATCTTCTTGATGAAAATTTCATCATTGTGATTCTTGCATTTTGCATCGGACACACCAACTCCATATCGAACTTCAAGTCTCTTTCCAAAGTACTACTATATATTCACTATTTAATTACTTGTTGCCAAATTATGAGTTCCTAAATGCGGATAAATAGTATTCTTTTGTTCCTCGTCTTTAAATTATGAGTTCTTTATATGCTTTCCGAATGAAAACTTAGCTCATTGTTCTTTCCACAACTATTCATTTTTTGTAGCTTATAAGCAAAACTTGATTCTGTCAATGTTTTAACATGGTGATATATGTTACTGTATTTGTAATTCAATCATTAGTCTGCAATGTTTATCGATGTTGAGAGCTAGTATACTTTCATAACTAGGGTAAGCCAGTGAAACTAGGCCGCTGTAGGTATTCTGTTCTTTGAAACTTTAGCTGGATGAATATATAGTCGGATTTTTAGTGTTAGAAATGTAACATATTTAACGTGGACTGTTTCCTTTTCTCTGTTAAGTGTCCACTTAGATGTTTTGAATAGTATCAACAATGATGCTTAGTAAATTACAAAGCTTATGAATTAATACATGGAGATATTTATTATTACTTACTACATGGATCTATGGCAAGTTTCTTTTATTTTCAGTACCTGGACCGTGATTCGCTTCTAATATTAAAAAAAAAAACATGGGTATTCTTTGTTTTATGTCGAAAAGCTGAATTTTTAACTCACTTGGCTGTTAATACTTAATATATTCGGCTTCTTTCATGCTCAAGGTTCCTCTCTTATACTTCAGTTACTTTTATTTATTGTCTTTCTATTGCAAATGTATTTGTAATGTTTATGCAGGTGAACTGCATACTTGTTCTTTTCACTTTGATATGATTTTGATTACCATTGTTGTGAAATAACCTGCATTTGATAATGCCCTTGTTTTGTGGTGGTTTCAACTTATTGAAGATCAATAGGATGCTTCTAACTAATGAAATAACAAAATTTCAACAATGTTATAAGAGGTCCATAAATGAATCATCTATATTTTGTTTGTCCCACATGGTTGTATTGTTGTGTGCTCTTATAATATTTATTCCAGCTGGTCGCATCAGATTAAAGTTATTTAAGCAACACTTTTCTCTGTAATTCATTAAGCTGCTCGGATCGAAAGGAATTTATCTATCCAATAGCTTCGTTTACGCTCAAATATTTGGAATTCATTACAAACTTTTAAAAATTTCCCTTATTCTTTGTTTTTATGTTTTTGTTTCTCCTTGCTTTAAGTTGTCTTATGTTTTACTTGCATAGGGAATTTCCACTTCAAGGAAGTTACTAGCAGGTTCATCTGAAGAGACACCAATTGCATCACCATTAACCCCTATTTTGGCAATAGATAGTGGAAAGATCAAGAGAAGAAAGTTGTTCCCAATTGCACAAAAGTTCAAGCAGTGTTAAAGAAAATAAAACAGGTTACCGCAAGAACGATTACCCAAAAATTCTAATTTTGAACTTTTTACTTATTTCAATATTTGAAGGCAGTCTCACTTGAAGGTAAGAAAAGGGTCAGGTGATTTATGTGATGAAAATACAAAGAGATAGTAAAGTTTTGTAATTTCCATGACCAGTGTTCCTCTAACCTGTAATAGTTGCCAATTTTCAGTAACAACATGAAAATTTTTCTTGGCTTTGGATATTTAATAAATGGAGCATACTTTTCATGCTATGCCCTTTCACATGAGACTTTTGCATTTGGGAAACCACTTTCGTGAGTTATGCTTTAGAGCACACTTGAGCTGAAACAGACTTGTCACTGACTTCTATTTTTGGTATTGTGCTTGAAAACTTATCATAGAACGTCGAGGCATCTACTTGCTAATTAAATGTCTTTACCAAAACTGATGGAGGCCAAATCGGAGCTATGCAAGAAATAAAAAGAGAGAAACTGTTATTGCATCTTTAATATGGGTCCTTAAATTACCTTTATGATGCTACATTGCCATGCTTCTGGTGTTGCTTACGGTAGGATTAACCTTATGTGCTAACTAACTTGACTTGTCACCGACTTGCTTTTTGGTGTTGTGCTTGAGAACTTAGGATAGAACGTCGAGGCAACTACTTGATAATTAAATGTATTTAGCGAAACTGATGGAGGCCGAATCAAAGCTATGCAAGAAATAAAAACAAAGAAACTGTTATTGCATCTTTAATATGGATCCTTAAACTATCATGATGCTACGTTGCCATGCTTCTGGTGTTGCTTATCTGGTAGGATTAACTTATATGCTAACTTGCTTGTTTTAGAGTCCTAAGAAGGTCAACTTGGTTGCTGCATTAGTTCGTGGTAGTGGGACATAATTATATGTGATAGTGGGAGAGATGATCTTTGTGGGAGACATAATTAATTACAATTTCATATGTTTTAGCTCATTGCTTGGAATCAAGAAACCTGATAATATTGACAGTCAAATTGAAATTTGTTATTTTTTTAAAATGTAGGAGTTGCTGTTTTCTTATTTGTCTTCTGGAATGTCAAGAGAGTGTGTATGATAAATTAGCTTTCAGCCTTGAGATGTTTGCGTAGTTGATGAAACAAGTGCATCTTCCACCATCGCATCTTCTGTTACACGCCATCGCTAGAAATTTGTTTGTCCAAAATAAGCTTTGGATTATTACCTTTTGGATTGAAGGCGATTTGGATGATTTTGGATTGAAGACTGTCCAAAATAAAGACAGATTTTGGTTCCTTTTATCTCTTATTTTAGTACCTTTTTTTTTTCCTCTAGTTCTACACTACATTATTACCTAAATTTGAGTACCTTTTTTAATGAGAAGGTTTTGCTTCCAGGAATTTATTCGTGAAGTGGACCCTGATATTATAATTGGATATACCATTTGGAAGTTCGATTTGCCATATCTTATTGAGGTAAATGAAAAATTAACTTATGTTTTATTCTCCATGAATGTTGCTGCAGGAAAGGTTTCTTTTTGGTTCATTATGTACGGTTTCCTTTATTTGTTAAAATATAAAACATAACATAAACAAAATATAAAAGTTAATTGTTAAAAAATGTTAGTTGATTGTGTTGAAATTATTTGAACTGATTTTAGTTTCTAAGCTGATTTTTCTACATGCTGGACCTTTGTTATAGATACGTACTTATGGTATGTCAATTTTTGTGGCATTGGTTTGAACTTAAGTTGTATGTTTTTGGAGTAGGAATGGTGCATTTTTTTTGCCTAAAATTTTGGATATCTGGAATGAGGTATTATATTGGATCTCATAGTAAGTATTAGTACTCCTACTCCTAAGTACTGCTAGTTGTGAAGTTGGTAGCCAAAATTTTGAAGTAGGAGTTACTCGTATTGATACATGGCTTACAAAATATCAATATATATATTTATAAGTATATGTACATCGTTCATTTATCTCAAAACAAGAAAATATTGAAGAAAACATTTAATATATATATAATGGACCGCAAATTCTAAAAGAATTATGACATTTTGGAGTTCATTTAAATTACACATGCATGCATATATACGAGCGTTTATGAAATATGGATGGGTAGTTTTTAAGGAGGAAAAAGTCATCTTTTTCTAAAAGAATATTACTGACTTTATTTCGTAAGTAAAAGAAACAAAATATCTTTAATCTTACTGAGTTTTTCCCCTTATTTTCCCTTATCAAACTTTGACATTTATGATTGATAAAAAATTAAAAAAAAAAACTTTAATTTTATATACAATTTTATACATAATTTTTAATTTAATTTAATTCTCACAAATTATTAATATAATTATTGATATAACATTATTTTATGTTTACATATTACATACTCAAATAATTATATTTATCCAATTTAGAATAAAATGGTGTATTTTTTTCTTTCAAATGTGTATGCTTAAATTAAAATTAAAGTTTCATGTATATATTTAAACCAGAATCAAAATTTTATTTGTATAATTGCACCAGATTAAAATTCATGTATTATTTTGAGATTTGTCTCAAATTTAAATAAATAAATAAATAAGACTTTGACCTTTGTTCTATTATTTTTAATCAATTTAGTTCAATATTTTCAGCCAACCTTAAACGAAAAATTAAAACCAATTAATATTTTAAAAAAAACCTCAACTGATTCTCGATTTGAAATTTTAATTTAACTTACATAATTCATAATACATAACTTACATAAAATTATTTAACTTACATAATACATAACTTACATAACTTACATAGCTTTCATCAAATTATTTACCATACATAACTTACTTAATTTTAAGATCAAATTTCATAACTTACATAATTTTAAGGTCAAACTTCATAACGTACATAATTTTAAGATCAAACTTCATAACTTACATAATTTACATAACTTACATTGTAACAACCCAAACCCGGCCCAAACACTATGGCCGAATCCAGTTTGTTACAGGGGAAATATTTTTGAAAATCTACTCGAAACCAACTTAAGTTTTGAAAACCCTTCATTTTAGTGGTCTTGTTAAAACCATACTTAGATTTAATTTGGAAATCAATTAGGTCAAGTTATTTTTAAAATTTCATATGTGCCCGATGGCACGGTAAAAAAAAAACAATTTTCGTTTCGACTTGGAAAACATGTGATTTTAATTAATATTAATAACATAGTTTAAAACATATATCCAACATATGAAAAGTAACAGAATAAAATATCAGGAGGCCTTATTACATCCAAATAAAATAAAACCGGGAATAAAAATATCATAACTAAAATTTAAAGTCCATTTAAATTAAATCCATTGCATGGCCACCTCGAGTCCACCCGGCTCCACATCCGCGATCTACGTGTCACCTGAAAAATGTAAAGGAGAAGGTGAGCCACCAAGACTCAGTATGTAACCCTTCCCCCGGATTTAAACCATTTCATACACAGCATATAATCAATCATCATGTACTAAGTCATGCACCCAACCTAGCCAACCGAACGCCTTGTCTACCCCGTGTGGTACCAAACCACTGGTGGTGCCAAACCACTGGTGACGTATAGTCACAGATGTGATGCCAAATCACTGGAGGTGCCAAACCTCTGGTGTCCTTAGACACAAACGATTGATGGGGCCAACCCATCGTGTGATACCAAATCACTGGCGTCAATCCCATTTTATCATCTGTGGGGCCAACCCACTGTGGTGCTAAGCCACTGGGACGAGACGCTATGAGGTGCCAAACCTCTGGAGGTACCAAACCTCTGGTGACCGTAGTCACAGTGTGTTACCAAAACACTAGTGTCCGTCGACACAATATCACTGCCCCCTCCACTCATCAACCCATATCAAATATTCACAATACTCATGCCATCATATGTTTAATCACATATATCAGATCTATCATTAATCATAAACAACATATCATGCTTTCCAAAAGCATCATAAAATCTCATAATCAATCAGGGACTTACCCGGATCCTTGCTTATACCATTCATGGTATTAACTCCGAATCTACATAGATCCAATTATCACATGCAAAAGATTTAGTACATTTAATTAACTATAAGTGTGTATGTACACACCTGTCACCACTGAATAGCCTATATCCCGAAAAGAAGAGTCGGCCACCCTAGATCTACTTGTCCCTATATTCGGCCATAATAGTGTTAGTGGTATGGGCCATTCGGCCAAACCAAATAATTCTTTTAGGGTTATTGCTTGAACCCGAATCTTTACCTTTATTCTTTGGTTACTAAACCACGATTACTCAATTTCCGAATCGCTTAATCAACTACCACTGATTAGTAAATAAGACTAATAGCCTTCGGCTTAATCGAATGTCAAAATAAAGAGATTAATCTTACCACCTTACTTCCAAAACCGATTGCTAGAGATTAGGAGTTGGGATTGAGCGCTTCAAAATCCCGGAATACCCTCACCAAGTCGATTAAAAGGAAGCCTCCCTTCTTTGTTCAAAATTCGGCCAAGGTGTCTAAAAAAAAAGAGAAAGAAATTCGGTACTTCCAATGGGTGTATTCGGCTATTATGAAGGAAAATAATGGAAGGAAAAATAATGGAAAGAAAATAGTGGAAGGAAAAATGTGATAAGAACTTCGGCTAATAGCAATAATGAAAAAAAAAAGAAACCAAGGTGATAATTTGATGTTTTTATAGGCATTCGACACCCCCCCTCTTACTTGCCGTCTACTCCTAGCCACAAGGAGTTCAAACTCCAACAATTACCTTGGACCACTCCTAGCCACCCATTTGGAAATATTCAAATACTTTGATTAATCAAATAATAATTCTATAATAATCCAAGATAAAAATCAACTAATATTTTTATTATCCTATCTTTTATCACCTTTTCAAATTAAAAAAAAAATCAAAACAAATGCTAAGCTTATCCCAAATTTCCAATGCCCATGTGCCCATCAACTAGCCGAACAAGCACCCATGTGCAGGCCAACTCTCCTTGTCACGCCAGCAGCAAAAAGGAAAAACAAAATGCTGCTGCTTGGATTCGAAACCATGACCTCACGCATCAGCCCTTTCTTTCACGCCCCTAGCCACTTCTTCCAGCCCGACTTTCTTGCCCATTTACCCCACCATTTAATTATAAGACCTCCCCAGGCCGTTTACCCAAAAATTAAAAATGCCAAACGCTGCTTCAGCAGCTCGAACATGCGCCCAACAACCTCCAAGCCTCTAAGTAGCACACGCTAGCCACTTAGCCAACCCACTTTCGTGTCCACACCTAGCCCCAAAATTCTTTAAAGCCTTCTTTGCTAACTCTAACGCCCAAAACAAAAATTAACACGCCACTTGCTTCGCCATCGTGCCTCGAACCGGGCACTTTGCCGGGCGCTTACTTCCACCACTTTAAGTGGCACCTTGCAGCCACTTTACCAAGGCCTGCTTTGTGTCATAACTCGCCCAAAAATTTTATTAAAGCCTTATCTCATCTAGCTCCCTCCTTTATGGTAAAAAAAAAATATTTTAACACTAGGTCAGGCCTAACTCGGGTTATTTTTAGACCCTTAAACATGTCAAATAAATCCTAGAATTTAACCCTTCAAGCACACACATGGGTAATTAGCTAAGTTACAAACAACCCCTAATTTAGGGTGTTACATACATAGTATTCAATTATATATATGATCATATCATTACTTACATAAATTATAAATTAACAATTTAGCGCTGTAATTGCTTGTCAACTTTAGACTTAAACAACTACGAAATGGATAGGAGTTGGATGAAATTGTCAAGGGTAAGCAACGACTATCGAAATGGAGTAGAAACTTTTCTCAATTTTGCATTTCAAAATGCAAGCCAAGAGAATATGATTCTTTACCCGTGTAAGAAGTGTTGCAATATCAATTGGCATTGTCGTGAAGTTGTCTACGAACATCTAGTTGTTGATGGCTTTGTCCGGGGGTACAAAAAATGGATTTTCCATGGAGAGTGTACATCTAGTGGAGCATCTTCATCGATAAATATGGGTTATCCTCATAGTGCTTACAATCAGAATGTTAGAGATGATAATATGGAAGGCATGTTGCGGGATGCTTTTAATATGCGCAGTGATGGTTTCGAGTTGTTTCCACCTGACTTGGGTGCAACTGATGCTTATAATTTTGGTGGAAATACTTTCACCCAAGGGGGAAGAAGTGAACCTGATGAACAGCCAAATGAAGAAGCGGCGAGGTTCTACACGTTACTTGGTGAAATGAATGAAGAACTGTATGAGGGGTCAAAATTTTCCAAACTGTCTTTCTGTATTCGTGTTTTTCACTTGAAATGTTTGGGAGGATGGATCAGAAACTCGTTGACAATGCTGTTAGAGTTTTTGCAAGAAATGTTCCCGTTTGCAAAAATCCCTCAATCTTCGAAACACATGAAGAAACTGATAAAGGATTTGGGCCTTGGCTACAACAAAATCCATAGTTGCCCAAATGACTGCATGTTGTACTGGGGCAACCGGATAAACCAACAGTACTGTCATGTATGCAGTCAATCCCGTTGGATTAATAGAAATACAGAGGATGGTAACGAGGATAAACACGATACACAGTCAAGGAAGCAGCCAGTTAAGATTTTGCGGTATTTTTCGCTAATACCAAGGCTCCAACGGCTTTTCATGTCGTCGAAGACAGCCGAGTCAATGATGTGGCACCGTGATGGACGAACCGATGATGGGCTGTTAAGGCATCATGCAGATTCTTTAGCTTGGAAATCATTTGACTCAAAATTTCCAAGCTTTGCAAGCGATCCTCGGAGTGTGAGGTTGGGGCTAGCAGCTGATGGATTTAACCCTTACAAAATCATGAGTACTACGTACAGTACTTGGCCGGTGGTACTTGTTCCTTATAATTTACCTCCATGGGTTTGCATGAAACAATCATCCTTTATCTTGTCTATGATTATCCCTAGAGAGAAAGGGCCCGGTAATGATATTGATATATATTTGCAGCCACTTATTGAAGAGTTAAAATAATTATGGGCTGGTGTTGAGACATACGATGCGCTGAGAAAGGAGAACTTCAATTTACGTGCGGCTTTGATGTGGACTATTAATGACTTCCCGGCGTACGCCAATTTATCTGGTTGGAGTACCAAGGATGTTATGCTTGTCCTTGTTGTGCTGCGCAGACATGTTCGCAATGGTTGTATAATGGGAAGAAGTTCTCTTACATGGGGCATCGTCGGTGGTTACCGAAAAATCATAGATTTAGATTTCAGAGTACTCATTTTGACGGTACTGAAGAGTTCAAAGAAGCTCCTTCGTAGACCGGGGGATCCAAAATATTGTTCATGTTAAGAGATATGAATTTCACTTATGGGAAGATGAATCAACCGGCCAACATGCAAAGAAATAGAAGATTAAGGGATGAATTTGATGATGAATCTGACGAAAAGGATGATCCTGATGAGGCGAACTTGTGAAAAAAAGAAGTATTTTTTTTGAGTTGCCTTATTGGGAGCATCAGATTTTACGTCATAATCTTGATGTCATGCACATAGAGAAAAATGTCTGCGAGAACATCATTGGGACTATTTTGAATGTCGATGGAAAATCGAAAGACAATCTTCAGAGTTGACTTGATTTAGTCCACATGGGAATTCGGCGTGAGCTTCATCCCCAACCACTTCCGAATATGAAATATCGGTTGCTGCCTGCTATTTATTCAATGTCGAAGACGGAGAAAGAATTATTCTGTACGGTGTTGAAGGATATAAAGGTTTCGGATGCGTATGCATCAAATATATCTCGATGTGTGAGTCTTAAAGATCGAAGATTATATGGCCTAAAATCACATGACCATCACATCTTGATGCAGGACTTACTGCCAGTTGCATTGCGGTGTTGTATGTCGAAAAAGGTAACATCTTGTGTAATTGAACTGTCCAATATAATGAAAGGCATTTGTGGCAAAGTTTTGGATGTTCAAGAGCTTGAGACACTACAAGATCGAGCCGCACTGACTTTATGCAATCTGAAGAAGGTTTTCCTGCCTTCCTTCTTCACAATTATGGTGCACTTGTTAATTCATCTCCCTTGTGAAGCAATGCTCGGTGAACCCGTTTTCTATCGATGGATGTGTCCCATTGAAAGGTCTTAATTTATTTAAAAATTATTCTTTCATTCACCTAAATGCTTTTAATTGCAACTTTTGATAATATTCTGTACCGCCTTTAGGTTCCTATCCAAATTAAAGTCTTACTGCCGCAATAAACGTTATCCGGAAGGATCAATTGCCGAAGGCTACTTGGCAGAGGAATGTATGATTTTTTGTTCAAGGTATTTGGAAGATGTTGAAACAAGAATGAACAGACCAAGTAGAAATGCTGGGCTCACAGATCATAACTTGGCCGAAACGTTTTTATTTCAAAGTTTCGGAGAACCAATCGGCAAAGTCGAAATTGCAGAATTAGATGATAGATCGTGGGTCCAAGCACATCGATATGTTCTTTTTCATCACGATTCAATGGAACCATTACGCAAGTGAGTTGTAGAATTTGCTAAATATTCATCAATTATAATTTGTCTGTCTTCTAACAAAGTAAAACTTTTTTCTAACGTAGTGAGTACAAACAAATATTGAGAGCTCGTTCACGGTCTTGAAGATTACAACAACGAGAAATTAATAAGTTGTTCACAGAATCATTTCATGAATGGTTAAGCCAAATGGTATGCAATTGAAGTTTTCATTGTCAAGTAATGATGTTTTCTCATAACATTTATAATTACTTAATTTACTTTCGATTCAATAGGTTTGGAGTCGGAATGAAGTAAATGACGAAGTTAAATGGCTATCACAAGGTCCAAATAGAATAGTGAAAAGATATAGTGCCTTCCTCATCAACGGATTTAGATTTCATACAAAGTATCGCGAGAGATTGAGGAGAACCCAAAATTGTGGAATTGTTGTTAATTCTTCAATTACAAGTTATGCTAGTGCTAGGGACAATAATCCTATCGAGGGGAATGTGGAGTATTATTTGATTCTTCATCGACATAATTGAGTTGGATTATTATGGCAGATGGAAAGTTGTCTTATTTCGAGGAGATTGGGCTGATGTGAATACGGCTCGTGGAATTAAAAATGATCAATATGGTTTTACAATGGTGAATTTTTCTCGATTGATTCGCACTGGAGAACAATTGATGGACGAGCAATATGTATTTTCTTCTCAAGTAAAACAAGTTTTTTACTCAAAAGATCCAACTAATGACGGTTGGTACGTTGTACTCCGGAACACCCCTAGAGACTTGTTTGACATGGGCAACGGAAGTAGAGATGACATAATCGAAAGATCAGAAACTTTGCCTTTTTCAGAACAAAACTTAAATGAAAATATCCCTAGTACTAGTCAACAATTTCAATGGGTTCGTCAAGATTTGGATGAAGATATTTACGAAATATGATGTAGTAAGATTTGACGGTTTTTTAATTATATGTAGTATTATAATTTTAATATTGGTCATGTTATATAATGTAACTATTTTAAATGTACTATTATTGTTGTTATTTGTTACTAAATTTTTGAACTATTTTATGTGTATTGCAGGAAAAATGCCTAGAAGACGATTACGAGATTTAAATATTGTTCGTGATACTCCAAATCCAGAAGAAGCAGATAGTGAACAGCAAACAGTTGTTGGATCTTCTACTCTGCCGGACATAGATGACAAGCCTGGAGAATTTGAAAGTAATGTTAAGTTTATTTTACATGCATGTTGAATTTTATTATTGATTCATTTTTCAATTTTAATATAATAATATATCATTTTTCAGCTGAAGGTGATGGGACGCGCAGAGGTCGGGGACGTACATTACTTAAAGATTTATACGACTTAGAGCTCACCGATCGTGTTAAAGTAAGGAGAAACAATCATGGCCACCTATTGGATCTGAAGCTCGACTGTTAGGAGGCTATTTGGGCATTATAGCACGAAATGCCAATATGTTGCCCATTAACTACGAATCATGGCATCACATGCTTGATGCCAACAAAAATCAGGCTCTTGATAATATTAAGGTAACAAAACGTAAATGTAATTTATAATACTTTAATTTAATTTTCATTTATATTAACTTTTTATACTTTTTTTCTTCAGGCTAGATTTACTTTAGAGGTCTCTGATGACTATTTTAAGAAGACGTTGGGTAAAAAATGGAGAGACAATAAAAGCACGCTCAAAAAACAATATTTTAAGAAAGACATAAGCCTCGACGAAAAATTAAGAAATGTTCCGCCGGGAATGTTGAGGTACCAATGGGAAAATCAAGTTAGATTCTGGAATTCAAAAAAAGGAGAGGTATTACGTACTTCTAAAGTCTTATAAATTATTTGGTTTATAGTATTTACTATATATATAATTCAAATTCCATTATGTAGGACCGTGAGCGAGTTGGAACAAGCGTGATGTAAAATGTAAATTCACGCATACGCGGAGTTCCGAAGTTTTGCTTGTGTAGCTGAGGCTGAGGTATTTTAATTTATTAATTTTGTCAAATATTAATTACTTTATACTATTAAATTATATTTTTCTCGCTACAATGTAGGAAGCTTCATTGGTCAAAAAAAAGTTGGACGCGTTTAGCTTTTTTTGACAAGATGCATATAGAAAGAAGGATGGATCTCCGATGACATCTGAAGCTGCAGAAATTTTGGTATATTTACTTAATAAAATTTTATTTATTATAAATATTTCTAATGTTTAATTATAATAGTTTAATTGATCATTTATAGTTTTAAATTTATAATGTTAAGTTATGTTGCATTCTTTCTTATTTATATATTTCTTTCTAACTCTTTCATTGATTTATTAGGATAAACTAAAGGAGAAGAATAAGCGAAGTATGAAGCGGTACCGCTTCGATCGATTCTATTAATCTTGAGGAGATTGATAACAGAATTATTACCGATGTTTTGGGTCCTGAAAGGTACGACTGCTTCGACTAATAGTTCTGTTAATCTTTGGTATATTTTTAATAGAATTATCACTGATGTTTTTGGTCTTGAAAGGTATGGTCGGGTTCGATTTAAAGGATCCGTGTTACCCCGACCCAATATTTTGATCGGCTCCCAAAGCAATACATGCCTTAGGGGTCAATCTCGTCTTTGAAGTTTCAGAGGCTACAAGACCAGATAGCTCAGATGCAAGAGAGCACGGTTGAGAAGAGGCAGCAAATTGCTGATGTTCAACGAAATTTTTAAGACCTTCAAAGAGCGACTTAGAGCGGATGCGAGCGGCGAGAGCGAGGAGGTAGCAACAAAGAATGTGAGAGAGGCAAATGAGTGCGATGAGAGGCGGCGTATAAAGATCGATGCTCGATGCTAGCGAGCGAGCGAAAACGAAGAGCTCCAAAGACCAACTTGGCATATGATGATGAGATGTTTCAAAGATCCACGAAAACCGCCATCTTAGACATTTAGTTTCTCGTCGTAAGAATGTTTAGACATTATTACATTTGACATTATTGTTACAATATTTTCATTTATCATTTATATAATTTATTAAATTTCAAGTATCATTTAGAATTAATGCATTTGGTGTGATTTTTATGCTAAATTTGCTGTTTTGGGTTGGAATTATATGCTATATTTCTTTGTTATTGGTTGGTTTTAGTGCGGGAGAGGGTATAATATTGAAAATATTGTACATTGGAAATTTGTACAAATTAGCGGCGTTTGTAAAAAAGCGCCGCTAAAGGTCAAGACTTTTAGCGGCGTTTTTTGGAAAAGCGCCGCTAATGACCATGACTTTTAGCGGCATTTTTCTCACAAACGCCGCTAAAAGTCATGATCTTTAGCGGCATTTTTTTCTCAAAAACGCCGCAAAAATTTACGATGGTTTTATTAGCTGCGGTTTTTGCGGCGCTACAACACTTTTAGTGGCGCTTATAAACGCCGCTAAAAGTCTGTTTTGCTGTAGTGATAAATCCTTAAGCCACTTTTCTTGATTTTTATAGATTTGTGATCATGGAAGCTTGATTTAGCTAGCCCATGCATCAATTTGTACAATTGTTAAGTTTTTAGCAAGTTGTCATTATGGAGAGATTGATGAATCAGGCTTGAATTTGATAGATATTAAGCTTAGATCATGATAAAGACTAAATTGTAAAGTTAAATAAGCTTGATAGTTAACTTTGTGACATTAGGGACCAAATTGAATAATTTGAAAACCTATCATGAAATTATGTTATGAATAGAAAGTATAGGGTCCTTAATGAAAGAACGTGAAATCGGATTTTGATCCAATGCTAAATATCGAAAGATACACATATCTCGAGTATAGGGACTAAATTGAATAAAATGTACAATATATGTGGCTTTTTATTTGAATATGGATCGAATAAAATCTAATATAGTTTTATTTATTGAATTATTGGTCATAACAAAAGATAACGTCGAGCTGTCGTAAGGGAAAGGAAAAGCGAGAGTTGTAGACGAGTAATCGTGATTTCTGTTTGTAGTTTTATGATTTTGAGTATAATACATGTAACAACCTGATTTTCAGTTGTATAAGAAACAGTGGTTTTGAGACCATAATTTTGACGAAATAATTCATAAATGTTATTTAATTAAGATATTTACGAGGTCTTTAGAGTCATGTTCAATTTTGGAAAAGAAATTTTATCATTTAGATGGTTTAATAAGTAAAAAGGATTAAAATGTAAAAATTGTAAAAGTTGAATAGTTAAATAAAAGGGGTTTAAGGGACAATTAAACCATGAAATTTAGTTAGTGGAATGGGATAATGATTTCCATTAGTGGAAATGGATTAATTAGGCTTAATCTTAGATTAAGTAAAGCTTAATTAAGAATGTTGAAATAATTACAAATTTACCATAGTATATATAATAAATTAAATAAAGAAAAAGATGAGAAAAATACCATCTTCTTCTTTTCACCCTTCTCCCCACGAAAAAAAAAAGAAAGAAAAAATTAGGGTTTGTGCTTCAATTGGGAACTTTAAAATTTGGTAAGTGAATCTTAGCCCGTTTTTAGTGATTTTTATGTTTTTGGACTCGTATGAGCTTGATTTAGCTAAATCGACGACCAATTTGTGAAACTGTTAAAAGTTATAAAAGTTTTCGTTTATGAATGAAGTTATTTCTTAGAACTTGTGATGAAATATGAAACCTTGTTGATAGATTTAATTATTTTGAAAAGTGATTTTTGATAATTTTTAATGTTTAGGGACTAAATTGATTAAATGATAAATTGCTTGTACTTGAGGTGAAATTATTGCAAATTGGGGACTGATATGAAGTTATAAAATATTTGGATATCTTGGGTGTTTAGGAAAAATGGGTAAATTGCATGATTAGGACCTAAGGACCGAATTGAATAAAATGGAAAGTTAATGGGCAAATAGGTAATTTTCAAAAAATGACTTAGTTGCATAAAATGATCAAATTGTGTTGTTATTTAATTGATGGAATGAAATTATTATTTTTAGATCAAGAACATGCTAATAATCGTGGAAAAGGAAAAACTACAGAATAGTCTCTGTACTTAAGAATCTCCTGCAAATTAGTCCAGTAAGTTCGTACGTTTATCTATATTACTAAAATGCTTAGGTACTTGTCAATATGCTCTTAACGAATGATGTATAATATACTGAAAGCACGCTATATCGAACCAAATCTTACCGTTATACTGAATGAAGCTCAATCGAGCAAATCGTATTGTTATACTGAAAGAAGCTTAACCGAGCAAATCTTACTATTATATTGAATGAAGCTCAATCGAGCAAGTCTTACTGTTATACTAAATGATATTCAATCGACCAAATCCTACTGTTATACTGAGTGTAATTTGAATGAAGAGAAATCTATGGATATACTGAAGAAAACTTAAGTTGAGCAATGTTCACCGAGTATACTAAATCACAATATTAGTTGTTATTTGCTGTTATAAGTTGCGTACAATTATTCCTTTATGTTTGACTTAGAAGGTTTATTAAATTTTGAACGAACTTACTAAGCTTCATTAAAGTTTATCCATAAATTTTGTTTATTTTGTAGATTACGTTTTGAAAGCTTGAAGATCGGTTCAACGCTAGAAATCAAACTATCTAGAAGTCTTGGTAGACTTAATTTCTCGATTTTGGTTTATGGCATGTACTAGGACCCTATGTATTGTTATGTCAAATGCCTAGCTTTTGAATAAAATGTTGTGATATGTTGTGCACTTAAACAACTTGTGATCTCCTACTTGTTACTTAAATGTGTTTAAAAGGTCATGGTATGAGATGATATGCTATGAGTTAAACTTAAGCTTGTAATGAAATGGATGTTTGTTTATAGAGATAAAATGTGTTTATGGTTACAAAGTTGGGAATGAATTGTGGTAAAACACATTGAGGTGTCAAGGTTGATAAATGTATGATATATAGAATGAATTTATGATCATGTTTGAGTGTGCTTAAAGTTAAATTTCATCTTCCAAATGTATATTTGAAAGTGTGTAGGAACATATGCAATAAGGGAGTGAAATTGGGTAAGAAATGGATCATTTTGGGTTCACACGGCCTGAGGCATGGGTGTATAACTCGTCCGTGTGTCATCTGAGAATCCTTTGTATGCAAGTCAGTGAGTTACACAGGCTAACACATGGCCTAACACACGGGCGTATGACACGGCTATGTGACCCTACTCAAAGAGTTATACGGGTGAGGATAGGGACTAGGACACGGCCGTGTGTCCCTTGTTCGAAAGTTACATGGCCTGGGAAGTTCCATACGGCCTGGCCACACGACCGTGTGTCTGTTGTTTTCAAATTTTACTTATTTTTCCTGAATTTCTGATTTTGTCTCAAATTAGTCCCGAATCGCTCCCAAGCTATTTCTAGAGCCTCGATGGCTCGATTTAGGGATAAAACATATGAGGATAAATAGTTTATGATTTTTTTTGAATTTATTGAATGTTTGTTGTTTAAAGGTTTCCAATTGATTGGTAATACTCTGTAACCCTAATTTGGCGAGGGATACGGGTTAGGGGTGTTACAATATATATATGTATGAATATATATATGCATGATTGTAGCATACTAGTTAATGAGGTAAGATGTTTAAATGTCTTATGACTTGATTTGTGATTGTTGATACTGAATATCGAGAATAGGACTGAAAAGAATAAAATAGAAATAAGCATGATATAAAATGATAAATGTCTTATATTATGAATTGATGACAGAAATGGTATAGGATAATGTGTTGAATATGTGATAATATGAATTTGATAATAGTATGTCATATGGATTAATAATGAAATGAAATGGGACTATGATATATGAATGGTTAATGCCCATGTAAACTTAGTAGAAAGGCTAAGATACAATTGGCATGTCAATAGATTCATATGTGTGTTGCTGTACGAGTTTGTCGATGATGTGGAGATTAAGATATGCCATTCGGGATCTATCATTTGTTGCGGATTATTGAGTATTTATTGTATTTTCGGAGACACTAGTGTGGTGGAAGGGTGTATTTTCATATGTACATGCATTTGATGCCTACGAGCTTGACATGTGCTTTGGTGTGGTGTAGTTTACACTCATATGAGCTATATTGGTGTGGTGTAATTCACCCACGTGTGTGAGTCCGTTTTTACTAAGATTGCATTAGGCAAAATGTTGAATTGAATTTTAACATCGGATTATAAAATATGAATTTGATAAATGATATTGAATTGAACAAAGATAGTATGAAATGATATCATCATATGTGCATATATGTAAAACATAAATATGGAAATCATGTGAAAGATCATGCGATTTGGATATTACGAGCCCTGAGAAATGAAACGAATCAAATGATTCGAGAAAGTATGAATAAAATACAGATTGGTAGAATGAAAAGAAGTGAGATGATATGTTATGTAATGTAATGTAATGTTATGTTATGTTATGTTATGTTATGTTATGTTATGTTATGTTATGTTATGTTATGTTATAGCAATGTAGGAGATAGTATTTGTATATAAACTTGATCAAATGGGAAATTTGCATAAATTATAGTACTTGGTATAAATGGTATATGAAGTGATTCAATGTAAACCTTGAATTGATTATGTATATGTGTATAAACTTGGCTAAATGGAATCATGCATATACTTGGTATTTGGCATGAATATTGTATGAATTGATATGTGTAAATAAACTTATTAAAATGAAATGGTGCATTATGCTAATACTTGATATATGTAGAGCAATTGAATTGGTTGGTTATAGAACATGTATTACTTGTGTTCATATAGTTAATGTTACCTTATTATTGGCTTGAATCATGAAAGTACCACCAAGCTTTATTGCTCAACTTACAATTTGTTTATTCCGTGCATATGTTATAGTAGATTCTGAAGTCCCGAAACGTAATTCAGCATCCAATTAGGAGACCTTGACTCAACAATGTTTGTATAGTCCCTTTTCATTTTAACATATGGCATGTACCTAGGTTTTGAGTCAGTTTGTATATCATGTGATCGTGTTGTTATTTAAAGTTGGTAATGGTTAGTTAATATGTCCAAATGGTGTTGCATATGTTGTGATTTTAGAATGTTGGAGTTGAAATAGACTTGAAATGCAAATGTGATAATAGGTTTAATGAAATGATTTAATATCAAATTAAAAATGGTAATTTGTAAAATGTATGTGTTTATATGATATTAAAGGCTAGAAATGAACTTATGGAATTGGAAACTTTGCTAATATATCATTTTTGAGATATTGGGTTGATTGTATAGGTGTTGCAATTTGGTACCATTTGAATCTTTTGGGAAACAAACGGTCATGTTGCAATGTCGGACCTTTAACATCGCGATGAGGAATCAACAGTGAGTTGCTTCGTAACCTGGAACCCCTGAAGTCACAACATCAACTCGATATTTTGAAAACTTTACAATTTGATCCTAATTCAACCTTGGTTTAGCAAAAGAGCTTTCGTAGGTTTGTATAAGACCTGAATATGATAGAAAAACATATTGTGAATGCGTAACATAGTTAGCAACATGTGTAAATGGTTAAGTTGGATTGTAGTTGCTCCGGTAACAAATGTGGCATTTTGTAGTTCAGACCTGGCAATTGGGTCTCGAGTATGGGGTGTTACACTGATGTTTGCATAATTTTTTACCTGTTTGGTGTCGGTTAGCAAAAAAAGGTTGTAACATCCTTCTTACATGTGTACGGTGTGAGGACAACGAAGATATCAATCATGTGTTCGTGGTATGTTCGATTGTAGCATCGATATGGTCTTTGGCTAGCATTCCTCCTCCCGTTTTGTCCTTACCAATCTGGCTCAATAACTTATTTATGGTTTTTTAGAAACATGTCTGTTTGGAAATCTAATTATGCTACCGCGTCACGCATTACCTTTTTTACTACTCGATTTTTGTAGGATTGGGCAGCCTCCAAGCTAACTTACAATCGAGTGCAGTCGTCATCTTTGTAACATCCTGGAAATGGGCCTATGCATTTTTTATTTAATTATACGAAATGGCATGTCTTATGTGTTATAAATGTATGGTGAACATTTTTGGAAACTTGGAAATGTAAGGAAATGACTTGGAAATGTAAGGAAATGTCTTGTCTTGGAAATGTAAGGAAATGACTTGGAAATGGAAGGAAATGTCTTGGAAATGGAAGGAAATGTCTTGTCTTGGAAATGTAAGGAAATGACTTGGAAATGTAAGGAAATGTCTTGTCTTGGAAATGTAAGGAAATGACTTGGAAATGGAAGGAAATGTCTTGTCTTGGAAATGTAAGGAAATGACTTGGAAATGTAAGGAAATGTCTTGTCTTGGAAATGTAAGGAAATATCTTGGAAATGTAAGGAAATGTCTTAGAAATGTAAGGAAATGCTTTAGAAATGTCAAGTTTAAAGTTTAAAAGAGGGACATGAAGCAAGGTGGTCTTAAGAGAAAATGTATGTGAAATATGACATACAAATAGCCTTGGTAAAATGGCTACAAGGCGCCACTTAAGGGCCTAGCAAGTGACGCCACATACATAGGCAAATGGGCCAAGGATCGAGTCGCATGGGAAGCAAATAAAGAATTTTATTTTTGTTACAAGGAGCAGAGAGGTGGACGGCATTAAGGCTCTTAAAAGAGGAGTTTTTATTCTCTTTAAAATTCGGCAAATAGATAGATAATGATGGGTTATTATTAGTATTATTTTTATTAAGAGATAAGAGATAATTGATGGATTAAATTCTTTTAATTTGAATATATTGATAATTAAAGAGATAAAGCTATCAAAATAGAAGAGTGATGGCCAAGTAAGGGATTTTAAGTTAGTAATTTCGGCTACTAAAGGAAAAGAGGGCCATTCATTCTTTCTTTCAACTCTCTCTCTACCGAATTCTCTCTAGCAAATAACTCATCTCTTCTCTTTTATTTTTGCCAAGCCGAAATACCTTGTGCTCTAGCCGAATCCTTCATCTTTATTCTTCTTTCTCTTTTCTTTCTTTATACCAATCAAAAAGCCGAAATCAAGATCCTTCTAGCCTACATAGCCCAATATTGTTAAAGGTTCAAGCAAGGATTGCCAATTTCTAAAGTAAGGGTAAGATCTCATTCGGTTTCATCCTTTTTTCTTTTAAGATTTACCGAAATCTAGGACTAACCCCATTAATATCTTGTTGTCAAAACTTTGAAGAGATCTTTCGGGATTTACTAAGTGTCGACTACAAGGAAGGAGAAGTTCTTTTTCCGAAGGTACACCATAGGACGCGTGTTCCCTAGTTATTCGGTGAGTTTCGGGATTTAAAATCCACAAGGTAAGTGTCTATAGCATTCAGCCAAGGGCCATCTATGATGATTTAATGTTAGAATCGAATCTAACATATGTGTATAGGTATTTCGATAGATAATTAAGACAAGGGATACTTTCGGGATTTGAAATCGCAAGGTGAGTGCATAAGTACAATCGGCCAAGGTCTATTTTGGTAATTAGATCTATTCTTTATTTGTTTAAAAAGACGAAACTAATCAAGTTAAATGATCTAGCATTGGCCGATTGAAGGGAGGAGTAGCACAAAGTTTTCGGGATTTGATTTATAGTGAAATCGGCACCAAGGTAAGTTTTGGATTACAACAATCCTAATAGGATTTGGTTTTATGGCCGAATGGTCTTCATTAAATTTTTAAGTAATGGCCGAATGTAGGGGCTAAGGATCTAAGGCTTTAAATCGGATTTTCGGGATTTGAAGTGAAGTTGCTAAGTTAATCAGGTGTGCACCCCACACTAATCTTAATATATTTATGGCTTAAACTTGATATATGTGTTAATATGAAAGTGTAAGAATGTGGCTAAGGTACCATGATATGGTACAAAGTACTCAGGTACGTTTCCTACTCCTACTAGGATTATGAAATATGTTATATTTAACATGTGATAAGTAATAAGAATGTGAAATTTGGCATGTTAATGCATAATATGTATGATATGGGGCATATGGGTTATTGAAAAGGGGAAGTGAGCGTGGTGACCTAAGACCACGATATCTGAACGTGGTGACCTAAAACCACGATATCTGAGTGTGGTGACCTAAGACCACGAATACTCATAAGGGCGATGAGCACGTCGATCGCAAATGATCGCTTCGATTGTGTGTAGCGGATGGAGGGTTGACTTAGTAGTCCCCACGGTGTGTAGGTTGGTACGGGTGATGTGTAGCGGATGGCATCTAGGTTTGGGTTCGGGTTGCATCATTTTAGTTTAATGATATATGAATTTGTATGCTATGAAATGCCTAAATTTGTTAAGACTTAGTGTTGTGTTACACATTGAGTCGGTTGACTCACCCGTTGTGGGAACATTTTTGAGTGATGATGATCAAGAATGGACCTGGTCGGCGGGAGCTTAGTGGTGGCCATGCCCAAAGAAGGAAATTATTACGTGGACTCTTATTTTTTTTTTTCTAAGTACTTTAAATTTCATTTTGGGTTTTTATTTGATGTAATAAGGCCATAGTTGAACTATTTTACATTTATTTTATTTATTATGTTTACAAATTTTTACCAATTAAAGTTTAAGTAGATTTCTTTTAAAACAAAGCCTAAACATTTTGTCACCTAAAGTAAAGGATTTTAATAATGAAATAAACTTGTTTTCAACTCGAGCCAACCCGACACAATCCTTCTTTCAAAACACACAAGTTTTTCCTAAGTAATAAAAGAATTTTTAACCGGTTTACTTCGAGGAACATACCAGATCCGGTCCAGGCTCGTGGGCCGGGTTTGGGGTGTTTCAGTTTGGTATCAGAGCCCAGTTTTAAACTCTCGGCCTTGGGTTTAAGGCCCAAAACATTTTCAAATAGAGCCCAAATAAGTTTTATAAAAATATTTTATGAAATCAGCAGGTTTTTCTGGCATGGCACCTAAGTCTCCGACCCGCAGTCCACCAGGTAAGTACCCCTATCCATTGTGTGATTTATTGCATGATCTGTAGGAGGGTAGGAATGGAACGTAGAAATAGTATGATAGGTACTTGAACCCTAGGACTAGTTTTCCTCAACATTTACATAAGACTTAATGCCTAATTAAACAAACCTATGGCTAAGTCGCCGAGTTAGGGTGTGGCAACCATTGTGCGCATGTCTAGGATTGGATCCGGAAGAGCCTGGTACTTAAGCAGTCCTAGTGACTCATCTCCTCTTCGCAGGAATCCTACCTGGTGCGTAGCTACGGCTCACCCTAACCAAGAGGACTCAATCGCAGGCTAAACTCAATAACTAAAACCCGAAAGGGACTAGCCATGTTTTTATGGAAACCCTAGTTTTAAAATCCCCAAATTTACCCCTTTAAATAGTAACAAAAACTTATTTTTAGAAAGTTTTCCAAATATTCCCAATTTACAAAAATTACCAAAAATGCCCCTAGTGGCGAAATTACAAAAATGCCCCTGGTTTCTAAAATTACCGTACTACCCCGATCTCAATAAAATTTTCCTTATTTTATAAAACGACCAAAAAATTTTAGATCACAAAATATCAAAATATCTTGATTTTAAAAAATTACGAAATTGCCCCTGACGTACAAAATTACCAAAATGACCCTAATTCCCAAAATTTTTGCAACGCCACCATTTTGGAAAACAAATTCTCAAAAATAACCCTAAAGTTTTGTAAAATCTGCAATACCCCTGATTTATTGAGCTTTACAAATTTACCCTGGTTTATTACCAAAATACCCTTGAGTTTCAAAATTACCGAAATGCCCTCGGATTTTAAAATTTCCAAAAATACCCCGGGAACGCAAAATTACCAAAATACCCTTATTGACAAAATCACCAAGGAACCTTATTTTGAAAAATTACGAACATACCCTGATATGACAAATTACGAAAATACCCCTGGGATAGGAATAAGGCAAAGAGTGTTCGAATAGTGAATGTGGGTGGTAGATACCACTGAATAAATATGTCTATGTTGATGAATGAATGTGCCTCTATTGAGGAATGAAGGTGTCTCTGTTGATGAATGTGAATGTGATTCTCTGAATTAAAGTAGTGAACTTGAACTGAAACTTTGTGTGATCGAAAGAACTACTTCTAAATATCTTTATTTCATAAAATTGTTCGCGGTTAATAAGTGGAACAAAATACGATGCATAAAACTTTTAATCAGATTAAATCGCGGCGTTAGAAATGAGTTCTAGGGGACGTGAACTTAGAGATTGTGCCTAGGAAGTATGATGGTTCTATTAAGATCAGAGTGCGCAGCATAAACATAGTGCGGTGAGTTAAGATGTATGATTATTCGTTAGTAAGTAATTTCGAGGACGAAATTATTTTTAAGGGGGGTAGAACTGTAACATCCTAGAAATGGGCCTATGCATTTTTGATTTAATTATACGGAATGGCATGTCTTATGTGTTATGAATGTATGGTGAACATTTTTGGAAACTTGGAAATGTAAGGAAATGACTTGGAAATGGAAGGAAATGTCTTGTCTTGGAAATGTAAGGAAATGACTTGGAAATGGAAGGAAATGTCTTGTCTTGGAAATGTAAGGAAATGGCTTGGAAATGGAAGGAAATGACTTGGAAATGGAAGGAAATGTCTTGTCTTAGAAATGTAAGGAAATGACTTGGAAATGTAAGGAAATGTCTTGTCTTGGAAATGTAAGGAAATGTCTTGGAAATGTAAGGAAATATCTTAGAAATGTAAGGAAATGCTTTAGAAATGTCAAGTTTAAAGTTTAAAAGAGGGACATGAAGCAAGGTGGTCTTAAGAGAAAATGTATGTGAAATATGACATACAAATAGCCTTGGTAAAATGGCTACAAGGCGCCACTTAAGGGCCTAGCAAGTGACGCCACATACATAGGCAAATGGGCCAAGGATCGAGTCGCATGGGAAGCAAATAAAGAATTTTATTTTTGCTACAAGGAGCAGAGAGGTGGACGGCATTAAGGCTCTTAAAAGAGGAGTTTTTATTCTCTTTAAAATTCGGCAAATAGATAGATAATGATGGGTTATTATTAGTATTATTTTTATTAAGAGATAAGAGATAATTGATGGATTAAATTCTTTTAATTTGAATATATTGATAATTAAAGAGATAAAGCTATCAAAATAGAAGAGTGATGGCCAAGTAAGGGATTCCAAGTTAGTAATTTTGGCTACTAAAGGAAAAGAGGGCTATTCATTCTTTCTTTCAACTCTCTCTCTGCCGAATTCTCTTTAGCAAATAACTCATCTCTTCTCTTTTATTTTTGCCAAGCCGAAATACCTTGTGCTCTAGCCGAATCCTCCATCTTTATTCTTCTTTCTCTTTTCTTTCTTTATACCAATCAAAAAGCCGAAATCAAGATCCTTCTAGCCTACATAGCCCAATATTGTTAAAGGTTCAAGCAAGGATTGCCAATTTCTAAAGTAAGGGTAAGATCTCATTCGGTTTCATCCTTTTTTCTTTTAAGATTTGCCGAAATCTAGGACTAACCCCATTAATATCTTGTTGTCGAAACTTTGAAGAGATCTTTCGAGGTTTACTAAGTGTCGATTACAAGGAAGGAGAAGTTATTTTCCCGAAGGTACACCATAAGACGCGTGTTCCCTAGTTATTCGGTGAGTTTCGGGATTTAAAATCCACAAGGTAAGTGTCTATAGCATTCAACCAAGGGCCATCTATGATGATTTAATGTTAGAATCGAATCTAACATATGTGTATAGGTATTTCGACAGATAATTAAGACAAGGGATACTTTCGGGATTTGAAATCACAAAGTGAGTGCATAAGTACAATCGGCCAAGGTCTATTTTGGTAATTAGATCTATTCTTTATTTGTTTAAAAAGCCGAAACTAATCAAGTTAAATGATCTAGCATTGGCCGATTGAAGGGAGGAGTAGCACAAAGTTTTCGGGATTTGATTTATAGTGAAATCGGCACCAAGGTAAGTTTTGGGTTACAACAATCCTAATAGGATTTGGTTTTATGGCCGAATGGTCTTCATTAAATTTTTAAGTAATGGTGAATGTAGGGCTAAGGATCTAAGGCTTTAGATCGGATTTTTGGATTTGAAGTGAAGTTGCTAAGTTAATCAGGTGTGTACCCCACACTAATCTTAATAGATTTATGGCTTAAACTTGATATATGTGTTAATATGAAAGTGTAAGAATGTGGCTAAGGTACCATGATATGGTACAAAGTACTCAGGTACGTTTCCTACTCCTACTAGGATTATGAAACATGTTATATTTAACATGTGATAAGTAATAAGAATGTGAAATTTGGCATGTTAATGCATAATATGTATGATATGGGGCATATGGGTTATTGAAAAGGGGAAGTGAATGTGGTGACCTAGGACCACGATATCTGAACGTGGTGACCTAAAACCACGATATCTGAGTGTGGTGACCTAAGACCACGAATACTCATAAGGGCGATGAGCACGCCGATCGCAAATGATCGCCTTCGATGGTGTGTAGCGGATGGAGGTTGACTTAGTAGTCCCCACGGTGTGTAGGTTGGTACGGGTGATGTGTAGCGGATGGCATCTAGGTTTGGGTTCGGGTTGCATCATTTTAATTTAATGATATATGAATTTGTATGCTATGAAATGCCTAAATTTGTTAAGACTTAGTGTTGTGTTACACATTGAGTCAGTTGACTCACACCGTTGTGGGAACATTTTTCAGTGATGATGGTAATGGTAGGGTCGGCAGGAGCTTAGTGGTGGCCATGCCCAAAGAAGGAAATTATTACGTGGACTCTTTATTTTTTTCTAAGTACTTTAAATTTCATTTTGGGTTTTTATTTGATGTAATAAGGCCATAGTTGAACTATTTTACATTTATTTTATTTATTATGTTTACAAATTTTTATCAATTAAAGTTTAAGTAGATTTCTTTTAAAACAAAGCCTAAACGTTTTGTCACCTAAAGTAAAGGATTTTAATAATGAAATAAACTTGTTTTCAACTCGAGCCCAACCCGACACAATCCTTCTTTCAAAACACACAAGTTTTTCCTAAGTAATAAAAGAATTTTTAACCGGTTTACTTCGAGGAACATACCAGATTCGGTCTAGGCTCGTGGGCCGGGTTTGGGGTGTTTCAATCTTCGTCGTCGGCAATGGCTGTTATTGGTTAGTCTCGTCCACTATATTTGACCATGTTAAGTGCAATGTGGATGTGGCGATAGATACCACTGCCCGGGTTACTAGTTTTGCTACAGTGATACGAAATGAATATGGTGAGTTCTTAAAAGCTTTTTCTGGGCGTTGCTCTACTCTATTTACTCGTTTAACGAAAACTCTCTCGATACAAGAAGCATTACCTTGGCTTAATATAGGAGTCTTTGACTCTATTTTGGTTGAAATGGAATGCTAGATATGTGTATTGCTCTCTAATCTCACAGCTTGAACATTTTGAACTTTAGGGTTTCGCTTGAAGATTGTCGATGTCTAAAAGCTCAGTTTCAGAATCTTTCCTTCCATTAGGTTTATCAGAATGCTAACAAGACAACTTACTAACGTACTCAAATAGCTTTATCTCAAGCACGTCTTCACACTTAAGATGTTCTTCCTTCTTGTTTAGTTAGTACTATTATGGTTGATGATTATATTATTTCCCATGAGAATAGGCTATAAGGTAAGAGTGTATTGAGTGATCCTGTTAGTTTGAGTTTAGTAGTCGTCCTCTTTCATTCGCTTTTTTTTTGTCTTCTTAATCATCAAATTTGTTGTTTTTCCTCTCTATATATGTTTATATATTTTATTATTTTATAAAATAATATTATTTAAAAAAATCATAATTTTTAATCATTAAAAGTAACACCCTAAATAATGACCTGGGTAAAAGTGACATTTTGGGTTAACGCCTAGGGAAAAAAAACTCAATGCATGATATAGTTTCTAAAATATATCGATTTTCATGGGTAATTATCCTAAATATACCAAAAAAATAAAAAAATTACGAAATTGGGTCGTTTTCTAGAAAATTTACAGAAAAGGGTCGTTTCCCCTCAAAACGCGTCCACGTCAGTGCGTTTTGAGGGGAAATGCCAGTAAAGCGTGACCCCATGGGCGCGCTTTGCTGGAAAATTTAATTTAATTTAAAAACTAAATTACAAAAAAATAAAAAATAAAGAAAACTTCTTATTTATTATATTAAAACTAAATTATAATAAAATAAAAAATAAAAACAACTTCTTATTTTATTACATATATTAAAATTAAATTACAAAAAATAAAAAATAAAGAAAACTTCTTATTTATTTAATATATTAAAACTAAATTATAATAAAATAAAAATAAAGAAAATTTATTATTTATTTATTATATTAAAACTAAATTATACTAAAATAAAAATAAAGAAAACTTCTTATTTATTTAATATATTAAAACTAAATTATAATAAAATAAAAATAAAAAAACTTCTTATTTATTTAATATATTAAAACTAAATTATAATAAAATAAAAATAAAAACACAACTTCTTATTTTATTACATATATTAAAATTAAATTACAAAAAATAAAAATAAAGAAAACTTCTTATTTATTTAATATATTAAAACTAAATTATAATAAAATAAAAAATAAAGAAAACTTCTTATTTATTTAATATATTAAAACTAAATTATAATAAAATATAAAATAAAAACACAACTTCTTATTTTATTACATATATTAAAATTAAATTACAAAAAATAAAAATAAAGAAAACTTCTTATTTATTTAGTATATTAAAACTAAATTATAATAAAATAAAAAATAAAGAAAACTTCTTATTTATTTAATATATTAAAACTAAATTATAATAAAATAAAAATAAAAAACAACTTCTTATTTTATTACATATATTAAAATTAGATTACAAAAAATAAAAAATAAAGAAAACTTCTTATTTATTTAATATATTAAAACTAAATTATAATAAAATAAAAATAAAGAAAAATTCTTATTTATTTATTATATTAAAACTAAATTATACTAAAATAAAAATAAAGAAAACTTCTTATTTATTTAATATATTAAAACTAAATTATAATAAAATAAAAAATAAAAAACGACTTCTTATTTTGTTACATATATTAAAATTAAATTACAAAAAATAAAAATAAAGAAAACTTCTTATTTATTTAATATATTAAAACTAAATTATAATAAAATAAAAATAAAGAAAACTTCTTATTTATTTAATATATTAAAACTAAATTATAATAAAATAAAAATGAAAAAACAACTTCTTATTTTATTACATATATTAAAATTAAATTACAAAAAATAAAAATAAAGAAAACTTCTTATTTATTTAATATATTAAAACTAAATTATAATAAAATAAAAAATAAAGAAAACTTCTTATTTATTTAATATATTAAAACTAAATTATAATAAAATAAAAAATAAAATACAACTTCTTATTTTATTACATATATTAAAATTAAATTACAAAAAATAAAAATAAAGAAAACTTCTTATTTATTTAATATATTAAAACTAAATTATAATAAAAATAAAAATAAAAACAACTTCTTATTTTATTACATATATTAAAATTAAATTACAAAAAATAAAAAATAAAGAAAACTTCTTATTTATTTAATATATTAAAACTAAATTATAATAAAATAAAAAATAAAGAAAACTTCTTATTTATTTAATATATTAAAACTAAATTATAATAAAATAAAAAATAAAAAAACAACTTCTTATTTTATTACATATATTAAAATTAAATTACAGAAAAAATTAAACAATTCCTATTTTATTAAATATATTAAAATTAAATTACAATTAAAAATTAAACAACTATTATTTTATTAAATATACTAAAATTAAATTACAATTAAAAATTAAACAACTATTATTTTATTAAATATATTAAAACTAAATTACGAAAAATAAAAATAACTTTTATTTTATTAAAAATTCAAATTAAATTATATACAAAAAAATAAACAACTTCTATTTTAGTGAAGATATTAAAATTAAATTACAAACACAAATAAAAACAACTTTTTATTAAAAATAAAAAAATTTATTACAATTTAAAAAAAGTCGATCCGAATCAATGTTGATGCCGGTGGAATTAAGTCAGTGCACACGGGCGGTGGCGGTGGTTACGCTACTGGATTCCTCCTTCTTCTAGCTTCCACGGGGTCGTGGAACCTCGGGCGGATTCCAGGTTCTCTCGGCAGTGGGTCCAGTTGTGGGTGTTGCGAGGATGACCCACCTTGATAAAATAACGACCCTGAGGTGTTTGCATAAACCACGGCGGGGGTGTCTGAATCTCGTATGGCGAAGGAGGCTGGTAAAAGGAAGTGCTCCCCGACGGCGCCTTCTGTGATCCCTCACGAGACGACGGCCTCAAGATTAGCTGGCCAGTCGGAGTAGTCGGGAACGGACTTGAACCCGGCCATGCATTCCAACCTGGGGTGGGACTGGGAAAAGGAAACATATACGGGTTAGGATACATATAAGGGGTAAGGTACGCACTTGGCATAAAGGGTAAAGGCTGTGATGTTGGTGTCGCTTACCGAACCGATGGGCCCGGTGGATGTGTGGGCGCTATTCGGGCACGGATCGATGGCCGTGCCATTGTTGATGGCCCAAATCTCATCACCCCTTCTCTTTGGATTTAAAGGGCCCCGACGTTCCTTTTGTTGACGAAGTTGTCGTCGCCTCTCTTCTTCCGACAACAGATACGGCTTACCATGGGTCCTAAACAATGGCATGTATTCCGGTACACACGCTAACTCAGGAACGAGGATCGGTTCCCAGATAGGTAAATAGTCATACCGGTTCTCCCACGTTTCGATATGTCTTGACCAAAATCTTGGCCAATCCATGTGTAATCGCCAGTAAGTCCACTTTGTGCTCATCATCATCGAGCACCTCGGTGGCACGGGGAATTGCTGGAATCCAAATTGTCGCAGAACCCGATCCGATTGGTGCATCTCCACGGGTCGCATAGGTGATCAATGGGACCATCACGTACAATGATTTTGATTTTGCAAGAACTCCTCCGAAATTATCGCCGAATTGTTTGGATCCAAATGACGGTGTCCATGAAACTATATTAATATTACAAAAATATTAGTTATATATATAATACTAAACACTAAATACGAAATACTAAATTATAAATACGAAATTTGAAACTTACTTGTGATTCCGACCGTTGGTCCAATAGAAGCCGTATATCTTCAAGCGAGGTAGGTATTCCAGCATAACTCGCCGAATGGTTCCACCTAATTAAATAAATTTTTAGCATACAATTATACTATAAATCTACGTAATAATTGTAAAATATAACATTAAATTTACCTCGTTATCAGTGGGAATGAATATGGTTGGTCGAGTCGAGGACGTAAAAATGGAAAATGAAACTGTGCCCATGACTGCAGTAGTGATAGGCAACCTCCGATTTTCGCTTTACTCGGTCGCGTCGCCCCGCACATCTCCCGATACAACCTCGATAACACGGCAGACCCCCAACTCAATTCACCGGCTGCTCTGAAATCAACAAGTTTCAGCAGCCATCTCAAGTATACGAGGTTTCTAGAAAGGTCCGGCATCGGATAGCCTCCAATTATCTGAAGAATGTATGCCCAAACATACCGTATTCTTTCTATTTCGATTGAACCCTCATTCGGCTCCGGGAATGTGTCTCGTAACCAGGCCATCTCGATCCGAGCTCCTTGAATTTTATCCGGAATAGCACCCAGAAGCTCGTAGCATACGGCTCCCCAATCACCAGAAGTTGCGGACCTGGTGACTACCGACCCGTCCACCAGCAATCCCAATTGCAACTGCACATCTTCCAGAGTGATGGTACACTCTCCGCATAGAAGATGGAAAGTGTGCGTCTCGGGTCTCCACCTCTCTATCAATGCACTGATCAAAGGCGGCTCCAACTTGAACCCCCGGCCTATCGTGGCCACGTGCCAAAAACCCGCTTCCTGCAGGTAATTCTCGATCAACGGCGATGAGGGACCATGCATGTTGCGAATATAACATTCCAACACCCGATCTACAAACTGTTTAAAAAATTATAAAATAAAAATTAATTAAAATTGCATAATTGTAAAAAATATTAAATAATATTGAAAATTTAAAATTAAAACTTACCATTTGCATTTGATTGACGGAGATGTGCTTGTTGTCTAGATGAAGTAATTCCCCGACCATTGTAATACGATCGAAAATTTTAAAATTTTTCAAAAAAATATATTAAAAAAATTAAAAAGGGCTTTTTTGTAAATAGTAAAGGACTATTTCGAAATTTTAGAGGAAGTTTGAAGGACTTTAAGAGAAAATTGAGAGAAAATTGAGAGAAAGATGATAGAGGACTAATGTGTGAAAAAAATTAAAGGGTTGGGGGCTTTTTATAGCTTTTTTTTACCGTTAGGCCCCCAACAGTCAAAAAAATTGACCTTTTTTTCTGGTTGGTGGCAAACAAAGCGTCCCCGTGGCGCGCTTTTTTTGGGCATTCCTCAAAACGCTACTGACGTGGACGTGTTTTGAGGGAAAACGACCATTTTCCGTAAATTTTCTAGAAAACGGCCCAATTTCGTAATTTTCTTATTTTTTTGGTATATTTAGGATAATTACCCGATTTTCATTTTAGTCTTTTTTTTTTTTTGTCTAAATAAGAATCTAACCTTTTCAATTTCTCTTCATTTCAATCATTTACACATTTAAATATATAAATATATATGAATAAACAAATTACAAAAAAGTATTTATTTTAAAAAATACAAAAAATTATAAAAGAATTTAAAAATTGAAAAAAAATATTAAAAGAAAATTTTATTGATAATTAACTTTAATAAAATAGAAGATAAAAACAAGACAATAAAAATACCATGGAAGTCCCTGTATTAAGAGTAGGATTGCATTTGAGCCCTCTACTTAAAAGAATGGCAATATAGTCCTTCGACGTTAGATCAAAGGTGAAAACTATTAAAAGTTCCATCTATTTTATTGTTAAAATCGATCTCTATATGTCAACATGAGATATATGTAGTACATTACATGCTATTGTCTGATTATTTCATTAACTATATCAATTTTTTAACAAAATGAATAGGTGAAATATTTAAGAAAAATAATTAAATTACTATTTAATTTAACGTATAAAACTAATTTATTTATTTTTCTAATAAAAGAGATAAACCATAATTTAACTTTTAATGCAATATACTGTATAATACTTTTACTAAAAATAAGACCATTGAATAAGACAATTTTATGGAGCAGGACCACTATTTATCACGTCAACCGATTTAGTAATATCATATAAAAGAAAAGAAAAACATGCCCAATTGATATCTATAACTATAATATTAAATAATCAATTTTTCATTCATGTGCTGGCTTAGAGTTACAGTAAGCTTTCCTTTTTTATTCATTTAACTTGATAGGTGGTTCAATTAATGTTACAATTTTATGGAGTAGGACCACTATTTATCAAGTCAACCGATTTAGTACTATCATATAAAAGAAAAGAAAAACATGACCAATTGATATCTATAACTATAATATTAAATAATCAGTTTTTTAGCCATGTGCTGGCTTACAGTTAAAGTAAGCTTTCCTTTTTTTCTTCTTCATTTAACTTGATAGGTTGTTCAATTAATGTTTGGTTCTTCGTTTTATTGTGCACCATTCCTTGAAACACTAGATTATGAAGGCAAAACAGTACTCTCGTTGAATTATGTATTTGCGTGTGTATTCAGAATTAATTTTGGTTTGATTGGTTGGATTTAATTAAATACATTATTAAAAATTAAAAATTGATTAAATCATCAATTTACTCGATTTTGAATTCAATTTAATTGATTTCGAACAATTCATGAATCAACAAGTCTAATCTGTCTTCGGATCAGCATCTCAACCAATCATATTTGGTCTGATTTAAACAATATTAGTAAAATTCTTTAATGAGTTTGTTTATAGTTTCTTAATTTTTTTACAATTTTTTTCTTGTTTAGTAATTTCATTTTTATAATTGTTAATATGTTCTACATTTTTTAAAATTTTATATTTTATATATATTTTTAATAATTTTTTATTTTTCAGATGATGATACCACAATGACATCATCATCTAACACGTGGCAATTTATGACTGACTGGATATTCTAACCGTTTTTTTAATGTTCAAAGGACTAAACCAATGAACGGTTGAAAACTTTCGATCGTTATTTAGGCACAAAAAATAATGATTTAAAGTGGGAAAAATGGTACACTTTAAGAACTCAATAATATGTTAAGCTAAAAATAAAATAATAATAAAAATATTTATCATCTAATTACATATATGGGTTTGATTATTCATTTAAACTGGTTTGATTTAATTTAAAAAATATCATAGATATAATTTTTATAATCAAATTTAAGTAAAAAAATTTTAAGAAATCAAATGTTAAAAAAAATTTAAGAAATCAAATGTTATTAATGAATTATAGGAAAACACAAGGAAAGGGAAAGACTAGACCTGAGCCAACAGACACACACCATACACCTTGATCTACCTTAATCACGAGTATTACCAATAGCATCCAATCAAAGAAAACTCAATAAAAGAAGGAATATCATCAAAAACACAAGGGCTTGCTTTGAATAAAGCCACCCGAGCAAGCTGGTAAGCAACTTTATGAGCACTCTAACAAATCCAATGAAAGGATTGTCGTAACCATCTTTTGATAAAACGGTAAACGACGCGGTCGACTCGATTTTTGAAAATGAAAAGGAAGGGAGTCGCCACCGATCTTTATTTGGGTGAGATCGAATCACCTTTGTTTTAATAAACATTTTGATTTACTAAAACAATATTCTTTGGTCTACGAATGTTGAGAAAATGGGCTCAGAGTCGATTCACGTGCGAGGAAGGGTTAGCACCTAAATCCACGCCCAAATCGGTACCAAAACCGATCGATCGATGTCCTAATGTTGAAAACTTTGAAATGATTTGAAAAATATATACTTTTTTATTTCCAAAACTTGAAGGAATTGGAAGGGACGTTAAGACTCTCTTATTTTTGAAGAGATAAAGCATCATGTCCAGTAAGTTAAGGCGCAATACTTTAGATTCCCGAAACTAAGCTTGCCTTTTAAAACTTAGTTTTACATTTGAAGAGGATCTTCCGTCATTTGTCGAACGAGAAACCAGAACCCAATAAGTTAGGGCTCGTTCTCTCGAAAATCCAAATTAGGAATATTGCCTCTATTTTAAAAGAAAAAGAAACTTATCCCGAAATATCTAGATGTTGAGTCTAGTAAGTTAGGGCGCAACATTTTGAATGTCCGGGATTAAGTGTTTTGTTTAAAATTTAAATTGCGATTTCAAAAGGGATATCCCGTTGTTTAGCTTCAAACGAGAAGAAACCGGAACCCAGTAAGTTTGGGCTCGATTCACTCGAATTGCTAATACGGAATGCCGATTTAAACTAGAATTCGTGATTTTGAAAAGGATCTTCCGTTGTTTAACTTGAACGAGAAGAATCAGAACCCAGTAAGTTAGGGCTCGATTCACTCGAGTTGCTGATACGGAATGTCGATTTAAAATTGAATTAGCGGTTTTAAAAAGGGTCTTCCGTTGTTTAGCTTGAATGAGAAAATTCGGAACCCAGTAAGTTAGGGCTCGATTTGCTCGAATTGCTAACACGGAATATTGATCGTTATGAAGATTGAGGTATCGAAAAATTTACTGGGACGACGATGAGAGTAATGATGATAATAATGAACGGATAATAATAAGTAGTGGTGATATGAGAGTGTTATAATAATAGTTGTACATTAATAGTGATAAATATAGCAATAATAATAACAATGGTGGTATATATATATAAAGACAATGATGATAATATGTATAAAATAAGTAACGTATTTACATATGTATATAAATAATATGATACTAATAGCAATAATGAAATAGGTAATATAATAAAAGTAATAATATAGTAATATAATGTATACATGCATGGATATAATAGTAATAATAATATACATACAAATAATAATAGTAATAATAATAATAGTAGTAATAGTAAAATAATAATAATCATAGCAATAGTGAAATAATGGAAAATAAAATGATAAAGATAAGAAAAACAATAATAAAATAATAATAACGATACTAAAAATAATAGGAACAATTATAATAATAATATTAGAATACAATACTAGTAGTAGATATTTATAATAATAATAATAATAATAATAATAATAATAATAATAATAATAATAATAATAATAATAATAATAATACAGATAATAGTAATAATAATGGGGTAATAATAATATAAACAATAACAATAATTACAATAGCAAATGAAATTGCAAAATACTATGACTAATGTGCCTGATTGAAATTAAAACGGCAATAAAGGGGTCACATTGGACAAAATAAACAATAAAGGGACGAGATAGCAACGTGCGCGAATTGCGAGGGACGAGGAGCGCAATTTACCTCGAATGGAAAACGCAGCGTTTAAAGGAGGGGCCCAATCGCAATCGTACCGAAATTCTGGGCCAAAATTGCAATAACAGAAAACTAAATTTTAAAAGACTGAAAAATACGGGAGGACTGAACGCGCAATTAGCCCGTTCAACGAAAACACGCGGATCCTTCAGGCGAGTCGGGTCGCGCACATAGGTCTTTGGCTAAACGACGCCGTTTTGGGCAATAAAGTCAGGCCCCAAAACGACGTCGTTTCAAGAGGCTATAAAAGGTGGAAAATGTTGAAAAAAAAGGCATTTCTGACTTGTTTTAAAAAAAAAACTTGCTTTCTCTCTGTTTGTGCAGGTCCGAGAGAAGGAGAGAGGGGGGGTTGCTCCGGTCACCGCTCGCTGCGCCGTCGCTCCGGCCACCGTGGTAAAAATCTTCATTTTTTTCTTTTATTTTAGAGTAATATTTATGTATATATATGTGCCCGTATTGAGTGGAAGAAAGAAAGAAAAAAAACTTCGCAAGTAAAAAAATAAAGCTACCTCTTTTAATCTCTGATTTGGTTTTTTAATGGTTTTTTAGCGTTACTGCCTTCTTGTTCAATCTGTGTTGCGATTCTCTGATTTATTGCTCTATTGTTTTAATCTCCAGTATTGTATTGATTTTTTTTTTTGTTAAAAAAAGGGAAGAGGGAACCCCTGTTACAATGCTTTGAGTTGGCTTATATAGCCCTGTTGTTTCTCTTCACACGCATCATGTCTCATCTCTTTTAATGTTTGCAGGTGCTCGGTGTGCAAGTGGGGCGGTGGAGGTGCTGCGGTTCTGACAATAGCGGTGGATGGGACACGGCCAGAGGAAGAAGGCCCTAGGTGCAGCGCACCTAGGGTTTGCTGCTTTCTATTTTTCGTTTGGGTATGGGCTAGTTAGGTTTTGGGCTAGGGTAGTTTGAATTGGGTCAGGGTGTTTTGGGTTTTTAATTTGGTTTAGTTTTTTTGGTTTGGGTTGGCACTGAAGTGGGCCCGGGCAATTTGGGCTTTGTACAGTTGCCCTTCTTTGCTCATTGTCGTGTAACGAGAATGGAGCAAAGACTTAAAGAAGCCCAATGTTGCCCGGTCTCGCCGAGTGTTGACTTCTCAGGTGCTCTTCTTCAAGTAGCCTCATTCTGGTCATCCACATCTTATTGCTTTGATCCACTTCACTGTAGCCTTGAAAAATGAGATTTGTAATGATCTGCTCTATTGCGACTTCAGAGAGATATAAAAACGAAAGTGCTTTTGATCTGCTTTCTGCAACTTCAGGAAGATAAGACCTTCTGTCTTCGATTTGCTTCCTGTAACTTCAAGAATGTCAAAACCGCTATTTTCAATCGATTCTCGCAAACTCGGGGATCACCGTGATCGATGCCTTCGATCGCCTTCCCGCAACTTCGGGAATGTCAAATCCGCTATTTTTAATCGATCCCGCAAACTCGGGGATCACTAGAGGTCGATATCTTCGATCCGCTTCCCGCAACTTCGGGAATGTCATATCTCGCTATTTTCAATCGATCCTTGCAAACTCGGGGATCACTAGATCGATGTCTTCGATGCCTTCCTCGCAACTTCGGGAATGTCATATCTCGCTATTTTCAACTGATCCCCGCAAACTCGGGATCACTAGATCGATGTCTTCGATCTGCTTCCTGCGACTTCAGGAATGTCATATCTGGCTATTTTCAATCTGATCCCTGCAAACTCAAGGATCACTAGGATCGATGTCTTCGACCGCTTCTCGTGACTTCGGGAAGGTCAAATCGCTATTTTCAACTCGATCCTCGCAAATTCGGGGATCACTAGATTGATGTCTTCGATCCGCTTCTCGCGACTTCGGGAAGGTCAAATCTGCTATTTTCAATCTGATCCCTGCAAATTCAGAGATCACTAGACTGATGTCTTCGATCTGCTTCCTGCAACTTCAGGAATGTCATATATGCTATTTTCAATCTGATCCCTGCAAACTCAGGGATCACTAGACTGATGTCTTCGATCTGCTTTCTGCGACTTCAGGAAGGTCAAATCTGCTATTTTCAATCTGATCCCTGCAAATTCAGGGATCACTAGACTGATGTCTTCGATCTGCTTCCTGCAACTTCAGGAAGGTCAAATCTGCTATTTTCAATCTGATCCTTGCAAATTCAGGGATCGCTAGACTAATGCCTCCGATCTGCTTCCTACAACTTCAGGAAGGTCAAATCTGCTATATTCAATCTGATCCCTGCAAATTCAGGGATCACTAGATTGATGTCTTCGATCTGCTTCCTGCAACTTCAGGAAGGTCAAATCTACTATATTCAATCCGCTCGACTACATCCCCAGGGAGACAAGATCTGCTATTCTTTAATCTGTTCTGCTATGGTGTCCTTTTGAAGACATGACCTGAAGAATGAGTACATGCTTATGCCTAATGATTAGGATGCCATGAGTATGATGAGTCAGAATGTTATGAGTGCAATTTCTCATTTGAGGTGTTATCATCTATTTATCCGTCAAAGTTTCATCTTCGTTTCCCTGGCAGTAACCGTTTTCGAATGAATGACTTGCCCTTGTGGAAATTTCAAGGCCCCTTTCCTTTAGGCTTTGGGACACGGGTTTGCATTGACTTCTAACTGTCTTCCTCGGAAATCACAACTCCTACTCGAAGAAAACCCGACTTGGTTTGTTTTTGGATTCGTTCCGCGGCGATTTAGGGTTTTTGAATCTTCCCTTGTCGAAAATTGGCCTGTTATACCTTTTTCTGGGTGACTAAGTGACATTATTCACCTTGCCACGATTACTGAATCGGGCGAGGAACTTTGAAGAAATGGTTTCCATTAGGGCCCCTCTTTCTCCAATGTCTTTAATCTATGTACATGGAAGTTCTAAACAATTGTCCTGTTTCGGTTTCTTGTTTTATCTAGAGATTTCCAAAGTAATACGTAGAACTTTCTTTTGTGAAATTATCAGTTCATCAATTATTATTTCAATGCAACATGTTTATGAATGACGGGTAACAATGGATTGACTTCAAAGAGAGTTAAAATGAATTATCAACAATATGAGGAGATGACTGGGAACACATCATTTTTACGAAAAAAGAATCCAACGATAGCGAAAATGAGTAAGACACAAGTCAAATGCCCTAGACACCGTCGATTGGGCTTTTATACAAGTTTCATGAAGGATGCTTTGAACTTTTACATGTGTTTAGAAAACTCAAAGTACTTTGTTGATGCCCCAATATGCAACGTGCTTCCTCTTCTGTTGATTCTGGCGCTGCAAGATCGCCACGTGTCCAATCAAAATTTGAGCCGCCCTTTTTGGGTTTTCAACTCAAAAGCCCTTTGGTTTCAATGCGCCCTTTTGCGGGTTTTCGCCCTGGGCCTCTCCCTTTTTTTTTCGAAGTCTCAAAGCGCCCTTTGCGGGTTTTCACCTTGGCCACTTCAAGCAAAGTACTTTTTAACAGAATCCGAGTTCACAGGATTGGGCAAGCATTTCTCGTCCATCTCAGTCAGAATTAGTGCACCTCCCGAGAAAGCTTTCTTTACCATATACGGCCCTTCCCAGTTCGGCATCCATTTTCCTTTGTGATCCTTTTGTATGGGAAGGATCTTTTTCAGCACGAGGTCCCCTTCATGAAATTCTCTTGGCCGAACTTTTTTGTCATAAGCTCGCATCATCCGTTTTTGGTACATCTGACCGTGACGAATGACCCTCAATCTCTTTTCTTCAATTAAATTCAACTGATCATATCGAGCTTGGATCCATTCGGCTTCATCCAGTTTTACTTCTGACAGCACTCGAAGAGAAGGTATTTTCACTTCAATAGGTAGAACCACTTCCATCCCGTAGACCAATGAGAAATGTGTTGCCCTAGTAGAGGTTCTGATAGATGTCCGATAAGCATAGAGTGCAAATGGCAACTTCTCATGCCAGTCTCTATAAGTCTCAGTCATCTTTCCCACTATCTTTTTGATATTTTTGTTTATTCGAACCATGGAAGCCAAGGTGGCCAGAGCATCAGCCATCTGATTCTCGTCCCTGGGCAGGTAATTGAAAGTGATGTCATCAAACTCTCGGATCAATTCTTGGGCCAATCTTTTGTAGATAACCAGCTTTGAATCTCTGGTTTCCCATTCTCCTTTGAGTTGATAGATTACCAGAGTAGAATCTCCATAAACTTCTAATACCCTGATTTTGTATTCGATAGCGGCGCGAAGACCCATGATGTAAGCTTCATATTCAGCCATATTATTTGTGCAATCAAAATCCAGTTTGCAAGTGAATGGATAATGGTCTCCTTTTGGGGACATCAGGACTGCCCAAATTCCATTGCCCACGGCATTTGATGCCCCGTCGAAATTCAGTTTCCAGGAGTGGTCTTCGGAGGTACCTTCTTCAGTGTCTACCACATACATCAAATCCTTATTGGGGAAATCAAAATCTAAAGGCTCGTAGTCTTCAAGGGCTCTACTGGCTAGAAAGTCCACTATCGCACTGCCTTTTATCGCCTTTTGGTTTACATAAACAATGTCAAATTCAGAAAGTAGAATCTGTCATCTAGCCATCCTTCCATTCAAGGCGGTAGATTTCATCATATATTTAAGGGGATCTAGTTTTGAGATGAGCCATGTCGTGTGATACAGCATATACTGCCTTAATCTTCGAGTTGTTCAAATCAAGGCACAACATAATTTCTCGATTGGCGGGTACCTAGCTTCACATTCGGTGAATTTTTTACTAAGGTAGTATATTGCTTTTTCTTTCTTCGCCGACTCATCATGCTGACCCAGCACACAACCCATCGAATTATCAAGTACTGTTAGATAAAGAATCAGTGGCTTGTCTGGTTGAGGCAGTGTTAGTACCGGGGCATGGGACAGGTATTGTTTTACCTTTTCAAAGGTCTTCTGGCATTCTTCATCCCACGTACCTGGGTTGTGTTTTTTGAGGAGATGGAATATGGGGTCACATCTCTCAGTCAGTTGTGAAATGAACCGGGCGATGTAATTTAGCCTTCCTAAGAAACCTCTAACTTCTTTTTGGGTACGTGGTGGAGGTAATTCTTGTATGGCTTTGACTTTATCCGAGTCAACCTCAATCCCTTTTTCGTTGATTATGAACCCGAGCAACTTCCCAAACCGAGCTCCGAAGGTACACTTTGACGGGTTAAGCTTCAACTGGAATTTTCTCAGCCTCAAGAACAATTTTCTCAAGATCTGCACATGTTCTTCTTCAGTTCGGGACTTTGCGATCATATCGTCGATGTAAACCTCAATTTCCCTGTGCATCATGTCATGGAATAAGGTTACTATGGCTCTCTGATATGTCGCCCCCGCATTTTTTAGCCCAAATGGCATCACCTTGTAGCAAGATGTTCCCCACATGGTTATAAACGTTGTCTTGTCCATGTCCTCAGGGTGCATCTTTATTTGGTTGTACCCCGAGAAACCATCCATGAAGGAGAACAACGAATAGCCTGCTGTATTGTCCACCAAAGTGTCGATGTGAGGCAACGGGAAATTGTCCTTCGGGCTGGCCTTGTTCAGGTCTCTGTAGTCCACACACATCCGTACCTTCCCGTCTTTCTTGGGGACAGGGTCAATGTTAGCCACCCAATCCGAGTACTTGACCACTTGCAAGAACCCGGCATTAAATTGCTTCTCGACTTCTTCTTTTATTTTTAACAAGACGTCTGGTCACATTCTTCGGAGCTTCTGTTGGACTGGCTTGCATCCTTCTCTTATGGGCAATCGGTGTACTGCGATATCAGTACTTAATCCAGGTATATCTTGGGACGACCACGCGAACACATCCTTGAATTCATGGAGTAATTCGATGAGGTTCCGCTTGGTTTCTGCAGTAATTCGGGCTCCAATCTTCACTTCTTGCCCCTCTCCTAGATTCACCATTTCTACCGACTCTTTATGGGGTAGGATCTGTTTTTCTTCTTGCTCTACCATTCTCAACAAATCTGGAGGCAAGTCGCATTCTGTGTCTTTTTCAAAGTCCTGAGACTCCTCTGAACACATGTCTTGCTTAAAGCGGACTTCTGACTCTGTTGTATCATTGCTCACATCATTGATGTCTAGAGACCTGTGATGGGTGTCAAAGGGTGTACAAAGAATAAATGAATTTGAGGACAACTATTCATATGATGAGACAAAGGATAAATAGTAAAAAATATAAAATGAGAGAATGTTTAGTAGAATTGAAGATGTATTTCATTAAAACAAAATGTCAGAACATGAGCCTATTTCACAAAAGAAATCTCATTGTTTCTAGGCTTAAAAACAACAAGTGTGTTTCGAATATTACTCTGTATAATCTCTAAAAACTGCAGGAAATTCCTCTATAGTCCAATTGTCTAAAGTGCCTCCAGGTTCATACGGGCGAATGCCCGACAGATTTCCTTGATTAGTCTCCTCCTCATGTATAGCATTGATGTGAGGATATTCATCTCCAGGAGATTCTTTTCCCGGGTAAATCATTCCTCCTGATACAAAAGTGTGAGATATGTGGGGGAATGTCATCGGTTCTCACTTAACATCCTCTCCATTCAGCCTGGCCCTTCTCCTTTCTTGCTCCTTTTTCATTTCCTTCTTCATTTGTTTAGCATCTGGTTTGAAACCTAAACCAAAGTGATCCCTTTTTTCCTTCAGCATCGGGGTCTGGACTTTCTCTTGGAGATATTTGCCCAATCCTCTTCCGGGTAGGGCTCCTTTTCCACCCATCATTTGTAATCCCATCCTGGTGGTCTTGGATAGCTTGGGTATCGGAACTTCACTTCTTTCCGAGATGAATGTCGTGTTTACGAACTCTAAGGACCGGAAGGAACATTCTATGGCCTCCTCATTCGTTTCTACATAGGGCGCTTCATTGGTAGCGGTCGCTACGATATCTTCTTCAGCGTTTATAGTTACCAGCCGATTTTCTGTTACCAGTTTCAGTTTTTGGTGTAGCGATGAGGGTACGGCTCCTGCCGAGTGAATCCATGGCCTCCCCAACAAGTAGTTGTAAGAGGGCTTGATATCCATGACCAGGAAGTCCACTTCGTAAGTGTTAGGCCCGATCAATAAAGGTATGTCTATTCTCCCTATCACTCTTCTTTTCATGCCGTCAAACGCTCTCACTATGTTCTGGCATGCTTTCATGTGAGAACTGTCTATTGCCAACCTCTTGAGTGTAGCCAGTGGTAGGACATTTAACACTGACCCATTATCTATTAGCACGCTTGGCAGAGTGTATCCTTTACAGCGAGTAGTTATGTGTAAGGCCTTCGTTGATCCCTTGCCTCCAGGTGGGATTTCGTCATCGCTGAAGCAGATGAAATAATCAGCGCTTATGTTACTAACCAGATGGTCCAACTTGTTGACGGATATATCCTTAGTAACATAGGTCTCATTTAGTACTTTCATTAATGCTTCGCGGTGCACTTCTGAGCTTAGAAGTAGGGCTAACACGGAGATACGGGCTGGTTGTCTGTGCAGTTGTTCTACCACGCTATATTCGCTGTGTTTCAAGAATTTCAAAAATTCTTTGGCCTCTTCGTCTTTTACAGGTTCATTGATAGGGACTTCAGGTTCCTTTGTCCTCCCAATCTGCACAGTCCTCGGCTTCACTATTTCTGCTCCTTTGTTTTCAGGATCATAATGCTTTCCACTACGCATATAGGATCCTTCATTCTTAGCTTCCTCAGAAATGCTAGTGGAGCTTTCCGTCTTTGGTATCGTCACATTACAATTATAGTTCCAGGGTACCTTTTTACTGTCTTTGTAGGGAAAAGAAGTAGATTTCTGAATTATAATCCTCGGCCATCCCTGTACCCCGCCGTCCGTGTTTCGTGAGATGATGATTCTCAGGTAATTGACTCCAGGCTTTGTCAGTTCTTTCTCGGTCGCACAAATGTTCTCTTCCTCTACTCCTTGCTCATAAAACTCCAGTTCTTTGTTGTTAATAAGGCCTTGCACCAAAATTCTAAATTAGGCACATTCTTGAATCTCGTGCCCCTTTGTCCTATAGAGTTCGCAGTAGTTCTTTATATGCCTCCCGTTTTCCGCAGGATCTGAATCTATCAATCCTCTTTTCGCCATCTCCTTCCAGACCATTTGCAATGGGGTTTTCACATCCATGACATCCTTCTTGATTTTCCTCACCACTGCCTCACCAATCGCGTTTACCCCTCTATCTTCGTGATTGGGTAGTGGGTTCCCCTTTTTTACCATATCGTCGAGTGTTATAACCTCCATTTTTATTAGCCTCTCGACTACCCTATTAAAGGCGAGGCAATTCTCTATCGAATGCCCCGCCACCCCTGCATGGTAATCGCAGTGAGTGTTAGAGTCATACCACTTAGGGTATGGGGGTTGCGGTGGTTGCAAATAGAACGGGGACACGATGTGCTCGTTGAACAAAATCTGGTATAGCTCCTTGTACGTTATTGGAATTGGCATGAATTGAATCTTTTCAGTATTTAGTTTGGTTCCTAATTCCTGTCTTGCCGGTCCTTGTTGTCCAATCGAATCGCTTTGGCCGATTAATCGTGATCGCTTCGAGCAGTTTCTTATTGTATGTACTCACGTTATTTACTTCACCTTCCTTCTTCTTAGGAGCGGCCCTCCTAGTGCTTTCTCCTGCCTTGATCTTGCCACATCGTATGGCATGTTCAATCATCTCCCCTGCCATCACTATATCGGCAAAGCTCTTAGTTGTACTCCCTATCATATAGGTTATGAAAGGGGCGTTCAGGATGTTAATGAAGAGCATGGTAGTTTCTTTTTCTAAGAGGGATGGTTGGACCTGCATGGCGACCTCTCTCCATCTTTCCGCATACTGTCTGAAACTTTCATTTTGTCTTTTCCCCATGCCTTGCAAAGTAATTCTGTCCGGTGCCATGTCTGTGACGTGGCTGTAATGCTTCAGAAATGCTTGAGCCAAGTCTCTCCAAGAACTAATGTTAGCCCGGCTAAGCTGGTTATACCATCTACCAAACTTTCTTGGAAACAGTGGATTAAGAGCTGACCATTGCTCACATAGCCGGCCATTTGCCTGTAGAACATGGTGATGTGAGCCTCCGGGCAGCTAGCCCCACTATATTTTTCAAATTCAGGCATTTTAAACTTATAGGGCAGTACCAAATTGAGAACTAGACTTAAATCTTTTACGTCGATCCCCTGATGATGATCGATACTTTCCAGTGCTTTAAATTTTTCTTCTAGCCATTTGCAACGATCCTCTAGTTGTCTTGAGGATTCTATTCTCGACCCTATTTTCTCTACTGCATCTAGATCGGGCACAACAGGGTTGGCCGGGCTATCGCCAGGCTGGGATCCTGATCCTACGTGATAGCTCATGGGAGGTCTAATGTCATTCTGCCCTGGCTGGGGTCTGATTGTAACCGGTGGCCTTTGGAGACATTCCTCAGGCTGTGTTCTCGCGTGTGGCGGGGTAAAGCCCGGAGGGATGCCATCACTATCCTCTTCAACCAGCGGCATGGGACCTTTTCCCTTATCCATTGCCCCGTTCATTATTTGGGCCATCTGGGCCATCATATTCCTCTGGGCCTCCAACATTTGGTCCCTCATTTCCTGCTGGAGTTTTAACATTTGCTCTTGCATTTGTTCCTGCATTTCTTTCTGGAATTGCTCAAACCTTTGATCCATTTTTCTGGTTTTAGCGCGTGTTCCGTAGTGATGTTCCGCTTCTAGATTTCCTCTTTTCACTTTCTTTTCTCTTTGATAATTCTAACTAATTAGGCCCTTTTTATAAACTTAAATGCATGTAATGTGATGCAATGCAAATGCATGAATGCAAGAAAAAGACATCGATTCTGATCAACTTCATTTTAGAAGACTTTATTAGAAGGCAAGACCCTTTACATAAAATAGATTACAAATATGCTTTCGCCCTTAAGCCCAGAGTTTTGATTTTTCTAAGTAAAGAAGTCAGCTCTTGGCTACGATCTGCCTGTAGCTCGTATTTCATGCTTAGGATCTCAGCTTAAGACACCAGGGCCTACAGGTGATCAGCCACTTCCCGAATCTGAACTATCGCTTCACTCATGAAGTAGTCTCGATCTCTAACTTGACTACGGGAACGGTGAAGCTCCTTTTCCTAATGCCCTTCTCTTGCTTCCAAAAGCTCAATTCAGAGCTCGCAACTATGTAATGCTGACTCTAACTCTTCAATCTTGCCCTTCATTTCCTCGATTTTGTTTAGACTTAATTTCAATTCGCTTTCCGAGTTTCGACTTCGGTAGAGATGCAGGGACAATGCGAGCTCAGCCACCTTAGCTTTTAGTCCTTTCTTCTCTTTTTGGCTTTCTGCCATGTCTTTTCTTAGAACCTCATTTTGTGTTTGCATTTCCTGGAACTTTTTCTCCTAACTGCTAGCTTTAGCTCTTTCCTCTCGGATCTCGCGTCGCCATTGCTCCGAAGTTTTTCCTAATCCGGCATTTTTTATTGTCAAACGCATCTTCTTATATTCCATCTTCAGATCATCTCTATCTTCCTCTATTTTTCCTTTCTCTTTTCTCAGCTTCTCACTTCCGACTTTTGTCCATCTACGTCTAACTTGAGGAGCATTTTCTCTTCTTCCAGCCTCTCTATCTTTCTTTCGAGTTCCGAACTCATCCTTTCAAAATCTCATTTCACGATCTCCAATTCTGATAGGACCACTCGCAAATATTCCTCTCTTGACCGGGCACCCTCTGGATTCGGCTCGGGGATGTTATCATTGATCCTCCTAGTCCTCCATTCTCTGTACTCTGGGGTTGTCATCGGGCCTACGGATAATCTTTTCATTCTATGAATCTGATTCCAGGCACTAGAAATCTCCTTAATCCTTTTCTTATAGCTTCTCCCTTTGTATGAGAACTCGTGACCGAGCCACCCGTGGAGTAGGTCGTCGGTGCATAAACTGCCTTGAACTATACTTGTCTTAGGACCAAAGAAAGGGCATATGCAAGTGGCACCCCAAATTCCCAGTAGAGGAACCCAGTCAAAGCTTCCACAACGATAAAGGATCTTGCCAGAAATCATCCAAGGAGCCTTCCACTTGATGTCGTCTTCTTGAAGGTTTTGAAGGAGTGCTATCCAGTTTTCTTCGGACACGTCTTCTTTCCTAGGCGTAGCTACTATCTCGTCTAATGGGGAGTAATTCTCTGATAAAAATCGATAAGACGCTTTCTCCACTTTCCAGAAGTGACTATGGAACCAGGCCAATAACAATTGCGCACATCCAATAAACCTGCCCTCACCCATTCTCCGACATGCAGTCAAGGATCTGAATGTTTCGGCCAAGATGGCAGGAACAGGCGTGACCCCTTTGTCTAATCGGCCGAATAGATCAATAACTGCTTCATCAATTTGTCTTAGAGCTTTTGAGAAGATCACCAAACCGTAAATACACAAGGCCAAGATGTCAATCTTTTTCGTTGCATCAGGATGCGTTAAGATCAGTCCCTCAAACATATCCAAGGTACGTATTTACCCTCGCCCTTTTTCTGCATTCTAGCTGAGACCCATTGTTCGCTCGTTCTCGTGATACTCATCAACTTCTTCGCAAAAGTCAGGCCATTAACTGCTTTGGAATAAGCTTTATCAACTTGAATTCTCGGACAACGTAGCAAGGTCGTGTACTCCTCTATCGTGGGGACCAAATCTACTTTCCGAAAGAGAAACAACTATAAGCGGTATTCCGTAATCGAGTCATTGCTCGGAATAGATGCTTATCTATTTTGACATCAAGCGGTATGGTAGATCGCTGTAGGTACTATAGAACAACTGCTTTGTCTCGTCATCCCACTGGGTCCATATTTCTTTTAACTCCTGGAGTTCATTCTGCGTGACACTGATGTTGGTGAAATCACATAGTTCTGACACATATCCTCACTAGTCGTGTCCTTTTTCTAATTGGCTTTGCTCGACCATATGCGGCGATCGCATTGTCTTCCCTTTATCAAGGAATTCGCTTTCCATAACCAAACTTTCTAACTCGTGAACCGATCGTGAATCGATGCCTCTTAAAATATGAAATGATATGCACAAAAAGAATAAAACACAAAAAGTTAGTTCCATGGAAAATAAAGCAAGTGAAATAAACAAACACCTATCTGGGTAACTACTAAGGTCTGGCATAGTTCAGCTCGGGGTGGGTTCTTAGGCTCTTTACGTATGGTTGAGTTCTAAAGTTCGAGGTACCCGAACCAGCAGATTCCTCGATCCTCACCCATTATAGGCTCATACGGATCGAGTTCAGTTCAGGGGAATACATTTCCCTATGGCCATGCGGAAGTGAAAACATCACGAAGACATAGGTACGGATGTATCCCGAAAGCAGTCCACTAGCCCATGCGGAGGTGAAAACCTCACGAAGGCATAGCTTCTCGCTCCCACTTAAAGGTGTGACCATAATGGTCATGCAATGCAATGCCAAAGTATTCAAGAGATCCAATATAACATTGAAAGTGCATTTAAAGAAACATGAATTCCGAAACCATTTTCTAATTTTAATCAAAAGGACAAGGATCAATCAATCTATGGCTTGACTCTCAACAAATATAGTCCCCAGTGGAGTCGCCAAGCTGTCGTAACCATCTTTTGATAAAACGGTAAACGATGCGGTCGACTCGATTTTTGAAAATGAAAAGGAAGGGAGTCGCCACCGATCTTTACTTGGGTGAGATCAGATCACCTTTGTTTTAATAAACATTTTGATTTACTAAAACAATATTCTTTGGTCTACGAATGTTGAGAAAATGGGCTTGGGAGTCGGTTACGTGCGAGGAAGGGTTAGCACCCTCGTCACGTCCGAAATTAGTACCAAACTAACTGATCGATGTCCTAATGTTGAAAACTTTGAAATGATTTGAAAAATAGATACTTTTTTATTTCCAAAACTTGAAGGAATTGGAAGGGACGTTAAGACTATCTTATTTTTGAAGAGATAAAGCATCATGTCCAGTAAGTTAGGGCGCAATACTTTAGATTCCCGAAACTAAGCTTGCCTTTTAAAACTTAGTTTTACATTTGAAGAGGATCTTCCGTCATTTGTCGAACGAGAAACCAGAACCCAGTAAGTTAGGGCTCGTTCTCTCGAAAATCCAAATTAGGAATATTGCCTCTATTTTAAAAGAAAAAGAAACTTATCCCAAAATATCTAGATGTTGAGTCCAGTAAGTTAGGGCGCAACATTTTGAATGTCCGGGATTAAGTGTTTTGTTTAAAATTTAAATTGCAATTTCAAAAGGGATATCCCTTTGTTTAGCTTCAAACGAGAAGAAACCGGAACCCAGTAAGTTTGGGCTCAATTCACTCGAATTGCTAATATGGAATGCTGATTTAAAACTGGAATTCGTGATTTTGAAAAGGATCTTCCGTTGTTTAACTTGAACGAGAAGAATCAAAACCCAGTAAGTTAGGGCTCGATTCACTCGAGTTGCTGATACGGAATGTCGATTTAAAATTGAATTAGCGGTTTTAAAAGGGGTCTTCCGTTGTTTAGCTTGAATGAGAAAATTCGGAACCCAGTAAGTTAGGGCTCGATTTGCTCGAATTGCTAACACGGAATATTGATCGTTATGAAGATTGAGGTATCGAAATATTTAGTGGGACGACGATGAGAGTAATGATGATAATAATGAACGGATAATAATAAGTAGTGGTGATATGAGAGTGTTATAATAATAGTCGTACATTAATGGTGATAAATATAGCAATAATAATAACAATGGTGGTATATATATAAAGACAATGATGATAATATGTATAAAAGAAGTAACGTATTTACATATGTATATAAATAATATGATACTAATAGCAATAATGAAATAGGTAATATAATAAAAGTAATAATATAGTAATATAATGTATACATGCATGGATATAATAGTAATAATAATAATATACATCCAAATAATAATAGTAATAATAATAATAATAGTAGTAATAGTAAAATAATAATAATCATAGCAATAGTGAAATAATGGAAAATAAAATGATAAAGATAAGAAAAACAACAATAAAATAAAATAACGATACTAAAAATAATAGGAACAATTATAATAATAATATTAGAATACAATACTAGTAGTAGATATTTATAATAATAGTAATAATAATAATAATAATAATAATAATAATAATAATGGGGTAATAATAATATAAACAATAACAATAATTACAATAGCAAATGAAATTGCAAAATACTATGACTAATGTGCCTGATTGAAATTAAAACGGCAATAGAGAGGTCAAATTGGACAAAATAAACAATAAAGGGATGAGATAGCAATGTGCGCGAATTGCGAGGGACGAGGAGCGCAATTTTCCTCGAATGGAAAACACAGCGTTTAAAGGAGGGGCCCAATCGCAATCGTACCGAAATTCTGGGCCAAAATTGCAATAACAGAAAACTACATTTTAAAAGACTGAAAAATACGGGAGGACTGAATGCGCAATTAGCCCGTTCAACGAAAACACGCGGATCCTTCAGGCGAGTCGGGTCGCGCACGCGGGTCTTTGGCCAAACGACGCCGTTTTGGGCAATAAAGGCAGGCCCCAAAACGACGTCGTTTCAAGAGGCTATAAAAGGTGGAAAATGTTGAAAAAAAAGGCATTTTTGACTTATTTTAAAAAAAAAAAAACTTGCTTTCTCTCTGTTTGTGCAGGTCCGAGAGAAGGAGAGAGAGGGGTTGCTCGGTCCACTGCACTTGCAGCAGCCAATGGCATGCACCACGCAAGATGGTGGGGAGGAGGAGGTAAAAATCTTCGTTTTTTTTCTTTTATTTTAGAGTAATATTTATGTATATATATGTGCCCGTATTGAGTGGAAGAAAGAAAGAAAAAAACTTCGCATGTAAAAAAATAAAGCTACCTCTTTTAATCTCCGATTTGGTTTTTTAATGGTTTTTTAGCGTTACTGCGTTCTTGTTCAATCTGTATTGCGATTCTCTGATTTGTTGCTCTATTGTTTTAATCTCCAGTATTGTATTGATTTTTTTTTTTTGTTAAAAAAAAGGGAAGAGGGAACCCCTGTTAAAATGCTTTGAGTTGGCTCATATAGCCCTGTTGTGTTTCTTCACACGCATCATGTCTCGTCTCTTTTCATGTTTGCAGGTGCTCGGTGTGCAAGTGGGGCGGTAGAGGTGCTGTGGTTCTGACAATGGCAGTGGATGGGACACGGCCAGAGGAAGAAGGCCCTAGGTGCGGCGCACCTAGGGTTTGCTGCTTTCTATTTTTCGTTTGGGTATGGGCTAATTAGGTTTTGGGCTAGGGTAGTTTGAATTGGGTCAGGGTGTTTTGGGTTTTTAATTTGGTTTAGTTTTTTGGTTTGGGTTGGCACTGAAGTGGGCCCGGGCAATTTGGGCTTTGTACAAGGATAAATGTTGAAATTACAAATGCAGAAATCGATAGCCATTAATCAAAAGATCGAACTCAAAGGTGTCATGATGGTGCGAGTTTAAAGTAAGAACCACCTCTGAGCAATCAGATTCAATAATAATGTTTTCCATAAGCAATAAGATTCAATAATAATGTTTTCCATACCTTCCAACTTGATCCATGAAAGAGCTTCTCAAATAGCAATTGCCTCAGCTGCCTGCCAAGTGAAGACCAGACACAACCTTTAAGAAAATGCCGTTCTCATCATGAATCATCTGCTCCAAAATTGTGAATGACACTACATATTAAAAAAGTTGTATACCCAATGCACCAGCTTTCGGTTTTTTATTTATTTGAACTCAGGCTTTTACTTACATCAAAGTATGTGAGTCACGCATACATAGTGTAACACCCCAAACCCGGTTTAGACGTTATAGCCGAATCTGATGGTGTCACATAGAAGGGATTTTGAAAACGTAGCGAACTCGATAAAAACCTTTAGGTTTATAACCCTTGGTTACGTTTATTTATTTTAAAACATTTATTCAATAAACGACTTACCCTAAAATGTGTCATTTGTAGCGGAAGATTAGGAATTTCGTCGTGTTTTAGGGAAACAGTTCATAATCTTTTTATTTTTGCAAAACATGTTTTTAGGTTAAACCAACAAGATAAAAAGTAAGTAACTCTAAAAACCCAAAACCAAATTCAAACAGTTTAAAACAACCTATACAGTCCCAGAAAATACAAACTCTCAAATTAAAAGCTAAAATTTAATTTAAACCATAAAGCATAATAACCGTTTATGGCGAGTGGTCACCGTTGAGTCCTCCACTGCACCGATCCTCCCAACTCTATAGATTACCTATACAAATTAAACAGAAAGGAGTGAGTTTACGTAAACTCGGTGTATAACCCCACAGAATTAAGCATGCACACAGAAAACAGAATCAGTCAAATAACAAATTCGAGCCTAAGCCCATTATAGATACAGATGCAAATTCGGGCCTAAGACCATTTCAGATACAAATACAAATATGCAAATCAGAATCAGAAATCAGATATCCTACCCCCATCCTCTACACACCATGTGGGGTTTGAAATACCCACCCAGCCCTACACATCATGTTGTACCGATGCGGCACATAACAGATATAATGCAGCCATGCTGCCAGATTATAGGCGATAAACGCATTTCAAAACACTTCCTCCATTTATATATATATATATATATATATATATATATATCATCCCAACCCCAATATCAGTTACAGAATATTCAGTTTTAGACATACAGATTAAGCATGCTCACAAGCTTTCATGCAGATATAACATGTATATACTGTCATGTTCAATATAGAATATCGGTCAAACAGATCATACAGTTTAGGGTTTTGCTAGCCCTTACCGACCCTACAGAAGGCCCACAGTCGTTTGGGACGACCCATGCAACCCTAGGGAAAGATTCAGATAAATGGGTCCACACGCCCGTGTTGCCCACACACCCAGATTGGCCTTGCCTGTGTGGATCACACAGCCTAACCCAAAGTTCACATGCCCGTGTGACTCACCCGTGTCGGCCCACACGCCCATGTGGCCCGCACGTCCAGTTTGGTTTAGCCTGTGTAGCCCACAAGGCCACACTCTGGCCATCACACGGTCGTGTCTTGCGCATGGCCTAGCCTTCGTCGATCACACGGCCGTGTGGCGTCGACAGTAAGGTTTTCGACTTTTGCTGAAAACTCATTTTCTTTCGGTTAGGGTACACACATGGTATTGTTTTGACACAAAAACACTTCCAAATAGATCAACACCTAAAATCAATACCACAAACCTCCCAAGATCAGTCATAATTCTCGATTAAAACGAAATCACAAAATTGATAATATTTCAAATCAAACGTTTAACACTTACACAACAACCCCGAATGATTCAGTTACGATTCTGACGAGGAGAGCCCCTATCTTCTTGATTCATTGTTGCCAAAACAGACAATGAGTCTCCAAACGGAAATTAGAAAACAAGATTACAAAAAGAATATTTATCTCCACTTATCGAACAACTAAACAGAGGGTGTGCAAAAAGGAGACAGTTGAAACAAAAATTAAAACGAAAAGAAAGAGAGAAGGCAGAATTTCGACAGAAGGAAGAGAAAAGAACAGCCGTCCAAAAGTTAAGAGAAAAATTTGAAAGAGAAAAGAAAATCAATATGTGACCGAAAATCCCTTGATTTTCTCCCACTAACCCCACTATATACAACTACCTCAGAAGTTAGGCTCCATTGAAACTCTCAACACAACACTGAGCCAAAAATAAATACCCACGCTCATGCTGGGATTTGAACACAAAATCTCCAACCCATAAGCTCCTTACCACCTGAACCAACAGACTCATTCTGATATGGTTTTACAATTAATTCAATATAAGCCCACTGAGCAAGTAAAAGACTTAAGTTAGAAAAATTCTAAAATTTACCAAATACAAGGCTTGAACTTGGGACCTCTCACACACTCCCAAAACACATAATCATTGAAACAGATACACTGTTGTGTCACATTTTCACAAAAGTAGAGATAAGAAATTTTGGGGCGTTACACATAGTCCGTCATCCATTGAAGATTAATGTATGTCACACTTTGAAAGTCACAAGTGAATAAATCCATAAACAAATTCAGGATCTATTCTTCTTAGATCTAGTCCATCATACTGTCAGTTCAGTCAGTCACATATATATCTCTATCTTTTAGGAGTCATCTGCTCTAGTGCCTAAGACAATGCATTTCCTCAATTGGACTTGATAGATGTCATATTAGTTTTTCAATCAGTTTGCTCATTTCCAATTAGACTAGGGACATGTTCAAGATAAGTTGTCTTTCCATATTATGATCCAACCACGTAATACCGCTTAGTATTAGTTTAAATATTAGACATCCAGTGAGCCAATATCTGCTTCTATTTTACTTTGCATGCAAAAACCACATGAGGACATTATACAAAGTATATTAATGTAATTCATGAATTATTGTATTAACCAATATGTTTGAAAAAATTACAAGTTTACAAAACGAATATACTACATTTAGGGCACCAAATCCAATATAGTCATCAACAGAAAATAGTGCCACTAATAACTCCTTGTACTCATTACACACAACCGAACTGAAATTAGAAAAAGCATCAAGAGACAATGTGCCCAAACTAGAAAATAGATTCTCAAAGTAAGCCAGAACAATATTACCCATGCCCATCTTGTCTGTACACAACACCCTTAAGTTGTCAAGTAACATTGCGATGTGATTAGTCCTTCGTCTTTTGAAAGTTTGAGCATGAAAATACTTGGAAATGGATCCCTCATAATGCATCCAAAACAATTTTGAGCATTGACGCTTAAGAGTGAGCAAAACTCGATTTGATTCGAAAAAATAGAAAAAAATTGAATTTCGAGTTAATTGAATTGAGTTGTTCAAGTTATTCGAGTCAACTTGAATAAGTAATTCAAGTTTCGAGTTCAAGTCGAGTTGAATTTTACAATTTGAATAACTCAAATAATTCGAATAACAGATTGGTGTAAATACTCTTTTGGTCCCTGTCAATTTTGAAAATGAACAAATTGATATTTCTTTCAATAAAAATTACAAAATAATTCAAAATAATTTTCAAAAATTCAAAATATTTATAAAAATTCTAAAATTTATATTTTTTAAAAAATTTTAAAAAGAAATTCTAAATAATATATAAAGAAAGTTAAATTTTTAAAATTTTTCTAAATTATTACTTTTGAAACCTAAATAAATTAATTAATGATTCAAGTTTATCGTATTAAAGTATATGTTTTCTTATTATTTTATTTTGAAAAATTTATCAAATATATCTGGTTTCAAATTAACGTGCTCTAAATAGAATTAGTTATACTCTATCAAGATTTTGATAAAATATGACTTATCAATTAGATTAAATAAAAAAATTACACTCGAACATTCGCCCTTACTTACTCCAATAAACAGATTCCTGTAGCAACAGATTGTTCAACTCGTTCCGTAATTACCAAAGGCGACCATCAGCACCTACCGTCGGAAGCACTACGTTTGACTGCCTTCAAACGATTGCCAAAATTACTCCCTAGAGAACGTTGCCATTCCAAGAAACGAGCAGCACAGTATTGCAGCTTATCCAACACACTCGCCTGTAGGGGTGTTCAGTCGGTTAACCGACCCAAAATAACATTAACCGAATTAACCAACCTTTCAAAATATTTAACCGTTAGCCGAATCGAAATTTTTTCAAAAAAATTAACCGAACTGAAATTTTTTCGGTTAATTCTGTCGGTTAATCAAATTAACCGAAAATTATATGTTTTTTTATTTTTGGTTAAAAATTAACCGAATTACCCGAATTAACCGAATTACCCGAATTAACTGAATTACCTGAAATGAATCACTACATAATTAAAAAGATTACATAATTTTAGTTTTAGAATTTTATTTTTATTTATTAAATTATTTGTAATTTTTATGATTGGGTTGAATTGGGTTGGGTTGGATATTTGGGTCTAGGGATTGAATTTAGGTGAATAGTGGGTCTATTTATATATTATAATTTTATTTATTAATTTTTTCGGTTAAACCGAAAAAATTCAATTAACCGACCGGTTTCGAACCGAATTAACCGTTAATTGAAAAATCACAAAATAATTAATCGACCTCTGACCGAAAAAATTTGGTTAACCGACCAATTAACCGGATTCGGTCGGTTAACCGAGTTTTTTCGATTTTACCCGAATTTTACACACCCCTACTCGTCTGCCCACACTCACGCCACCCGCGATCAACAACCTCAGAGAATCCATCCTCGACTAACCACCGGTTCTTAAACTTAAACCGCTTAGCACATCGTGAAGGATTCCACCTTTCGACGATCAACTTAAGAGGAGAGAAATCCAATTATTTTATTATTTAATTAATAAATTTGTTTAATATTGTATTTATATAAAATTATTATTATATATATATTCCTTTGCGTTGTAAACGCAATATTTTATTTTGAAAATCCTGCTTGACCAATATAATATTTTTCGTTCAAATTATTTTTTATTAAAGATATTTTATTTAAATTTAATATAAATATTAATATGAATTTTGGAGTCAGTCATAACTTAGGCTTGGGTTAAAGAAAATAAAGGTCACTATACCTATAAATTTGATAAATGAAATTCTTAATTATTGTATTTAATATAACATTACAGCTAATTCATAGTATATTAATTTAGTTTTAAAATGCCTTAAAAGATTGGATAATAAAAACCTTAAAAATCCTCCAAGCACTGACAAAAACCATCTTTCTAAATTTGACAGAAAAACCCAATTTATTTACATGTACCATGCTTTACGAGAAATAAATTGAAGAGTGTTGGGAAATTAAAAACAATTAAAACCATTTACTCTTCACCTTCTATTTCTAACTCATTTCAAACATTTACATTTATATATTTCATACGTTACCCAGTAAAAATTGATGTGTGGTAGATAAAATTCCATTCCATGTAGTTATACAGATTTTTGTTATATTCAATATTTTAATTAATAATAATTATATTTTAATTATAAATTGTATTATATTCTAATATAATTTTTTGTTAAAAATAATATTATATTTTTCAATTAATATGTATAAGTTTTTTTTTTTTTAAGTTACAAATTCAGCAAAGAATACATTTAAATAATTTATAATTAGAATTAATAATTATAAAATTCAATGTAACCGGTAAGCAGACTTCAATCAAAATAAATCTATATAAAACCTACATCTTGTGAGACATAAAACTAAAATAAATATGAATCGAAAACCCACGATTGTTTACACAAAATGAGCCGAGCCTTTGTGATATATCAAAGTTCTTAGAGTATTTAACTTTGTTATTAAGCTAAGCCATTATTAGCCATAAGTTTATTTTTATAAATTAATAATTTTTTTTACTTTTTTAAATATTTTTTATGCAAATATGTGTTAAATTTTAATTTTGTTAGTTATAACTTTAAGTTTGAGACGGATTTATTTTTTAATTTTTATTTTGTAATCAATTTATTTTATATTAAAACCTTCAAAATAATTCAAATGAATTCTTTGCAAGGTTATTCTATAACTTAAGTAAATATATATATTTAAAATGTTTAATTCTAATTAAATTTAAATATATATTTTATAAAAAGAAATCAAATATATTTACTTTTATAACACTTCAATGTGTAATAATAGAAAAGGTAAATGAATACATTTTAAAGGATTTATGAGATTTTTTTTACAAAATTGAAGGATAGATATGTATTTTTAAACCATAAAGGGTAAGAATATTTAACATTAAATCGGAGATAGTTAAAAGTGTATTTTACTATATTAATAATTCTAATTAAACGTGAATCGGATATTCACTCAATTAAAAAATAATAAAAAATATATTATTTTATAAAATAATAAAATAGTAATATGAAAATATTTTTTAGAAAAATATTGCGATATAAACTTTAGACACCAACTTTACTATTATAACTTAAATTTTAATTTAAAAATATATTTTTTCACACATGAGTATTCATAATATAATATTTATAATTATAATTATAATTATAATTATAATTATAATTATATCAAAATCTTAATTAATTTATTATTTTTTACGAGTTCTAAATTATTCTGGTCAAGAAATGAGTACATTTTCGACATTTCATTTAAGGTAGTACATTTTCGCATTGCAAGCATGAATCGCTTTCATGAACGTGCTCAAGCTCGTGGGGTCCAGCTCTTCCTCACCTGCCGTTATAATTTAATTAGGAATTTTGATTTTCTGTTCCCATTTTTATTGTCTGAGTATATAGTGAAATATGAATACGATATTTGTAATAAATATTAGAGTAGGACACACCTAATATGTAAGTAAAGAATAAAGCTATGTAATAAATATATTTATAAAATTATGTAATAAATTATGTGACGAGAAGGTAGGACACATCACAACAAGGCGGCGTATTTTGCTCAAATACAACTACAATTATTTTACTCTCAATACGGTTTTTTCTCCCAGTCGAACTCTATTCATCCAGGGTTATTTTAGTCATATTGGACCCACGTCCCAAGCTTATATAAAAGGCCCTTGGAACCCTGTTTAAAAACAATAAGATTCAGAGAATCAAAATTGTGTTTAATATCTCTTGTGTGAGATTTGTTAAAGAGTTTTCAACGGGAGTTTTAGAAAGAGTTTTTGTATTTGGGATATTTGAGTTTCTTTTGGGATTTGCTCTTTGTATTCGGGTTTTGGATACTCTCCATCGTTGTACTCTTTGTTTTTTTGCTTAGTGAAAAGTTGAACCCTCATTTACCCGTGGTTTTTTATCCCTCAGTGAGGGTTTTTCATGTAAAATATTTGTGTTCATTCTTCTCTACTTTTACTATCTTATTGTTGATATGGGTTGATCCCCAACAAACTGGAATCAAAGTCTGGTTCAGCTTTTGCAGATTGACTTATTCAGGATGACATCAATGAGATTCGACATTGAGAAATTTAATGGGATCACAAACTTCAGCTTATGGCAGGTTCAAATGACATCAATTTTAGTTCAAAACAACCTAAAGAATGACATTACCGATAAAAAGCCCAAAGGTATGGAAAAATCGGAATAGGAAGAACTTGATGAAAAAGCTCTATCTACAATTTAGTTATATCTCATGAATGATGTACTATAAGAAGTACTTACAAAGGAAACAACGACTGCTTTATGGATGAAATTAGAAACCCTCTATATGACAAAATCGTTGGCCAATAGATTGTTATTGAAGCAACGCTTGTATACGTTTCTTATGGATGAGAGAATATCCATTAGAGCTCATATTAGTGAGTTTATTGCACTTCTGAATGAACTAAAGAACGTCGAGGTTAACATATGGGGAATGACTCATCTTGTAAGGTAATTGGTGTTGGTATCGTTCTGATTAGGATGCACAACAAGGCAATTAAGACACTATCATATGTCAAGCATGTGTCTGATTTAAAGAGAAATCTCATCTCTTTGGGAAAGTTGGATTCGAAGGGCTGTAGAATCAACATCGAGTCAAACGACATTAAGGTGACTCGTGTACTATCGTTTTGATAAGAGGTTGAAAGAATGACAGTCTTTATGTTCTGCAAGGATCAACGGTTAATGATAAAATTGCAAGTTCCTCATTTGTTAAAGAGTCAGATTCGACTTAATTGAGGCATAAACAATTTAGTCATACAAGTGAAAAAGTTATGACCATTTTGAACAAGAGAGGTTCTCTTTCGTGTGCAGGAGTTGGAAAAATTGAACACTGCTTTCATGAGACGAAAACTCAAGTGAGTTTCGATTTGGCAGTGTACATGAAAAAGACTAAAAGTCATACGGTTTCAAAGTTCAAGTAAAGCTTGAACTCAGTTAGAATCCTGCAAAGTTCGAGATAGGCTTATGGCGGGCTTTGGCAAAGGAAGTATGATAAATACAAGTCAAGGTAGAGATTTGCGGGGTGCCCCACATTTATCGAATACGTTTTGGGAACTTAAATCGAGAATCGACGAGCAACCAGAAAAGAGCAAAAATCCCCGCGACATCAGGACGAAAAGGTCCCGAACGTTGAGATGACATGCGACGTTCGGACAAGCAAGGTTTAGCACGTTAGGACGACGCGGCGTCCTTGGTAGCCGAGCAAGGCTACGAAGTCGTGACGAGCAGGTAGGCAAGGTCACGACGAGGCAATGTATTTTGCTCAAATACAACTACAGTTTTTTACTCTCAACAAGATTTCTTCTCCCAGTTGAACTCTATTCATTCAGGGTTATTTTAGTCATATTAGACCCACGTCCCAAGCCTATTTAAAGGGCGTTTGGAACCCTGTTTATAAATAATAAGATTTAGAGAACCATTTTGTCAAAAAAAAGATTTAGAGAACCATATTTGTGTTTAATATCTCTTGTGTGAGATTTGCTAAAGAGTTATTTAGGAGAGCTTTTGAGAGAGCTTTTGTATTTGGGATATTTAAGTTTCTTTTGGGATTTGCTCTTTGCATTCGGGTTTTGGATGCTCTCCATCGTTGTACTTTTTGTTTTGCTGCTTAGTGAAATATTTGTGTTCATTCTTCTCTACTTTTACTATCTCGTTGTTGATATGGGTTCATTCCCAACACACACACATATATATATAAATCTTATACACTTATATATGTCATAGGTTATCCAGTACATAATAACCTTTTTTTTTTCTAGTTTTATTTAATAATTAAAGTGTGGTAGAAAAAAATTCCATTCGATGTAATTATACATATTTTTGTTAATTTGTAATTAATTTATTTATATTTAATATTTACGTTCAATGATCTTAATTAAAAATAATAAAGATTAATTAATTATAAAAAATATTTTAATTATTATTTTAAATTATAAATTATATTATATTCCTAATATATTATGTGTTATATGTATAATTTTTTTTAAGTTACAAATGCAGCAAAGAATGTCTAATAATTTATAAATAGGATTAATTCTTATAAAGCTCGACCAGATTGATAAGTAGAAAATATATATCTATATCGGAATAAACTTAACATTTAGTAAAACATAAATTAAAATAAATATAAACATGAACCAAGAGCCCACATATTATTTACACAAAGTGTATGTGTTAAATGTTTAAAATTGAATTTAGTTAATTATACCTATTAACTTTGGGATAGACTCATTTTTTATTTTTTATATTGTAATCAATTTATTATCCAATGAATTCCTCGCAAGGTTACTCTATAACTTAATTAATTATATATTTAAAATATTTATTTTTAATTGAAGTCAAATATATATATTTTATGAAAATAATTAAATATATTTAATTTTATAACAGTTGTAATTAAATTTTCATTATTTAATAATAGATAAATGAATAAACATTAAAAAAATACATAGATAAACAACAACAATAATAATAACGGTACTTTTTTTATAAAAAATATTGCTTAGTTAAAGATACGTCTCATATAAAGAATAAATGTTCTTCGAAAAAAAATTATTATTATAAATATCACAATTCGATTTAATTTTTAAAATTTTAATTTTTCATTGAGACAGAAAATCTTTTTTAAATTAGAATTTCTTCAACATACTTCTCGTTCTATAATTGGAATTTCCTCCTTCAAGTTTTGAAGGTTGAAGGTTTTCTTGAAATTAGGTTGAAGCTTGTCCCCTTACCTATTTTTTTTTATGGTGATGAATGTGCTTTAATGGGGGATTAATCCCCCATTAATGGTGATGAATGTGCAAAAATCAAAGGTTGAAGGAATTTCCTACTTCTCGTACTAAACTTTTTGTGTCCATTAATGGGGGATTAATTGGTTACTTTACTAAGGCCAAAGGAGCAAGGCAAAGGTAACCATTGTCCCCTTACCTATTTTTTTTATGGTGATGAATGTGCTTTCAAGTCTATTGAATTTGGCAAGTTCTTTTTAAGTTTTTAAGTATCATCCAAGTGTAATTTGCAGATGATTTATTGGTATTTACTAAAGGTGCTACTAAATCAGTCACTACTGCTAGAAATGTCCTTGAATTCTTTTATCAAATTTGGGGGCTGCAAGTGAATAATTGCAAGAGTGACATGTTTAGTTCTGGAGTTAGTCAAGTTGAATTGTAATGTATTGTTGAGGCTATGGGTTTCAGATTAGGTACCTTACAAGTGATATCTTGGTGTGCCATTTACAGCAAAAAGCTTAAAGGACAACGATAGCAAAGCTTTGGTGGATAAATTTACTGGATGGACAAGGAGTTAGACAGGAAAATATCTATCTTTTGTTGGTAGATTGCAGTTGTTGCGATCAATTATGTTTAGTTTGCAGGATTTTTGGTACAGAGTACTATTGATTCCTTCAGAAGTTGTTAAATCTACGAGTGAATTATGTTTCTTTTCTCCTTTGGAAAGGAGTGGAAGGTTGTTGGAACATTTTCCGAATATATATAGTGTTTCAATAGTTGTAAATGAAAAGTCATATGTAATCTATAGTTATGTCACTTGATTATTAACTAATAGTTCTTACTATTTATAATGGTGAGTTATGTCTCTTATAATTGATATGTTGCTCGATTATTAACAGTCATGATTACTGAAGTAGGCATCTATTGAATAATTATATATGTTGTTAAAAGATGTAGTTATCCATTTGAATAGTTATATCTCTATGAATAGACATAAAAAATCTTATAAATAAGAGTGAAATTTCATACTAGAAACACCAAGAGACAAACCAAAAACATTAGAAACAAAGTTTTTTGCTATTCCATTACCATCTTTTATGTTCAAGGATGGTTCCATAAAGAATATACGAAAGTTCTTCATAGAAATTGATATTTTTCTATGCTCCACTCAATACTTAATAGATTGTTTCTGTCAGTGCAAGGGTTTCATTGTATCCTCAAAGTTCTTTTGCCAATAATTTTTCAAAGATATCATTATATTTTTTACATTTATATTTATGAAATAGTTTCTTGTAAGTTGAAATTGGTGAAAATCTTTTGAAAAGTACTTCTCAAATTCGTCTTGAGTTGGACTCAAAAACTCATAATATATGTTTGCCAAAGTTTGATATTGTTGAGTACTTTTTAGAGTGTGTTCTTCAAAAGGGTTAGATTCTCTATTTATATCATACGATTACCGTTTATGAATAGGACATCGTAGGTAGGTCTCCATGCATGCCAACACGTACCCTATTCTAAGGTTAACACGTGTTTTCTAGATGAGAGGTCTAGAGAGGTCGCCTTCGTAGTGGTGAGAACCCACATCGTCTGGTCTCATATAATGATGTGAATACCTCACGTGTAAACCCTGTAGACTACAAGTTAGGACCCAATCGAGTATCTAGGTAGCGGGTCGGCAATAGAGAATATCATAATAGATATGTAAATACCAATAACTATTTGATCAAAATGGTTAGGAGCTTGATGATCCTTAAATAAAATATTAGGTTTGAATCTTGTGGAGATAATAATAAAAATAACATTAAGGGAGTCTCTCCTCATTTAAGGGTTCAACTCAACTCTAGAGCTAAATCAATAATTTTTTTAGTAGAATACAATTATAATTTTTTAAAAAAATTAAAATACAAATTTACCATTATATTAATTTATTTCTTTACGAATTTTTAAAGCAACTCAAAAGTGAAACCCAACCATTCTAAAATTGACATAATTGCTCCAGGAAATATATCTGAAAAGAGCAATTCCTAAAAATAATTTCTTCACCTTACCACATTAAAATTAGTACTAAATTTGCATGTTACATAATTGCATGTTACATACTGTCGCTGCTGGGTCATGCATTAAACATTTTAAATCTTCGCTGTTTTTAATGGAAAATTAAAAATTCTACAATTCATGGGAAATTAAATTTTGGGTCATCTCTTTATTCGTTGTGTAATGCTCGAAAAATCTCTTATATTTATTTTTGTGTGCTTGTGACACAACTGTCTGTTTACTTCAGTGGTTAAGTGTTTTGGGAGTGTCTGAGAAATCTTGTATTCAAGCCTTGGCTTGGGCAAAATTTTTGTTTTTCTTCGAATAAAGCCCTATCTTTAGACAGTAGGCTTTTAATTAAATGTTGGTAAAGTATGTTAGAATGGGCATGCTGATTTGGTGGTTAAGTGGAGTGTAGATAAGTGGGAGGTCCTGAGTTTGAATCCTTGCGAAAGTGTGGGAGATTATTTTTGCTCAGTTGGTGGATGAGAGTTTGAGTTGTATTGGAAATCTGAGTAGTGGTAGTTTGATGGAGAGAATTTAGGAGTGAATTAGGGGATGTTGGGGAATATCCAATGTCGAAACCATTTTTTTCGGGTTTTGAAAAATGGGGATCGACTTTAAAATGACAAATGGAGTCACCACCAATCCTCTTTTTTTTTTTTTTTGAGGTGTGATCAGGTCACCTTGAGATGAATTATTTTAATAAAACATTTTGATTTATTAAAACAATAATTTTGGTCTACGAAATCCAAGGTTCGGGAGTCGATTAAGTATGAGAAAGGATTAGCACCCTCGCAACGCCCAAAATTGGTACCAAATTGATTAATTAAAGTCCTAATGTTGAAAACTTGAAATGAGTTTAAAATACAATTCCATTTTAAAATAACTTGAATTGGATACTGAGATTCTTTTGTTCCAAAGAAATAAAATATCATATCCAGCACGTTAAGATACACCATTTCAAACCCTCGATGCCAAGATCATCTCATGATTTCCAAAGTTCATGCATTTAAAAATTTTTAAAAGGATATTCGAGGATCTGGTCATACGAAAAAACCGAAACCCAGCACGTTAGGGCACGATTTCTCGGATTTCCAAACACAAGATATTGCCTTATTTTTAAAGTTAAGAAAACACGAATGAAATCTTAAAAAGATATTCGGTTATCTGGTCATACGGAAAAATCGAAACCCAGCACGTTAGGGCACGATTTCTTGGATTTCCAAACACAAGATATTGCCTTATTTTTAAAGTTAAGAAAACACGAATGAAATCTTAAAAGGATATTCGGTTATCTGGTCATACGGAAAAACCGAAACACAGCACGTTAGGGCACGATTTCTTGGATTTCCAAACACAAGATATTGCCTTATTTTTAAAGTTAAGAAAACACGAATGAAATCTTAAAAGGATATTCGGTTATTTTATCAAACGAAAAACCGAAACCCAGCACGTTAGGGTACGATCTCTCGAATTTTCAAACACGAAACATTGCCTTACTTTAAAAAACATTTGAACGGAACGGTTTTTTTAAACTCGACTGATATTAAAACATGACTTTTTTTTACGAATAAAATCGCAATGGAATGATAGTATACAAGGCAAAGTAGCAATCCATATACCAAATATTACAATGATGAATCACAAATAATTAATGGTTACAAATTAAGAAATAAAATCCATACAATAACAAACATCATATAACACAATTTCAACCTTAGCTATCGAAGAAAATGGAGCAAAATAATATATATAACCAATGATAGGAAATAAACCTAAATCAAATAAAAAATAAGTTTAAAATAAATGATGTAAAAGAAATAGATTTAAAAATCATTAATATACAATAATTTGAAACAAATGATGTATAAAACATTTAAATATACTTATAAAAGTGTAAAATAATATTGAAACACATTTTTTAAAATGGATAAATGAGATTTAAAATAAGATATATAAAATAATTTAATATAAAAATATAAAAAGTTTAAAACAATATATAAAAGAGGAAATTATAATATATAACAATTTTAAAGGAATAATATATATAACGGGAATAAACTATATAATATAAAAAAAACTAAAATAAATAATATATAAGAGTTTAGAATAAATAATATATATATAAAATATATTTGAAATAAATAGTAAAACAAACTTTAATAAATATTATATTAAAAACAAGTTAAAATAAATAATACATATAAATAATAATTTAAAAACAAATAGTACAAATATTTTTCATATCATATAATAAAATAGTTTAAAACTAAATAATAGATGAATTAAATTTGATAGAAATGCAAAGATTATGTACAACAACAAAAAGGGTACTTAATTGAAACAAAACAAAGTTAAAAGACTGCTTTATAATAAATAAAATCGATTAAACACATGCAAGGATCGAACTAAAATGCGCGTAAATCATCAGGGGCTAAACCAACAAATATTTTTGAAGGCCAAAACGCGGCGTTTAAGCTGGACTAAAATGAAAGCGTGCATGAATTACATAGACTAATTAAAAAAAAAAAAGAAAATATGCATAGGATCTAATCAAATAACAGCGCAGAAAAGAGGGACTAAACGTGTAATTTATCCATCACCGCGGAAACGCACGGATCCTATGGATAACGGGTCGGGTCAAATCGGGTCACCCAACACGATGTCGTTTTGAGGCTATTGAGATGAGCCCAAACGACGTCATTTCTTTAATGCCATATAATCCCTAAAATCAGAGTAAAACAAATAAGCCACCCCATTTTTTTAAAAAACAAAACCCTAGCCCCCATTTTACTCTCCTTTCAGCCAAACCCGAAATCCCCTTTTCTACCGAACCACCACCTCAATCGGTGGTCGGTGGTGAACTATCACCCTTTGGCGCTAGAAGGAGGGCCTCGATTTCCCCTTTGGGGAGCGATTCCGACGAAGGAGACGGAGCTCCGACGATGCTACCCCAATACAGGTACTTTCTTGTTCCCCTTTTTAATCTCACATACAAAGAAAGAAAAAAAAAAAGAAAAAATCGAAAGCTAACAAATAATATTCAAAAATTGAAAGAAACTGGAATCGGAAATCACCTTGGAAAATTTTTTATTTCTATATTTCTCTGTATTCTATAAAAAACAGTGTTCGTGTCCAAAAAAATACAAAATATTGATAGCGTTTTATAGCCATCGAAATACAAATTTTTATTGTATATTTTACTGTATATTTTTTTTATCTTTCTTTGTTGTTTCTCTGCTATTGGAGGCTTGTTTGCAGGTACGGAAGACGCGAACGTGGCGTACGGAGGTGCGTGCGGCTTGCGGAAGCACGAGCAGTAGCGTGCGTGGAGGCACGCGCGAGGGAGGCTGTTGCGGCGCTGAAACCCTCTGGAAGGTCTTTAGGGTTTCTGAGATCCTTCTGTTTGGGTCATTTGGGCCATCTTTAGAATTGGGTTTTGGGTTTTGGGTTTTGGGTTGGCTTGTTGGGCTGCAAATGGGTTAAGGGTTAGGTTTTAGTTTATTTGGATCCTAATCTAGGCCATTTGTAAATGGACTATGGACTGTAATGGATTTTTAATTGTTTTTATTCTGTATGTCTTTTTTGTTTTGTTGCTTTTTATTTGGTTTAATTTCTGACGGGCCTGGGCGAAATGGGCCTTCTACATCCAAAAATTAGATTTGGGGTTTCCTTTTTTCCAAAAAGTATGTTCTCTTCTTTTCCTTTTCTTTGTCTCTGCCAATTTTTTGCCCTTTTGCTGCCGAATTTTCTACTAAAATTTCCCTCACCCTTACCTTCTTCCGGTTCTTTTCTCTCGATTTCGTGGTGCTTCGTAGACTCCACGCATTCGGTAAGTTCAGTTTTTGGTTAAACTTTAATTATGTTTTGGATAAGTGTTAAGAAGGGTTCGCTTGATGTTTAGGGGTTTTTCGAGGGGCTGAATATCGTTTATCGGCGTTTTAAGGGCGTGGAATCTCTGATATTCAATTGAAGGTAAAGTTTTTCGCTTGAATGATGAATACTCTGTTTCGAGTTTTGGTAGTTCGATTGTTTAAGTGATTAACTAAGTGAAAATACTGGTCTATTATAGGTTCGGGATTGTTTGGAGTTGCTTTGGCATAAAAAATGATATAGGTGTGTACCCGAAATACTGAAAATGCGTCTCGGTGAAAAGCCAAAAAAGCTCTCTGTCGACGCCACACGGTCGTGTGATAGCCCGTGTGGTAGGCTGTGTGCAAGGCTGTAAACCACAACACGGACGTGTGATCGACAAGCCAGGCCGCGCGCGAGCAACACGGCCTTGTGATGGTTGAGCAAGGTCGTGTGCGAGACACAAGCTCGACCAATTGGGTCGTGTGGGATTCTGGGCTAGGCCTTGTGATCCACACGGTTAAGGCCAAATTGGGCCATGTGGGCCACACGGGAAGACAACATGGGCGTGTGAGCCCATTTTCACTGATTTATTGCTAAGGTTGCCCGGGTCACTGAGACAATTGTGAACCTACTGTAAGGTCGGTAAGATTACCTAGACTCCTAATTGGATGACTATATGTTGAGCATGCTAAATGTACTATACTGTAATAATGTGATATACCATGATTGGGCATGACATGACTATATGATGCATTACATGGGGACGGGTTGATCTTGATTGGAGGAAGTGTACTGAAAGGCTTCGAGCCTAATTTACTGGTAGCTCAGTTGTAAACTACTGCTTAGTGCCGCAACCGGTACTACTTGGAGTGTAGGGATGGGTGGGTTTATTATATCCCCACATGGAGTGTAGGGTTGGACGGAGATGGAGTGTAAGGGTTGGTTGGGTAGGATTTTCTGATTGCACATCTGTTATTGTTACTGTACTGTGATGGGCTAAGTCCCTAATGCTCACTGTTACTGATACTAATATTGAAAAGGGCTTAGGCCCAAACTGAAACTATCTGTTATTGCCTGTTTGTTTGCATGGGGATTACACACTGAGTTTACGTAAACTCACCCCTTCTGTTTATTTTGTACAAGTAATCCCAAGACATAAGCCGATCGGTGCGGTGGAGGACTCAGCGGTGGCCACACGACCCCTTTTTATTATTTGATACTTATTTACTGTTTTGATACTTATTTACTGTTTTTAGTTTTATTTTGGGGTATTTTTCTGTAATAATGGCCTCTAGGGATTTTTACCTAAATTTAGATTTTATACTGTTTTCTGTTTATATCTGCTAGAAGTAGGTAAAACACGGGTTTTAAAAGAAATGCATGTGTTTTAGCAAAATACCAACAAGGACACAAATTGTTTTAAAAAGCTTCCGCAACGTATAATGTTTTGAAACTAACGACTGAAATAAAATCACGATTTTAGAATTAATAAAAGATAGTGACGAACTCTAAACGAAAAATGTTCTAAGAAAAGTTACAGTTTTCCAACATAAGCTACGGTTTTCAAACACACAACCATGTGACATCGCCAGATCCGACCATAATGTCCAGGCCGGGTATGGGGTGTTACATGTTGTTACCACCATTTATGCATTGAATTATTTATTTTTGCCACCTTATCAATTTATTAGTACTTCAGTGATAAAGAATGAGACGGATGAATGCGGAAGCGGATCGTAAAATTTGTCAAAGTCGCGGATTTAACTTAGGGCTCTAAATGTTCGGAAAGAAACTTGGATTTTTTACACAACCTGAAATGCAATCAAATTCAAGTTAGATAAAACAATTAAAATAAATAACTAATATAATTAAAATAGAATAATAAATCTACGATTAGAACAATAAGGAAGCAAATAAAAAAGATAGATGGAAAGATAGAACGTGGTATATGGAAGTCCTAATAAGCCTTGGAAACACGAAGAATCCACAACCCCTTCAAGTGGATCTAATTTCCCATCCAAGAAAGAAAACTTGGCCAGAAAAAGTTTGAAAGTGATCCCCACAATTTGAAAAAATTGTTAAAACTGTTCTAAAAGAAACTCAAGAGAAATTCTTCAAAAAAGAAAACCTAAAGAGAATTTATAAACTCAAAAGAGAAGTTGAATAATAATGAATTGTGTACAATATAAAGACCTATATATATGCTAGCTAAATAAATCTAAATAAAAATTTTAAGTATACTATAACTCTAATTTAATCTAAACAAGAAGTAGTTTTAAACTAAACTTTCTTGTTAACATAAAACTCCTAGATCACTTCGAAATCTAATTATTTTAATAAAATGTTAAAATTACTAAAAATGACAATTTTTTTGGCCTACAAAATCAGAAGAGTGGGTTCGGGCATGTAAATGATATTATTTGATGACATTACTAAAAATATTACTATCTAAATTAAATTTTATGGAGAAGGTTCTTTTATTTTGAGTCAATAAGAAGAGAAGTCATGTCTTGTAAGTTAAGGGCAAAACATCTTAAATCCCCGAAAATAAAAATACACATCGCCGAATTATTACCTAAAACCCTATTTATTTCCAATTTTAATAAGGATATTCAATTATTTTGGTTCAAGGCAAAAGTCATACCCCGTAAGTTAGAAGCACTACTTCTTGAATCACCTAGATAAAAGAACATTGCCTCGATGTTTAGTACTAACTATGCATTGTGCAAAGTGGCTGCAAACACTAATGTGACTCACAATAAATCTACTCGAAACATGGGGTACTATACAAAATAGATGAATGTATGCCAACATAATGTACAACATAACGATAATAGCAAAATTATGATATTAATAAAAATAGCAACATAGATAATAAAATAATAATACTATCATAAAATAATAATAAATTAATAAAAATTAATAATAGAAATAATTTTAATCTATTATAATAATACTATTTAATAATCGTAATAATAATAGAATAATAATAAATTAACTAAAGGTATAATAATACTATAATTATAATAATGATCTAATATTAACAATGATAAAATTTTAACCGAAAAAAATATTAATTATCCGTCATGATTATCCAATAACAATATTAATGACGATAATATTTAAAGATAAAGGACTGAAATGGCATAATGCAAGAATTTAAGGTTAAAAATATAAATTGCATAACTTGAAGGATAGTAGCGTAAATAGCATAAACTAAAAGTGCTGGAAATTAAAAACGGAAAGTAAAGGGACTAAATTAAATAAACAAAGGGCTAAGTTGAGACTGGAATGGAATTCAAAGTATAAATTACAAAGGAATGAAGGATCAAATAAAAATAAATAAAAAGTACAGGGATCTAGAGAGTTATTATCCCAACCCCAGTACATGTGTCACTCCCCAAGGGGTCAACGGCAGATCAAAGGACTAAGATACAAAAGGATAAACTTACAAGTTAAATTTGCAAAAAAGGGAAAAAAAAAAGAATTAGGACGAAATTAAAAGACAACCAGAAGCGGATGGACCTAGGCAGCAATTACACCCTTCCCTTAAAAACACGCGGATCCCAGGGGATCCGAGTCGGGTTAGGACTCAAAACGGCGTCATTTTGTGGTATCTGAGGCCACGACTAAACTACGTCGCATTATTAGCCTTATATAAGTTAAAAAGTTTTTTAAAAAAATCATTTACTCCTTTTCTAAAAAAAGAAACCCTCATTTCTCTTTTTTTCAACTCTCCCCTGAGGCCGGTCATCGAGCCTCCACTGTGGTCACCGATCATTGACGACGGAGACTGTCGCCTTTGGTGATCGGACTTCTAAAAAAAACTTTTTAAGCCTTTTAAAGCCCTGAAAAAATATGGGGCTGAAATCCTTTGAAACCCAGCCAAAACTGGAAAAAGATTTCGGTTTCTTCATTTCTTTTTTAGAAAAGAACCCTACACCCTCCTATCCGACGAAGCCCCGGACGATTCTGAATGGATTCATAGGTTTTTCACATTAGAAGGAGGTTGTCTTTCACCGGAGACAGCGGCCTCATCCATCTGTGGTGGAAAATGAAACTACTCTTAGGTAAAAAACCTAAATCTTTTCATTTATTTTCTTAGAAATTTAAAAACAATAAAAATGAAAATACCTTTGAATTTTTTTTTTTTTTTGTGTTCTATTTCGTTCGTAAAATTTTTACAGATCAGTGGTTAGGCTTTTATAGATGCATTAAATATTACAAAATATTTTTCTTTTATTTGTTTTTCTTTCTCTTTTGTCTTTGTTTTGTAGGTAACTTAACATGGTGGTGGTAGGGAGACCTTCGGGTTAACTATGGTGGGGGGTTGTGCCCCTTGTCATTTCGGTGCAACTGTGGCAGAGGGATCTAAGGTGTTAGATCTGGGGCATGGGTGACAGCAGGAGCCTTCGATGGCATGCTGCTGACGTGGCGAGGGCGGTGGCTGTTGAAGGTTTAAGGTGATTAGGGTTTTTAATAAGTTTGGGGGTTGGCAATTTAGGCTTTGGTTTTTATTTATTTGTAAAATGGACTTTTAATAATTAATGATCCCTTTCTTTTAGGCCAGACGAAATTGGGCCCTTACAGCTGCCTCTCTTTACTTATTGTCGTGTAATGGAAAGGGAGTAAAGACTCAAAAGAGGACCAATTCCGCTCAATCCTGTTGAATTTCTACTTCTTTGGTGCTTCTCTTTTTCAAGTGATCCACTCTTCTATTTCATTGGTTGTTCTACCCCACTGTATCTTTCGAGAGATATGATATGGTACATTATCCGCTTCGTTACAACTTTAAAAAGACATAATTCAGTGTCATAGCTTCATCTTGCCCCATTGCAACTTCAGTGAGATAACATTTGTTGTTATAGCTTCATTCCAACCCGCTGCAACTTCAGAGAGACTGGAATTCTTGTTTTATCCATTTCACTGCACCTTCAGGGATATAAGATTTGGTGTCGTAGTTTCATCTTGCTCCACTACATCTTCAAGGAGATGAGATTTGCTACTATAACTTCATTTTATCCCACTTCAACTTCAGGGATATAGAAGCCACTGTTGTAGCTTCATCTTGCTCTATTGCATCTTTAAAGAGATCCGATTTGCTACTGTAGCTTCACTCCATTCCATTGCAACTTCAAGGATATAGGAGTCGTTGTTTCATTGATTTGTTACGTCATTCTCTTGGGAACAGGACTATAGAAAATGTTTCATAGCCCTATATCTTTGCCAAGCAATTAGGGTGTTAGAAGTGTATAAATGATATTAATATGAATGCAAAATGTCATATTTGAGGATGGTCCTGTCTTTTAGTTGTCAAAACCATTTTTGAAATCGACTTTTATTTTTTAAAAAAAAAGGGGAGCCGCCACCAATCCTTTTTATATGAGGTGTGATCGGATCACCTCGAAATTTGATCTTTTTAATAAAAGGTTTGATTTATTAAAATAATATTTTTCGATCCACAAAAATCTAGAAATGGGTTTGGGAGTCGATTACGTACGAGGAAGGATTAGCACCCTCGTAACGCCCAAAATTGGTACCTAATTGATTAATTAATGTCTTTAGTATCGAAAGTTGAAAACTCGAAAAAATTTAAAATATGATCCCTCTTTGTATTAATGTTAATTTTACTTAAAAATCGCTTGAATAAATTGAAACAAACGTTAAAGATCCTCTCGTCTCGTGAAAACAAGATGTCACATCCCGTAAGTTAAGACACGACACTTTGAACCTTTGAGAATAAGCTTGCCTTTATTTTTTTTTATTTGAAATATTATGTATTTTAATTTTAAAAGGATATTCGGTTATTTAGGTTCAATGAGAAAAATCGAAACCCTGTAAGTTAGGGTACGACTTCTCGAATCTCGAAATACGAAACATTGCCTTATTTTGAAAAATTTTTAATAATAACAAATGTAATATTTAAACTATGTGTATTTCTCTTATTCGGGGTATAATATAAAACGGCCTATTATGGATAAATACGTTTATACGCGATTTTTGATGTAATTTTAACGAAATGAGATAAAATGATGATGTAGAAAATAGAACGATTATATACGAATGAAATGTCGCATCGATAAATTACAATAATATAAATTACTATTAGAACACTTCATAATGCACATAATGGCGATAATAACATAATATATACTATTTTAACACTAATATGAACAATCAAAGAAAAATAAAATAAAAATTAAAGTACATAATAATGACAATAATAATAATAATGACAAAATATGCACATGAAATGACAATACCAATTTTTAAACATAATAAAGAAAAGAAATAAATAAATACATAAATGAATATTGAGAAAAATAGTTTATAAAATATTGAAAATCAAGGATCAAATTAAAATATAAATGAAATTAAGGGTACAATTTGTAATAAAGTACATAAATAAATAATAATAATAATAATAGTGAGAAAAAAAGAAAAAAGCAGAAAACCAATAAATGTATAAATATAAATAAATAAATAAATAAAAAGAAAAATAAAATATAAAAGATCGAAAGTAAGGGACTAAATCAGAATCTAAACAAAATTTAAAGTAAAAATCATAATAAAATAAATAAATTAAACAATAAAATAAAGTAAAGGATTAAAATAAAATGCGCGAAAACAAGCGGGGACTAAATAAGAAATTAACCCCATCCCCAGGACACGTGTCCTTTCTTCTGCAGATCAACGAACTGGGGATTAAATTGAAGCACACGAAAATCATGTGGTAATTTCTAAAAAAATAAAAAAGGATTAAGACCCAATTGCAAACCGCTTGAAAAGCAGAAGGACTGGGATTGCAATTATACCCCAGTCCAAAAACACGCGAATCCTGAGGCCTTGGGTCGAGTCAAATGCGGGTTGGCCAAAACAACGCCATTTTGGGGCTATTGGAATCAGCCCAAAACGACGTCGTTTATAGGGCTTATAAAAGCTGAAAGTTTTTAAAAAAATCATTCTGCACCCTTTCTTTAAAAAAAATTTGAAAGCTTTCTCTTTCCTCTCTCACCCTCTCCCCTTTCGGCTATGGCTCCGGTCGTCGGCCACTGTGGCGGCCGTCGGTCACCGGCGACGGTGCTGCCGACCACGGTGACCCGAGAAAATAAAAAGGGCCTTTTCTTGGCTTTCCGAGTCTCTAAGCCCACAAGACGTCGTTTTTCATCGAAACCGACGAACCTACTATTAATAATGATAATACAAATAATAAATAATCTAAAGTTTGAAATTATTTAAAGGATATAAATAAAATAAATGATAATAATAAGAGTAGTGATATAAATAAAATAAAATAAGTGTACTAAAAAAATGATAATGAGAAGTAAATAAACAAAAAAGGAAATATAATAATAGTAATAATAATATTAAATTAATTAATTTAACAATATAATAATAATAACAAAAAGGGACTAAATTGGAATCAAAATAGAATTTTGGGTAAAAATCGGGTGTGAAAAATAGGGTGGAGGACCAATTTGCAACGCGCGTACTACATGGAAGGACCGAAATAGAAAATATCCATGCCCTCCAAAATGGCGTCGTTTAGATATGGGATTAAAATGAAATGAAAATAAAATTTCAGGGTAAAATTAAGAATAAGATAAAACGGATTTAGAAAAACAGAAAATGCGGAAGGGCTAAATGCCCAAATAGACCATCTGGTCTAAAAACAAGCGGATCTTGCCAGGGTCGTGTCGGATTTGGGTCGGCCTCCCCAAAACGATGTCGTTTTGGTGCTTTTCAAAACACATTGAAACGGCGTCATTTTACTAATCTATAAAAGCTAATTCTTTTTGAAAAAACTTCATTTTTCAACATTCTCCTAACAAAAAACAAAAAAGAAGCTCTCAAATCTCTCAACCGTCCCCTCAGTTCGGCCCATCTCCGGTCACGGGACCACCGTGGCTGCCACCGGCGACGACGCCACCATTCATGGTGGCCGGAAAAGTAAAAAGGGCCATTTTTTTGCCTTCCGAGCCCCCAAGCCCACAAGACGTTGTTTTTCATCGGAAATGACTAACCTTGGCCGTCCATAGTGGTGCAAACGCGAAATAAGGTTAGGTTTTTTTGTTCTTTATTTTTTGTTTTTTCTTAAAAAATAAAATAAAATCACGAAATGAAAAAAAATAGAATAAAAAAACCTTTAAAAACGATTGTTGTATTTGTGTCTTTGTATTTCGAATCCTTTTGTGGTGACTTTTTATAGCCAAAAAAAATACATGTTGTCGTTACAAAATTTTTGTTTGTTTTTGCTACTGTTTTCTGTTGTTTGTCCTTTTAGGTACGGAGGTGCTGACATGGGGGTACGGAGGTCGACGTGAAGGAGGCAGCAGCACAATGAGGGTGCGACGGCGACAGCTTATGCGGCTAGCATTAGGGATTCTGTTTTTTCTGATAATGTGGACTGTATTGGGCTAAGGTTAGGTTGGGTTTAGGGTTTGGGCTACAATTTTGTATTTGGGCTTGTGAAAACTTGGAGTATTTAATTTTGGACCCTTTTTACTTATTTATATTTTTGTATTTGTATTTGATTTTCTTGTTTGTTAATGGGCCCCGGGCTAAATTGGGCTCATACAGCTGCCCCTCTTTGCTCGTTGTCGTGTAACGACAACAGAGCAAAGACTTTTAAGAAAAACCAATTTTTCCTGGTCTCGCTGAGTCTTCTTTGGTGCTTTTCTTCTTCAAGTAGCTTCATTCCATCCCACTGCATCTTCAGGGGCATAGGAAATAGTGCTTCGATCCACTTCAGGGCGATTAGACTTGTAGCTTTAATCTGCTCCACTGTAACTTCAGGGAGATAAGATTTGCTATCTCCAGTCCGCTCCACTGCAACTTCAGAGAGATAAGATTCACTATTTTCAATCTGATCCACTGCAACTTCAGGGAGATAAGGTTTGGTTTTGGTAGATTTGATCCGACCTACTGTAACTTCAGAGGTATATGATTTGTGACTTGTAGCTTTAATCTGTTCCACTGCAACTTCAGGGAAATAAGATTTGCTATTTTCAATCTGTTCCACTGCAACTTTAGGGAAATAAGATTCACTGTCTTCAGTCTACTCCACAGCAACTTCAGGGAGATAAGGCTGGTGGCTTCAATCTGCTTCATTGCAACTTTAAGAAGATAAGATCCGCCATCTTCGATCTACTTCATTGCAACTTCAAGGAGATAAGATCTATGACTTCAATATACTCTACTACTACTTCAGGGAGATGAGATTTGTGAATTCACCGATGTTGCTACACAGTCTTCTGGGGAACATAACTTGTAGAATCGATTTCATGGGTCTATGCTTATGCCAAATGATTAGGATGCAATGATCAGAATGAACCAAATGCTCCTAACAAGATGTGTTATGAATGATATTTGTTTAAATGCAGAATGTCATGAGAATGATCCCTTTTTAATGCCTGGGTTGTCATTGCTCATTGTTCCTCAAGGTTGTATTATTGACGTAATATCCTATCTTCTTGTTCAGCTGATATCTTTGACAGAAAATCCAAATAAATAGTCACAATGTAGACTCTTCTTTCTCAAATATTTCCAACCCTTAGGCTTGGTGAGTTCTAAATAATAATCCTATTTTAGGTTCTTGTACTATTTAAAATCTTCTAGAGTAATATGCAGAACTCCTTTTGTGAAAGTATTATTAGTCCATTAATCGTTATTTCAACGCAAAATGCTTGAAAAGGATCATAATGATGAATAAAACCGGAAATTATCAGGAACAAAATCTGAAACAATTGGAATAATTAAAGAAAGCAAACATTGCTGGAATACAAAATAGGTGAGAGGAAAAAATAGGAGCCCAAATAACGCAGCCTGAGCTTCTCTGTACGAACTTCCTGAAGACCATTCTAAGCTCAACATGTGTTTAAGAGATCTAGAGTACTTTGTTGAGGCCCTAAGATGTAGCATACCTCTTCTTTGTTAATTTAGGCATAGCAAGACTACCGCATACCCCACCTTCGATCAAAATTTGAATTACCCTTTCACAGGTTTTCAATTCAAAACCCCTTTGGTCTCAATGCGCCCTTTGCGGGTTTTCGCCTTAGCCTCTCCTCTTTTTTTTTTAGCAGTGAGTTTGCTAGATTAGGCACAGTCTTGTCATCCATTTCAGTTAATATCAACACTCCTCCAGAAAAGGCTTTCTTTACCGCGTAAGGTCCTTTGCAATTTGACATTCATTTTCCTCTAAAAACCTTTTGTAGGGGTAGGATCTTCTTCAATACCAAGTCCCCCTCATGGAATTCTTTAGGGCGAACATTTTTGTTGTAAGCCCGCATCATTCATTTCTAGTACATTTGACCATGACGGATAGCTTTCAATCTTTTCTCATCGATCAAATTTAGCTGATCATATTGAGACTAGATCAATTCTGCTTCATCCAACTTCAGGTCTAACAAGACTCGAAGGGAAGGAATCTCAACTTCGATGGGTAATACTGCCTCCATTCCATAGACCAATGAAAAAGGAGTTGCCCCAGTAGAGGTCCTGACTGATGTTCGATAAGCCTAAAGAGCAAATGGTAACTTCTCATGCCAATCTTTATAAGTCTCAGTATTCTTATTAGCCACCTCAACTGCACCATTCATTTTTGGGATATATGGTGACGAGTTATGGTGTTTAATTTTGAACTGACTGTAGACCTCTGCTATCGTGCTATTGTTCAAGTTCAATACATTGTCCGATATGATCCTTTCTAGCATTTCATACCGGCATATGATCTTCCTCTTTAAGAACTTGCTGACTGCCGACTTGGTAACATTGGCATATGAAGTAGCCTCTACCCACTAGGAGAAGTAATCGATGACCACAAAGATGAATCAGTGCCCGTTAGAGGCTTTTGGCGATATTGGCCCAATGACATCCATACCCCACATAGAAAAAGTCCATGGAGAAGTCATAACATGAATATTTGAAGGAGGCACATGGATCTTGTCCCCATAAATTTGGCACTTATAGTACTTCTTGGCATTATTGATGCAATCCCCTTTTATGGTGGACCAATAATATCCAAATCTCATGATTTGTCTGGCCATTGTGAAACCATTAGCATGTGTTCCGCAGACACCCTCATAGACTTCTTCCAAGATTTTCTTGGCCTCAACAGCATCCACACATCTTAATAACACCTGACCCTTTCTTCTTTTGTATAGGATCTCCCCATCTAAGACGTAATCACTGGATATTCTTCTCAACATTCTTTTATCATTCTCAGTTGCTTGATCAGGGTATTCACGATTCCTCACATATCGCAGTATATCGTGATACCAAGGATGATCATCATTTTCTTCCTCTTCATTGATGTTGTAGCAATGAGCTGGAGCCTCATAAATACTCATTTGGATAGGCTTCACATCCTCTTGTTTATTTACTCTGATCATAGAAGCTAATGTAGCCAAGGCGTCAGCCATCTAGTTTTCGTCTCGTGGGAGGTAACAGAAGGTGATATTATCAAACTCCTCAATTAATTCCAGAACTAGCTTTCAATAATTGATCAATTTGGGGTCTCTTGTTTCCCATTCACCTTTGAGCTGATAGATTACTAGTACAGGATCCCCATACACCTCTAGCTCTTTAATTTTACGTTCTATGGCCGTACGGATTCCCATAATACATACTTCATACTCTGCAATATTATTTGTGTAATCAAAATTCAATTTGCAAGTAAATGGATAATAATCTCTATTTAGGGATATCAGGATTGCCCCAATTCCGTTACCAACAGCTTTTAATGCTCCGTCGAAGTTCAGTTTTAAAAGACGATCTTCTGGAGCGTCTTCTTCGGTAGTTGCCGCATACATTAGATCTTCATTAGGAAAATCAAAGTTCAAAGGCTCATAATCTTCTAGAGCTCTACTGGCTAGAAAATCTGCTATTGCACTCCCTTTCACAGCCTTCTGGTTCACATAGACTATGTCGAATTCAGAAAGCAGAATTTGTCATCTGCCCATCCTTCCATTCAAAGCAATCAACTCCAACATATATTTTAGAGGGTTTAGTTTTGAGATTAGCCAAGTCGTATGGTACAACATGTACTGCCTCAATCTCCGAGTTGTCCATATCAAAACGCAACATAATTTCTCAATTGGCGAATATCTCATTTCACACTCAGTGAATTTCTTACTGAGGTATTTTATTGCCCTTTCTTTCTTTCAAGTCTCATCGTGTTGGCCAAGCACACATCCCATAGAATTGTTAAATACTGTCAAATACAGTATAAGTGGCCTATCTAGACTTAGTGGTGAAAGCACTAGGGTATTGGATAGGTATTGTTTTACCTTGTCAAAAGCTTTTTGGCATTCATCATCCCATACGTCTGGGTTATGTTTCTTGAGAAGACGGAATATGGGGTCACATTTCTCAGTTAGTTGTGAAATGAACTGGGTAATGTAATTTAGTCTTCCTAAGAAACCTCGAACTTCTTTTTGAGTGCGAAGCGGAGATAATTCTTGTATAACCTTGACTTTGTCTGGGTCGATCTCAATTCCTTTTTCACTGACGACGAAACCTAGCAGTTTTTCTGACCTAGCCCCAAAAGTACATTTGGTTGGATTGAGCTTTAGCTAAAATTTTCTCAACCTCAAGAATAATTTCCTCAAAACTTGTACGTGCTCCCTTTTTGTACGGTATTTTGTAATCATATCGTCGACGTAAACCTTGATTTCCTTGTGCATCATTTCATGAAACAAGGTTACCATGGCTCCTTGATACGTTACTCTCGTATTTTTTAATCCAAATGGCATCACTTTATAGCAAAATGTTCCCCACAAGGTCACGAATATGGTCTTTTCCATGTCTTTAGGATGCATCTTTATCTGATTGTATCCAGAGAAGCCATCCATGAAGGAAAACAGTGAGTAGCCTACCGTATTATCCACTAAGGTGTCAATGTGAAGCAATGAGAAATTGTCTTTTGGGATGGCCTTGTTTAAGTCTTTGTAATCTACACACATCTGTACATTTCTGTCTTTCTTAGGGACAGGGGTGATATTGGCTACCCATTTTGAGTATTTAACCACTTGTAAGAACCCGGCTTCGAATTGCTTCTTGACCTCTTCTTTTATTTTTATCACAACATCGGGCCTCATTCTTCAAAGCTTCTGTTAAACTGGCTTGCATTTTTCTTTTATGGGGAGGCAGTGTACCACAATATCAGTGCTTAACCCAGGCATATCTTGATACGACCATGCAAAGACATCTTTGAATTCTTGAAGTAACTCAATGAGGTCTTGTTTTGTTTCTTCGGCTATGCGAGTTCCAATTTTCACTTCTTTTCCTTCTTCCAAGATCACAATCTCTACTGTCTCTTTGTGAGGTAGAATCTATTTCTCTTGTTGTTCTACCATCCTTACAAACCTGGAGATAAGTTACAGTTTTTGTCGTCCTCAAAATCCTGAGATCCCGCTAGACACATGTCTCACTTAAAAGGAGATTCTGGGTCAGTAGCAGTGTTGCTCATGTCGTTACTATCTGAAGACCTGTTGTAAGCACGAAAGAATATCCAAAAAACAAATGAATCTAAGAATAGCTATTTGTATGGTGTGATTATGAATGAAATGAAAGAATAAAAGAATATTTGCTCAGAGTGATACACAAAAATGCATTTTTTTTATTGAAATAAAGATGTTGGACATGAGCATATTCCATAAAAGGATTCTTATTGCTTCTAGGTTTAAAGCAACAAGCGTGTTTTGAACATTACTCTGAATCAGCTCTAAAAACTAAAGGAATCTCTTCCGCAATTTAGTTGTTCAGAACACTTTCCGACTCATAAAGGCGAATGCTCGATAAGTTTTCTCTTTCAATTTCTTCTTCGGATATAGCATTGATGCTCCAATTTTTGAACATTCCTTCCGGGCCTTCAGTATATTCAAAGAATTCCAGTTCCTTATTATCCATCAGGCCTTGCACCAAGGCTCTGAATTCATTGCACTTTCAAATCGTGACCCTCTTCATCATGGAACTCACAATAGTTCCTTGCTTCTCGAAATCTGTCCCTCGAGTCTTGTGTGATTATCCCTCTTTCTACCATTTTCTTCCAAAATTCTCTCAACGGGGTTTTCATTTCTGCAATATTCATCTTGATTTTCTTTTCCTATTCTCGACTATCGCATTTACCCCCTTATCAGCATGACCGGGTAATGGATTTTTTACACTAGATGGATCATCGAATTTTACAATACCCATTTTGATAAGTCTTTCGACTAACTTCTTGAAAGCGGTGCAGTTTTCTATCGAGTGTCCCGTGATTCCCGCATGGTATTCATATTGGACATTTGTATCGTACCATTTGGGGTATGGGGGTTGCATTGGTTTTAGGTAGAAATGGGATAAAACATGTGTATCAAATAAACTTTGGTACAACTCCCTATACATCATTGGAATAGGCGTAAACTGGAGTTTCTCTGTATTTTGCCTTGTGTTGGACTCTTGTCTTGGTGGGCCATGATGGCTAATGGCTACCATTCTCGGTTGGTTCACAGTAATTGGTTTTGAAAAACCCCTGTTATACGTGCTCACATTATTCACCTCATTTTCTCTTTTTCTCGGGACTGACCTCTTTGTGTTTTTTATGGCCTCTATTTTTTCGCACCTTATTGCATTCTCTGTAATTTCACCAAACATCACTATGTCTGAGAAACTTTTAGTTGTGCTTCCTAGAATATGATTGATAAAGGGTGCCTTAAGGGTATTAATGAAGAGCATGGTCGTTTCCTTTTCTAGTAATGGCGGTTGGACTTGCGTGGCAACTTTCCTCCACCTTTGAGCATATTGCCTGAAACTTTAGTTTGGTTTTTTCTCCATATTCTGTAATATGATTCTGTCAGGCGCCATATCTGTCACGTGGCAATATTGTTTCATGAAGGCCTATGCCAGGTACTTCCACAAATTAATTTGGGCACGATTTAGCTGATTATACCATTTGGCCGCAGCCTTAGTCATGCTGTCTTGGAAACAGTGAAACAATAACTGATCATTACTGACATATCCGGTTATCCTCCGACAGAACATTGTAATGTGAGCCTCAGGGCAACCGGTCCCGTTATATTTTTCATACTTCGACATTTTAAACTTTGGAGGGAACACTAGATCCGGTACCAGGCTCAATTCCTTAGCATCAATTCCATAATGGTAATCAACGCTTTCCATTGCCTTGAATTTCTCTTCTAGCCATTTGCATCAGTCTTCCAGTTGCTTTGGGAGTTTCTCTTTCGCCTTTCCTATTTCCGCTATATCATCAAGGTCGGGGACAACAGGATTTGCTGGATTGTCTCCAGGGCTGGAGTCTGAACCCGTCAAAAAGATCATTGGAGTCAAAGTACCGGTCTTGTATTGAGGTCTGATGTTAACGAACACCCTTTGTGGTTGTGCTTGGGTGTTTTTTGGGGTGAAGCCTTGAGGATAAGCAGGGTCCTCGTTGTCGTCTCTGGTATTGATCATATGACTCTTTCCTTTTTCTAGCCCCCCAGCTAGCAATTGCGTTAACTGGCTCATCATGCATCTTTGGGATTCTAGCATCTGATCCCTCATATCCTGTTGGATTTTGGCCAACTGTTCTTGCATCTGTATTTGCAGTTGATCCTGCATCCCTCCCTGATATTCCAGGGTAACTGCCACGATTTTAGAGTCTTTTGTGAGTTTCTTTATATGATGCAATACAATGCTAATACATGAAATGAATACAAAAAGAGGAGTTGATTCTAATTCAATTCTATTAGAGTAACTTTTCTAGAAAACAAATTTCTTTACATAAAACAAATACATTTGCGGCCTTGCCCTTATACTCTAGGCGAAGACATCGATCCTTTTCTTCATATCCTGATGTTAAGATCAAATCTCGTGAAATTTCCAATGGATGTCTCTACTAGCTCCTTTTTGCTTGATCCAGTCGCATCAGAACACCGCCACTGTATTCAACGCTTTAATAGGTACGAGGCATTACCTAATTAAAAATTTATTTATCGACATTTTATTTCATTTTTTTATATTTGAAACCAATCAAAATCAAACATATTGTCCCTTAAACATATTTATTTTTCTCGTCATGTCTTACTTAAATTTATTACTCGTCTCAACATACTTAATTACCTTGTATTAACATATTAAAGATAATCACATATTTACATATCATGATAAATATCATTCACTTGTCTCTTCTTCATAAACATAAATCAGTTAATTCATCATATCAATATTTCACGTACCATCAACTCATATTTCCTTATCTCACATAATTAAATTACACGAACTTATCTGGCTAAATTTGTAGAAATATCAAGATTCAGGGGCATTTTGGAAATTTTCTATTTTCATCGATTTTTCAACCAATCTTAATCTAAATTAATAATTTCATTTAAATTTTGAAATTTTAAATAAAAAATAATCTATTTCATGCAAATTGATCATTCCCAACATTTTTTTTACAAAACTAATCATAAAATTTTACTTTTATTCAATTTAGTCCCTGAGCCTAAAACGTTACAAATTAGCCATGCTAGTTGAATATTCATACATATTTTCCTCCTCCTCCTCTCCATTCCACATCCTTAATGTATATAACATGCTATAAGTAACATTATCAATAATTTCACTAATTACTCATATGTATATTCAAAACTGTCCATTTGAGGCATAGTTACTAAATTATTTATATCTTGAGCTACAGATCTAGAAATTAAGATCCACTAATTTTATTTGAAACTAGACTCACATATCTTCTTACTATAATTTTTACAGAATTTTTGGTGTGTCCAATTAGTACAGTTTATTAGTTAAGTTCTCCCCTGTTACACAGTCCGATGGCTCTGACCTTTATTCACTAAAAATCAAATATCTCATAGTACGATTTTCATATAGTGTTTCCGATCATTTCTAATAAAAATAGACTCACTAAGGAACAGGGGATCACAAAGTTATTCTAAACCAATCTTACAAAAATTTAAATATCTCAATATGTAGACTTCCTTTACTTTCTATGTTTCTTTTATATGAAAATAGACTCAACCGGCTTTAATTCTATATCTCACTCAACTTCTAATTAAATTTCTACCATTTTTGGTGATTTTTCAAAGTTAGACAACTGCTGCTGTCCAAAACTGCTTTAGTGTAACATGTTGATTTCTATTTTGCCCCAAATTCCACAAGTCATACAAATCAGTCCTTGCTCAATTAACCCATCAATTGAGATAATTTTCTCATTTAATACTTTTCTCTATCATTTTAAACTACTTCATAACCTTTAAAAAATCATAATTTTAACAAGAGGGCCTTAATTTCAACTCTTTCACAATTAGGTCCTAAAACCAATTTCCATCGCTTTTTCTTGATAAAATCATCATATAACAAAATTAAAGCTTCAATTCAATATTTATTCATCATATTCTTCCATCACTAACCCACATCAACTTTAAAAATTAGCCATAGAATAAAAACTAATGAATTAATAAGTTGGACCCAATTGTAAAAATCTAAATACATAGAAATTTCAAGGAGAAAGCAAGAATTAAACTTACATGAAGCAGAGTATGAAAACCAGCTTAAGCCCTCTTCCATGGCTGTTTTTCAATTGATGAAAATGAAGAGAAATGAAGAAAAACTCTAGATATTCCAATTTAATCCCCTTTTATTTAGCTAATTTTAGCAATTTTTCCAATTTGCCCTTTTTCTTCTTTCTCTCTCTTTTCTTTCTTTCCTTCCTTCCTCTCTGCTTCGTTTGGGTTTTCTGTTTCTATTTACCTTCCTTTTGTTTTACCTATTTATAATATAATATAATATAATATAATATAATATAATATAATATAAATAATAATATTCTTAATTTATTAAGTAATCATATATATATATATTTTAATCATAAAAATCTTTGATATTTTTATGTGTATGCCGCCTCAACTATAGAGAATGGCATAATTTCCTTTTTAGTCCCTTTAGCTTTTCTTTAATCTATAATTAAACTTTTACCTCTATTGCAATTTAATCCTTTTTTTCTTAATTTCTCCTAATTAAGTCAAATTCACCTAATCAACATTTAATTAAACACACAACTAACTTCATAAATATTTATAAAAATATTTACACCTCAATTTATAATATCGAGGTCTAGATACCTTGTTTTCGACCCAATTTATCTTTTTAAATCATAAAATTTACTATTTCAAAAATATTTCTAAAATCACACTTAACTTATAATTATTGATTAACAAAGTTTTCTAACTTTTTCGTCAAATTTAGTGATCTCGAATTACTATTTCGACACTACTGAAATTGGACTGTTACAGCGACCCATTTCTCACTCATCCCCGAAAGGCATGTTAGCTTCTTTAAAAAAGTTGGGACGTTGACGGCTCTTGAATAATCTTTATCAGCTTGAATTTTTGGGCAACGAAGCAAAGTCGTGTACTCCTCCGTCAGACTATCACCCTTCTCTCGTGTTTGCTTGGACTATATTCGGACGGCCGTATTGTCTTCCACTTTATCAAGAAATCCATTTTCATGACAAGCTCTCTATTTAGCAATTGAACGTGAATCAACAACTCTTTTCTATGATGAAAATGCAATGCAATCATAACCAAAATACATCAGTACAAAAAACATAAATGACAAACAGAGCACCTATTTGGGTGACCACTAGGGTTTGGACGGGTTCTACCTAGGGTGGGCTCTTAAGGCTCACTCTATGCGGTTTGGTTCTAGAGTAAAGGTACCTGAACCTGCAGATTCCTCGATCCTCACCCATTATAAGCTCATGCAGACCGAGTTTAGTTCAGGGGAATACATTTCCCTATGGATATACGGAGATGAAAATCTCAAGAAGACATAGGTACGGATGTATCCCGAAAGTAATCCACTATCCTATATGAAGGTGAAGACCTCACGAAGGAATAGCTTCTCTCTCCCACTTAAAAGGGGTAAAATCGAGCGAGTATACAATATGATGCGTGCAAGTATACTAAGAGACTCGAACCAAAAGCAAACATATCAAATGACGCAAACCACGAAAATGAAATAAAAATATCATAATTTTAAATCAGATTTCTAATTTTCGACAAAAGGACAAAAAATAATCAATTTACGGCTTGACTCTCGTGTTTGTCCCTAAGGAGTCACCAAGTTGTCGAAACCATTTTTTTTTAAACGGGGTCGACTTTGATTTTTAAAAATGAATACGAAAAACGGGAGTCGCCACCAGTCTTTTTTGATGAGGTGTGATCGAGTCACCTCGTAATTCGATCATTTTAATAAAAGATTTTATTTATTAAAAAACAGTTTTGGTCTACGAAATTCAGAAAAATGGGTTCGGGAGTCAGTTACGCATGAGGAAGGATTAGCACCCTCGTAACGCCCAAAATTGGTACCCAGTTGATTAATTAGTCTCTTGGTGTCGAAAATCAGAAATTTAAAGAGATTTTAAAAATACGATCCTTTGTTAAAAACATTGCTTAATAGAAAATTTTTCTGAGAATGGGGTATATTTCACGTTAATCGAGAATAAAAATTACGTCCCTTAAGTTAGGACACAATATATTAAATCCCTAAAACGAGAATAAATACTGAAAAATTTGTTTATTTTGAAAGACATTTGATTATCTCAATTTTAGAAAGAAATCGTATTCCGTAAGTTAGAACACGATTTTTTCCTAATTCCCGAGAATGTTTAAAAATTTATGCTTTAAAAATGTTCATTTATTCGGATTTATCGAGAAAATCAAAACCCTGTAAGTTACGGAATAACTTTTCAAATCTCGAATTACGAAAGATTGCTTATTTAAAAAAAACGAAATTTTATGTATCGGGCAAATATTAATGTGACGCAAATTTGTAAAAATAATGACATAATATGCTTGATAAAATATAAAAAATCATGGTACTAACATGCATAATAGAATAATAATGAATGCGATAACATAAATAACAATAATAAGAGCAAAAATAAAAAAATAAGGCAAATAATAAGATAATAATAAAACAAACCAATTGTATATAAAATAAAATAAAAAGAAAAATAAATGAACAAATAAGAACTAAAATTTAATTTAAAAATTTAATAATAATTACTAATGAATAAAGAAAGAAAGAAATATTAGGTAAAGTAGTTTAAAAATAATAATACTCATAATAATGATAATAATATTAATAATGATAATACAAATAATAATAAGAGTAATGATATAAATGAAATAAATGGTAAAATCATAATAATAAGAGTAATGATATAAATAAAATAAAATAAGTGTACTAAAAAATAATGATAATGAGAAGTAAATAAACAAAAAAGGAAATATAATCATAGTAATAATAATATCAAATTAATTAAATTAACAATATAATAATAATAACAAAAAGGGACTAAATTGGAATCAAAACAGAATTTTGGGTAAAAATCAGGAGTGAAAACTGAGGTGGAGGACCAAATTGCAACGCGCGTACAACATGGAAGGACCGAAATAGAAAATATCCCCGCCCTCTAAAACGGCGTCGTTCAGATATGGGACTAAAATGAAAGGAAAATAAAATTTCATGGTAAAATTAAGAATAAGATAAAATGGATTTAGAAAAACAGAAAATGCGGAAGAGCCAAATGCGCAAATAGACCATCTAGTCTAAAAACACGCGGATCTTGCCAGGGTCGGGTTGGCCTACCCAAAACGACGTCGTTTTGGGAACATATTGAAACGGCGTCGTTTTACTTATCTATAAACGCTTTTTTTTTTTTTGAAAAAACTTCATTTTTCAACATTCTCTTAAAAAAACAAAAAAGAAGCTCTCAAATCTCTCAGCCCTCCCCTCAGTCTGGCCCGGCTCAGGTCACCGGACCACCGTGGCAGCCGTTGACTGCCCACGACGGCACCGCCGTTCACGGTGGTCAGAAAAGTAAAAAGGGACATTTTTCGCCTTCCGAGGCCCTTAAGCCCACAAGACGTCGTTTTTTTATCAGAAACAACTAACCTCGGCCGACCACGGTGGCGCAAACGCGAAAAAAGGTAAGGTTTTTTTTCTTCTTTATTTTCTATTTTTTTCTTAAAAAATAAAATAAAATAAAATCACGAAATGAAAAAAAAAAGCAGAATAAAAAAAAATTTAGAAACGATTGTTGTATTTGTGTCTTTGTATTTCGAATCCTTCTCTGTAAAAAAAATTACATGCGTTTGTGGTGGCTTTTTATAGCCGAAAAAAATACATGCTGTCGTTACAAAATTTTTGTTTGTTTTTGCTACTGTTTTCTGCTATTTGTCCTTGCAAGTATGGAGGTCGACGTGGAGGAGGCAGCGGCTCAATGAGGGTGCGGCGGCGACAGCTTATGTGGCTAGCATTAGGGTTTCAATTGTTTCTGATAATGTGGGCTGTATTGGGCTAAGGTTAGGTTGGGTTTAGGGTTTGGGCTACAATTTTGTATTTGGGCTTGTGAAAACTTGGACTATTTAATTTTTGGATCCTTTTTGTTTATTTATTTTTTTGTATTTGTATTTGGTTTTTCGGTTTGTTAATGGGCCCCGGGCTAAATTGGGCTCATACATGGGCCATTTGGGCCACTAGGGTTTTCTTACATTTGGGCTGCAATTGGGTTGTGTTTTGGGGCTTGATATGTAATTGGACTAGGACTTTATTTATTTTGGTTTAAATTTTTGTTTTATTTTTGTAATCTGGGCCCAGGCCAAAATTGGCCTATTACATTAGTCATTAGGTCGACATTGTTCGTCATTTGTCTAGGTTCTATCACTAATGTGTTACCATGCATTCCTTTCAGGTCTGGTATATTCGACAGGAAACCTGAAGAGGTAGTCACAATCTAGACTATCTGTTTCAGGACCCTTCCGACCTTCTGGTTTGGTTATTTCCAACTAGTGGTCCTGTTTTAAGTCCCTATACCATTTAGAAATTTTTCGGAGCAATATGCAGAAATCATTTTATACTTCATAACATTGTTAGTCCACTGACCGTTATTTCAATGCAAAAAATGCTTGAATAAGGTCGTAAAATGGATAAGACTGAAATTTATTATAGACAAAGCTCTAATGAACAGACTAATTAAAATGGAAGACATTGCTAATGTAACACCCCTAACCCGTATCCGTCGTCGAAACAGGGTTACGGAGTATTACCAAAATAAACAGATCAAATACAGACATTTCATATCATTTATCATTTATATCATAAATCAATCATAAATAATCATATTGTCTCTTATATGAGCCCTAGAGGCCCAGTATATGCAATAGAAATAAGTCGGGACTAATCCAGGAACTCAGAGAATTTTTCACAAAATTTCAATATTTTTCCTAGGTGCAAGGTATACACGCCCGTGTGGTCAGGCCGTATGCCACACACGGTCGAGAGACATGCCCATGTCTCAGGCCGTGTGAACATTCGAAATAGGGACACATGACTGTGTTCCAACCCGTGTCCAAATTAGGGTGGTTACTAACTTGGGTCACACGGCCAAGCCACACGCCCGTGTGTTAGGCCGTGTGAACATTTTAATTTACATTAACTAAGTGCAGAGGCTACACGGCCAAGTCACACGCTCGTGTGCCAAGCCATGTTCCACACACAGTAGAGACACACGCCCATGTTTCTTCTCGTATGAAAATACCTGAGCGTTCTATTTTGCAATTAACAAGATGTAGGGGACACACAACCAAGGCACACACCTATGTTCTAGGCCGTGTGTCACACATGGCTGAGACACACACCGTGTCTCTACCCGTGTGGACAAAATAAGTCCATTTCCAGGCCTTCTTTCTCACCCAAACTTGTCTTCCACCTACATTAACACTTAAACACAATCCCAAGCCAATTTATAACCTTCTTCAAGCCAAAAACTAAATCTTATGCATGATATATTATCACATTTATTCAAGTATCCAACTTACCAAATTGACCATATAATCATTTAAGCATGTTTATACCTAATATACCAATCCAAGCACATACACCAAACATAATATAGTCTTATATATATACATCAAAACATGTCATCACTAGCCATTCCAATGGCTAATTACAACCAAAACATTCATTTATCAACATTAGTCTATTAACCTATACATGCCATTATGCCCAAAGAAAATTTTTCTATTTATACCAAAATGAGCTAATGGATAGTGTGATGTATCTCTGACCAGCTTCCAACCTTCACGAGCTTCTGAGTACTATAAAACAAAGGAAATAGAATAGATTAAGACATTTGATGCTTAGTAAGTTTGTATAACGGGAAATTAACTTACCATTTATTTACATTTAAATTAAACATGCAAAAATCTATCCAAAGAAACTTTGCAATTAGCCTAATCACATATAATCTCAAGAAACTTGTTAGTCATGCATTTCATGTAAACATCAAGAATCAACGATGAGCTCATCATGTAACAATTTTCATATACATATGCTTTTCACATCATATATCCTTAAAATATGTACATTTCCCTAATAATTCATCTCAGATTCATATTATTCCATGACATAACTTTGCCCGTTGAATCATTCATTATTCGATGGATACACGGGTAGTATACACGAAGTGTACAAAACTATAATCCATCAATTCATGTATCATCCGTCAATTCATATATGGGAATGCTCATTGAGCACTTAAACGGAAAGCTCTTCTAAGCCAAATAACAGAAAGCTCATGTGAGCTTGTAACGGAAAGCTTATCCGGGCTTAATAACAGTAAGCTCATAAGAGCTTAAATTAGAAAGCTCTTGCGAGCTTAACGGGTAACTCCGAAGAGCTGTTATCAGGAAGTTCATGAAAGAGCTTTTAATCGGGAAGCTCTAGATAGCCATATATCGAGATGCTCATAAGAGCTGCGGTGTATCCGCAACACATGCAGGATCACTACCGATTACAATGCTCATAAGAGCATATAAACGAGAAGCTTGGAAGAACCATATATCAGAAAGCTCAAGAGAGCTTATATCAGGATGCTCATGTGAGCTAAATCAGGACGCTCTTGCGAGCTTTGGTGTGTTCACAACATATGCAGAACCACAACCACTCCGGAAACCTTGTATCCATCTAATTTCATTTGTTCAAACGGGATTTATTTGTTGTTGGACATTGTTGGATTTGTGATTTATTTTCATAATTAACAAATATACAAATCACATGCATATAAATCAAGCATATCACATAAATATACAATTTAGTTACACGAACTTACCTTGACAAATGTTTTTGTATTTGAAATATACTAATCCGACACTCTCTTTTTCACGATCTAAATTCGTATTTGAGTTATCCATATCTATACGAGTAAATTTAACTCAATTTAATACAATTCATAATCAATTCAATTCAATTCACATCCTAGGCAAAATTATCATTTTGCCCCTATACTTTTTAATTAATGACGATTTCGTCCCTAAGCTCGAAAAATGAAATTCATGCAATATAACCCTTATTCCAAGCCTAGCCAAATTTTTCATATAACAATAACAATCCATGTATTTCACAAATATAGAATTTTTCCATGAATTTTACATCTTTACAATTTAGTCCCTAAATCACAATTTCATCAAAATTCACTTTATAAAAGTTGTTTACCTATCAACAATCTTTCATTTTCTACCATAAATTTCAAATTTTCAGCATACGCATCCATGAAAAATTTTTAATACTTTGATAACTTTGTAAATTAATCCCCGAAATAGCTAGATTAGATTGTTACGATCTCGGAAATATAAAAATTACTAAAAACAGGACAAGAATGCTTACCTAATTAAGCTTTATTGGATTCTTTTCTCTTAGCTAGGGTTTCCATGAAAATAATTTGGGGAAGATGATGAAATAAGATGATATTTTGTCTTTTAATTAATTATCATCTTTTATTTGTTCACTTTCCAATTTAGTCCTTTTCTTTTATTAAATTTCCATGGATGAATCATCATACTTATCTACTAACTTCTCTTAATGGTCCATTTACCTTATAAGGACCTCAAATTTTGAATTCCATAGCTATTTAATCCCTCTAGCTACTAGAATTTAACTTTTTCACTTTATACAATTTGGTCCTTTCTAACAATTAAACTTATAATCGGTAAATTTTTTCTTACCAAAATTTTCATACGTCATTTCTATCATACCAAAGACTATAAAATAATATTAAAAATAAAATTTCTTCTGACCTCAGATTTGTGGTCCTGAAACCACTGTTCCAATTTCACTGAAAATGGGCTATTACAGCTAAAACATAAAGTGAGTAAAAATGAAATTACGTGCCTTAGATATTATAGTATGAGCTTCTCCGAACAAACTTGATGAGGATCTGAGCCTGATATGTGTTTAGGAGGTCTAGAGTACTTTGTCAATGCTCCAAGATGTAAAACTCCTCCTCCTTGTTACCTTTGAGGGGAAATGACTATTACATGCCCATTCTTTGGTCCAAATTTGAGTCGGGTTTTCAACTCAAAACTCCTTAGGTTTCAAGACACCCTTTGCGAGTTTTCATCTCGATCTCTCCCCCTTTTTTTAGGTAAAATATTTCTTTACTGAATCTGAATTCACAGGATTGGGCAGATTGTCGTCATCCATCTCGATCAGAATCAACGCTCATTTAGAAAAGACCTTCTTTACCACATAAGGTCCTTCCCAATTCGGTATCCATTTTCTCGGAAGTCTTTTTGAATAGGAATGATCTTTTTCAAAACCAAATCCCCCTCAAAGAATTCTCTAAGGCGGACCTTTTTGTCATAAGCTCGCAACATTAGTTTTTGGCACATCTGACCATGACGGATAGCTTTCAGCCTCTTTTCTTCAATCAAATTTAACTAATCATATCTGGATTGGATCCATTCTGCTTCATCTAATTTTAGTTTGGACAAAATTCGAAGAGAAGAAACCTCAACTTCAATAGGTAAAACTACCTCTATTCCATAAACTAATGAAAAAGGTGTTTCCCCTTGTGGAGGTCCTAATAAACGTTTGATAAGCATAGAGGGAAAAAGGTAATTTCTCATGTCAATCTTTATAAGTCTCTGTCATGTTTCCCACGCTCTTTTTCATGTTCTTATTAGCTACCACCACTGCCCTATTCATTTTTTGGGCGATATGGTGTTGAATTCTGAAGTCTGATCTTGAATTGATTGCAAACCTAGGCTATTATGTTTTTGTTCAAATTTAATGCGTTGTCAGATATTATCTTTTCCGACATTTCATACCAATATAAAATCTCTTTCTTCAAGAATTGTCTAACTGCTAATTTCGTGACATTGGCATAAGAAGCGGCTTCTACCCACTTGGTGAAGTAATCAATAACCATGAAAATAAGTCAATGCCTATTGGAAGCCTTTAGCGAAATTGGCCCAACGACATCAATGCCCCACATAGAAAAGGTTATGGAGAAATCATAACATGAAAAGGTGAATGAGGCACATGCATTTTTTCCCCATAAATTTGGCATTTATGACACCTCTTGGCGTAAGTGACGCAATCTCCTTCCATGGTGGACGAATAATATCTGAATCTCATAATTTGTTTGGCCATTGTAAAACCATTGGCATGTGTTCCGCAAACGCCCTCATAGACTTCTTCCAAGATTTTCTTGGCCGCCTCGACAGCATCCACACATCTTAGTAACACTTGATGCTTTCTCCTCTTGTATAGGATCTCTCCCTTAGGACATACTCATTAGCTAACCTTCTTAGCGTCTTTTTATCATTCTCGGTTACTTGCTCAAGGTATTTACGATTCTTTATATATTGCAATATGTCATAGTACCAAGGGTGATCATCCATTTCTTCTTCCTCGATGTCGTAACAATGGGATGGAGCTTCATAAATGCTCATCTGAATGGGTTTTAAGTCCTTTTGTTTGTTTATTTTGATCATGAAGGCCAGGGTAGTCAAGGTATCGGCCATCTGATTTTCATCTCGTGAGAGGTAACAGAATGTGAAGTCATCAAACACCTTAATTAATTCGAGAACCAGCCTTCGGTAATCAATCAGCTTGGAATCTCTTATCTCTCATTCACCCTTGAGTTGATAGATTGCTAATGCAGAATCCTCGTATACCTTCAGTACTTTGATCTTGTCTTCTATAGTGGCACAAATACCTATAATAAATGTTTCGTATTCTGCCATGTTATTTGTATAATCGAAATCGAGCTTACTGGTGAAAGGATAATGATCTCCATCTAGAGATACCAGAACTGCCCCAACTCCGTTACCCGTGGCGTTTGCTTGTGAGTTGAAATTGGTAAAAGTTTTTTGAAAAGTACTTCTCAAATTCGTCTTGAGTTGGACTCGAAAGCTCATAATATATATTTTCCAAAGTTTGATATTGTTGAGTGTTTTTTAGAGTGTGTTCCTCAAAAGGGGTTAGATTCTCTATTTATATCATACGATTACTATTTATAAATGGTACGTCGTTGGTAGGTCCCCATGCATGCCAACACATACCCTATTCTAAGGTTAACACTTGTTTTCTAGATGAGAGGTCGCCTTCGTAGTGGTGAGAACCCACATCATCCGGTCTCATATAAGGATGTGAACACCTCACATGCGAACCCTATAGACTATGGGTCAGGTCCCAGTCGAGTATCCAAGTAGCGGGTCGATAATGACGAATACCATAACAGATATGTAAATACCAATATCTATTTGATCAAAATGGTAAGGAGCTTGATGATCCTTAAATAAAATATTAGGTTTGAATCTTGTGGAGATAAAAAAAAAATAACACTAAGGGAGTCTACTCCTCATTTAAGGGTTCAACTGAACTCTAGAGCTAAATCAATAATTTTTTTTAGAGAAATACAATTATAAATTTTTTAAAAAATAAAATTCAATTTTACCATTATATTAATTTTTTTTTTTTTTGTTTACAAAATTTTAAAACAACTCAAAAGTGAAACCCAACCATTCTGGAATTGACATTATTGCTCCAGGAAATATATCTGAAAAGAGCAATTCCTAAAATAATTTCTTCACCTTACCACATTAAAATTAATACTAAATTTGCATCAACCCCATTGTTCATACTGTTGCATGTTACATAGTGTCGCTGCTGAGTCATGCATTAAACATTTGCAATCTTCGTTGTTTTTAATGGAAAATTAAAATTCTACAATTAATGGGGAATTAAATTTTGGGTCATCTCTTTATTCGTTGTTACCACCATTTAGGGGTGAGCAAAATCCGATTCGATTTGAAAAACTTGATAAAATTTTCAAATTTTGAATTAAATAGTTCGAGTTATTTGAGTTAATTAAGTTTTTTGGATCAACTCAAATAAAAAATTAAGTTTTTCGGTTTAACTCGAATGTGAATTACACAATTCCAGTTATCCGAAAATCCGAATAAGAAAAGACAAAATTACGCCATTTTGATAAATGTTTACCTTTTCTAAAGTTAAAAGTCAAAATCATTAAGTTAAAAGTCAAAACTACGTTGTTTTGATAAATGTTTACTCATTAAGTTAAAAGGCAAAACCATTATATTGTTTATGTAGTTAAATAATTTTATACTTCGTTTACTAGTTAAATAATTGGTTCATTTAAATGCAACATTAAGTATAAATAATAGGATTCGTTAACTCGACTCGACTTGACTCGAACTTTTTTGACTCGATTCGATCCGATTCGAAAAAAATTCAAATTGAGTTCGGTTGCTAAAATAGGATTCGTCAACTCGACTAACTCGAAATTTTTTGACTCGATTCGACTCGACTCGATCAAATACTCACCCCTACCACCATTTATGCATTGAATTATTTATTTTTCCCACCTTATCAATTTATCAATAGCTCAGCTACATACAAAGCCTTACAGTGACATATTTTTAATTTTTTTTTTTTGTCAAAATTAGGATATTCATAAGTAGGAGGAAAAATTATATAAAACTATAATTTCAAGTCATCCCTATCCCTCTCCAATAGAAGAGTGAAAAATTAGATTTTTTCTCTTAATTTTTTGCCTTTTCCTCCTGAAAAAATTTAAATTTAATTAAAAATGCTAAAAATCAGGAGGAAAAATTTGATTTGTCATTATCATATTAGAAAGGGATAAGGATGATGTGGAATCACAGTTTCATATAATCTCTTCTCCATCGCCAATAATAGTGACTAGTTCACTTATCAAAGATGTTCTCCAAAAAAATAAATAATTGGCTATGAAATGTGCTCAATTTTCATGACCGTGATCGAACCTCCAATGATATGATTTAAAAATGAAATAAATAACCACCACATCATACCTCATGGTTGTCTTACTTTTAGTATTTACATCATTAAGATGTTTTAATTTTGTCCAACCACAACATGTACTAGGTATCTAGTTCTTGAATTTTCTTTTACAAGAATATGTTTTGGTCTTATTATGGTCATATAAAATGGAATTAGATTCGAAGAAAGAATTAAAACAAGGCCCAAATGAGCTTATGTTTCATCTGCTTGTATTGCTTACTTGATGTTAGATTTCAATAAAAGTACCACAAATATCTTAACATTCACTTTATTAAAAAAATAGATAAATTAGTTCACGTACGTTACGTTAAAGTGTAAACTAGTTTTTCTATTAAAAATTTCATCCATTTCTACTGTTAAAAATCAGCGTGGCTAATAGAATAATTAAACAATTACAGTAAAAGAGTGCCACATGTACCTAATACTAACGTACATGACCAATTTTTAACCCTAGAAATGGATAAAAATATTAACAAAATAATCAATTTACTCTTTAATATAATGTACATGAACTAATTTATCTTTTTTTTAAATAGCAAAGACAAATTTTAACTTAATTCTTAATATAAAGCCTCCATAGTATTTTTATGAGGCTTTAAGGTTTGAAAACACCTTCCATGTGACACACAGAAATTCATCTTACTAATGAATGTTTTACATAGCTGAACAAATAAGCATGCAATATGAGCCAACGACAACCCTAACAAAAAGGATAACTCATGCATTTTCATTTCTGTCAATCATTAGTTAATTGTTAAATTTAGGCAGCAAAAGAGCAGTATGACAATTACTTATAAATACTAAGTCTCATCTCTATTTTAGGTATCACCCCTCATTCAAACTTGTTACTCTATTATCCCTTTTAATTTAAATTTTACTTTGTTGAAGTACTAATTTAAGCATTGAAGAACATCTCAAAATATAAGCTTCGATACGCTTTAGCTCTCTTTATTTAACAAATAGTTGGATCACTCACTATGATCAAGTTTCCAGTCCAGTCCATCACAACTAGGAATAAATTAGTCTCAAGTTTAAAAACAAAAAAGTCATGGGCATAATCAAATGAAAACAGTAATTTTCATTGTTGTTGGAATCAAATCGCTTGGTTAGATCGAGAATTAGTTGATGTATTAACCTAGATAAAGGGATTGAATCAACCTCTGAGCGAACCTCTCAAAATTGGTAAAAACCATCAATCATGACAAAAGAATTTGATAATTAATTCAGTTGAATTGGTTTATAAATTTTTTAATTTTTTAATTTTTATTTTTATGAAATTTTAATTAATTAATTAGTTAATATCAAATTAACAACTGAATCGATTGAACTCAAAATTAATGGTTTGACTAATTCGACAAATTTTTTTTTATTAAAAATGGTAGGAGCAATAAAATTAAGAAGAGGAGAAATTAGGCCAGCCCAAAAGTAGGCCAATAAAAAATTAGAAAGCCCATTTGGTAAAACGTGATTGTTCTCCCACTTAAAGAAATATTTGGGCTAGCCCATTATATTCAATCGTTTTCGAATCATTTAGAATGCGAATCAATTTTGAATAAATTTGACACAACATAAAAATATAAAATAAATACAACACAATCATATATTTGCAGAGCCCAATAATTCGAATCTTATTAATATATTTTCATTTTATATACAGCTTTAAAGGTTAATTAAAATTCTGAAAAGAAATCAACAAGTGTTTGGTGTAGTAATAAAATACATTACATTTTTAAGAAGAGAATATAGGTTATAGAAAGAGACAACCATGAACTCAGATATGGATTATAAAACAGACGTGAAAAAAAAAATCTTAAAAAGAAATTGCTTTCAAGGAAATATAAAAAAAAGAGTAAATCGCACTCAAAATCACTAAATTATTAGTAAGTTGACGCTTTAGCCACTGAATTTCAAAAAATTACAAAATGGTCAATGAGCTAGTTTTCATTTAAGTCATTGAACTGTTAAAATCGTTGATGTATAGCCTTCTTTGTTCACACCATCTGCACCAATCAAAAGCTCTCTTTCCCCTTCTCTTTTACCATTCAGTTTTTTTTTTTATGAAACAACTTTGAATGTTACGAATCTACGAATCAAAATACAAACAACTTTCTTTCTCTGATCTTCAACACTAATTGTCAGATTGACTTGGATCTAAGATATATTCTTCTACTCGTCGATGGGTATTAATCCACTGTATCAGTCGTCAAATTGTCGCTTGAAGCTCGTTAGTCAGACTTTTTTTAAATAAAAACTTAATAGTGAATGACTTCAATAAAAAAATTTGAATAGTTCAGTAACTTAAATAAAAATTTCTAAATAATTCAGTAATCATTTTGTAATTTTTAAGATTGAGTAATAATTTAATCAATTTACATGTAATTTACTCAAAGAAAAGGTTATGGTATGCGTAAGTGAGATTGAATTGCAACTCACTATCTAAAACAAAACCCAAAAGTAATGTATAGTGGCAGCATTATATTAACCATTCAAAAGAGGTGGTAACTCGCCAATCAACCCTCAACATGACTTATCCCCAAAAGGTTGGTATGTTATTGTCTTCCATGTATCGATATTGGTACATTTTCAAAATGTTACTCTCAAATTACTCGCTAAAAGATATTGATGGATAGGAACAAGTTTGAGAATTGTTTAATTAAGAAAGAAGATGCGTTTGTAATAGAATTTTTTGAGTTGGGACTTATTCATCAATGCTTAAAGATTAATATGATATTTTTAGAATTGTTGAGTGTTTTTTTTTAATATATCTTTCAGGTAGTGATATTTGTATATTTATATGATATGGGCACTGTTCATTGACATGATATACTAAGTAGGCTTCATGCATATAAATGCATACTCTACTTTAAACTAAACACGTGTTTATAGAATTTTATGCGAGCCTGACCTGTACATGTAACCCCGTAGGAAAGCGAGCCAATTCACTTGAGCTTTGGGCTTATAATGGAAATTATCCTTACAGACTCATGTTTTAAATCAAGTAAAGCTTAAATAATTAAGTATAATGTTAATATTATACATAAAGCTAAACTAAATCCAATATAATTCGATCCATAAATATTTTTAATTAATAAATCTATTTTACTATGTTTATTTTAAGAATAAAAATATTTTCTCAAAACAAACATTAAAATCTTTGATAGCACATGTTAGTTAGTTGAAACTTATACGGTTTATTAGTATTAATTAGTGTGCTTTATTTTGTTTTGGGTACCAACAAATGTACCAATTTCTTCGAGATAAGATTAAGAAACATTTTTAAATTGAAAAGTCGTCCTTGACTTCTATTTTTAATCACGATTAGTTTAAATAAGAATATAAAATTATATGAATTAAACCTAGCTGGAATCACATAGCATTGTTTAAGGTATGGTGCTTTCCGACTAAACAAAATGGCTGTCATAAGTTCATGTACATCACAGTTTTTTATATGGTAAAATTAAAAGTTTAAGATTTACTATATATTGTAATAATAAAATATAAAAATATAAAAAAAATATCATCATGATATAACTTATTTAAAATAAATATTTTTAATAAAGTAACTTCTATTTTCAATTTGGTCCTCAAACTAAACATCGTGTGGTCGAATAAATATTTGATTTGTGTACTCTGGTAAAAAAACAACATTGGTACTTAATTGGAATAAAAGAAAAACTCAGGTGTCAAATTGAACATTAAAGTCAAACTTAGGTACTTGTATGGGATAAAGAAAAACTCAAGTACCAAACTGAGCATTGAAGCCAAACTCGGGTACCAAATTGAAGAAAAACTCAAGTACCAAATTGAACATTTAAGCGAAATAGAGGTACTAAATAGTATATTAACCCGTTAATATTTTTCCATACCGTATTTGATATTGTCAAATTTAATGTTGTGTTACATCCAAGTGTCCATGAGTGGGTCTCTTGCTCTTTATTTCCTTATCACATAAAGGGCGTTTGATTCATTGAATATCAGATTACTTTCTGTAATAGGATTAAGGGTAGAATGTGAGACTATCTTATTTGGTTTATTTGGTTGGAATATTAGATTCAAGTATTTGGTTAACGGGATGTAAGATCACCTAAAAACACATTGCCGAAACCATTTTTTTGTTCGAAAACTGGCCGACTTTAAAAAGAAAAACGGAGTCGCCACCAATCTTTTTGAAGTGTGATTGGGTCACTTTAAATCATTTTGGTCTACGAATTTTAAGGAAACAGTTTCGGGAGTCGATTACGCACGAGGAAGAATTAGCACCCTCGTGACGCCCAAAATTGGTACCTAATTGATTGATTAATGTCCTAATATCGTAAATTTGGAAAATTTTGAAGTACGATTCTTTTTATTTTAAAGGAAAAAAAACTTGAATAAAATATGAGCAATCAAACCCTCTTATCTCGAGGAAGTAAAATGTCACGCCCAGTGAGTTAGGGTACGACATCTCAAATCCCCGTAATTGAGCTTGTCCTTTGACTTTCAAAATTGATGTGTTCAACTCTAAGAAGGATACTCGGTTATTTGGGGCTAATGAAAAATCGGAACCCAGTAAGTTAGGGCTCGATTTCCCAAAATGCCAAAAACGAAATATTGCCTTTGTTTTTTTGAAATCCTTATCTCGAGATATCAAAACGTCCCATCCAGTAAGTTAGGACATCACAATCTTGAACTCTCAAGAATAAGTTTTTATTTAACTTTTCAAAAAGAAAGTGATAGGTTCTTTAGACTCGAAAGAGAAATCGAAACCCAGTAAGTTAGGGTACGACTCCTTTCGAACCTTAGAACACGGAGAGTTTGCTTATTTAAAAACCCAGTTTTTGACGCATCAAAGAAAATATAATTGAAAAATAAATCATAATGGCCACATGCACAACGGAATAAAAGTGTGAGAAATAACATACATAATAATAATGAAGGCAATAATAATAAAAAATAATAGTAAACAAATAAACAAATGAATAAAAGGAAAGAAAACAATAATGATAGTACTAGCAAAAATAAAATGGTATTAATGAAAAAGAATAAATAACAGTTATGAAAAATAGTAATAATAATGATGAAAAAAAGTTTAAAATAAAAAAATAATATTGATAATATAAATACAATAGGGGGAAAATATTAATAATAAAAATAATAATGAATATAAAAATCATAGTAATAATATTAACATAAAAAATAGTTGGAGTAAAAGAAATAAAAGTATATAGAAAAAATAGACATAATAATAATATAAACAAATAATAAAAAAAATTAAAGTAAACAAAATAATATATAATAATAGTAAATATAATAGGAAGAATATGATTATAATGATAATAATATACATATGAAAAAAATATAGATAGTAAAATATTTAAAAATAATTTATTTAATGGCAAAATAGCAAAATAATCGAAAAAGGACTAAATTGGATCAAAAAAAGAAAATTTGGGGCCAAATTTTAAAGAAAATGGAAGAATTAGGGGCTAAATTGCAATTGCCCTGAGCTCCTGAGCATAGTGCCTTAAGGCGGACCAAATCGAAGTGGCGTGTCAGATTCAGGGGCGAATTTTAAAACAAATTAAATCCAAACTGGGTCAAATCGGAAGTAGGCACAAAAAGAAGGATCAGCTGCATAAATTTCCCCTTTAAAGCATGGTTTCTCATTTCCCCAAACAGTCCCATTTAATACCGTTTAAACCCCTCCCCTAAAAAAAAGGTTAAAAGGCATTCTGTCATTTTTTAAAAGAGAACCCTAACCCCTTTATTTCCATTCTTTTGCACCATTACTCTGCCGAAAACCATAGGAAAAAAAAAAAACAAAATGGAACCCCATCCTTCTTTGCTTGGATAACCCCCCTTCCGTGCAGCAAGTTCGCCGGGAACGCACCGCCGGCGCAAGTCGGAGAAATCGAGGTAAGTTTTTATTTTTATATTTTTTTGCTATTTTTACATGCATATACACTGTTATGAAATGGTAACTTTAAGAAAAGTCATAAAAATAAAAAGACACGGGTATACACATATTCGAAGAGGAAAATAAAGAAAAAAAAGAACAAAAGAACACAAATCTTACAAAACTGAATTTTGGAATCTCTTTTTGCAAAAATCTCTGTATTTCTCTCCTTTTTTGGGTTTTTCTTTGATTCTGTAGTTGAACAAAAGATAGTGTATTGCCTCTGTTTTTATCTGAATCGTTGTCCCAAAAAAAGATCCCTTTTACATGATGTATTTCGGCTTTTATAGCCTAAAAAACCCTCTAAAAATAGAACAAAACCAAATCCCGAATCCCCACTACAATCCTACTGTTTTACTGCTTCCTGTTTTGTAGGTGCACCACCGGAGGCGTGAAGGCGCTGGATTCGAGGGCGCAAGACGTGCAGCCTTGGAATACTGCTGACGGTGTAAGGACAATTGCTAGGGTTCCTGCTTTTTATATTTTGGGCTTTTCAGGCTTAGATTTGTATTAAGCCAACTATTTTAGGTCTGTTTGATTTTGTTTATTCCCTATTTGCTGATCACTTTTGGTATTGGGCCAGGGCAATCAAAAATTGGGCTCTACAGCTGCCCCTCTTTGCTCGTTATCGTGTAACGAAAATGGAGCAAAGATTTTAAGAGGACCAATTTTGCTCGGTCTTGTTGAGGCCCGTTTTCGTGACGCCTCTTGTAACGACCTCAAAAGTATGGATATTGAAAAATGAGTTGTCGGGTCTCCATTTTTAGTAAACGGACTCATAAAATATTTATTAAAAATATTTACAAAGTTAGTTGTGTGTTTAATAAAGGTTTTATTTAGGTGAATTTGATTTAATTAGAAGTATTTGAGAAAAAGGATTAAATTGAAAAAGGTGCAAAAGTTTGATTATAGATTAAAAGAAAATATAAAGGACTAAAAGGCAATTATGCCATTTTTAAATGTTGTGGCTAAAAAAAAAAAAAAAAATCCTAGATTTTTGGTTAAAAACGTGTATATGGATATAGATGTATATAAAGTATATTATTATATTATTATATTTTATTATTATATATATATAGATTAAAGGAAAGAAAGATATAGAGAAACAGAGAAGAAAAAAAAGAGAAGAGAGCAAACGTGAAGTGAAGGAAGAAAAAGAGAAAAGAAAGAAGAAAAAGGAAAAATAGAAAGTTTGAAGCTTGGAGTTTAATAGGTAAGTTAATTTAGCCCTTTTCTTCTAATTTTGATGTTTTATAAGTTTTAGAACAAAGTTTTGTTGAATTAAGTTGAAATTCTGGAAATTCTTAGATTTTTGAACATGAGTTATGTGGATCAAATTGATGAATTAGGGGTTTAATTAATGGAATATCTAGTTAGAAATTGATTTTAAGGATTAAATTGTGAAAATGTTTGGAATTAAAGTCTATTACTGGAATTCTGATTCCCAAAGATTATAAAGTTGTTTAAAGTGATAGAATAAGGTGTTTATTGAGAAAAATCAGCTCAATTGAGAAGTTAATTGAGCAGGGACGAAATTATCATTTATTGAAAGCTTAAGGAAAAATGGTAATAAACAGTTTGCACTAAAACAGTTTGGACAGCAGCAGTAGACTAGTTTTGAAAAATCACTAAAAATCGTATAAGTGGAATTAGAAGCTGAATGAGATATGAAATTAAAGCTTATTGAGTCTAGTTTCATATGAAAGAAACAGGGAAAGCAAAGGAATTCTGTAATTTGAGATATTTATATTTTTGTAAGACTGGTTTAGAGGAATTTCGGGATCCCCTGTTCTGAATTTGAAAAATCATAACAAATTGAAGAAAAATAATTAGGGGCTTAACTTTATATGTTTAGAATCCTGAATGAGTCTATTTTCAAATGAAATAAATAAGAAGGTCATATGAATTCTGTACAAAGAGTAATTTGATTCGTAGTGAAGAGAGGTCAGAACAGTCAAACAGTAAAACAGGGGAAACTTTAAGAATAATCTGGTATTGATTGGCCATACCAAAAATTCTGGAAAAATTATAGTAAAAAGATATATGAGTCTAGTTTCAAGGAAAATTAACGGTTCTTCATTTGGAGTTCTGTAGCTCGAGAAATAAATAATTTAGTGACTATGACACAAAAGGACAGCTTTGAATAAGTTTATGAGTAAATGATTAAATTGAAATGTGAGCAAAAGTAAGAAAGCATGAAATTATCATAAAATACATGTTTATTTTATTAAATATTACAGGAAATTATTTGATTATTTTTAACATATAAATGTTATATGTTTATATGAAATTAAAGAAAAGAAAAGGAAGGAGAGGACCGAATCGAAGGAAAAGGAAAAGAGAAGGTTAAGGAGTGAAGGAAGAAGAATTCATATCACCTCAATCTTTTATTGTAAGTACTACAAGAATTTTAAATTATTGTTATTTATCCTTTTGAAATATTTATGTGAATTATTTAAATATATGAGATTCAAACTTTAATGCCCAAGTAGGCGAATTTTAGAACTCTTTGGGATATTAGTGGCATGCCATTAAGGAACTTTTAGCGCTCTCGATATTAGCACGTTGGTGCTCTCGATATTAGCACGTTGGTGCTCTCTCGATATTAGCACGTTGGTGCTCTCGATTATTAGCACGTCGGTGCTCTCCGATTATTAGCACATTGGTGCTCTCTGTTCACTTGTGCATCATAATGCACCTCTCTGTATATGTTCCGTATATCCGATGTGTTCTATAAAGTCTACTTTGGGCTAAGAATTGAAACGAGGACAAAGTGAATTACTGATGTGTTAAGGTAAGATTTATACCTTACAAAAGATAAGTTAAATTTTATTAAAGCAAGGCATACATGAAGAAACTTATATGTGAGAAAATATGCAATAATTGATTGAGTTAAAATATTCTCGTTATGATTGCTTATTTAATTATTCTTGTGGTGCTTACTAAGCCTTCATCGGCTTAACGCGTTTATTTTAACGCAGTAGGTACAATTAGACTAAGAGAAAAGTCCAACTAAAAGATCGCTCATCTCATCACATCCTCAAGGGCTTCAAAGGTAGTTACTATATTTTGTATTAAAATGGCATGTACATATGTAGTTCAAAGGTGTCCCCATGTGATAGGGACTAAAATGTAGATTCTTGAAATTTTATCTATTTTCAGTTATTTGAAGTATTTTAATATATATGGAATGAATTAATAAACAATAAATTTGTTATCAAAAATGGTTGGAAAGTTAAAATATTATATTCAAATGTTTTAATTAGACAGTATCTGGCCATAATTGTTTTGGCACCAAATGTAATAGTCTTATACCGGGTTTGCATAATTGAACCGGGTATAGGGGTATTACACCTCTTCTCTTCAAGTAGCCCTGCTTTAGCCCCCTGCTTCCTCAGGAATATACGAATTTCATTTCAATCTGCTCCCCTAATGCTTAGGGAGATATAACCTGTAATCTTTAGTCGGCTCCGTTGCCGATACATAGAGATAAAACTTGCTGTATTTGATCTACTTCACTCCTGCTCAGTGAAGATAAGATCTGCTTTCTTTTAGCCTGCTCCACTCCTGCCCGGTGGAGATAAGGCTATAATCTTCAGTCTGCTCCATTGCCGATACATGGAGATAAGACCTATTATATTCGATCTGCTTCACTCCTGCTCAGTGAAGATAAGATCTGCTTTTTTTCAGCCTGCTCCACTCCTGCTCAGTGAAGATAAGGATATGATCTTCGATCTGCTCCACTCCTGCTCAGTGGAGATACGATCTGCTATTTTCGATCTACTCTACTCCTGCTCAGTAGAGATAAGATCAACTATCTTTAGCCTGCTCCACTCCTGCTCAGTGGAGATAAGGCTATAATCTTCGATCTACTCCACTCCTGCTCAGTGGAGATAAGATCTGTTGTCTTTGACTTGCTCCACTCCTGCTCAGTGGAGATAAGGTCTGTAATTTTTAGCCTGTTACCCTACTGCTTAGGGGGTTAGGCTGGCGGTTTGAATCTGCTCAATTGCCGATACATGAAGATAAGATTCGCTGTATTCGATCTGTTCCACTCCTACTCAGTGAAGATAAGATCTGTAAACTTTGGTCTGCTCTATTATCGATACATGGAGATAAGACTCGCCGCTTTTGATCTGCTCCACTTCTGCTCAGTGGAGATAAGATTTGTATTTTTATCATGCTCCACTCCTACTCAATGGAGATAAGGCTATAAACTTCAGTCTACTCCATTGCCGATACATGGAGATAAGACTCGCCGCTTTCGATCTGCTCTACTCCTGCTCAGTGGAGATAAGATCTGTATTTTTTAGCCTGTTACTCTACTGCTTAGGGGGTTAGGCTGGTGGTTTGAATCTGCTCCATTACTGATACATGAAGATAAGATTCGTCATCTTCGATCCGCTCCACTACTGCTCGATGGAGATAAGATCTGCTATCTTTAGCCTGCTCCACTCCTGCTCAGCGGAGATAAGGCTTTGGTCTTCCGATCTGCTCTACTCCTATTCAGTAGAGATAAGATCTGTTATCTTCAGCCTGCTACCCTACTGCTTAGGGAATTAAGGCTCATCGTCTTCGATCCGTTCCACTCCTACTCAGTGGGATAAGATCTGTTGTCTTTAGTCTACTCCATTGCCGATACCTGGAGATGAGACTTGTCTTCGATCTGCTCTACTCCTGCTCAGTAGAGATAAGATTTGTTATCTTCAGCCTGCTCCACTCCTGCTTAATAGAGATAAGGCTTACTGTCTTTGATCTGCTCTACTCCTGCTCAGTAGAGATAAGATCTGCTATCTTTGATCTGCTCCACTCCTGCTCAGTGGAGATAAGATCTGCTCTTCTGTAACTCCCATTAATTTTGCTATGTTGTCCTCTAGGGAACCTACCTGTAGAATTTGATTTTATGGAGTGCATGTTTATGCCAAATGATTAGGACGTCATGAAAAAATGCTCCTAACCATATGTATTATGAATGGATGCAAAATGTCATGAGAATAATCCATTTTTTAGCTTTTGGGTTATCATTGCATGTTGTTTATTAAGGTAATCCCTAACGTATGTCTTCTTCGTTCAAATGATACTTCTAACAGAGAATCTGAAGATGTCGTCACTGCTTAGACCCTTATCTCAAGTGCTCCGAGCCCTTTATGCCTGGTTAGTTCTAAATAATTGTCCTGTTTCGGATTCTTGTATTATTTAGAGACTTTCAGAGTAATACACAAAACTTCTTTTGGGAAAGTATTATTAGTTCAGTAATCATTACTTCAATATGAAATGCTTAGAAAAGATTATAGAGATGAATAAAACTGAAACTTATTCGGGATAAAACCCGTGAAGAATGAATTGAGCAAAGAAAACAAGTTCCACTATGGTACAAAATGAGTAAGAGTGGAATTGATGCCCCAGATATCATAGCCTGAGCTTCTCTGTACGTACTTCTTGAAGACCATTCTGAGTTTAGCATGTGTCTAGGAGAGCGGTGAAACTTTGTCGATGTCCCAAGACGTAACATACCCCCCTTATTGTTAATTCAAATGTAGCAAAACTACTATATGCCCCATCACGAGTTGATCATAATTTGAGCCACCCTTTTCAGGTTTTCGCCTCAAAGCCCCCATTGGTCTCAAAGTGCCCTTTGCGGGTTTTCGCCTTGGCCCATTTTCTTTCTCAAGCAAAGTACTTCTTGACGGAATCTACATTAATTGGATTTGGCAGACTTTTACTGTCCATCTCGGTGAGTATCAATGCTCCCCTAGAGAAGGCCTTCTTTACAACATAAGGCCCTTCCCAATTAGGCATCCACTTTCCCCTAAAGTCTTTTTGCATAGGGAGGATCTGTTTCAATACCAATTCTCCCTTATGGAATACCCTGGGGCAAACCCTCTTGTTGTAAGCTCGCATCATCTGCTTCTGGTACATTTGCCTATAACGGATAGCTCTTAGCCGTTTTTCCTCAATAAGATTCAGTTGATCATATCGAGATTGAACCCATTCTGCTTCATTCAATTTTAGTTCTGACAAAACACGGAGAGAAGGAATTTCAACTTCGATAGGCAAGACCGCCTCCATCCCATAAACTAATAAGAAAGGTGTTGCCCCGGTGGAGGTTCTAACCGATGTTCGATAGGCGTAGAGGGCAAGGGGTAACTTTTCGTGCCAATCCTTGTAGGTCTCAGTCATTTTCTCCATAATCTTCTTGATATTTTTATTAGTCGCCTCAACGGTGCCATTCATTTTCGAGCGATATGGCGAACAGTTATGGTGCTTAATGTTAAACTGACTGTAGACTTCCGCTATCATACTGTTGTTCAAGTTCAAAGTGTTGTTAGCTACGATTCTTTTCGGCATACCATAGCGACATATGATCTCTTTCTTCAAAAACTTGCTGACTGTCGTTTGCGTGATATTGGCATATGAGGCTGCCTCTACCCATTTGGTAAAGTAATCGATGACCACGAAAATAAAACGATGTCCATTAGAAGCCTTCAGTGAGATTGGCCCAATGATGTCCATGCCCCACATTGAGAAAGGTCACGGAGAAGTCATAACATGAAGAGGCGAAAGATGCACATGGATCTTGTCCCTATAAATCTGACACTTGTGGCATTTTTTAGCGTAACAGATGCAATCCCCCTCCATCGTGGACCATTAATACCCGAATCTCATTATTTGCCTGGCCATTGTAAACCCATTGGCATGGGTCTCGCAGACACCTTCATGGACTTCCTCTAAGATTTTTCTAGCCTCAACAGCATCGACGCATCTTAACAACACTTGATCCTTCTTCTTTTTATATAGGATCTTCCCGTTTAAGATATAATCATTGGCCAGTCTTCTCAATGTTCTCCTGTCATTTTTTGTTGCTTGGTCGGGATATTCATGGCTCTTCACATATCGTAGAATATCATGATACCACGAATGATCATCTCTCTCCTCCTCTTCCTCGATATTGCAACAGTGAGCCAGAGTCTCGTAGTACTCATTTGGATGGGCTTCATACCCTCCTAATCATTTACTCTGATCATAGAAGCTAATGTGGCTAAGGCGTCAGCCATCTGGTTTTCATCACGCGGGAGGTAAAAGAACGTGATGTCCTCAAACTCCTCAATTAACTCCAAGACCAACTTTCGGTAACTGACCAATTTGGGATCTCTCGTTTCCCACTCTCCTTTGAGCTGATATATTACCAATGTGGAATCTCTATATACTTCTAGTAACTTGACTTTGCGGTCTATGGTTGCTCGAATTCCCATGATACATGCTTCGTATTCTGCCATATTGTTCGTGTAGTCAAAATCTAATTTACAAGTGAATGGATAATGATTTCTGTTCGGGGATATCAGGACTGCCTCAACTCTATTACCAACAGCCTTTGATGCTCCATCGAAGTTCAACTTCCAAGGATGATCTTTTACAAGATTTTCTTCAGCTGCTGCTATAAACATCAGATCCTCATTGGAAAAATCGAAATTCAAGGGTTCGTAGTTGTCTAGCGCTCTACTGGCTAGAAAATCAACTATTGCACTCCCCTTCACAGCCTTCTGGTTCACGTAGACTATGTCAAATTTAGAGAGCAAAATTTGCCATTGAGCCATTCTTCCATTCAAAGCGGTCGACTCCATCATGTACTTGAGAGGGACCAATTTCAAGATTAACCAAGTCGTGTGGTACAACATGTACTGCCTCAACCTCCGAGTTGTCCAGACCAATGCACAACACAATTTCTCAATTGGCGAGTATCTCATTTCACACTCGATGAATTTCTTGCTGAGGTAGTATACCGCTCTTTCTTTCTTTCCTGTCTTGTCGTGTTGTTCTAGTACACATCCCATTGAATTATCGAATACCGTCAAGTATAGAATCAATGGTCTATCAGGACTAGGTGGCATTAGCACTGGGGTGTTAGACAAGTATTGTTTAATCCTATCAAAAGCCTTCTGGCATTCATCGTCCCAAATGCCTGGATTGTGTTTCTTAAGAAGACGAAATATAATATCACACTTCTCAGTCAATTGCGAGATGAACCGAGCAATGTAATTAAGTCTTCCGAGAAAGCCTCGGACTTCCTTTTGAGTGCGTGGCGGAGGTAATTCTTATACGGCTCTAACTTTATCCGGGTCTACCTCAATTCATCTGTCACTGACTACGAAGCCAAGCAATTTTCCTGACCTAGCCCCGAAAGTACACTTGGCTGGATTGAGCTTCAGCTGAAATTTTCTCAACCTCAAAAACAATTTCCTCAGAACTTACACATGCTTCCTTTCTATTCTAGACTTTGCGATCATGTTATCGACGTAAACCTCGATCTCCTTGTGCATCATGTCATGAAACAAAGTTACCATAGCCCTTTGGTACGTTGCTCCCGCATTCTTTAACCTGAATGGCATTACTTGGTAACAAAAGGTACCCCATAAGGTTATGAAGGTGGTCTTTACCATGTCTTCAGGATGCATCTTTATTTGATTGTATCCCGAGAAACCATCTATGAAGGAGAAAAATGAATACCCCGCCGATGTTATCCACCAAGGTGTCGATATGAGGCAGTAGGAAGTTGTCTTGTAGGCTGGCCTTGTTTAAATCTCTGTAGTCAACGCACATTCGTACTTTCTCATCTTTCTTAGGAACAGGGACAACGTTGGCTTCACCACTCGTAAGAACCCAACATCAAATTGCTTCTTGACTTCTTCCCTTATCTTTACCATGACATCGGGTCTCATCCTTCGAAGCTTCTGCTAGACCGGCTTACAATCTCCTTTTATGGGGATACGGTGTACCGCAATGTCAGCACTCAACCCAGGCATGTCCTGATATGACCACGCGAAGACATCTTTGAACTCTAGCAGAAGTCTAATGAGGTTCTGCCTTGTTTCATTAGTTATACAGGTGCCAATTTTCACTTCTTTCCCATCCTCTAGAAGCACATTTTCAATTGTCTCTTTGTGAGGTAGAATCAGCTTCTCTTCCCGCTCTAGCATCCTTAACAAATCCGGGGATAAACTACAATCTTCGTCATCTACAAAATCTCGAGATCCCTCTAGGCACATGTCTTGCTCATAAGGGAATTTTGGGTCCATAGCAGTGTCACTCATGACGTCGATATCTGGAGACCTATGGTAGGTATGAAAGAATATTCAATGAAATGAATTTAAGAATAAATCATTTATGTGTTATGATTATGAATGGAATAGAAAAAGAGTAACAGATTGATTGTACAGTATGAAAAGAAAAATACATTTTTATTGAAAATAACAATGCTTGAACATGAGCCTATTTCACAAAAGATCCTTATTGTTTCTAGGCTGGAAACAACAAGTGTGTTTTGAACATTACTCTGTTTTAGTCCAAAAAACTACAGGAATTTCTTCCGCAGTCCAATTGTTCAAAACACTTCCAAGCTCGTAGGGGCGAATACCCTCCAAGTTTCTTTTCTTCGGACTCTCTTCAGTCACTGCATTGATGCTCAAAGCTCTCATCATATCCTCAGCAGTTTCCTTATTCATAATCTCCAGTCCTGAATGGATAATCCCTCCCGACACGAATGTATTAGACATATAGGGAAACGTTATTGAACCCCACTCAATCTCAGCACCATTCAATCGTGCCCTTCGTCTTTCACGTTTCCTCTCGTGTTTCTCTTTCTTCTGTTTGGCATCTGGCCTATGCCCCAGACCAAAGCGGTCATGTTTGTCAACCAATCCTAGCACTCTGACCGACCCCTGGAGATATTTTCTGAGTCCTTTCCCAGCCAATGCTCCTCTTCCTACTGTCAGCTGGAGGCCCATCCTTGTTGCTTCAGAGATTTTGGGCACCAGGATCTTGCTTCCTTTACTGATGAAAGTCACATTCACAAACTCCAACGATCTGAAGGAGCACTCTATAGCCTCCATATCATTCTCTATGTACGGTGTATTACTAGTAACAGACGCGATGATATCCTCCTCTGCATTTATGGTTATCAACCGGCCCTCTGTCACCAACTTCAACTTTTGGTGCAATGATAATGGTACGGCTCCCGCTGAGTGGATCCAAGGCCTTCCCAATAAGCAATTATAAGAGGGCTTGATGTCCATCACGAGGAAATCTACTTCGTATGTATTTGGCCCGATTAGGAGGGGTATCTCGATTCTTCCCATTACTTTTCTTTCGGTGCCATCAAATGCCCTCACTATATTTTGGCATGTTTTCATATGTGAGCTGTCTATGGGCAACCTATTCAGTGTAGATAGGGGCAAGACATTCAATGTCGACCCGTTGTAGACTAATACCCCAGTAACGTATATCCCTTGCATCGGGTAGTGATGTACAAAGCCTTGGTGGATCCCATGCCCCCTGGCGGTATTTCATCATCACTGAACTAGATGAAATTGTCTGCGCTTATGTTGCTAACGATGCGGTCTAATTTGTTTACCGAAATGTCATCAGCAATATAAATCTGGTTCAGCGCTTTCATTAGCGCACTACGGTGTCCTTTTGAGTTTAGAAGTAAAGCCAGTACCGATATGCGTGCTAGCTGTTTGTGTAACTGTTCCATAACACTGTACTCACTGTGCTTTAGAAACTTCAAAAACTCTCTAGCCTTATTCTCTGTTACGGGTTCATTAACCAATGACCCTGTTTCCTCTTCTCCCCATCTAATCATAGAGAATTCGAAACAGCTTCCGGGTAGGGCGTGCTGGCCGAACTCTCTTTCCCGGAAACTGTCACGGTGCAATTGTAATTCCAAGGCACCCTTTTGTTATCCTTGTAAGGAAAAGTCACAGGTTTTTGAATTACAACCCTCGGTGTATCCTTATAAGAAGAAATTACGGGTTTTTAAATTACAAGCCTTGGTGTATCCTTATAAGGAGAAGTCACGGGTTTTCAAATTTTGACCCTCAGTGCCATTTTCACTCCTGCTTCGTCAACTCTTGGTCGTGTGATAATCATTATTGGGTGAATTGACCTTAGGGATCCTCTTTGTAGACCCACCAGAAACTCATAATGCCCGTACCTGGTTCTGAAAGCTGTTTTTGGCACATCTGACTCCTTTACTCGTAACTGATAGTAGCCCGATCGGAGATCAATTTTGAAAATACAGTAGCACCTTTCAACTGATCAAATAAATCATCAATCCGGGGCAACGGATACTTATTCTTTATAGTTACCTTATTGAGCTGTCGATAGTCAATACACAATCTCAAAGACCCATCTTTCTTTTTCACAAACAGAACCGGAGCACCCCAAGGTGAGTGACTCGGTCGGACAAAACCTCTATCAACAAGTTCCGTAGAATCGTGTCTTTAATTCCTTTAATTTCAGAGGAGCCATTGGTGACGAGCTATGGAAATCGGAGTAGTTCCGGAATCAAATCTATAGAAAATTCCACTTCTCTTTCTGGTGGCAACCCTGGTAACTCTTCTGGAAATACATCAGAAAATTGGCATACCACTAGCACTGCTTGAATCTTCGACTCAGATACCTTGGTATCTAATACATAAGCAAGAAAAGCATCATACCCCTTTTGACATACCTCGGCAGAGTAATAATCGAAATCACATCGAGATAATTCCTGCGTGCGATCGGATTTAACCCAAGTAATTCACCATTCGAAACTTCAACACAATAAATTTCTTGTTTACAGTTTACTACTGCATCATACTGAGTTAACCAATCCATGCCCAATATCACATCAAACTCATCAAATGGCAGTAACATCAAATCAGCCAGGAAACAATAACCTCTTACAATCAGTGGACAATTTTTACAAATTTTATCCACTAAAATAGACTGGCCAAAGGGGTTCGAGACTTTAACCGCAAATTCAGTAGGTTCAACAGATAAATCTTTAACGCATGCAAGTTTTACACATATATATGAATGCGTAGAACCGGGATCAATTAATGCAGTAATATCAGTTTCAAATAAAGAAAATGTACCAGTAATAACATCGGGTGCTGAGGCATCTTCTTTGGTACGCATGACATATGTCCTAGGAGGCGCTCGTGTCTCAGGCCTACTTGCAGTATCTTTTGTAGCTCCTCGGCTACCACTGACATTACCGGATGGTCGAGATGGTCTACCCCTCAAAGATGGATTACTTGGCTTCGATATATATTCAGCTTCTTTTTCATTTCTTTCTGGACAATCTCTGAGGAAATGGTCAAAAGAACCACACCGGTAACAAGCCCCACTCTTAAATCGACATTCACCAAAATGAGCTTTATTACAATACTGGCATCTCGGCTTAGGGGTACCAAAACTGCCAACACTGGTCACTGAAGGAGTGGAAGGTCTTGAATTAGTGCGCTGTGAACCTCGCACTCTATCCGAATACCCAGTGGTTGAGGTAGAATGATCCTGGTACTTCTTCAATTTCTTTGGAGCAGAAAACTGAGATTTTCCCATTGGTCTTTTACTAAAAATTTGAGCTTCCCTCTCAGCCTGTTTTTTTCTTTGCTCCATTCTTCTACTTTATAAGCTCGCTCTACTAGTGTAGCAAACTCTCGAATTTCAAGAATTCCAATGAGTAACTTAATTTCTTCATTCAACCCTTCTTGAATCGTTTGCACATTTGACTTCCGACTGCATCCATTCTCGAGCATATTTACTCAACCAAACAAATTCTCTTTCATACTCGAATCGATTTATTGCCTGTTTTCACTCAAGAAATTCTTTTCTTTTTCGATCAAGGAATCTCGAGTGATATATTTCTTTTTGAACTCGGTCGGAAGAATTCCCATGTAATTTCTTCTTTCGAACAAATCAAGCTTTAGTATTCCACCAATGATAAGTCGTGTGTCTTTTAGCAATGAAACAAAGACATTTCAAACATTCTTCTAGCGTGCAAGATAATTCCTCCAAAACCCGAGTAGTATTTTCTAACCAAAATTCATCTCGTTCGGGATCATCATCAACTGCTGCTCGAACTTCTTCGGCCCCATATTTTTGAATTTTATCAACCGGAGCTTTTTTTTTCTAACAGATTGCACTGCACTGTGGAATCTCGGGAACCAGGTGGAGGAACAGGAAGGGAGCTTGAGTTTGCTTTGCCTTTGTAGGGTTAGTTATTATGTCTTTGGGTAAACCATTCATTCATCATTTGAAAGAAGGCTATTTTTGCCTCCTCCCCTTGACCCTCTATACCGGGCCTTCTAGTGCTAGTTTCTTCTCTTTGTAGACATTACTATAAGGAAAACACAATTTAAATGGTCAGGAGATATCACACTATCAAAAAAATAATTTAAATGGCATGTATAGCTAATCCGTATTCGCGATATCAGTCCTAGAACCGGCTAAATCGTAGCTCTGATACCAACAAATGTAACACCCCTTACCCGTATTTATTATCGGAATAGGGAACGAGGCATTACCGGAGTTTACAATTTGTTTTTTTTACTCAATATAACCCCTTTATAATTAATCTAGTCTTCCCTGCAAATATTTAAACCGAAACTAATTCATACCAACCAATCCAATTCAACATATTTTCAAAATATATCCATGCAAATTTATAAGATAACCTCATTACATACTGAAACTAGAAATTTGTTAGCCATACCAATGGCTGACCTTACATTCATTTCATATTAACATTTATTTTATTAGTTTATACATGCCATTCATTTCCAAACTAAAGTTTCTTTAAATACCGAAATACTAGGGTTGATAGTGTGATGAGTCTCCCACCGACCCGACCTCCGAGCTCTTAACACTACAAAACAGGGAAAAAGAAAATAGGGTAAGCACTTTGTGCTTAGTAAGCCCATGTAACAAGAATTATACTTACCTAGTATTTTCAATACAATCAATAAACATTCATATACACACTCAATGCATTATTACCCTAACATTCACAAACTCAACATCCAAGTTAGTCGATTAATTTCCATATATCAATAATATACACGCCATGATTGATGAGCTCATCAATATCATGATTTCCATTTCCTTGTTATTTTTCCATATTTATCCCGTTAAATTACTCGGAATTTCGATGGATTTTCAGAGGTACACTTTAGTGTACAAATCCGGGTCCGTCAATTCATATTCATGTGCGCACATTTTCATTTCAGAGAGCACACTCCCGCGAACCTCATCTTTACAGCGGGATTACCAGTCTAGGCTAAATCCCCTGCAATATAAACTCATAGAGTATTGTCGGGATTACCAGTCCAGGCTAAATCCCCTGCAACGACAATTACTCTAATGAGCTAGGATCTAAATTACCAGTCCAGGCTAAATTCAGACCCTAATTCGGATTACCCGTCCGGGCTAAATCCATTTTCCACATATTCTTCGGGAGGGCTATATCAGGATAGGATCACCCGTCCGGGCTAGATCCTTTTTACCGTCAATTCCTTTTCAGAGATCCATCGAATTTTCCTTTCATTCAACCGGGATTTCTTTCCCTTTTTATCAAATATACCAATGTTTCGTCAAATTTCATATAATGGACATTCAAATCATATTCATATCAATAACATACATTTCAAACATTTAAGAATATAATTCAAGTTACACGAACTTACCTCGATACTAGTTCGTTTATAAAATGTACTAATCCGGAACTTTTTCCTTTCCTCGATTTAGCTTCGTATTTGAGTTTTCCGGATCTAAATAAATAAATTCAATCATCAATTCAATACATTTTATGTTCACATGTAGCATTTTCTATAATTCTATTATTATTTTTAGCTTATTCAAAGCTGTCTACTTGAGTCACAGTCACTAAATTATTTATTTCTTGAGCTACAGAGCTCCAAATGAAGAACCGTTAATTTTCCCTGAAACTAGACTCACATTTCTTTATACCATAAAATTTCCAGAATTTTTAGCCTAGCCAATTAGTACAGTTTATTCATCAAATTTGCCCCTGTTCTGCTGTCTGGCAGTTCTGATTCTTCTTCACTAAAAATTAATTATCTCTTCATACGAAAATTAGATGGTGTTCCTGTTTATTTCTATAGAAAATAGACTCATTCAGGATTCTAAACATATAAATTTAAGCCCCTAATTATTTTTCTTCAATTTTGTATGATTTTCTAAAGTCAAAACAGGGGAACCCGAATTTATTCTGAACCAGTCTTACAAAAATCTAAATATCTCAAAATACAGAACTTCCTTTATTTCCTTGTTTCTTTCATATGAAAATAGACTCAATAAGCTTTAATTTCATATTTTTTTAATCTTCTAATTCAACTTCTACAATTTATGGTGATTTTTCAAAGTTAGACTACTGCTGATGTCAAAAACTGTTTTAGTGCAAGCTGGTTATTACCATTTTTCCCCTAAACTTTCAATGAATGATAATTTCGTCCCTGCTCAATTAACCTCTCAATTGAGCTTATTTTTCTCAATTAACACTTTATTCTATCACTTTAAACTACTTTATAACCTTTGGAAATCATAATTTCAGTAATAGACTTTAATTCCAAACACTTTCATAATTAGGTCCCAAAAATCAATTTTTATTGAAATTACCTAATAAAATCATCTCTTAAACGAATTAAGGCTTAAATTTCATGCTATTTCATCATAAACTTACATAAACCAACCATGGTGGCTTTCAATTTCATCCATGAAAGCAAAGACTAATGAATTTAATAGTAGGACCTAGTTGTAAAAGTCTTTAAAAACACAAAATTACAAGAAATAGGCAAGGATTCACTTACTTGGTGCAAAAATTATGATATGCCAGCTTAGATACCCCTCCTATGGCGTTTTTAGCTGATGAGAAAGAAGAAAAATGAAGAGATTTCTAGATATCTGTATTTACCAAATTTTGTTATTTTCCCATTTTACCCTTATTTCTCCTTATCTTCTTGCTGATTTCATACCCTTGCCGTCCAGCCCAATTAGACCTTGGGTCTATTTTCCTTTTAATCCCTCTTTCTTTTATCATTTAAACTATCTAATCATTTTTCATAATTTTGTATTTGTTACAATTTAGTCCTTTTCATCTAATTACATACTCAAACGTTAAAATTTTCTAACGAAATTTTAATACTATATTACTAACATTTTATAAATATTTATAAAAATATTTCCTACTCAATTTTATGAGATCAATGTCTCGATACCTTGTTTTTACCCAATTCCTCCAATAATTCCTTTTTCTAACTAACCACTAAATCGGTAAAATTTTTCTATCGATATTTTAATACTATTTTCCTATCATATAAATATTCATGCAAAAATATTAAAATAAATTTCTCTTTAAATCGGATTTATGGTTACGAAACCATTGTTCCGATAACCTTGAATTTAGGCCATTACAACTCTCCCCCCCTTTTAAGGATTTTCGTCCTCGAAAATCTTACCAGTAAAGAGGTTTGGATATTGTTTCCTCATTGCCTCCTCCGGTTCCCATGTCGCTTCCTCAATCCCGTGCTTTTGCCACAATACTTTCACCAAATTTATTTTTTTATTTCTAAGCTCCTTTGTTTCCCATGCCAATATTTTGACCGGTTCTTCATTGTAAGTCATATCATTTGAATCTCCATCATCGGAGAAATAACATGTGAAGGATCGACCGATATCGTCGTAGCATAGACACATGAAAAACATTATGGATTCTATCAAGTTCGGTGGTAATGCCAACCGATAAGCGATCGGTCCAATTCTTTCTATGATCTCATATGGCCCGATAAATCTTGGACTCAATTTACCCTTCCGACCAACCTGAGAACTTTCTTCCAAGGAGACACTTTCGAAATACCTTGTCACCGACTGAAATTCAATCTCTTTTCGCTTAAGATCAAGATATGATTTTTGGCGATCTAAGTCGCTTTTAAACTATCCCGAATAACCTTCACTTTTTCTTACATTTCGGATTAAATCAACCCCATGTATCTTTCTTTTCACCGAGCTCTGTCCAATACAATGGTGTTCTACATTTTCTACCATACAAAGCTTCATATGGAGCCATTTTAATCTCTGGATGATAATCATTATTGTAAGCAAATTCAATCAAAAGTAGATACCTCTCCCAATTACCTTCAAACTCTAGAATACAACATCGAAGCATATCTTCCAATACTTGAATTACACGCTCAGATTGGCCATCCGTCTCGAGGATGATATGCGAAGATGAAATACAACCGAGTACCCAAAGCTTCTTGCAATTTATCCCGAAACGAGGCGTAAATCGAGGATCTCTATCCGTTATAATGGAGATAGGCACTCCATGTAGCCCGACAATCTCGAGATATGTACAATTCAAGCCGGTTTATCTAAAGAATAATCCATACGCATCGGAATAAAGTGTGTCCGACTTTGTCAATCGGTCAACAATCACCCAAATAGCATCTTTTTCCTCGGAGACAACGGTAACCCGATACAAAATCCATAGTGATTCTTTTCCATTTCCATTCCGGTATAGTAATTGGTGAAGTAACCACGAAAGGTACCGATGTTCTCGCTTTGACTCGTTGACATATCAAACATCTTGATACAAACTCGGAAATATCACGTTTCATACCTGGCCACCAGTACATCTTTTTCAAATCATTATATATTTTATTACTTCCCGGATGTACAGACATAATACCACTGTGAGCCTCGTGTAAAATTTTCTGTATGAGTTCTGAATTCTTGGGTACACATACCCTACCTCTGAATAATAAACAATCATCAACTCCAACTTGAAATTCAGAATCGATGATTCGACTCACATTGTGCCCGTTTAACTCAGTAACTTCTCATCATTCTTCCGAGCTTCACATATTTGTTTGTAGAAATGTCGGTTTAGCTCTCAATTCGGCTATGATTGAACTATCATCGATCGCTGACAATCGGGTATTCATAACTCGTAAAGCAAACAGAGATTTTTGACTCAAAGCATCAGCCACAACATTAGCCTTACCCGGATGATAATCAATAATCAAATCATAGTCCTTTATCAGTTCAAGCCACCTGCGCTGTCTCAAATTCAAATCTTTCTGTGTCATCAAATATTTCAAACTTTTATGATCGGTATAAATATGACATTTCTCACCAGTACAAATAATGCCGCCATATCTTCAATGCAAAAACAATAGCAGCTAACTCAAGATCATGTACCGGATAATTTCTTTCATGTGGTTTAAGTTGTCTTGAAGCATAGGCTATTACTTTACCTTCTTGCATCAAGACACAACCTAAACCATTTAATGAGGCATCACTGTAAATAACAAATTCCTTACCCGGTTCAGCCGCACTAATATGGTGCTTTCGTTAGTAGATCTTTTAATTGGTTGAAACTCTGTGACATTCATCATCCACTCGAACTTTACATCTTTCTGCAATAATCGAGTCATCGGAGAAGCTATCATAGAGAATCCTTGTACAAATCTCCGATAATAACCAGCTAAACCCAAGAAACTTCTAACTTCAGATACAGTCTTCGGTGGACTCCAATTGACAATAACTGAGATTTTACTTGGATCTACCCCCGATGCCTTCAATGGATACAATATGTCCAAGAAAACCCACTTCTCAAGCCAAAATTCACATTTACTAAATTTAGCATATAATCTGTTTTCTCGCGCAGAATTTGCAACACAATTCTCAAATGTTCTGTATGTTCTTCTTCATCTCGAGAATAAACCAAAATATCATCAATGAATACTACCACAAATCTGTCTAAGTACGGTCTGAATATTCGATTCATCAGATCCATAAATACTGCAGTGCATTAGTCAACCCAAATGCCATAACCGTAAACTCATAATGCCGTGCACTGGTTCTCAAAGTTTTGTTTTTGGCACATCCGACTCCTTTACTCAGAATCGATAGTAGCCCGATCGGAGATCAATTTTGAAAATACTGAGAGCACCTTTCAACCGATCAAATAAATCATCAATCCGGGGCAGCGGATACTTATTCTTTATAGTTACCTTATTGAGTCATCGATAGTCAATACACAATCTCAAAGACCCATCTTTCTTTTTCACAAAGTAACCGGAGCACCCCAAGGTGAATGACTCGGTCGGACAAAACCTCCATCAACAAGTTCCTCGTGAATCGTGTCTTTAATTCCTTTAATTTCAGTAGGAGCCATTGATGAGACGGAGCTATGGAAATCGGAGTAGTTCCGGAATCAAATCTATAGAAAATTCCACTTCTCTTTCTCGGTGACAACCCCGGTAACTCTTCCGAAATACATCGGAAAATTCGCAAACCATCGCATCGCTTGAATCTTCGACTCGAGATACCTTGGTATCTAATACATAAGCAAGAAAAGCATCATACCCCTTTTTGACATACCTCTGAGCAGTAATAACTGAAATCACATCAGATAATTCCTCTGTCTGATCGGATTTAACCCGAAGTAATTCACCATTCTGACACTTCAACACAATATATTTCTGTTTACAGTTTACTACTGCATCATACTGAGTTAACCAATCCATGCCCAATATCACATCAAACTCATCAAATGGCAGTAACATCAAATCAGCCAGGAAACAATAACCTCTTACCATCAGTGGACAATTTTCACAAATTTTATCCACTAAAATAGACTGGCCAAAGGGGTTCGAGACTTTAGCCGCAAATTCAGTAGGTTCAACAGATAAATCTTTAATGCATGCAAGTTTTACACATATATATGAATGCGTAGAACCGGGATCAATTAATGCAATAATATCAGTTTCAAATAAAGAAAATGTACCAGTAATAACATCGGGTGCTGAGGCATCTTCTTTGGTACGCATGACATATGTCCTAGGAGGCGCTCGTGTCTCAGGCCTACTTGCAGTATCTTTTGTAGCTCCTCGGCTACCACTGACATTACCGAATGGTCGAGATGGTCTACCCCTCAAAGATGGATTACTTGGCTTCGATATATATTCAGCTTCTTTTTCATTTCTTTCTGGACAATCTTTGAGGAAATGGTCAAAAGAACCACACCGGTAACAAGCCCCACTCTTAAATCGACATTCACCAAAATGAGCTTTATTACAATACTGGCATCTCGGCTTAGGGGTACCAACACTGCCAACACTGGTCACTGATGGAGTGGAAGGTCTTGAATTAGTCTTGTTGTGAACCTCGAACTCTATCCGAATACCCAGTGGTTGAGGTAGAACGATCTGGTACTTCTTCAATTTCTTTGGAGTAGAAAACTGAGATTTTCCCATTGGTCTTTTACTAAAAATTCGAGCTTCCCTCTCAGCCTGTTTCTTTTCTTTGCTCCATTCTTTTACTTTATAAGCTCGCTCTACTAGTGTAGCAAACTCTCGAATTTCAAGAATTCCAATGAGTAACTTAATTTCTTCATTCAACCCTTCTTCGAATCGTTTGCACATTTCAGCTTCCGACTGTACCCATTCTCGAGCATATTTACTCAATCAAACAAATTCTCTTTCATACTCGAGACATCGATCTATTGCCCTGCTTTTATTTCAAGAAATTCTTTTCTTTTCTGATCAAGGAATCTCTGACTGATATATTTCTTTTTGAACTCGGTCTGGAAGAATTCCCATGTAATTTCTTCTTTCGGAACAACTGAAGCTTTAGTATTCCACCAAAGATAAGCTGTGTCTTTTAGCAGTGAAACAGCACATTTCAAACATTCTTCTAGCGTGCAAGATAATTCCTCCAAAACCCGAGTAGTATTTTCTAACAAAAATTCAGCTCGTTCGGGATCATCATCAACTGCTGCTCGAACTTCTTCGGCCCCATATTTTCGAATTTTATCAACCGGAGCTTTTTTTTTTCTAACAGATTCAGTACCTGTACCCTGTGGAATCTCGGGAACCGGTGGAGGAACAGGAGGGGGAGCTTGAGTTTGTTGCCTTTGTAGGTTAGTTCTTATGTACTGGGTAAACCATTCATTCATCATTTGAAAGAAGGCTATTTTTGCCTCCTCCCCTTGACCCTCTATACCGGGCCTTCTACTGCTAGTTTCTTCTCTTTGTATTGAAGCCGAAGCATGACTCCCAGCTTCCTCAGATTGAGCTCGGTCATATGACATTACTATAAGGAAAACATAATTTAAATGGTCAGGAGATATCACACTATCAAAAAATAATTTAAATGGCATGTATAGCTAATCCAGATTATTATATATCGGTCCTAGAACCGGCTAAACCGTAGCTCTGATACCAACAAATGTAACACCCTTACCCGTATTTATTATCGGAATAGGGAACGGGGCATTACCGGAGTTTACAATTTGTTTTTTTACTCAATATAACCCCTTTATAATTAATCTAGTCTTCCCTGCAAATATTTAAACCGAAACTAATTCATACCAACCAATCCAATTCAACATATTTTCAAAATAGATCCATGCAAATTTATAAGATAACCTCATTACATACTGAAACTAGAAATTTGTTAGCCATACCAATGGCTGACCTTACATTCATTTCATATTAACATTTATTTTATTAGTTTATACATGCCATTCATTTCCAAACTAAAGTTTCTTTAAATACCGAAATACTAGGGTTGATAGTGTGATGAGTCTCCCACCGACCCGACCGACCTCAGGAGCTCTTAACACTACAAAGCAGGAAAAAGAAAATAGGGTAAGCACTTTGTGCTTAGTAAGCCCATGTAACAAGAATTATACTTACCTAGTATTTTCAATACAAGCAATAAACATTCATATACTCACTCAATGCATTATTACCCTAACATTCACAAACTCAACATCCAAGTTAGTCGATTAATTTCCATATATCAATAATATACACGCCATGATTGATGAGCTCATCAATATCATGATTTCCATTTTCTTGTTATTTTTCCATATTTATCCCGTTAAATTACTCGAAATTTCGATGGATTTTCAGAGGTACACTTTAGTGTACAAATCCGGGTCCGTCAATTTATATTCATGTGCGCACATTTTCATTTCAGAGAGCACACTCCCGCGAACCTCATCTTTACAGCGGGATTACCAGTCCAGGCTAAATCCCCTGCAATATAAACTCATAGAGTATTGTCGGGATTACCAGTCCAGGCTAAATCCCCTGCAACGACAATTACTCTAATGAGCTTGGATCTGAATTACCAGTCCAGGCTAAATTCAGACCCTAATTCGGATTACCCGTCCGGGCTAAATCCATTTTCCACATATTCTTCGGGAGGGCTATATCAGGATAGGATCACCCGTCCGGGCTAGATCCTTTTTACGTTCAATTCCTTTTCAGAGATCCATCGAATTTTCCTTTCATTCAACCGGGATTTCTTTCCCTTTTTATCAAATATACCAATGTTTCATCAAATTTCATACAATGGACATTCAAATCATATTCATATCAATAACATACATTTCAAACATTTAAGAATATAATTCAAGTTACACGAACTTACCTCGATACTAGTTCATTTATAAAATTTACTAATCCGGGACTTTTTCCTTTCCTCGATCTAGCTTCGTATTTGAGTTTTCCGGATCTAAATAAATAAATTCAATCATCAATTCAATACATTTCATGTTCACATGTAGCATTTTCTATAATTCTATTATTATTTTTAGCTTATTCAAAGCTGTCTACCTGAGTCACAGTCACTAAATTATTTATTTCTCGAGCTACAGAGCTCCAAATGAAGAACCGTTAATTTTCCCTGAAACTAGACTCACATTTCTTTATACCATAAAATTTCCAGAATTTTTAGCCTAGCCAATCAGTACAGTTTATTCATCAAATTTGACCATGTTCTGCTGTCTGGCAGTTCTGACTCTTCTTACCTAAAAATTAATTATCTCTTCATACGAAAATTAGATGGTGTTCCTGTTTATTTCTATAGAAAATAGACTCATTCAGGATTCTAAACATATAAATTTAAGCCCCTAATTATTTTTCTTCAATTTTTTATGATATTCTAAAGTCAAAACAGGGGAACCTGAATTTATTCTGGACCAGTCTTACAAAAATCTAAATATCTCAAAATACAGAACTTCTTTTATTTCTTTGTTTCTTTCATATGAAGATAGACTCAATAAGCTTTAATTTCATATTTTTTGCATCTTCTAATTCAACTTCTACAATTTATGGTGATTTTTCAAAGTTAGACTACTGCTGATGTCAAAAACTGTTTTAGTGCAAGCTGGTTATTACCATTTTTCCCCTAAACTTTCAATGAATGATAATTTCGTCCCTGCTCAATTAACCTCTCAATTGAGCTTATTTTTCTCAATTAACACTTTATTCTATCACTTTAAACTACTTTATAACCTTTGGAAATCATAATTTCAGTAATAGACTTTAATTCCAAACACTTTCATAATTAGGTCCCAAAAATCAATTTCTATTGAAATTACCTAATAAAATCATCTCTTAAACGAATTAAGGCTTAAATTTCATGCTATTTCATCATAAACTTACATAAACCAACCATGGTGGCTTTCAATTTCATCCATGAAAGCAAAGACTAATGAATTTAATAGTAGGACCTAGTTGTAAAAGTCTTTAAAAACACAAAATTACAAGAAATAGGCAAGGATTCACTTACTTGGTGCAAAAATTATGATATACCAGCTTAGATACCCCTCCTATGGCATTTTTAGCTGATGAGAGTGAAGAAAAATGAAGAGATTTCTAGATATCCATATTTAGCAAATTTTGTTATTTTCCCATTTTACCCTTATTTCTCCTTATCTTCTTGCTGATTTCATACCCTTGCCGTCCAGCCCAATTAGACCTTGGGTCTATTTTCCTTTTAAGCCCTCTTTCTTTTATCATTTAAACTATCTAATCATTTTTCATAATTTTGTATTTGTTACAATTTAGTCTTTTTCATCTAATTACATACTCAAACGTTAAAATTTTCTAACGAAATTTTAATACTATATTACTAACATTTTATAAATATTTATAAAAATATTTCCTACTCAATTTTATGAGATCAAGGTCTCGATACCTTGTTTTTACCCAATTCCTTCAATAATTCCTTCAATAATTCCTTTTTCTAACTAACCACTAAATCGGTAAAATTTTTCTATCGATATTTTAATACGATTTTCCTATCATATAAATATTCATGCAAAAATATTAAAATAAATTTCTCTTTAAATCGGATTTATGGTTACGAAACCATTGTTCTGATAACCTTGAATTTAGGCCATTACACTCTTTTGGGAGTTCTGCCCTCGTTTTTTCCTCTTCTGCTGCATCATCGAGATTAGGGACCATCGACTTTGCCAAATTGTCTCCAGAGTTAGAGCTCGAGCCTGTCGGGAAATTTGCAGGCGCTGAGGTACCGGTTTGATACTGACGTCTGATATTGACAAACACTCTCGGTGGTTGTGCTTGAGAATTTGCCGGGGCTAAGCCTGGAGGATAGGCAGAATTTTCATTTTCATCTTCGGCATCGACCATAGGACCCTTTCCTTTATCTTGCCTTCCAGTCAACAATTGCGTTAACTGGCTCATCATACTTCTCTGGGATTCCAGCATTTGATCCCTCATGTCCTGTTGGATCTTAGCCAACTGTTCCTGCAATTGGTCTTGTATTTCCTTCTGCACCTACTCTAACTTTTCCATCCTTTGATCCATTGCTTTCGTTTTCCTTCGAGTGTAGTAGCGATGTTCCAGGATAACTATAATACGACCTCTAGTTAATAGGGTTCTTTTATGATATTTAATGCATATGATGCGATGTAATGCAAACAGATGAAATGCAATGCAAATGCATAGAATGAATGCAAAAAGAAAGAGAGGCGTTGATTCTGAATTCAATTCCATTAGAAGAACTTTTCTAGAAAATAAATTTCTTTACATAAAACGGATTACATATGCGGCTTCGTCCCTATAATCCAGGTGAAGACACCAATCTATTTTCTCGTATCCGGATGTTACGGTCGTGTCCCATGAACTTTCTCCATAGATGCCTCTTCTAGCCTCTTGTTGTTTGATCCAGGCCATAACTCTTCACTCACTTATCCTCCGCGATGCTCATAAACTTCTTTAAGAAAATTGGGATGTGATAGCTCTTGAATAGTCTTTGCCAGCTTGAATCCTCGGGCAAAGTCTTGTATTCTTCTGCGGACTATCAGCCTTCTCTCGTTATTTACCTAGACTATATTCGAGCGACCATATTATAACCCACTTTATCAAGTAATCCATTTCCTTATGACAAACTCTTCTATTTAGCAATCGAATATTAATCAACACCTCCTTTCTATGATGATGAAATGCAATGTAGTCAAAACAAAAGAAAACACGTTAGTGCAAGAAAAATAGACAACACAGAACACCTGTCCGGGTGACCACTAGGGTTTGGCATGGCTCTATCTAAGGTAGGCTCCTAGGGCTCTCTTATATGCGGTTTGACTCTAAAGCAAGGGTACCTGAACCAACAGATTCCTCAATCATCACCCATTATAGGCTCATACGGACTGAGTTCAGTTCAGGGGAATACATTTCCCTATGGCTTCACGGAGGTGAAAACCTCACGAAGACATAGGTACGGATATATCCCGAAAGCGATCCACTATCCTGCACGGAGGTGAAAACCTCACGAAGGAGTAGCTTCTCACTCTCACTTAAAGGTGTGACCACTACGGTCATGCAATATGATGCAAATGTATCCTAGACACTTAAAATGTAAAAACATATGACACGACCCAAACAAATGCGATGGAAAAAACAAAATAAAAAAAATTATTTTCGATAAAAGGACATTAATCGATCAATTCTACGGCTTGACTCTCTTATAGGTCCCCAGTGGAGTCGCCAAGCTGTCGAAACCATTTTTTTGTTTGAAAACGGGCTGACTTTAAAAAGAAAAACAGAGTCGCCACCAATCTTTTTGAAGTGTGAATGGGTCACTTTAAAACATTTTGGTCTATGAATTTTAAGGAAACAGGTTCGGGAGTCAGTTACACACGAGGAAGGATTAGCACCCTCCTGACGCCCAAAATTGGTACCTAATTGATTGATTAATGTCCTAATATCAAAAATTTGGAAAATTTTGAAGTACGATTCTTTTTATTTTAAAGGAAAAAAACTTGAATAAAATATGAGCAATCAGACCCTCTTATCTCGAGGAAGTAAAATGTCACGCCCAGTGAGTTAGGGTACGATATCTCAAATCCCCGAAATTGAGCTTGTCCTTTAACTTTCAAAATTGATGTGTTCAAAACTAAGAAGGATACTCAGTTATTTGGGGCTAATGAAAAATCGGAACCCAGTAAGTTAGGGCTCGCTTTCCCAAAATGCCAAACACGGAATATTGCCTTTGTTTTTTTGAAATCCTTATCTCGAGATATCAAAACTGCCCATCCAGTAAGTTAGGACACGACAATCTTGAACTCTCAAGAATAAGTTTTTATTTAAATTTTCAAAAAGAAAGTGATAGGTTCTTTAGACTCGAAAGAGAAATCGAAACCCAGTAAGTTAGGGTACGACTCCTTTCGAACCTTAGAACACGGAGAGTTTGCTTATTTGAAAACCCAGTTTTTGACGCATCAAAGAAAATATAATTAAAAAATAAATCATAATGGCCACATGCACAACGGAATAAAAGTGTGAGAAATAACATACATAATAATAATGAAGGCAATAATAATAAAAAATAATAGTAAACAAATAAACAAATGAACAAAAGGAAAGAAAAAAATAATGATAGTACTAGCAAAAATAAAATGGTATTAATGAAAAAGAATAAATAACAGTTATGAAAAATAGTAATAATAATGATGAAAAAAAGTTTAAAATAAAAAAATAATATTGATAATATAAATACAATAGGGGGAAAAATATTAATAATAAAAATAATAATGAATATAAAAATCATAGTAATAATATTAACATAAAAAAATAGTTGGAGTAAAAGAAATAAAAATATATAGAAAAAAATAAACATAATAATAATATAAACAAATAAAAAAAATTAAAGTAAACAAAATAATATATAATAATAGTAAATATAATAGGAAGAATATGATTATAATGCTAATAATATACATATGAAAAAAATATAGATAATAAAATATTTAAAAATAATTTATTTAATGGCAAAATAGCAAAATAATCGAAAAAGGACTAAATTGGATCAAAAAAAAAATTTGGGGTCAAATTTTAAAGAAAATGGAAGAATTAGGGGCTAAATTGCAATTGTCCTGAGTTCCTGAGCACAGCGCCGTAAGGCGGACCAAATCGAAGTGGCGTGTCAGATTCAGGGGCGAATTTTAAAACAAATTAAATCCAAACCGGGTCAAATCGGAAGTAGGCGCAAAAAAGAAGGATCAGCTACATAAATTTCCCCTTTAATGCATGGTTTCTCATTTCCCCAAACAACCCCATTTAATGCCGTTTAAACCCCCCCTCAAAAAAAAGGTTAAAAGACATTCTGCCATTTTTTAAAAGAGAACCCTAACCCCTTTATTTCCATTATTTTGCACCATCACTCTGCCGGAAACCATAGGAAAAAAAAAAACAAAATGGAACCCATCCTTCTTTGCTTGGATAACCCCCCTTCCGTGCAGCAAGTTCGCCGAGAAGGCACCGTCGTCGCAAGTCGGAGAAATCGAGGTAAGTTTTTATTTTTATATTTTTTTTTTTGCTATTTTTACATGCATATACACTGTTATGAAACGGTAACTTTAAGAAAAGTCATAAAAATAAAAAGACACGGGTATACACATATTCGAAGAGGAAAATAAAGAAAAAAAAGAACGAAAGAACACAAATCTTACAAAACTAAATTTTGGAATCTCTTTTCGCAAAAATCTCTGTATTTCTCTCATTTTCCGAGTTTTTCTTTGATTCTGTAGTTGAACAAAAGATAGTGTATTGCCTCTGTTTTTATCTGAATCGTTGTCCCCAAAAAAGATCCCTTTTACATGATGTATTTCGGCTTTTATAGCCTAAAAAACCCTCTAAAATAGAACAAAACCAAATCCCGAATTCCCACTACAATCCTACTGTTTTACTGCTTCCTGTTTTGTAGGTGCACCACCGGAGGCGTGAAGGCGCTGGACTCGGGGGCGCAAGACATGCAGCCTTGGAATACTGCTGACGGCGCAAGGACAATTGCTAGGGTTCCTGCTTTTTATATTTTGGGCTTTTCGGGCTTAGATTTGTATTGGGCCAACTATTTTAGGTCTGTTTGATTTTGCTTATTCCCTATTTGCTGGTCACTTTTGGTATTAGGCTAGGACAATCAAAAATTGGGCTCTACACACATTTTACTCAATTGTCCTTGTTATAGAAATTGTATTTTTTTTAACAAGTTTAGTTCATTTAATATTTTTTTAGTTTCAATTTCCATAAAATTATGATAATTTATTACAATTCTTACTTTTTATAACAATTTATATATTAATGAGTAAAACTGTATAATTATAATAATTAATGAAAAGTGATCGCAACCCCAACCATAATTATAGTTATAACCATAATTAATATATTAATAAATAAATTATTGAATAAAATATAATGATTATAATTGTAATGTATGATATCCACTAATTTACTATTAAAAAATATTTTTATATTTTTAGTTAGTCTTAAACTTTATTTAAGAAAATTTGTTAGAATAATAAAAACAAAGGGTAAATTGGTCCAAAATTTAAAATTATGCTCGTAATATAAGATTACGTAAGGAAATGGGCCGAATGAGATTACATCATATATTACGATATCGCCAGAATGTTGAAATCCAAACACCATAATCTCATTCTGGAATGTAACATTACGGGCCGTAATGTTACATTTGGCGAACCAAATGCCCCAATAGATGTATAATTGGGAATATATATATTGGCCCTTGAACTTATCCATTCGTACTTAGTTGGTCCATAAATTCTTTTTATGGATCTAGTTGGTCCCTGAACTTGTATTCCGTCAACCTGGTTGGTACCTTCGCACTAACACAGTTAGTTTGTGCTGATATGGCAGTGTTAACCAATTCGATCATGCCACATAATAACTTCTTAGTACGTCACACGGTAAACATAAATTTAAAAGAATTAAATATAAAAATGTATAAATTAATTAAAAAAGTACATTTTTTCACATGAAGAATAAACTTAGACAAATGATTGTATAGCTACCAAGTTCAGGTACTAAGGTTGTTGCCAAGTTAAGCGGTCAAAAATTTTATTATTCATTTTTTTATTTTATTGATAAATAAATGTATTTATGTGGTAAATTAATTTCAGATTTTTATTAAATATATATTATGAAATTGAGGAGTGATAGCCAGCTAGGGCTCTCTTTTAATCAAAATGATAAGAAAAAATATATTATTATTAAAATTATTTGTTATTGTATAAGGGCAAATTTGATTAAACTGATAAAATAAAATGGTAAATTATTATAAAAATAATATTTCAAGCAAAACGTAATAGAAAAAATATAATATAATGGAAAAATATTAATTTTTCGGAACTTATAATAAATAAATAAAGTTGAAATGTTACTCAAAACATATATTAAAGAACTTGAGAATTTGATTCATTAATTTTATTATTATTATTTAAGGAAAACAAATCCAAGTCATTAAAGATCCGATAAAATTGTCGAAAATATTACATTACTTAAGATAGAATAAAATCTTAACACAATTGGAAATGTGATACTATCTACTCAAGGTAATATCTCATGAAATTTACATTCCTTGACCCCAAACATTCCCCTGCAACTATTAATTTTCATTTTTTCTCTCTTTTGATTTTTTGTGCAAAATATATCTCTATATTTAATAATCATATTGGGTTTTGACTAAATTTAAAATTGAGTCAAATAAAAAATTAAACGGGAGGTAAAAAAAATTTATTATTGTTTTTCTACTATGACAAAACTCAAACTTAAAATTTTACTTGACCAACATAATTAATATTTTAATTGGTAAAAGAGAATTACCTTAGTGTGAACACACTCAACACAAAGAGTGTTTAGTTTTGAAAGTTTTAGCTCAAAAAAGAATGATTAGCAAAGCAATCAATATCAAGTAGGACAAACCCCACTTTAAAAAATGGTCTTGAAATTCTTTCAAAATTGCCAAATGTAAATCTCACATGAAGATGGGTCATTATAACCAAAGATATGAATGTGATATATCACATTCTCAAGCATGCGTTGCCTTTGCTTGGTCTCACCAATTAGGCATGCCTAAGCTATAACTATTATTAGTGTTTGCCCCCAAAAGCTTGGCTTTTTTACAACGATTTTGACAAAGTTTTTTTATGAAAGTAATGGGTTTGCAGAGGACTCTCAAAGGAGCCGTAAAACACGTCCCACTCTTTTGAATTTTTTTTATTACATCTACTCTTTTTAATAAAATATTTAAAACTGTTTATAGTCTTTCTCAATTCATAAATAAGAGGATAATATATTTTAGCACTCTCGAACACGCATTCTCCTACACTGACAATAATATTCATATCAATCGAGTTAAAATTTAATCGATTTTTTCAATGATTTTTAATGATGAATAATATTAGGCACGGTTTTTTTATCCCATTATTAAAGAGTTGATAATATCAAAACTTAGTAATAAAAGAATGTGTCACATTAGTCACCGAACAAGCTAATTAAGTGATGTCAATTCATGTTGGAAATGTTTTTATTTCAAAAGGGTTAATTTTTTTTTTTAATTTGAGGGTTATTTTTATATTGGTATCTGAATTTTTTTTTTTAGATTGGGTTGAATTTTTTTTTTTAAGTTAGTCGTAATTATTCTCACATTAGGGTTAAATTAATTTTGGTCCAAGTTAGTCCTTGATTCCCTAAAAACGTTAAAGTTTAAGCTCCAATGTGAAAATACTTGTTAAGTTTAAGCTATAATGTGGAAATAATTGTTAAGTTTAGGGATTAACTTGGACAAAAAAGTTCAAACCCCAATGTGTGAATAATTGTCTAATTCATACCTCAATACGAGAACAATTACTAAGTTTAAAGATTAACTTGAATAAAAAAAATCAAACCCCAATATAAAAAGGTTGGCTTATTTCATTTTGGAGCTAAGGACAATATACTAATAAGAAATTTTCATTTAATGTATATTAATGGCATAATGATTTTCTTGACCCTCTAATTTTATAAAAAAAAGTTATTTTAGTCTTTTATTTAATTTTTCACTTCTTTTAACTATTAAACTTGTATTTTTTTGTCAAAACATCTCAAAATGAATGGAAAAGTTAACATTTATTAATTTTGTTGACGTGGGCATACCATGGATTGCCACATAAATGATACATCAATATTTAATTAATTTCTTAAAATTTTAAAAATATTAAAAAATAATTTTTAAATAATTTTAATGATTTTTAAATATTTAAAATAGTTTTTATATAATTTTTTAAAATTTTAAAAAATTAATTAAATACTAATGTATCATTCATGTGACAATTAATATGTATGCAATATTAATAAAGTTAAAAAGCGTTAACTTTTTCATTCTTTTTAAGGTGATTTGGCAAAAAAAATGCAAGTTTAAAAAATAAAAAAGATAAAAATTTAAATAAAAAGCTAAAATAATATTTTTAAGTAGAAAGATCAAATAAATCATTGTACCTATAATTATTTATCCATCAATTATTCATTCAAATTTAATTTATTAATTAGGTTTGAAATAGATTTAATACTCATTTGAAAAATAGATTCAAATTTAGGAATTCATCTTCTTGCTTTAAACCCAAATTCGATCTAACTTAATATGATAATAAAAAGCTAATGAACTAAACTCAAACTTAAATTATGTTGAATTCAAAATCTTTTAGCATTGAATTGCTTGTCAATTATATGTTAAACTACAACAACTACAAAAAAAAAAAAAAAAAAAAAAAAAATTAGAGATGGAAGCACAAATTTGTCTTGCAATTTGATACTCTTTTTAAGTTTATAAGAACTTATTTAGAGAGTAGTTCACTGCAGATCAACGATGTAATATTTGATTTAATTTCGAATTTGGTCTTTTATGAAAACAGTATTTCTTCCTATGTGGTTGTCGAATACATTAAAATTCTTGAAAAGTGATAAAAGTACCATGTAAATTTTTGTATTAAAAGCCGAATTATATTTTAACATTTTACTCAAAAGTAGATAAATTAATTCTTATACGTTAGATCAAAGATTAAATTAAATTTTTAGTTAAAAGTTCAGAAACTGATATTTACATATCAACATTATGTATAAATGACATATTATATGTAATTATTTGATTATTCCTAACCTAATTAATTTTTAACAATAAAAATAAATAAAATTTTAACAATATGGTGAACTTACTCTTTGATTCACCTTACAGATACTAATCCAAGTCAAATCAAATCACTATAAGAATTAAGCATCATAGTCTTTATCAAGCAAAAGTTCTTTGGCTGGCAATCTCAAAATCCCTCAATTCCCTTACTCTTTCACCCACACCAAGCCACCCCCACCGTTCCTTGAACGTATCAATCAATCCCTCGACGACAACACAACAACTAATGCCTGCGGGCCTGCTGGCTCCCTATAACTCAATAGCTTCCCTCAACTCAAATCCCGTATAGTCACCATCCATCCTTACCCACCTAAACACACTCCTCTTTCTTTCTCTCTCACCAAACCCCATTTGCCCCCTTTTCTCCCCCTTACCCATTTGTTTCTTAACATCTGCCTATAAAAAAAAGTTTTCTTCGTAACCAAGACAACATCCAAAGAACCAAAGTTCAAACCTTTAATCTCAAAGACCCCCCGGTTTCTTTTTGTTCTTTCATGGGGTTTTTAATTCTTTTGCTGCTAACCTTTACTACACTTCCATTTTCTTCCTCAGATCCAAACGACGAAGCTTGTTTAACTCAATTAAGCCAAACCTTGAAAGACCCTTTAAACAACTTACAAAACTGGACCAAATCCACCTTTGCAAACCCTTGTAGTGGTTTCACATCTTATCTCCCTGGTGCAACTTGTAACAATGGTCGAATCTACAAGCTTTCCCTCACCAACCTCTATCTTCAAGGCTCTATTTCCCCATTTCTTTCCAATTGTACCAATCTTCAATCCCTTGACTTGTCTTCAAACTCCATTTCAGGTCCTATCCCTCAAGATTTACAATACTTAGTCAACTTAGCAGTACTCAACCTTTCATCTAATCGCCTTGAAGGAGAGATCCCTCAACAACTTGCATTATGTGCTTACTTAAACGTCATTGATCTTCATGATAATTTACTCACTGGTCAAATTCCTCAAGAATTAGGCCTATTAGCACGGTTGTCAGCTTTTGATGTTTCAAACAACAAGCTGTCAGGTCCAATACCAGCATCATTAGGTAATAGGAGTGGGAATTTACCAAGGTTTAATGCCACATCTTTTGGTGGAAATAAGGATCTTTATGGATACCCTTTACCACCTATGAAAAGTAAAGGGCTATCAGTTTTGGCCATTGTTGGGATTGGATTAGGAAGTGGACTTGCGAGTTTGGTTATTAGTTTCACTGGGGTTTGTATTTGGTTGAAAATTACAGAAGAAAAAATGGCCGCAGCTGAAGAAGGAAAGATTGGTCAGTTCATGCCTGATTATTAAAAAAAAGAGAGAAGAAGAACAAATTTCATTGAAGATCATTGAGCTTAAATTCAAAAATGAAAGAAAATCCCAGGTATGTTTTTTGACTGATTTTTTTCTTCTCCAACAATGTATATAAAGTAAATTCAAGCATGATCCTTTTTTTCCCTGTACTGTTCAATTATGGTGCCAATGGCTTGAAAAAAAAATTTTGGTGGGGACTGAACTGTAAAAAAATGAAAATGAAGAGTGAAACATGATTGCATTTATTAAAAATAAAATGTAGTTTTAACAAGTTGGGGTTACTTGTGGGAGTGTTAATGTGTGAGCTGGTGTGCATGGTGGGAGACCAGACCAGACCAGACCAGCATTCTGTTTAATCACATGCCTATGTGAAAATTTGTCTCTGTTTGTTATTTTTCTTGCAACAAAAGTTAACTACTATTTTGGCTTTTGGTCAATGGCTTAAAGCCAACATTCTGGATATTGGTTCTTTATGAAATTCAATTGCTTCATGGGTTTGATCTTTGATGCTTCAACATTGATTCAAAATTGAAATATGGCAAAATAATTTTTTATTATATTATTATATATTTTTTAAAATATTGATTATTTTTTATCATTTGTCAAAATATGCCACAATAGCATATTTTAATGGTGTTAGATAATTACAAAAAAATACCAATATATTAATCCTTATTTTTTTAACTTTTATTAATACTAATAAAATCACAGGTACTAAATAGAAACAAATTCAATGTACTACTATTGAAAAGAAACAAAAATGGAGACCCTTTTTTATTTTACATTTCCATAAAATTGGGAAATTCAACCTGAAGAAAGAGGGAAAGATATTATGGAAAATTCTTATTTCAAGGTGTGTGAAAATTAAATTATAAATTTTATGAGAGTTAAAATGTAATTTTATTATTGTCTTAATTTATAATTTTATTACTTTTTATAAGGATTAAATTATAATTTTATTATTCTAGTAAGGTTAAAAGTATGAATTTACTATATGTTACTTAAAAATTTCAATTTTAAAAGACTTAAAAAGAAATAATTTCCCAAAGACCAGGCTTAAAATTTTAAATTTTCATAAGGTGAATGATGAAATTTATAATTAGACAAAAAAATTCAGGAAAAAAAATACCGATAAGAATATTAGGGGTGTGCGAAAAAATACTAAATTGAAAAACTAAATCTTTTCGATTTAATTGGTTTATTCTGTTAATTTTCGGTTTTAACATTTTAAACCGAATAAACTTATCAAGACTAAACCTCTAAGTTCATAAATCTATAACTTATATATAAATCTAATCCCAAATTTAAATCTTAAACTCAAATATCCATTAAAATTTAGTACTTTTAAAGTAGAAAGCCATTAAACCCAATATTAATTAATATTTAAAACTAAATTGATAATTTAATTATTTTTATGATATTTATTTTAATTCTTATTAATTTATAGCTAATGGAAACACAAGTAAGGATATGTTGGACATATAAGAAAATAAATATTTCTAATATTTTTATAATGAATTTGAAATAAAAAAATTTAAAAGTGATACGATATAATAAATTGAATAAAGAAAACGATTATATAAAAAAATAAAGGAAATAAAATTATAAGTACCTCATTTAGAGTTTATTTTTAAGTCAAAAATAAAATTGAAAAATCGAATCAAACTAAAATTTTTTATTTTAAATTATTTGGTTTTACTCTATGAAAAAATTGAACCCATACAATGCACACCTCTAAAGAAGGCATGTATTGAGTGTATGTAGGACTAAAATTTGTCTTTTCCAAGGATCAATCAAGAAAAAAAATGTTAAAATTAAAGTTAAATATACCTAATTATGGCTGCTTTTTAAATTTCTTTTTCATAAGGTATTTGAAATGAATTTGATTGGGTTTCGGAAAAATTGCAGTGGCACCAAAAGCAGCAGAGGGATGGATTGGTCAAATTAGCTTTCAATCCTCTCATTAATGGGGTCTTCCAAGAACGGCATGCATCTCATCATCATTACCTGGACCCCCTTCTTTGCTTTTTTCTTTATGTTACTGTTGTTTGGAATCTGGAAATAATAAAAAGATAAAAAAGGAAAATTATTTGTTTGTTTTTCTTTAAAAAATTGATTGATTCTGATTTGAATCCATTGTTTCCCCATTTTAATTTTTAGTCCCATCAAATGTTTTTATTAAGAATTAGATTATTTTTTTCTTTTTTATTAAAAAAATAATATTAGATTAAAAAGTAATTTAATTATTTTTATTAAAAATTTCATCTAATTCTACTGTTAAAATTTGACGTAGCTGATAATCAGATAGTCACGTGTACCTCATGCTAAGGTACTAACAGTAAAAATAGGTAATTTTTTTAACAGAAATATTAGTTTACTCTTTGATCTGACGTATATGAACTAATTTACTCTTTTCTTTAATAAAATAAAATGTAAAATCGACTCCTAATATAAGGACCTTCATGATAATTTTACTCTCGATATTATTTTTCAATCCAAAAGATTTTAATATTTGGTAACCACATTGGGTTAAAATTAATAAAAATAATGAAATTGATTTTTTTTTGGTTTGATTAGTTTTATTTTGCTTTTTTAAGATTTATTTATTTATATAAAAAGCTACCATTGTAATTATAAAATTTCATGAGTTGATGATGCAACTATTTTCTTTTTTTTTCCTATTTATAAAATTAATTGTAGTTTTTAATATTTTTATTGGGTATTTATTTATTTGACTTTATATATTGAGTTTTTTTTTTTAATAATCTCATTATAGGTTTTGATCATATTTGTTCTTTTTTAACACAATGCCTAGAACTACCTATAACATCTCCCCAACTCATAAATGGGAGGAAAATATGTTTCAATGTACTCGAACTCACGTCTTCTTGCATTGACAACAATATCCATGTCAATTGAGATAAGACTCAACCGACAGTCCATATATTGAGTTAAGTTGGGATTTATATCAACATTGGATTTGAATTTAAAATTTATTAGTTAAAAAATAAGTTTGATTTATTTGATTTAAAAATTCAAAAATTGAAAATTAATCAAATGAATCGTGAAAATTGATTATTTTAATAGAATAAAGTGAAAAATCAACTCACAACTTCGCTTAAATCAATTAAGTAATTTTTTAGTCATCCCTAATAATATCCATATTCTTTCGTAATTTGTTAATTATTGTTTTTTTTTTCATTTTTTAATTTAATTATTTAAACAATTACTATATTTTTTGGGGTTAACATTTTAGAAGAACATGTTAAATTTTGTATCAATTTTAAGTGTATGTAACAATCCTAAACCCAATAACATTATTAAATTATTTTTAATTCAAAACATTGGACTGTCAGAAAAATTGATAACATTGGGCTGTCAAACTCAATAAAAATAATGAGGCTAAGACCCTAAAACAAAGCCCTCATATTCTCAAGGATTAAATTGAACCAAGAACATAAATTAGGTTTATTTTATTAGCATGCTTAAAAATTGATAATTTAAGTTGATTGAACTACAAATGTAGTGATAAAGTTAACATCAACTACGAGTAGGTCAATATCAGAGGATGTTTAATTCACAGAATCTTATCATCTTGATGATAAAATAAAATTTCGAGAATATAATTATAATGTTCGGATTTTAACTATGTTCATAAGGAAGTAATCTCATATTTCTAATAGTGTCAAGATTATGGAATACAATGAGTGATTTCAATATCATACCTTCCTTAAATAATCTTATATTCCAATTGGAATTTTAAGTTGTAGATAGTTTTTTTCCCTTGCTTTTATTATTTTAATCAATTTAGTACTTTTTTAAGTAAGAAAAATATAAGTCTAATTAAAAACACAATTTTTAATGAGGCTTTCACTTTCATTCAGTGTTTTGTCTATTTCTATATTATTAGTTATTATATTACTTAAAATTATTATTTTGAGATTCTAACCATATTAAGAGTCAACTAATTGGTGAGACAATTACTTTTCATGAATTATTATAATTATTATTTATAAATTTATTTCAACATCATATATTTACTTATTAATATATAAATTGTAATAAAATAAGAATCATCAATTTATCATCATTTTATGAAAATTGAAATTAAAAAAATATTAAAGTAATTAAACTTATTGTAAAAAATAAATTCACAATTTAGTAAAATGTATTTCTAAGTAATCTAACACTTCATCAACCAAACATTAAAATTTTATATTCCAACCAAATGAACCAAATAAAGTAATGTAATATATTTGATAATATACTAAGTGTCTGTTTGGATAGCACAAATTAATTGAAACAAAATGTAATTGTTAGGGTAGTAATTACACTCTCTTGTAATTGCGAAGAATTGTAATTCCTTAGATATGTTTGATTGACAGAATGTAATGATAAATTCTTTATATCATGTTTGGTAGTATAAATTGTAATTACATAATTTAGCGTAGTGTTTATTTTTCCTGCAATTTATTGTTGTTCTTGTTGTTAGTTAAGTTAGTTATTACTGTAGCTAGGGCTAAATTGCACTTGCAGTCCATTTCTTTACTTGTATTGTCATTTTCATCTTTGCTTAATGTATTTTCAGTTCTCTCTAGTTTTAGTTGTTAAAGCTTTTACCTTTCATGCTTCTTGCTCCATATTTTGCTGTTAGATGTTCATATTTACTTTACTTTTAAGTTTTCGTCATTAAAAATCTCAATTTGTTTTTTATTTTTCTTGAGCTTTCCTTTAATGGCTACCATGTTTGTTATTCTAATGCTTGTTAGAGTAACTAAACTTCTAAGTGGGTTGGTTGATAGAGATGTGGGTAAGTTGATTTTTGGTTAACAAACTAAATTGCAACAAATTGGACTAAATTGAATGAACATAAAACCTTAGGATTGACGATCCTAAGGGAAGATTTAGACAAGTCAGACCGAGAGGTAATCTTGTTTAGCATCAATTCTTTAATCCTGAGTTAGTCGGCGAGATTGAGAGATAAACCAGACTAATTTGTCTAATTTGGTAAAGTTGAGACTGAGAGGTAAAACATAACCACTTTAAGAGTTCAAGCAATTTGGAACATTAATTAAAAGATTAGTGAACCACATCAAAATCAACCAACCACCAGTTTTTAGTTAAATTCTGAATTTCATATCTTTGCATCTTTTTACGATTTAGTCATTTAGGTAGTTAACAGATAATTAGCTTAATCACTATTTGTTTCATGATTTGTCGTAATATAGCTTTTAGCGATTAGTTATCTAGACTCCTTCTTTGCATGCGCTTGGCCAGGAATTGTTCAATCGCCTCCTCCCTTGGGTTCGACCTCTTGGAATACTCTATGTTCCATTGAAACTATAAATATTATAATTGACACTGTACGCTTGTAGTTAAAATCGCTTTTCAAAAATAGTTCTTCCCAAATCATTTGTTTTAACTCGCATGCGCGATAACAGTCACTTAGCTTCTTGTAGATGAATCTCCATTGGTTTTGTCATATATCTACTTATGAGACAAGTGAAAAAACATCATGTCAGACCTTATAGCGATGAGATACATCAAACTTCCAACTAGTTGTTTTTAATAAGTTTCATCAACAGAGATTTCATCTTCATCTTTGCTTACTTTAAAGCCTGGAACAATTGAACTCCCTACTGAATTACTTTCAACCATACCAAACTTCTTCAAAATTTCCACAACATATAATCTTCGACATATAAAGATACCATCAGATTTTTGCAACACATCAATTCCAAGAAAAAAATTACCTTTCCCAAATCAGACATATTAAATTTGTAACACCCCTTACCCGAGACCGTTGCCGGAGTCAAGCATGAGGCATTACTAGACTTAACTACTAATTCGGAGCATAAAAATTGAAATTGTCCATCTGCGTCATGTTGACTAAATTTACTATAGCTCGAGTTACGAAACTCGAAATTTAGATCCGTAATTTTCCTTGAAACTAGACTCATATATTTTCTTACTATAATTTTTCCAGAATTTTTCATTTGGCCAATTAGTACAGTTTAATCATTAAAGTTTCTCCTGCTTCACTGTTCAATGGTTCTGACCTATCCTTACAAAAACTCAGTTATCTCATTGTACAGAATTCAAATAATGTTCTCGTTTATCCCAATAAAAAATAGACTCATTAAGCATTATAAACTATGCTCCATGATTATTTTTGTATAATTTTTAATAATTTTTCCAAGACAGAACAGGGAATCACGAAGTCATTCAGAACTAGTCTCACTAAAATTTAAATATCTCATAATATAAAATTCCTTTGCCTACTCTGTTTCTTTCATAAAAAAAATAGACACAATAAGATTTAATTCTATATCTTATTCACTTTCTAATTCCATTTCTCCTATTTTTGGTGATTTTTCAAAATCACATCACTGCTGCTAACCAAAACTGTTTTATTGCAAAATATGGTTAACTATTTTATAACATCTTTACTCCATTTCATTTAAACTCTATACATTAACCATACTTATATATACTAAAACCAAATCAACCAAAACCACAACCAAACATAATCATCAAGCCAAAATATAAATTCCAAGATTAACAAGATGGACAAGCCATTTTCGCATGGCTTATACAATTATATACAACTTCAAAACCAACATAATATTTCTAGCCTATACATGCCATAGTTCCAAAAGTTCAACTTATAAAAGGGTACCAAAGATAGTTGATAGTGTGATTGACTTTGACGTTGATCCCCGAGCTCGAACTTAGACTTCAAAATCTATAAAATAGTCAAAAGAACACATACTGTAAGCTAACATAGCTTAGTAAGTTATAAGCAATGGTATAATAAACAATTAAACATTATACGAATTAAATCAATTTAATTTGATCAACAACCATCTCATAACGGTAAATATATATCATGTCACCATTCTATATTTACCATATTTAATAGCCTCAAAATCGAATACTCATGTATCATTTTTCCACCTCAAACAACTCAAAGATTAATGATCACATCTCATTTCTATAATTTCATAAACAAAAACAACTTACCTCAATAGTATTAAAATTATTCAACTATCCTGCATCACTTACCTGTTAATTACCTCTCGTTTATCACCATTCATTAGTTAATATCTTTGGAGGATCCGTAATTCCGCACACATTGTGCAATTTATGTAACGTATCGCACACTTAGTGCCATTACTTTGATAAAGTGCACACGTAGTGCCATTAACTTGTAATGTATTGCACACTTAGTGCCATTACCAGTAATGTATCGCACACTTAGTGCCATTACTTTATTTCTGCACACTTAGTGCTATACGACCGATTTCGCACACTTAGTGCTCGGTGTATAAATTCATATACATAGTGCTCATTAACCCGATCTCCTCCTTTGCCTTATCACATTATATATATATGAACATACATATATCCACATGATCGAACCAAACCATTCTTCCTATGACTTACCATTACATTCGGCCATACTCAATAAATACATATAGTCACATATTCAAATACAACCATCACCTATTACAATTTCCACATTTAACTACCACTCAATCTATAAGTACTCATTCAACTCAAATACATCAAATTTCATATATATAAATCAACCATACATTTGGCTAGTACATAACTTGCCCAATACCACATTCGCCTTTGAATTATTTAACAAGCTTCATTCTATTTAGCTTATACACATTAATATAGATTAAATAAAAATTCAAATCAACCCAATTGCTTATAAACTTACCTCGGAAATCGACGGATTAGGTTTCCCGACTATTCGTTCAACTTTACTTTTCCCCGATCCAATCCCGATTCTTTTTGTTCTTGATCTAAATAATTTCAAATTAAGCTCATTCAAATATATTTTCATTCAATTTAATCTAAAAACACATAATTATGCAAATTACCATTTTACCCTTGACATATACAATTTTTACAATCTAGTCCCTATTGCACAAAACACAAAATACACAAAATTTGAACATATTCCTTTAGGGCCGAATATTCATATCTCTTATACAAACTCATACATTTCATTTATTTCACATTTTGACCCTTGAATTTACAAATTTCACAATTTAGTCCTAATTACTCAAAATTATCAAAATTTCCAATATAAAACATGTTAATCTAAACAATATCTTTAATATAAAATCATCAAACATCACAAAACACAAGCTTTCATGTAACGACCCAAAATCCGTGGGCACCGAAAAAGTGTGTTATCGGGCCTCCGTCTTAGTAAATCGAGTTAGTAAATAATTATTAGGAGTAATTATGAGTCTAATAGTGTGTTTAATTAGATTTTTATTTAGTGAATTTAGCTTAATTGAGAGAAATTAGGAAAAAGGACTAAAGTGAATAAAGGGTAAAAGTTGAATTGTAGATTAAAAGAAAATAAAAAGGACTAAAATGGCAAATACACCATTTAGTATATTTGAGGCAGCATAAGCATAAAAATCTGAGATTTTTATGTGTTAAAATATATTATTATTATTATTATTAGATAATTATGTTAATGTAATATTATATTATATAATAAAGTAATAGAATAAAAGAAAAGAAAAGAAGAAAAGAAACAGAGAGCATACAAGCAGGAAAGAAAGAAGAAAAAGAAAGGAAAAGAAAAACTAAAGATTCAAGGTTTTAAGCTTTAAAAGGTAAGTTGATTTAGTCCTTTTCTTTTAATTTTGATACTTTATAAGATTTAGAACAAAGTTTTGATGAATTTAAGTTGAAGTTTTTGAAGTTTTAGAGTTTTTGAATATAGCATATAATGAATAAAATGATGAATTAGTGGTTTAATTGAAAGAATTTGAAGTTAGAATTAGTAAGAGGATTAAATTGTAAAATGAGTTATAAGAAAACAGTTTTGGGACAGCAGCAGTAAGGTAACTTTGAAAAATCACCAAAAATAGTAAACATGGAATTAGAAGTTGAATAAGATATGAAATTAAAGCTTATTGAGTCTATTTTCATATGAAAGAAACAGATAAAAAAAAGAAATTCTGTATTTTGAGATATTTAGATTTTGGTAAGACTGGTTCAGAGTGATTTCGAGATCCCCTGTTCTGAATTGGAAAAATCATCAAAAATTGTATAAAATAATTTGAGAACATAATTTATATGGTTAGATTCCTTAATGAGTCTAGTTTTAGAAGAAATAAACTATAACATCATTTGAATTCTTTATAAAAAGATAATTAATTTTTAGTGAAGAAGGGTTGGAACTGCCAGATAGCAGAACAGGGGTGATTTTAAAGAATAAACTGTACTAATTGGCTAAATCAAAAATTCTGAAAATTTTATGGCAAGAAGATATGTGAGTCTAGTTTCATAGAAAATTTACGGATCTTAATTTGGAATTCTGTAACTCAAGATATAGATGATTTAGTGACAATGACTCAGGTAGACAGCCTAGAAAGAACTTATAAGTAAATAATAGAATTGTGTACAAAGAATGTGGAATGAAGAACAAGGGTAGGAATTGAATAAAATTCAATTATTTATTGTAATTTAATGCTATAATTAATAATGTAAATTTTTATTATTATTGTAGCAAACAAGGAAATCGAGACGTCTAATACGAAGGGGAAGGAAAAAGTGATCGAGGAGTAGCTCGAGAAAATATCGGTTTGTATTATCATAATTTAAGTTATTTATAATTGCATGTTTAATTTCAATGTATGTGTATGAAAAATGAAATTTAGGTAAGTATTGATGTTTGAATTGAATAAGACTTAGACTTAATTGATGAATATGTGTTAGTATTGAATTAAAAATATTAATATGAAAGGTAAATTGAATTAATTTGTGAAATTAAATTGAAAGTGATATGAATATGTGATTTAAATACCCTATTAACTAGTCAGGCTGAGTCGGATATAATTGGCATGCCATAGGATTGGAAGTGTTCAGGGATTCTTCGACTTTGAGTCGATGAGACACTGGGTGTCATATTATTTATTTCGGATAGATTCAATAAGGTACTGGGTACCACTTTACTTCGGCTAGGCCGATGAGACACTGGGTGTCACTATATTGCTTCGAACTATCCGATTAGGCACTGGGTGCCAGTATGGTGTGTTTGGTTGGATCCGAGTATCCGCCAAAGTCCGAGTCATGTTAATAGGGGTAATTATGTGAAATAAGAAATTATATGAATTTGATTATTTGAACCTCTGAATGAAAGAGATATTGTGATACGAAAATATATGTGATTGAGAGATGAACCAGAGGTTCATGAACAATTGGAATTTTATGGATGAGATATTAATTCAAATATTAAAATTGTTACATTGGAAATATAACAACTTAGTATAATTATATGTATAATGTGTTATTTATCTAAGTATGTTTACGATATTTGATCATTGTTATAAATTGAATTATGATAATACCTTTGAGTAATTCCAATACTCGGTAAAGACGGTTTGTTTTTCGTGCGCGAGTTAGTAGAGTTTTCGACCCGGTCCAAAGATCCAAATCCAATCCGACTCAACAAGAGGATTTTGGTGATGAAATTCTTCCTTTTGTTAAGTGGCATGTACTAGATAGTTATACGAATTATGAACATATATATATACTTAAGTTAAATGCTTTGGTTGTATTTAAATGATTATAATATTTTGGATAAGGAAAATGATATAAAGTTATAAAATGATAAATTAGTATTGGTTGTTTTGGTCTCTGCATTTGCAGGGGATTTAGGTGAAAATAAGCAGAAATATCATTAAATTTTTATAAATAAAAGAAAAATTTACGAAGAATTTTCTAGAATGATTGAACAAGTTTCTTTCTACTTTTAATATATGCTTAGGCATTGAAAGTCCAATATAGGTATTTAATTATTAAATTATACTATGAATGCTAATTTATTTGTGAATAATTAGTAAATTGTTTGATATGTCCGAAGAATACCTTGTAACCTGTTCAAAGCGACGGTTTAGGGTTTGGGGTGTTACATTTTTATTGGTATCGAGCTTATCGGGTTTAGTCGATTCTCGGGCCAATTTGAGCTCGGAAGTGAGTTTAGTAGTACATGCCACTTTTGAATTAAAAATTGAGTCGTGAATTTTGGATGTTTGACCTATTTATTTATTTTTGTTTTATAGATTAAAGATGTCGATAAACACATTGATGATATAAATGAAGAAATGTTCACTTTGGAGATGAAGAATCATATGATTTAAATGAAACCGAAGTTAGCTACACCTAGTGTAAATCCGATCAAAAATCACTCCCAATGTAGAAAGAGAGAACATTATGGAGAGAGATGAAAAAGGTAGAAATGATTATGATGTAGTAAGGGTTTTAAGCGATGCTCTTCAAATGAAATAGCAGAGTCTATACCGCTACCACGCGTCGCACTGTTCCTAGACGGGCCCCTATTAAGGAACTAAGAAAATACGGTGCCCACGTAATTTTGGTCCGAAAGGAGTTGATCCGTCAGTAGCTAAAAGCTGGATGGAAGTAACGAAAAATTTTTACAAAGAGATTAGAATGTACGTCACGAGAAAGCTTGTTATGTCTTTGTATCTTTATTACGAGGGTGAGGCATATCTATGGTGGGAATCAGTAATCGACATTTACCGACTGATCAGGTAACGTGGGATCTGTTCCAAAAAGAATTTCAAAAGAAGTATATTGGGGATATGTATATGGAAGACAAGAAACAAGAATTTTTGATGCTTAAACAAGGTGAAATGACAGTAGTGGATTATAAACGGGAATTCTCAAGACTTGGTAGATATGCATCAGAGTTTGTACCAACTGAAGCCGATAGTTGTAAAAGATTCCTACGGGGATTAAGGGATGAAATAAAACTGCAATTGGTGTCCCAGCGAATCACTGAATTTGTTGATTTGATCGAACGGGCCAAGATGGTAGAGCAAGTCTTGGGACTAGATAAAAAGGCTGAAGCTTTAAAATCAGTTGGGAAACGTACAAGAACTATGAGTTTGAATCCTTTATTTAAAAGATCTCGAGATTCTAGAGGTGGATGGAGATCTAATTTTCGAACAGATAGAGGAGACAAAAATTGGGAAAAACAAACTACAGTGTCTACCGGTAGTGTAAGAGGTCCATCTCAGAAATAAAAATTCGCATTGTCAACCTTTGTGGGAAGAAACATAGAGGAGAATGTTGGAAATTAGCTAGAATTTGTTTTTCGATGTGGTTCTAAAGATCATTTCATCGAGATCGTCTGAGACTAATAGTGCTACACCTATTATATCACGAGAGATCGGTATCTACGGCTAGAGCGGAGGATCGACTGCAGGTAGACCGGTGTCTAGAGGAGCAGGTACGAGAAGAGGGAGTGATATAGTGACCCAGCAGTCTGAAGCTAGAGTACCGGCCAGAGCTTATGTAGTTAGAGCCCGGGAAGATGGCGATGCACATGATGTTGTAACAGGTATATTCTTACTATATTCTGAGCCTGTTTATGCTTTGATTGACCCTGGATCTTCACATTCATATATAAATTTAAAGTTGGTTGAATTGGGAAAATTTGAATTTGAAATGTCTAGTGTAACAATAGAAGTGTCAAGTCCATTAGAAAAACAAAGATAATAGTAAATCAAGTATGCCCGAGGTGTCCGTTGAAAATTCAGAATGAAACTTTTCCAGTTGATTTGTTGATTATGCCATTTGGAGATTTTGATATAATATTGGGTATGGATTGGTTGTCTGAACATGGTGTGATATTGGACTGTTATAAGAAGAAATTTAGCATTCAGACTAATGATGGTAACAATATTGAGATCAAGGGGATTCGGAACAGTGGGCCAACACGTGTTATCTCAGCAATGAAGGCTAATAAGTTCTTACAGCAGGGTTGTATAGCATACTTAGCTTATGTTATTAATTCAGATTCAGTTAGTAGCCAATGCAGTAAAATTAAAACAGTTTGCGAGTTTCCGGACGTATTTCCTGAAGAGTTACCAGGTTTGCCACCAGACAGAGAAGTTGAATTTGCTATTGAAGTGTATCCGGGTACGAGTCCAATTTCTATGCCTCCATACCGTATGTCGCCCATTGAACTGAAAGAGTTAAAGATACAGTTACAAGATTTGTTAGACCGTGGGTTTATTAGACCGAGTATTTCACCATGGGGAGCTCCAGTGCTATTTGTTAAAAAGAAAGATGGCTCGATGCGACTTTGTATTGATTATAGACAGTTAAACAAGGTAACAATCAAGAATAAGTATCCACTTCCCCGTATTGATGATTAATTTGATCAGTTGAAAGGAGCTACGGTATTTTCAAAGATTGATCTCCGATCAGGCTACTATCAGTTACGGGTAAAAGAATGTGATGTATCAAAAATAGCCTTCCGTACGAGATATGGTCACTATGAATTTTTAGTAATGCCGTTCGGGTTGACTAACGCCCCAGCTGCTTTTATGGATTTGATGAACCGTATTTTTCAGCCATATTTGGATCAGTTTGTGGTAGTTTTCATTGATGATATAATTTGGTCTATTCTAAATCGTGAGTCGAACATGATCAACATCTTAGAATTGTACTACAGATATTACGAGAGAAGCAGTTGTATGGAAAGCTTAGTAAATGTGAGTTTTGGTTATCAAAGGTTGTATTTTTGGGGCATATGGTATCAGCAGATGGAATTAGAGTTGATCCGAGAAAAAATTGAAGCAATTATTCAATGGAAAGTACCAAAGAATGTGTCTGAGGTGCGTAGTTTTCTTGGTTTAGCCGGGTATTACAGAAGATTTGTGAATGGATTTTCGAAGATAGCTTTGCCAATGACTAAGTTACTACAGAAGAATGTTCCTTTTATATGGGATGATCAGTGTCAGAAGAGCTTTGATATGTTGAAGCAAATGTTAACCGAGGCACCAATTTTGACATTACCAGAATCGGGTAAGGATTTTGTATTATACAGTGATGCTTCTTTGAATGGTCTGGGTTGTGTTTTGATGCAGGATGGGAAGGTAATAGCCTATGCATCTAGACAGTTGAAACCACACGAGCGTAATTATCCGACTTATGATTTGGAGTTGGCCGCTATAATTTTTGCATTAAAGATTTGGAGGCATTATCTTTTTGGTGAAAAATGTTATATATATATACCGATCATAAAAGTCTCAAATATCTTCTATCACAAAAGGAGTTGAATTTGAGACAGAGACGGTGGATCGAGCTTTTGAAAGATTATGATTGTGTCATAGATTATCATCCAGGAAAGGCAAACGTAGTAGCCGATGCACTAAGTAGAAAAGCTGCAATAGAGTTAAGAGCAATGTTTGCACGGCTCAGTATCAGTGATGATGGGAGTCTTTTAGCTAAGATGAGAATTAAGCCGGTAATATTTGATCAGATCAAATCAGCACAGTTGAAAGATGATAAGTTGTTGAAGAAGAGAGAGATGGTGTTGAGTGGCCCAGTAGAAAATTTCAGTATTAATGATCAAGGTTGTTTGAGATTCCGTAATTTAATTTGTATTCCAGTTACTTCAGAACTTAAAGAGTTGATTTTTCGAGAAGCTCATGATAGTTCATTTGCTTTGCACCCTGAAAGTACGAAGATGTATCGGGATTTACGAGAGCTATCTTTGGTGGCTCGAATGAAAAGAGATATAGTTGAGTATGTTGGTAAATGTTTAACATGTTAGCGGGTAAAAGCGGAACATCAGGTACCAACAGGTTTACTTCAGCCCATTAATATTCCAGAATGGAAATGGGATCGAATCACAATGGATTTTGTTCTGAGGATTACCGTTGTCAACAAACAAAAAGAATGCTATCCGGGTGATAGTTGATCGCTTACTAAAGTCCGCTCACTTTATAGCGATCGAATCGATTGGTCTCTCTGAAGTTGTTGGTGAGATCTATATACTAGGAAATAGTGAGATTGCATGGTATTCTCTGTATCTATTATTTTGCACCGGGATCCGCGGTTTACATCAAGATTTTAGAGACAGCAAGATTACACGGTTCTCTAGGTACGGACTTAATTTCAAGATCGCATTTCATCCAGAACCGGCGGGCAATCTGAACGAGTAATTCAAATATTAGAAGATATGCTTCGAGCTTGCATTGTTGATTTTGAATCAGGTTGGGAACGTTATCTACCCTTAGCTGAATTTGTGTATAATAATAGTTTTCAATCAAGTACTCAGATGGCTCCGTATGAAGCATTGTATGGGCGGAGATGTAGATCACCTGTGTGTTGGACCGAATTAAATGAAAGAAAAATAATCGGGCCTGAGTTGATCCAAGAAACCGAAGGAATAGTAAAAAAGATACAAGAGAAATTAAAAGTAGCTTTTGATAGACAGAAGTCTTATGCTGATTTGAAACGGCGAGATATTGAATATTCGGTTGGTGACAAGGTATTTCTTAAAGTCTCTCCTTGGAAGAAAGTATTGAGATTTGGCCGGAAAGGGAAGTTAAGTCCTCGTTATATCGGGCCATATGAAATAGTAGAGCGAGTTGGACCAGTAGCTTATCGTCTGGCTTTACCTCCAGAATTACAGAAGATTCATGATGTTTTTCATGTTTCGATGCTTCGAAGATATAGATCAGATCCTTCTCATGTTATCTCTACTGAAACTATTGAGATTCGACCAGATTTGTCTTATGAAGAAGAACCAGTTGAGATTCTAGCACGAGAAATAAAAGAATTAAGAAATAAAAAGGTTCCTCTAGTGAAAGTGTTATGGAGAAGTCATAGCGTGGAAGAAGCAACATGGGAACCTGAAGAAACTATGAGAGCACAGTACCCCCATCTATTTTCAGGTAAATTTCGAGGACGAAATTTATTAAGGGGGGAGAAATGTAACGACCAAAACTGTGGGCACCTAAAAAAAGTGTGTTATCGGGCCTCCGTCTTAGTAAATCGAGTTAGTAAATAATTATTAGGAGTAATTATGAGTCTAATAGTGTGTTTAATTAGATTTTTATTTAGTGAATTTAGCTTAATTGAGAGAAATTAGGAAAAAGGACTAAAGTGAATAAAGGGTAAAAGTTGAATTGTAGATTAAAAGAAAATAAAAAGGACTAAAATGGCAAATAGACCATTTAGTATATTTGAGTATGACATAAGCATAAAAATCTGAGATTTTTATGTGTTAAAATATATTATTATTATTAGATAATTATGTTAATATAATATTATATTATATAATAAAGTAATAGAATAAAAGAAAAAGAAAAGAAGAAAAGAAACAGAGAGCATACGAAGCAGGAAAGAAAGAAAAAAAAGAAAGAAAAAAGGAAAAACTAAAGATTCAAGGTTTTAAGCTTTAAAAGGTAAGTTGATTTAGTCCTTTTCTTTTAATTTTGATACTTTATAAGATTTAGAACAAAGTTTTGATGAATTTAAGTTGAAGTTTTTGAAGTTTTAGAGTTTTTGAATATAGCATATAATGAATAAAATGATGAATTAGTGGTTTAATTGAAAGAATTTGAAGTTAGAATTAGTAAGAGTATTAAATTGTAAAATGAGTTATAAGAAAACAGTTTTGGGACAGCAGCAGTAAGGTAACTTTGAAAAATCACCAAAAATAGAAAAAATGGAATTAGAAGTTGAGTGAGATATGAAATTAAAACTTATTGAGTCTGTTTTCATATGAAAGAAACAGAGAAAGAAAAGAAATTCTGTATTTTGAGATATTTAGATTTTGGTAAGACTGGTTCAAAGTGATTTCGAGATCCCTTGTTCTGACTTGGAAAAATCATCAAAAATTGTATAAAATAATTTGAGAACATAATTTATATGGTTAGATTCCTTAACGAGTATAGTTTTAGAAGAAATAAACTATAACATCATTTGAATTCTTTATAAAAATATAATTAATTTTTAGTGAAGAAGGGTCGGAACTGCCAGATAGCAGAACAGGGGTGATTTTAAAGAATAAACTGTACTAATTGGCTAAATCAAAAATTCTAAAAATTTTATGGCAAGAAGATATGTGAGTCTAGTTTCATAGAAAATTTACGGATCTTAATTTGGAATTCTGTAACTCAAGATATAGATGATTTAGTGACAATGACTCAGGTAGACAGCCTAGAAAGAACTTATAAGTAAATAATAGAATTGTGTACAAAGAATGTGGAATGAAGAACAAGGGTAGGAATTGAATAAAATTCAATTATTTATTGTAATTTAATGCTATAATTAATAATGTAAATTGTTATTATTATTGTAGCAAACAAGGAAATCGAGATGTCTAATACGAAGGGGAAGGAAAAAGTGATCGAGGAGTAGCTCGAGAAAATATCGGTTTGTATTATCATAATTTAAGTTATTAATTTAAGTTATTTATAATTGCATGTTTAATTTCAATGTATGTGTATGAAAAATGAAATTTAGGTAAGTATTGATGTTTGAATTGAATAAGACTTAGACTTAATTGATGAATATGTGTTAGTATTGAATTAAAAATATTAATATGAAAGGTAAATTGAATTAATTTGTGAAATTAAATTGAAAGTGATATGAATATGTGATTTAAATACCCTATTAACTAGTCGGGCTGAGTTGGATATAATTGGCATGCCATAGGATTGGAAGTGTTCAGGGATTCTTCGACCTTGAGTCGATGAGACACACTGGGTGTCATATTATTTATTTGAGATAGATTCAATAAGGTACTGGTACCACTTTACTTGGCTAGGCCGATGAGACTTTCGGGTGTCACTATATTGCTTGAACTATCCGATTAGGCACTGGGTGCCAGTATGGTGTTTTTGGTTGGATCCGAGTATTCGCCAAAGTCCGAGTCATGTTAATAGGGGTAATTATGTGAAATAAGAAATTATATGAATTTGATTATTTGAACCTCTGGATGAAAGAGATATTGTGATACGAAAATATATGTGATTGAGAGATGAACCAGAGGTTCATGAACAATTGGAATTCTATGGATGAGATATTAATTCAAATATTAAAATTGTTACATTGGAAATATAACAACTTAGTATAATTATATGTATAATGTGTTATTTATCTAAGTATGTTTACGATATTTGATCATTGTTATAAATTGAATTATGATAATACCACTGAGTAATTCCAATACTCAACAGACGCAGTTTGTTTTCCGTGCGCGCAGTTAGTAGAGTTTCGACCGGTCCAAACATCCAAATCCAATCGACTCCAACAAGAGGATTTTGGTGATGAAATTCTTCCTTTTGTTAAGTGGCATGTACTAGATAGTTATACGAATTATGAACATATATATATATATATATACTTAAGTTAAATGCTTTGGTTGTATTTAAATGATTATAATATTTTGGATAAGGAAAATGATATAAAGTTATAAAATGATAAATTAGTATTGGTTGTTTTGGTCTGCATTTGTGAAGGATTTAGGTGAAAATAAGCGTAAATATGCTTAAATTTTTATAAATAAAAGAAAAATTTACGAAGAATTTTCTAGAATGATTGAACAAGTTTCTTTCTACTTTTAATATATGCTTAGGCATTGAAAGTCCAATATAGGTATTTAATTATTAAATTATACTATGAATGCTAATTTATTTGTGAATAATTAGTAAATTGTTTGATATGTCCAGTAATACCTTGTAACCCTGTTCAGGCGACGGTTTAGGGTTAGGGGGTGTTACATTTTATCAACTGCCGAACACCACACATGCATCAAAATTAGAAATTCTAACATGGATCGGATAGTATTCGAAGCAACGATCTTAAAAATGTAAAAATTATCAAAAACCAAACTCAATTATATACCTCAATCAAGCATGCAAAAGGGCCGAATAGTTGAGAGCTTAAGTTTCTTTCTTTCTTCTTTACTTTCGGTGATGAAGAAAATAAAATGATGAAGAAAACATGTCTTTTCATTTAATATTATTAACATATATTATAATATAACATTTTTAACTTATAATTATATATATATATAAAGACATATTATTATGAAATTAAAGTCATATGCCGTCCACTATCATGCTAGTTGGTAAATTTACAACCTAAGTCCACATATAAAAGAAGACAAATCAATTAAACCACTCAATTTAATAAAAGACTATTTTTACCACTTATGCAATTTAGTCATTTTTCTTAAATTGAACACACAAACAGACAAATTAACCCACGATATTTTAACACATGCTCACACATATATCATATATATCAAATATAATATAAAATTATTTTTCTAACTCGAATTCGTGGTCCCGAAACCACCGTTCCGATTAGGGCCAAAATCGGGCTGTTACAAAATTCTCTCAACATAGAGTTTTTAAATTCAAACATCATAACTTCATCATCACCAGTAAAAATTAAATCATCAACGTAAACACTTACAATGATAAATGTCCCTTCGCTACTTTTCTTTGTGAATAGTGTTTGCTTACCGTTGCACCTTTGAAAACCTTCTTTGATAAAGTGCGCTTCAATTCGACTAAACCAAGCTCGTGGAGCTTGTTTTGATCCATACAAAGCTTTGTGAAATTTGTAGACCATATGTTCTTTGCCCTTTTTTTTTCATATCCTTTTGGTTGTTCCACATAAACATCTTCACTCGGCTCACCATGGAGAAAAGCTGACTTAACATCTAGTTGAAAGATCTTGCAACTCTTCTGTACAGCTAGAACAATGATCATCCTTATTCTATCCATCCTTGCAATTGGTGCAAAAACTTCAGTGTAGTCTGCTCAATGTTGTTGATAGTACCCTTTTGCAACCAAATGTGTCTTGTGCTTGTCAATCTTTCCATGTTTATTGTACTTTGTTTTGAAAACCCACTTCAGACCAATTTCTTTTGCTCCATCTAGCAGCTCAGTAAGCGTTCATGATGTGAGCACGACCACATCATGTTACGATATAGTTCGACGATGTCAAGATTGGCCCAAGCACGAGGGGCCCAAGTGCAAAATGAAACATCTCACGGGCCTAGTTGATTATTGGGCCAACGGTTTTAAAGACCTTTTAATTTAATTAAGTTTTATTTCATTTAATAAGTTTAAATATTTAATTATTACTTGCATTATGTGTTCTGCATTTAATTAAGTCATGCATTAAAGCATCTCATATGTTCATAAAGTTTGTGTTTTAATTATGTCATGTATTAAGTAACTCCTATGTTAATTAAGTTGCATCTTAAATTATGTCATGCATTATGTAACTTATTTGTTCATTTAGTTTGCATTTTAATTAAACCATGCATTTAAGCATCTTATTTGTTAATTATGTTTAAGCACGAGTTAGTTTCATAAGTGTGTAAAGTGTTTCATTTAATTTGGTTGTTACTTTTTAATGCATAAGTTATAGTGTGTTTATTTTCATAAATGAATGTGTGTGTCTCTAGTTAATTGACAAGTTGAATAAGAATGTAAAAAGTTTGCAATGTTTAAATGCATGGTTAATTGTGTGTTCAATGTTTAAAATCGAATGTCAAAAGGCTTGTGCAAAGACCTCTTAAAATGACATAATAATTAATTGTGTGTTCAATTGTTTGTCCTAGAAAAGTCCAAAAGGCTGGTAACATATTTTAAAGCTACAATAGGGCTGTTCGTTTGCAAAGAAGAATCAAATGTTGTCACATTCAAATGACTATTCAGTTTTGGCATAAAAGAGTGTGCATTCAGTCACTTAATTACTGGTGCATAAAAGGAACATTTTTGGTGGATAATGAAGCACTCAAAGCTCATTATGGTGGTTGTTCAAATGGTGACTATTTAGAGGACCAATGACTCTTCAAGTTTGGACGGTTTTAAGCATTCAAAAGTTCATTATGGTGGCTGTTCAAATGGACCAAGGAAGACTTTTCAAATCTGATCGATCTTTGTGCCTTCAAAGCTCATTATTATGTCATTTTAAGAGGCCTTTGCGCAAGCCTTTTGACATTCGATTTTAAGGGAGATAAAGTGACACCAAACAACACATTAAGGGAACATTAAGTCATCAACAAATGAAGATACATGTCTTTTCAACTACACTTGAATCAAGTGAAAAGATATGACTCATCGACTGTCCAACATGAGTTAAATCAAATTTAAATGCTTATATTAACAGCTAGTTAAATGTTGAATTTGAATGGTCCTTTATAGGCATTTGAATAGTCATATTAGGCCTATAAATAACTTGTAAGATGACACTGTTTTAGTTAGACTATGATGAATGAATATACATTTTGTGAGAATTTTCTCTTGAGCTCTTTAGAACATACAAACTAAACTTATCAAGGCTTATTGCTTTGTGACATTCTTCTTTCTTTTCTATACCTTTGGTTCCTTTTTTTTAAACAACGAGTTGGGGTCCGTTAAAATCTATTCTTGTTTTCGATTATTTGTCATATAGAAAACGAGTTACATTCCAATAACACTGGTTCTTTTCTTATACAAGTCGTTGATTCAAGATCCCTATCCTATTTCTTTCATTACAAGTACCTATTTAGAAATGATCGAGCATTCGAGTGACTTGTAATTCTAAATCGATTAAGAGCTCACTTCAATCCATATTTTGTTCTTCTCAATGGATTTGATTTCGCTTTCCATAGCCATTTTCCAATTTGTGCTTTCACTGCTTCCTCAAAGTATAATGGATCATTTGATACTACTTGAGCCATATGAATCTCATCATTAAATAGGCCCAAAACCTTTGCACTAACACAATCACCCATTTGGATAGGAGGTCTCCTAATCTTCTTTTCACTCTCACTAGAGCTTTTTCCTCTCTTCTAACTTCCTCACCACTTACTTCTTCATCAGTACTAACTCTATTTTCATTATCACTCACCCCCTCTTCATTCTTACCCCGTTCTAAGTCTACTACAATGTATTTTTTATGACTCTCATTCTAATCCCATTGTTTGCCCTCTTCAAAAGTTACATCTCTACTCACAATGACTCTTTTAGTAATAAGATCAAATAATTTGTAACCTTTTGATACCTCACTAGCCCCCAATAGCACACAAGCAATGCTTCTATTGTCAAGTTTTTTCCTCCTTGCTTTTGGAACATGGTCATGTGCTATGCAGTCGAAAACTCGAAAAAGTAATGGCCTAAATTCAAGGTTATCGGAACAATGGTTTCGTAACCATAAATCTGATTTAAAGAGAAATTTATATATTTGCATGAATATTTATATGATAGGAAAATCGTATTAAAATATCGATAGAAAAATTTTACCGATTTAGTGGTTAGTTAGAAAAAGGAATTATCGAAGGAATTGGGTAAAAATAAGGTATCGAGACCTTGATCTCATAAAATTGAGTAGGAAATATTTTTATAAATATTTATAAAATTTTAGTAATGTGGTATTAAAATTTCGTTAGAAAATTTTAACGTTTGGGTATGTAATTAGATGAAAAGGACTAAATTGTAACAAATGCAAAATTTTGAAAAATGATTAAATAGTTTAAATGATAAAAGAAAGAGGGCTTAAAAGGAAAATAGACCTAAGGTCTATTTGGGCTGGACGGCAAGGGCATGAAATCAGCAAGAAAATAAGGAGAATTAAGGGCAAATTTGGAATATTGCAAAATTTACTTAATAAAGCTAGGACTAAAGTGGAATTATCTAGATTTCTCTTCATTTTTCTTCACTCTCATCAGCCAAAAACGCCATAGGAGGGTTTTCCAAGCTCGTATATCATAATTTTTGCACCAAGTAAGTTAATCCTTGCCTATTTCTTGTAATAAGTTAATCCTTGCCTATTTCTTGTAATTTTTGTGTTTTTAAGACTTTTACAACTAGGTCCTCCTATTAAATTCATTAGTCTTTGATTTCATGAATGAAATTGAAAGCTACCATGGTTGGGTGCTATAATTTTATGATGAAATAGAATGAAATTGAAGCTTTAATTTTTTTATGAGATGATTTTATTAGGTAATTCCAATAGAAATTGATTTTTAGGACTTAAATTGTGAAAATGTTTGGAATTAAAGTCTATTACTGAAATTATGATTCCCAAAGGTTATACAGTAGTTTAAAATGATAGAATAAAGTTTTAATTGAGAGAAATCAGCTCAATTGAGAAGTTAATTGAGCAGGGACGAAATTATCATTTATTGAGAGCTTAGGGGAAATATGGTAATAAACAGTTTGCACTAAAACAGTTTTGGACAGCAGCAGTAGACTAACTTTGAAAAATGACCATAAATTTTAGAAATCGAATTAGAAGATGAAAAAAATATGAAATTAAATCTTATTGAGTCTAGTTTCTCATAGAAGAAACGGTGTAAGCAATAGATATGTAAATCATGAGATATAATAAATATTGTGAGACAAGGTCAGAATGAATTCAGGTTCCCTTGTTTTGAATTTATAAAATCATCAAAACTTGGATAAAAATAATTAGGGGCTTAAATTTATATGTTTAGAATCCTGAATGAGTCTAGTTTCAATATAAATAAACGGGAACATCATCTGAATCTTGTATGAAGAGATAATTAATTTTTAGTGAAGAAGGGTCAGAACTGTCAAACAGCAGAACATGGGTGACTTTAAAGAATAAACTGTACTTATTGGCTAAACCAAAAATTCTTAAAATTTTATGGGAAGAAGATATGTGAGTTTAGTTTCAGGGAAAATTAGTAGATCCTAATTTGGAGTTCTGTATCTCAAGATAAAAATAATTTGGTGACTATGACTCAAGTAGACAGCTTTGAATGAACTAAAAATAATAATAGAATTATAGAGAATGCTACATGTGAATATGAAATGTATTGAATTGATGATTGAATTTATTTATTTAGATCTGGAAAACTCAGATACGAAGCTAGATCGAGGAAAGGAAAAAGTCCTGGATTAGTAGATTCTGTACATGAACTAGTATCGAGGTAAGTTCGTGTAACTTAAATTATATTCTTAAATGCTTGAAATGTATGTTATTGATGTGAATATAATTTGAATGTTTATTGTATGAAAATTGATGAAACATTGATATATTTGATAAAAAGGGGAAAAAATCCCGCTTGAATGAAAGGAAAATTCGATGGATCTCTGAAAAGGAATTGACGGTAAAAAGGATCTAGCGGACGGGTGATCCTATCTCGATATAGCCCTCCGAAGAATATGTGGAAAATGGATTTAGCCTTGGACGGGTAATCGAATTAGGGTCCGAATTTAGCTTTGGACTGTAATTCGGATCCAAGCTCATTAGAGTAATTGTTGTTGCAGGGATTTAGCCTCGGGTGGTAATCCCGACAATACTCTATGAGTTTATATTACAGAGGATTTAGCCTGGACTGGTAATCCCGCTGTAAGGATGAGGTTCGCGAGAGTGTGCTCTCTAAAATGGAAATGTGCGCGCATGAATATTAATTGACGGACCCGAATTTGTACACTAAAGTGTACCTCTGAAAATCCATCGAAAATTCCAAGAAATTCAACGGGATAAATATGGAAAAATAATAAGGGAATGGAAATCATGGTATTGATGAGTTCATCAATCATGGTATAAATTATTGATACATGGAAATTATTGGACTAACTTGAATGTTGAGTTGTGCATGTTAGGGTAATAATGCATTGAATGAATATATGAGTGTTTATTGCATTGTATTGAAAATATTAGGTAAGTATAATTCTTGTTACATGGGCTTACTAAGCACAAATTGCTTACCCTGTTTCTTTTTCCCTGTTTTGTAGTGTTAAGAGCTCGGAGGTCGGATTCAGTCGGAGACACATCACACTATCAACCTCAAGATTTCGGTATATAAAGAAACTTTATTTTGGAAATCAATGACATGTATAAGCTAATAAAGTAAATGTTAATACGAAATGAATGTAAGGTCAGCCATTGGTCTTACTAACAAATCTTGGTTTGGTATGTGTTGAGGTTATATTATAAATATGCATGAATCTATTTTGAAAATATGTTGAATTGGATTGGTTGATGTGGATTGGTCTCAGTTTAAAATTTGCAGAGAAGGCTAGATATCTATAAAGGGGCTATATTGAGTAAAAAAATTTTTTTCGTAAACTCCGGTAATGCCTTGTACCCTATTTTGACAACGAATACGGGTAGGGGGTGTTACAGAAAATGTTACTACTGATGGCTTTAATCCACTCTAGGCCTCCTTTGGTGTAACGTCTTTGACAGCCAATGTTGGACACCTATTAAGGACATAGATAGTCCAGTTTACTATTTCTAGCCAACATGTTTTGGGAATGCTTTTGTCAGATAGCACCGATTGGACCATGTTCATGATGGTTTTATTCTTTTTTTCAGCCATGTTGTTCTATTGTGATGTACAAGCGATGATCAATTGCCTTTTTACTCCATTTTTGTTTACAAAAATCATTGAACTCATTTGAATTAAATTCACCTCATCTATCAATGTGTAGACACTTGATAAATAATCTTGTTTCTTCTCAACCATGTTCTTAAAGCATTTAAAAGTATTAAAAGCCTCTGACTTCTCTACCAAAAACAATACACCCAAGCTTTTTTACTGTAATTATCAATGAATAACAAGATGTACCTCTTATTATTATTGGAAGTAGGAGTGACCGGACCGCAAATACCCGTATGAATGAGTGTCAATTTTTGAGTTGCTTTTCAATTACTTTTATTTGGGATAGGATCACGCTGTTGTTTTCCATTGATACAATCAATACATGCCACCTTTAAGGTGGTGGGTTGAGGTAGTCCATGTACCATGGCTTTGCTTAGCAAAGTTCTCAAGCCTTTGGAGCTTAAATGCTTATATCTTCTATGCTAAAGATAAGTCAAGTTTTCAGCTTCTGTGTGAAAGCACTGATCAACTCGTGTTGGAGAAGAAGTATGTGACTGAGTTAGTAGAATAAACATTCTATTGGTACTCATATTGTTTTGAATAATCAAACCCCTCTCTGGATGAAAAATCTTGCACATTCTATCTTTGATCAAAATAGCCAAGCCTCTTTCTTGCAACTACCCTATGCTCAAAATATTATTTCTTAATTCAGGAATACGATATATCTCAGTAACATGACTGACTCCATTTAACAATAGTTTCACACTTACTTTTCCCATCACGTTCATCTTTGTGTTATTCTAGAGTTTCACCGAATGCCAAAATCCTTCATCAAGTTCACTGAACATAGCTCGATTACCACACATGTGATTAGAAAATTCGAATCAAGGAATCGTGTATCTTCTTTTCTAACCCCATTTGGCTCTACATAAGCTATTAGAAGCATTTCATCTTCATCACCAAATTCTGCATAGTTTGCTTCTTTATCCTCAGGGCACTTATATTGAAAATGTCCAAGTTTATGACATTTGTAACATTCCTCTGTTGCTTTGTTGAAACTTGCTTGACCTCTCCCTCTTCCTCTTCTATAAGTACTGTGACCACGACCTCTTCCTTCATCATATGTCACTTTCAAAACCTACTCCTCTCCATGATTCCTCTTAAATTTATGTTAATATACTATTAATGAGCTTTGTAATTCATCAATAGTGAGAAAAACAATGTATTTTGATTCCTAGATAGAACAAGGGACATTGTTAAACTTCTCAGTTAAAGAGCATAGAATTTTTTCTACCACTTTAGCATCCTGCATATCTTCTCCATAAGTTCGCATCTTGTTTGCCACTGCCATGACCCTTGAGAAGTATTCTATCACTCCTTCATCATTACTCATCTCAAGCATTTCAAATTCTTTGCGGAGAGCTTGAAGATGGGATCTTTTGACCCTTGCATTTCGTTCATATTTCTTTTTTATGGCCTAGTGGGGGCTCGAATACCAAACTATTTACAGAAAATAAAAACTACAAACTATTTACAAAAAATAAAAACTACACACTCAAATCAAATTAAAGATAAGAGATAATAGTAATATAGAATAATTCAAATACCAATATCCCTATAGAATAGGAACTTATTCTAACAATAAAATCTGCAAAAGACTCATTCCATATTCAACAAATAGAATTTTATTTTTTAATATTCATACATCAAATTATTCACAGTGGTTGCTTTCCTTGATTGTGCCTTAAATGACAAATCCCACCAAGTTCCATCACATTCGACTCTTGACTAAGCCTAATTGGGCAAAAATCATCATTATGACTTAAGTGCCCACACAAGAAGCAAAATAGAGTTTATCTCTCATACGTAAAATTCACATAAGTGAACTTTAATGGTGAAATCATAATTTCCTTTCTTCGCTTCAAAGGCCTCCCAATATCCACTTGGACCCGTATACGTATATAATTCTTCAATCCCCTGCTTAATTGTTTCATACCATATTCCAAGATTTACCTATAAATTCCTCAATTGTACTGCCCCACTTTCTCAAAAAAAACCCCGAGGGAAGATCATGGACTTGAATCTCAATTGTACTGCCCCACTTTACCAAAAAAAACCCCGAGAGAAGATCATGGACTTAAATCCAAAAAGACGAAAAAAATCAAAGCGACTTACATCAGATCCTTATTTCCCCCCACTCGATAAACGATCAGAAGATAATTATTGAAAGTTCATTAAGTCCCATTAATCACCCGTTCAATGTCAATCTCATGATAAATTTTGAAAAGATATATCCTTTCACTAGATCTGAGATCTGAACTCTCCCTAAAAGGTACTACAAATTTACCATTATATTTCTGATGGCTGAAAAATGAACCATGTTAGCCGTAAGAAAACAACCAATCATATGTCACTGTCTGGGATCCAACATCAATCCGCAATGACAGCACCTCCTCTTTTCCATCATAAATATTCAAACCTGCCATCTCCTCCTCCATAGCTATAATATTCTCAAATAAAACCCCACCCACCTAATACCTATACCCAAAATGAAAGAAAACAAAAATTGCAAAAACCTAAAAAAACCAAAGGGCAAATATCTAATAAATACAAAAAAAAAATCAAAAATTACCGGAAAGGACAGGTTTCAAAAATATTGACCGGAAAGGACGCGTTTTTGGGGGAAAACGGGCTAAAGCGCGTTTTGCCACCTCAGCAAAAGCGCACCTATGAGCTTTAGCCCGTGTTTTTAAAAAAAAACTATTCTCGAATATTTTAAAATTTTACGAGAATAAACCTTTATAAAGGCTCAAAGTGACAACACCATTTTTTTTTAGGTGTCATCAATTAATAAGGAAATATAACTTACAAAGGAAATCTTTATATAGACCCAAAGTCTCATTTCCCTTGTTTTCTTGAGTAAAGTGGGATATGAGATATGTGTATTTATAGACTCATGAATAGTTTTGCAGCTTGTTCCTAAACAATGTGGGATTCCTTCCTCTTTTAACTAACAACATAAGATGACATGCTACACTATATTTGATTTTTTTTTTACAAAACTATTTCTCTTTTTTTATATTTTGTTAACATTTTTTTATATTATAAAAAAAAGAAACAAAACAACTCAAATATATTTTTTTACAAATCTAATCATTACTAACATATATTTTGTTAACGAATTTATCATCCTAATTGGTTTGCTAAATTATTCATATGCGAATAATAAAGTTGAAAAAAAAAAAGGACTAAAAGTTGAAATGGGCATATTTGCCTAAACTTCTAAATTGATTTTTGACTTTTATCTAGGTAGTGCATTTCTGTCTTCTGACATTTTACCTTTGCCTAAGTCAGCATGACTTGTTCTTAAACTTGAAAATCTCCAAAAATTTGAACAAAGACCATCCATCTGCTTAATTGTCATTGTTTTATTACTTAGTTTGATATCTGGTGTCTTTTCTTTTTAAAGCTTTATGCCTTACCATAGCTTTGGCCGAACTGAATACGCCAACCTTAAGTCTGCAAGCAATTGTTTTTCCTCAAAAATATTGTTGGAAATTGAAAAGCTATCTAAGTTTGTTGCCATCTGCATAGAAACTACGACACATATTTTCCTTGTGATATTAGTTCTTGAGACCATGTAGAAGGGTTCTATTGTTTTAAGCCAACCTATTTCCTTATTTGTGGTGATCATGCAACTTTATTAACTTTATTATTAATATATGTTAGTGATGATTAGATTTGTAAAAAATATATTTGAGTTGTTTTGTTTCTTGTTTTTTATAATATAAGAAAATGTTAACAAAATATAAAAAAAGAGAAATTGTTTTGTAAAAAAAAAAAATCAAATATAGTGTAGCATGTCATCTTATGTTGTTAGTTAAAAGAGGAAGGAATCCCACATTGTTTAGGAACAAGCTGCAAAACTATTCATGAGTCTATAAATACACATATCTCATATCCCACTTTACTCAAGAAAACAAGGGAAATGAGACTTTAAGTCTATATAAAGATTTCCTTTGTAAGTTATATTTCCTTATTAATTGATGACACCTTAAAAAAATGGTGTTGTCATTTTGAGTCTTTATAAAGGTTTATTCTTGTAAATTTTTAAAATATTCGAGAATAGTTTTTTTTTAAAAAACACGGGCTAAAGCGCGCCCCGTAGGATGTGCTTTTGCCACCTCAGCAAAAGTGCGCCTACGTGGATGCGTTTTTGCTGAGGTGGACAAAAGTGCACCCTCTGGGAAGCGCTTTAGTCCATTTTCCCCCAAAAACGTGCTGACGTGGACGCGTTTTTGGGGGAATTGGTTCTTTCCGGTCAATATTTTTGAAACCTGTCCTTTTCGGTAATTTTTGATTTTTTTTTTTGTATTTATTGGATATTTGCCCAAAACCAAATAGAATAGAAACGTGCTACCTTGAGCAAACACACAGCCTGCTAAATAGAGCAGACTCACAACGTGAAAATTGTTTATTCATGTGCTTGATTTTTAGTTAAAGTTTAAATTAAAAATTTTCAACCACAAAAATCAACTAATCAGTGCCACAAATGAATGGAACACGTCACTGAATCAATTCAGTGGTAATGGCCACGTCTATTAATTCATTTTTTTTATATTTTAAAAACTATATATTCTTGATTCAAATTTTTATTTATACACAAATGATAAGATAGTCCTCACTGCCAATATTTTTAAATAAACTTTAGAATTTAAATATTAGATAAAAAAAAACACACACACACACACAGTTTTGAGAGATTTTTTATTCATCTTTTCTTAATTTCAAATTTTATCAAGATTTAATATGACTTTCACACGTCAAAAATTCTCCAACAAAAGAAGGTAGTCGTTGGATTCCTTACTTAATGCACGGTTGGCAGTCTTTGTCTTTAATCCAAATCTATTAAATACGTTTGATAATGAAATATAACATCTCTTTTTGTATGTTTCTTTTACGTTTAAATTAACATGCAAACTCATTTCTCCTTCTTTTCCCTTCTTTTCCCAACTTACCTGTGAATAAAAAAAAGTTATTTTAGTTCGATTGGTATAGATATTAATATCAATGCAGTAGAACATGGGTTTGAGTATGTTGAAGCGCATTATCTTCCTATTTATAGGTAAGAGAGGGACTATAAGTTATCTTAAAAATTATGTCAAAAATAATAAATATTATTAAAACTTATAATGAAGTTGGCTTCTATAATAATCAATTTACCTCCGTTAACAACTATAATTTTCATTTGATAACTTCTTTTTGAAAATAAAGGAAATTACTAAATTAATCTTATTTGTAAATTGTAAAAATAAAATGGGTCTAATTATGGGTCTTATTCTTGTATTTTTTGAACTTTTAAATTTAATTTTTCTACTTTTAATTTCAAAAATTTAATTTGTTAATTTGTTTGCTTTTAAAAATCAAGATCCAGTTAATAATATTGTTAATTGAATTATTAAATTAGTATACAAGTTAGACTTTAATTTTTAAATTAGACATTTAAATTTGAAAATGATACATTCAAATTTAATATAAGTTAATAAATAATTAAATTTGAAATCAACTAAGTTGATTTAATCGAGATAAAAATGATATGCACGTAACCAGATTTAAGCTCGAACAAATCTAAACAAAGTTTATATATAATCTACACATTTAATGAGACTCAAATCTAATCAACTAAGTTGAAGTAATTGAAGTTTTGGCCGTGTTTATTGATTAGGTTAGATTTATGCATGATATTAGTGTATTTTATATTTGTTTAAGTCCAATTAAGTTCAAAATATGAGTCTAAAATTTTGTTTGAGCATGTCCAGGCCTACTAATAAATTTTAATTTAATATATAATATTTTTAATATTTTTATTTTATTAAAATTTTAAATATAGATAACATAACATATTTTTTAAAAGTTTACCTAGTATATTATATTATATATATTAACAAAAATTAAATATATATTATGAAAACACAAATCAATTTATATTTTAAATAAAATTAATTATTTTACTCTAAGCAAAGAGACAAGAGACAAGACAATCCTAATATACCTAGTATATTATATTATATAAATTAATTATTTTACTCTAAGCAAACACACAAATCAATCCTATTTTTATCTAAATCCTTCCAGGATCTAAGCAAAGAGAAAGACAGATGGAGAGACAAGAGACCATCTTCTTCTGCTATTTGCTAGCAGCCAAAATCATGTTATTGGTCATCGTCTTCCCATTTCAAAGACAAAGAAGTTGAAAGCTGTAAATTTGAAGTGAATATATATGTAAAAGTGAGAATGCAACCCTGTTTTTATAAAAACTTTTAATATTATGATTCCATGTTCTTCAATGCTTTAGCTTAACTCTTAACTACCATATTAGTCGCTGGTCCCATACCTACAACACACCTCCATTCAGCACCACATATCATACTTTCTTCTTCATTTATACTTCACAAAACACCATTTCCAAAATCTACCCCATTGTTGCATAAACCTAGAACCTTCTATCTCTCTCTTCTCCTTCATTCCCAAATTTGAAAGAAAAAAAAAATGGAGATGGTTTTCGATAATTATATTGTCGGCACGTTCTTGGTTTCCCTTTTTGCCTTCCTTTATCTTTTCATTTTGCGGCGCTATAATCATAATAATAATGATAATAACACCAGGAAGAAGAGATTCGAGAAAGGGTATTCTGGGGAATTTAAGATCCAAACCGGCGCCGGCAAAGGAGAATGCTCGCCTGGAAATGGTTCCGGCGATGACGTCATCATCGTCGGTGCCGGTGTTGCTGGTGCTGCTCTTGCTTATACCCTTGGCAAGGTAAAATTTCTAATTTTCGTACTATGTAATGTTGTAATTTTTTTCACAGGACAAATCAGAGTCCAGTGTTGATGAAAATCTGAGTTTTCATTCATTTTGCTTTTGCTTGATATTTATTATTATTAGTTTTTTGCTTTCACGTAAACCAAAATGGTTTGGACTTTGACTTTGTTGACCTAGTTGCCATGAAAAAGATAGTTTAGCATATATAATATATAGATTTTTCTTGGTGATGACTGCAAATTTGGATTTTCTGCTAAACAAACTATATCAGATTAGTAGCTGAAAGTAGTTTTCGAAGTGTAATCCAGTAAAGTCTCCAATAATATTACTTATTGTCCTTGTGGTTGTTCTCCGACTTTGTGGAGAGCTCGAGAGCCTTATGAAGTCTGTTGTGGGCTTAAGTTCAGTGATTAATTGATAGAGATATAACCTGCAAAGTTCAGAGGAGAGATCGGCATTGTGTGTATTTAATTATGTAATTATCTATATGCGGGAAAAATCGAACCTAAGATATATATGTCATATATTTGCAAGTATAAAAAACCACTTGAGTTACATCTTATAGGTTATATTTTCGTATCGCAACCAATCGAGACACTTAGATATTAGTAACATATAAACGGCTTGTTATAGAGGTTGCTTAATACATAATTTCTGAAGCATTAGAATCATTAAAACTGCTTGAACGTTTTGAGTTTATTTAATGCTCTATCGAAAATAACAATCATTTCCAGGATGGAAGGCGAGTTCATGTGATCGAACGAGACTTGACCGAACCGGATCGGATCGTTGGAGAACTGTTGCAGCCAGGAGGGTACCTTAAACTAGTTGAATTAGGCCTTGAAGGTATATGCATATGGTTTTGATCTGTTGCCCATGATTTCAAAATGCAACTTGTTAAGTTCATGTACTCTTGATTTACAGATTGCGTAGAGGACATCGATGCTCAGCGTGTGCTCGGGTACGCTCTCTTCAAAGACGGGAGAAACACGAAATTGTCATATCCCTTGGAGAAGTTTCAGGCAGATGTTTCAGGACGAAGCTTCCATAACGGCCGTTTCATACAAAGGATGAGAGAAAAAGCCGCTACTCTTCCGAAGTAAATCTTTTTTGGTTCCTCGGTTTAGTACTGCAGCATTGTCATATAAACTTAAAATTGATCTTCTTTCACCATTGTTATGTATAAATTTTCAGTGTAAAGCTAGAGCAAGGGACAGTGACATCTTTGCTTGAAGAAAAAGGGACAATTATAGGGGTGCAATACAAAACTAAAGATGGTGAAGAACTAAGAGCTTATGCTCCTCTTACGATTGTATGCGATGGTTGTTTTTCGAACCTCCGCCGGTCTCTTTGCTACCCTAAGGTGAAAGTTGTTGTCTTATAATTGTTCTATAAAGTAGAACAACCATGGCTAACATAACGTGTTCTTTGGAACTACAATTCAATATGCATATGCTTGTTTTGTTGGTGATGTTCTATAGGTGGACGTACCCTCTTGTTTTGTGGGTTTGGTCTTAGAGAACTGTGAACTCCCGTTTTCGAATCACGGCCACGTTATCCTAGCCGATCCTTCACCCATCTTGTTTTATCCGATTAGTAGCACAGAGGTTCGTTGCTTGGTCGATGTACCTGGGAAGAAAGTTCCTTCCGTTGCTAATGGGGAAATGGCGAATCATTTGAAGACCGTGGTGGCACAGCAGGTATCTTGCATTGGTTGCCCACTGCGAACATTGTTTTATCATGGTTTAATCGAAGAGAGTGTTCTGTTTCAGGTTCCACCCGAGCTTCGCGATGCCTTCATAGCTGCAGTCGACAAAGGTAATATCCGAACCATGCCAAATAGAAGCATGCCGGCTGATCCTCATCCGACTCCAGGTGCACTTCTTATGGGAGATGCTTTCAACATGCGCCATCCTTTAACCGGCGGTGGTATGACCGTAGCATTGTCCGATATTGTTGTACTTCGAGATCTCCTTAGGCCTTTGCATAACCTTCATGATGTAGCCTCCTTAACCAGCTATCTCGAATCATTCTACACGTTACGCAAGGTCAGTTGGCTTCACAATATACTTTCAATATTTTCTTGCGGTTCGCTCATAACACAACGTTTTCTTGCAGCCTGTCGCATCTACAATAAATACTCTGGCCGGTGCTCTTTACAAGGTATTTTCCGCTTCACCTGACGAAGCAAGGAAGGAAATGCGCCAAGCCTGTTTCGACTATTTGAGCCTTGGAGGTGTTTGTTCAACAGGACCAGTGGCTTTACTCTCCGGTCTAAACCCTCGGCCGTTGAGTTTAGTACTTCATTTCTTTGCCGTCGCGATTTATGGAGTCGGTCGTCTGCTCCTACCGTTTCCTTCGTTCCGACGCATGTGGATTGGAGCTAGGTTAATTTCGGTACGAAATTTCAACCCTCTGAGCTCTTGAATGTTATTCGAATCCGAAATGAATGCATAAAATCTGTATAAGCATATTGGATGTCGACACCTTGTGCTGAACATTGTTCCCTGTATATTGCAGAGTGCATCTGGAATTATTTTCCCCATAATCAAGGCAGAGGGAGTGAGGCAGATGTTCTTCCCAGCTACGGTTCCGGCGGTATATCGAGCTCCTCATGTCGTCAACTGATGCAACCAAGATTAAAAGCTTGGAACCATTACCTCTTCGCTTTAGACCCCATGATTGATAAGTGTTATGCTGCATGTATGATGAGGACATTGTACAACTGTAAGATATGTTTTGATACTGTTCTTTCCATGAACAAAATTCTCCCAATCTGAAATTCTCCAAATGGAACCTCTGTTAAAAATTAAATTCTCCCTATCCCTTCTATAATTTATATCAAATAAAAATTAATTTTACAATAATATATAATGCTATAATAAATATATTAAAAAGTTGAGAAGTTTATGTATACAATTGGGTAAATTACATATAAGGACACTAAATTATTAGTAAGTTACAAAATAGTTACTGAACTAGTTTTCATTTAAGCCACCGAGCTGTTAAGATTCTTGTTGTATGTCTTTCTCCTTTCTCACCACCTACGCCAATCAAAAGCTCACTTTCCCCTTCTCTTCTACAGCTCAGTTTATTTTATTTTATTTTATTTTTGCATAAAATAACTTTGAATGTAATGAATCTATGAACCAAAATCCAAATAACTTTCTTCTTTGATCTTCGACACTAATCGTTAAATCAAGTTGTATTTAAGGTATGTTCTACTTGTCAATGGATATTAATCTGTTATACTGATTGTCAAATCGTTGGTTGGAACTTGCTGTCAGAACTTAAAAAAAAAAACCTTAACAGTGTACTGATTTAAATAAAAACTTTCGAACAATTCAATGACCATTTTGTAACCTTTTAAAGTTGGGTGAGTAAAAAACATTAAAAAAAACACTTTTATACAAAACTACAAGTTGGACACTTTTCTTTTTTGCACATTTAAAAAAGACACAAAAACGAAATAAAGCATATAATATTTGCCAAAGCTTATAAAATATATGGTAAAAAATCTCTCCAGTCTCTTTCAATTTTGAAATTGAGCAAATCAGTATGATAACAAATTTAACTTTCAATGTTTACACATTTTGGCTTTAATTCTAAAAAATTCAACAAATTTAACCTCAACATTTACACAAATATTGCAAGACAAATTTGTTAAATTAGGACCAAATTGATATAATATGTAAATCATGTACAATTGATGGAAAATCAATAATATAATGATTAATTGTCCTTAGTTGCTCACTTTCGAAATTGAAAGACATTAAATTACTATTATTTGTTCTAGAGGAACTAATTTGATTAATGTCAAAATTGAGAGGGAATGAAGAGGTCTTTTTACCAAAATATATTAAGAATCATCGTCACGGAACTAACGCAAAAAGTAGAGGACCAAAAATAAAAATTATAGTAGGGACTAAATCGGGAAAAAACACATAATACAGACTTTTTATAAAATTTGACGTTTTAAATTTCCGTTCTTCACCCTTGTGAAAAGAACACTCATTTCCCGAGAAAATGCAAGAAAATGGTAACATCTGCTGAGAAAATAGGTTAAAGCTTTTCACCCTTTGCAAACAACATAAAAGCAATGCGAAGATTCTCTTCCAAATCATTCTCTCTTATCCCCAAACACCGTTTTCTTTCACTTTCCTCCTATCCAAACACCCACCACTTCATTCCCAGCAACAACAACGACGGCTTCTCGACCGGTTCCAAACCCGGGTTCGGTTTAGTTACCCTTCGAACCCCACAACCCGAATTTGGACCCGAAAACGACCGACGTGTCGACGACTTTGCTTCCGATGTCGAAAAGATTTACAGAATCCTCCGAAAATTCCACACTCGGGCCCCAAAGATGAACCTCGCTTTACAACAGTCCGGCGTCGTTTTTCGCCACGGTTTAACCGAACGCGTATTGAACCGGTGTGGCGACGCCGGTAATTTGGGTTACAAGTTCTTCACTTGGGCATCGAAACAACCTGGGTATCACCCAAGCTATGAAATTTACAAAGCGATGATTAAGATTTTAGGCAAGATGAGACAATTCGGTGCCGTTTGGGCATTACTTGAAGAAATCAGAAATGAAAATCCCCATTTCATTACGGGTGAATTGTTTGTTGTTTTGATAAGAAGGTTTGCTTCTTCACGGATGGTTAAAAAAGCCATTGAAGTGTTCGATGAAATGCCTAAGTACGGTTGTCCACAAGACGAGGCCGTGTTTGGGGCATTGTTAGATGCTTTATGTAAAAATGGGGATGTAAAAGAAGCAGCTTTAGTTTTTGAGGAAATGAAGGTGAGGTTTAAGCCGAATTTAAAAATTCTCACTTCTTTGTTATATGGTTGGTGTAAAGAAGGGAAGATTTTGGAAGCTAAGCATGTGTTGATTCAAATGAAAGAAGCTGGTTTCGAGCCGGATATTGTGGTTTATAACAATTTGTTGAGTGGGTATGTTTTAGGAAACAAAATGGGGGATGCTTTTGATCTATTGAAAGAAATGAGGAGGAAAGGGATTGGCCCCAATGCATGTTCACATACCATTGTGATTCAGGGATTTTGTAAGGCTGATAGGATGGTGGAAGCAATGAGGGTTTTTGATGAAATGGAGAAAAATGGTTGTCAAGGTGATGTTTTGGCTTATACTACTTTGATAAGTGGGTTTTGTAAGTGGGGGAAGCTTGAGAGAGCTTATGAGCTTTTGGATAGGATGAAAGCAGAGGGGCTTGTACCAAATTCGTCGACTTATTTGCATATTATGGTGGCTCATGAGAAGAAGGAAGAGTTAGAAAAGTGTTTGGAGTTGATAGAGGAGATGAGGAAGATTGGTTGTGTTCCAGATGCTGGTATTTATAATGTGGTTATTCGATTAGCTTGTAAGTTAGAGGAAGTTAAAGAAGCTTCTCGGGTTTGGAATGAGATGGAAAGAAGTGGATTTAGTCCAGGAGTTGATAGTTTCATTGTTATGATCCATGGTTTTATTGCACAAGGATGTTTGGTTGAGGCCTGTGAGCATTTTAAAGAAATGGTTGGAAGAGGTCTGTTTTGTGTTCCTCAATATGGGATTTTGAAGGATTTGTTGAATTCTTTGTTAAGGGCTGAGAAGCTTGAAATGGCTAAGGATGTATGGAGTTGTATCGTTAGTAAAGGATGTGAACTTAATGTGTCTGCATGGACAATATGGATTCATGCCCTTTTCTCGAAAGGGCACGTGAAGGAAGCCTGTTCGTATTGTATGGAAATGATGGATGCGGATTTAATGCCACAGCCTGATACTTTTGCAAAGCTCATGAAGGGTTTGAGGAAACTGTATAACAGGCAGATCGCAGCTGAGATAACAGAGAAGGTGAGGAAGATGGCTGCAGACAGAGAGATCACTTTTAAGATGTATAAACGGCGAGGGGAGAGAGACTTGAAAGAAAAAGTAAAGGAAAAGACAGATGGTAGAAAGAGGAGGGCTCGTCAACGTCGATGGGGTTTAGCCCGTAACAGATCTGGCATTTAATAATTTCATCACAAGGTGGTCATTTGCCAAGTAATGAACCTAAGAACAGAATTATTGATCAGATTGCTTTGGTATGGAGTAGAGAAATGGGGGAGCCTCTATATTCTTTAGAGCCAGTCAGCTTGTTCTGCAGGTAGTCAGAACTAGAAAGAAGTCCATGGCCACTGCTTTTCGATGCCAAGCATCATTTTTCTTGCACATTGTCACTCCTTTTTAGGTGTTTCTTGTATTTATTATATCTGGCTTTCCTTCCTAGAAATACTTTTTTCATTCATGACTTGGCTGGTCTGCAATTTATTTCTAATCAGGCCTAGAATCCTTGGTTGATATGGTTGCCTATTAGGAGCATCTGAAATGCTTTTGACTTTTGGTTGCCATACAACAACATTGTTGGTAGTAACTGTTTGTGAGGAAAATGATACATTTCTGATCATTAACTTTGTAGTTCAACACAAGTATTCATTATACATATCAAAATTCTCTAACACCTGCATAACAGGTGTATATATATAACAGGTATATTAAACATGTCTTGCCAACTTTAGTAGTCATTATAAATTTATAATTGACAAACCATGATAAATAATTAAAAAATTTTTCCTGTATTCTCTGCATTATCAAATCCTCCTCCTTTTCTGTAGGTTTGTGCATCACTCAATGGAGATATGATTAAAGTTCATGGCAATGATCTGTCTCGTCAAAGATCTCCTCCTGCATGTGCAAAAATAAAATAAAAAAGTTAATTGAGAAATCCATTCATGAAAAAAAAAAAAAAAAAAATCATTTACTTGCAAAAGCTCTTCAATGACATCTTCCAGTGTTATAATGCCAGTAGCTTCCCCTTCTCCAGTGGTCGCTGGGAGCGAATCATCGTTGAATTGCAGTATCTCCGAGTGGAAGTTCCTTCCCCATTTCTTGCTTTTGGACGACACTCTCCCTGAATTTCCTTCTAAGCCTTTCCATTTCTGGACTGATCTCTTGCTCGGTAAGCATTTCCCTTTTTGATGCTTTTTACCATTGATGTCCACCTTCACCTCTTTGTTTGACAGTTCACTGGTTGCATGCTCTGTTTTGTTGTTCTGCTTTACAACAACAGCCATATGACTGTGACCTTTTTGAAACTCATTTAGTATGTCATATAAAGGCATTAACTCAGGAACCCTGGAACACACACAAACAACACACAAATATTAAACCAAATCTTAGAAGATAATAACAATCTGTATATGTTACTTTAATTTGGGTGAGCGTCAAATACGAGCATGTTAAACTTTTTCCAAGTATTCCGTACCCATATTTGGTATAAGTAAAGCTACCTTGGAATCCTGCGAATGGTGATGTTTTTAACAGGCACCTCAGATGCTGGATGGATGGTTAATAAGTTCTTCACCTAATATGAAAAACTAGAATATTAGTGGCCCTATCAAACAAAAATTGCAAAAACATTTCTAATGGTCTAATTGTGATTTTAGTCTCTTTATTATGCTGAAATTTGGAACTTGACATAATGTCATAGTAGATCCAACTTGATAGCACTATTAGTTGCTACAGACCAAAATAACTATTAGCCCAATTTTTATTGGACTGACATTAAGAGATTTACCAAAATAAGCCCAATTACGTTCTCTATTCTCTCGTGGTAAACAGGTACCCTGCTATGCCCTTTCTCCAGGATCAACTTCATCAAATCTCTGCATGTTTTTGTATTGCATATACTGGTTAAATTTCATCTATGGTAAATGTAACTTATAATGTTGTTTACCACATCTCTTCTTGCCTGTTTAACTTGGCATTAATATTAATTGCAAAAGTTTCTGATATAGGAGTCATTGCATCCATTGCTGTTTTCTTACTTAGCTCAAGTGCACCTGCTATGATTGTTGTCTCATCACGTGTCAATTCTCCACCTTTGCCAGCCTACACAAAAAGATTAGATTGTTTTTACTTTGCATTGCTGCTATTGATTTGTTAGATTTGTAGTTGAAAAGGGACATCATCGTACCTCGTTGCCGTGCAAATTGACAAGTGTCTTCAACTCAGCACGGCGGAAAAGAGCCTCGTGTCCTTCTCCAAGGAGAAGGTCTAATAGCTAATGAAACAAACACAAAGCAGAGATAAGAGGTTCAGCTGAGATATGGTGAAATTGATTCAGTTTTCAGTTTTCACCTTGCTTATTGGATATGCAACTGGGAAACAAATCCAAATGAGGACTCGAACAAATGGAGCAACTTTTGCACCAATCGCCAATCCATACCGCGTACAAACCGCTTGCGGAGCGATCTGGATCGTAAAGAAGAGAGCAAGACGAGCTTAAAACATGTGACCAAGAACATGAAATGGAGCTTACAGCTTAGTAACTTACCTCACCAAACATAAGTACGAGGGTGACTGAAATAAGGATTGCACCCCAAGCTGACACCAAGCTGTCTAGAAAAATTGGAAGGGCCTATAAAATCATGTAATCTCATAAGTTAGAAGCTCTCAACTGTCGACAAAGTACCTTAAAAGTTGTCCAACGGTTCCATATTTCGCACCTCCATAGCTGCAGCATTGCAGATGAGCAAAGTGCAGAGGAGCAAATGTTGTCTCCTAACAACTGGAAGTATCGTTGCTGTAATGAATCAATGAAAAACACTGTAAATGGAACTCATTTGAAGAAGAAGAAGAAGAAGCAAGTTAGAGGGTGTCATGAGAACATTACATACCGGCATGTTTGCTATTGGTCGGTGTTCCAGATTCAGCGAGCACTTCGAGATCAACGAGGCTCAAAGACATGAGCCCCATTGTGAGACCAGACATCAATCCGGCAAACAAAACGAGACCAGCAACAATAGTTATCCTAATGAAGAACCCTGTTTCGCAGCAATGATACTCAACTTCCATTGTTGCTCTATTTGTTTATCTGATGAGGTTTGGTTTGTATACTGTGAGCTTTGCATTAATGGTTCATGAACATTTTAACTTATATTCGACAGAATAAAAGGAAGATTCTGACCCTCTTTTTTTATCTGTATGGTTATGTCAAAGTGTTAAACGAAATGTCTGGAAGAAAAAACCTTTTCTTCTTTTGGATTCCTTCAAAATGAAGGATTGGTTGAAAGGCGATGAAGGCAGCAATGTGAAACAGGTGAACCAAAGATAATTTCAAATTTTTTAAATGAACTAAAACTATATTTTATCATCTTCAAGTAAAAAATGTAACATCAATTTATGATTTCGAAATTTCTAAAGGGGCCAAAATGAAATTTTGCAATTTTGGAGAGCCAAGGCTCATCCTTTTAAGTATGATTGATCACATCTTAAAAATAATTGTGAGACAATTTCTAACATTTATTCCTTTTGTTACTTTCCTCTTAAGTTTTTTTTTTTTTAATCATTTTTGCTCTCAACGTTCAAATTTTAATAAAATTGTGTTTTTAAACAAAAAGAAAATACACTAAACCATTAAAATTTACAAATTGTGTTGTAGCTCAAGTGTTAATCACAAAAAAAAAAAAAATTGATGTTAAATGACTTAAACGAAAATTTCTAAATAATTTAATGATCATTTTGTAATTTTTTAAAATTGAAAGGTTAAAACATAAATTTATTAATATTTTAATAACCTTGACAACAATTTACCCTAAGCTCTTTCTCTTGTGCAAGACATCAATTTATCAATTAAGGAAATTTTGGGCTGCCAAAGTCAGCTAGGAGATGCAACGATAAAAAGGTAAAAATTGTGGGAGGCTGGGAATATAACCCACAATTTGTACAGGATTGGGTTGGATTTGATTGAATTTTTTAGATATTTTAAATAGTATTGATTCAATTTTTAATTTTAAGTTTTAAATATTTAAACTTTAAATTTTATTTGATGAATTTTATTTTCGACATTATTTGATAAATTTTTAAAAAATTATAAATAGAAATAAATTATTTTAAAATTATAAACTAAAAACGTTCCAACACTATCTAATCGAACCGACTTTCGATTTATTGTCCTAAAACTGGACAATATTTATTCTGGCATCTTGTTCTCACACATGATTTTTTGAATTTAATGACATTATTCTAAGAATCAGATTATATTTGAGAATGGTATAAGTTGAATAATCTAATAAATGTGAATGTAATATTTATGATTTTTTTTTAAAGTTTATTTGATTTGTTGGATGATTTAGTATCGAATTAAAAATATTTATAAATTTGATTTTTTTTATACTTTTAAATATATTAGATTCAACCTTATTTTACATATAATGTAGGCATTATAGTGTCACAATTTATATAGTAATGGAAATTCACTAACTTTAATTTTTATAATTTCTCATATTAAAATGATTATATACATAGTTTAATTTATTTTAGAAATAAAATAAAATATTATTCTAAATGATTTAAATTTTGGTGCATAAAATTTTAATATATCGATCTTACAAACACAAACAAAATCTAATTAAAAACAAATTAAATTTTATTAATTTATCAATAATTATTGTTATAGTTTTTTTGGTAGAAGAAAAATATTAAACTAAAACAAAATTAGTCTAATTTTCGTCGATTACATCAGACGTGGCATGATAAACATCAGTTTCCAATAAACGTCGCACATAGATTCGATGTTCATCAAGTATGATCAATTGGTTCAAGCTTCCTGAGATTTCCTTAGCCAAGCAGTCAGCGACTTTGTTGTCGTCTCTCAATAAAAGTCTAAGCTTCACTTGCCAATCTTTAGCAATCCAAGTGTGGAGCAATCTGACTTCTGCTATATTATTTACACAAGCAAAACCAGAATGCAAAATTTCCAGTAAGAGAGCATTGTCGGTTTCCACTTCCACTTGTCGAATCCTCACTCCCAAGCTAGTTTCAACACTTCAAGCATCGCCTTAGCTTCTACCTGAAAGATACCAACCAAGCCTGTCACCATGCCAAATCCCATAAGCCATCCCCCTTAAGGTCCTCTTATAACTCCTCAAATAGCCGCTCCACAATAATCTTGGTCCAATCGGTATTAGGGAAATGCCACCGCTTCCTCCAACTAGTAGAAATATCCCAACTAGGCATCCCAGTTTTGTTGTTCAACGACTCATCCACGCTTCTGTTGAGACAATAAGCTCATGGTTATTACCACTATCGTTATTAAAAATAAAATCATTCTGATTCTTCCAGATGAACCAGCAAACAATGGAAAAGAAGGTGCTCCATTCACTGTTTTGGATTGATAATTTCCTTACATTCCTAGTGTTCCACAAGATCCACTCGACAAGAGGAAGGTTAAAGAAAACCCCCTAACTAGAGTTTGGAATAGCAACTTTCCAAACTACTTGGGCAAAGCCACAATCCCTAACTGCATGCAAAGCAGATTCAACAGATAAACTACAATGATCACAAAAAGGATAGTGAGACATACCTCACATTGTGCATTCCTCGTTAGTCAAGATTCTCTCGTGAGCCAGCAACCAAAGAAACATATGAACTTTTTGTGGTGCCAAAAATTTTCAAGTGTACTTATCATTGATTAAACTTTTGTTTTCTGATGGAAAAGGCCCTATTGTAAGTTAATAATTATTGTTATTAAAAATAAATTATTGGTTACATTTTATTTCTTTCACCCAACTAGTGGGTATACCATATGATTAGTATCAAGGAATGTACAAGAGATTTGAATTAAAGATAACATTATTTTTAACATCTCAAGTTAGTCCTTAAACTTAGCAATTGTTCCCACATTAAAGTTTGAACTTTATTTTTGCTTAAAGTTAGTTTTTGAACTTGGCAATTGTTTCCATATAGGGGCTTAAACTTTAGTTTTCAAGAAAGTATCAAGGACTAACTTGGACAAAAAATGTTTAGGCTCCAAAAAGTGTATTAATCCATTTAGTTTATTTAAATTTAGGGCAAACTATATCCAATGTTACTAAACTATTAATAAGTTTACGTTTTGGACACTCAATTTAAAAAGTTGCAAAATGCTTACTGAACTATTTGAAAACTTTCATTTAAGTCATTGAACTATTTGAAAGTTTTAATTTAAGTCATTGGGAAGTTAATTTTTTTTCTAAAAAAAACTTGCCTAGTGAGCTCTAAGCAATAATCCGTTGATCTATATAGTGGATCAATACCCATTGACAAGTAGAATAATATATTTTAGATCCAAGTCGATCTGACAACCAATATTGGAGATTAGAGAAAAAGCTGTTGGGATTTTGATTCGTAGATTTATTATATTCAAACATAATTTATGAAAAAAAAATTGAATTATAAAAGAGAAAAGGAATAAGAGTTTTTTATTGATGCAAGCGGTATAAATAGAAAATGACATGTAATAATGATTTTAACAATTCAGTGATTTAAATACAAACTTTCTGCTAGTTTAATAATTATTTGTAAATTTTTAAAGTTAAATAATCAAAACATAAACTGACTAATAGTTTAATAACTTAGGTGTAGTTTACCTTTAAATCTACTAGGCACTATTGCTATTCGAGCTATTGGTACGACGCCGTGTCATATCACCGACGCGCTAATAACTGTATATATCTGTATCACACAACTCCCAAAGGCGCGCTCAAACACGGTGGATCTTAGCTTTAAGCAAAAACAAATTTAAATAAATAAATAAAAATAAAAACAGTGAAAAATAGAATAAAACTACTGCGTATCCAATCCAATCCAAAGTCCCTTTCAAACTCAGTATACCGTTCGAAGAAAAAAACCAGCAAAAACAAGTGTTTTTTTTCCTTCACAGATCTGAGATCCAAAAGCGTCTCATTCTTCCTCTAAGGTGAATTTTTAATTTTTATTTCATAATTTCATCCATTTTATGTTAACATTTAAAAGCTTTCTCATATTTTTGGATCTGTTTTAAATGCTCAAATTTTGTGTAAATCTGTTGTTTGTTTGGTACAGTGTAAGCAATTACATCAAAGATATTATTACAAGAGAGTAAAAGCAAACAAACATGTCAAGGAGGCAAGTAAGTTCCACGCGCCGCTTTGTTGACAGCGGAAACTTCCCGTTCTCTGGTGCTTTACATTCTAAATCCCGATCTTCTCCTATTTTATCTATCGCTCTTGTCGTTGTGGTATATCTTTATCTTTTCCTTTCTTTTTTGTTTTTTGAATTTTTCAATTAGTGTTACATTTTGAAAAGGAAATTAACTGGGGTAATATCTTTGAAAATTATTTACAGGGAGCTATCCTTCTCATTGGCTATGCCTATAGTGGTTCAGGTATTCTTCTTTTTTTATTGGAATTTCTTATTTGTGTTCACTTGTTTTTGTTTGTTGGATATGCTGATCTTGTTAGTTCAATTAATTGTTCACACTGTTCATACTGTTCGCGAATATAGGTAAATTCCGAGGTGAAGCGGTTAGTCGGATCGAAGGTAAGTTATTCTTTTACTTTCTTCCTCATTGGATTTAATGTTCATAATGAAATTAACTCGTTAAGTTACTGATTTTTATTTGATTTTGATGTCATCATGTCTCTTTGGAACTACTTGAATATTTAGTGGATTCACTAATGCTTTGTTTGGTAGAGTGGATAAATTGGCAGTAGGATGAGTTCACATGTTATATCAAATTTAGTTAAGATTCAATGCACATACGTATCCGAGAGCGTATATATAAGATATTTTTATTCATTGGAGAGAATATTTTGGACAAAAAAAAATATTGATCTTAGAGGCCTTGCTTCTGCATCTCAAGGTTATGGGGCTTTCTTTCCTTTGATACTTATATCGTAAAATAATGTCTTACAATTTGTCATAATCTTCTCCTGAAGTGCTTTCTAGAGGGGTAAAAGTATCATGGAAGCCCCTGTACTAGAAGTCAGATTGCATTTTGGCCCCTATACTCAAAAACTGGGCAAATTAGTCCCTGTATGTTAAATTAAAGAGCAAATTGGTCTTTTTATTAAAAATTTCATCTACTTTTACTGTTAAAAACTAGTTCTTATACGTCAGCGGGAGGTACACATGGCATGCTACATGTCACTGTGTAATTATTTCAGCCATGTCAGTTTTTAACAGTACAAAGGGATGGAGTTTTTAAAAGAACGGACCAATTTGCTCTTTGATCAATATACAGTGACTAATTTGCCTATTTTTTCAGTAGAGGGAGCAAAATGTAATATGACTCCTATGATACTTTTAACTTTTTAGAGGAAAGTAAGTTGTAAGATATCAGAGGCGGTTATATTAGTTAGATATGGTCTGTGTCTTCCGTGATAACTGGAACATGGGAAGTCTATGATTATAATGGAATTGCCATGCTCTGGAAAGGGTGTATTACATTGAGTGTAATGTTCTGAAAATCAATTATTTTCTTGTTATCTTTGTAGGTGACTATACATGTAGTCTAGAAGTTCAGAGGGCAATACCATTTTTGAAGAAGGCATATGGGGACCGCATGCACAAGGTTTTGCATGTAGGCCCTGATACCTGTTCAGTTGTCTCCAAACTTTTGAAAGAAGAGGATACTGAAGCCTGGGGTGTGGAACCATATGATATAGAGGATGTTGAAGAAAGTTGCAAGAGTCTCGTGGGCAAAGGGATTGTACGTGTGGCAGATATCAAGTACCCTCTTCCCTATAGGCCAAAGTCTTTTTCTCTTGTTATTGTGTCGGATGCCCTTGATTACTTGTCTTCAAAATACCTGAACAAGACTCTGCCTGAGTTGGCCAGGGTTGCCTCTGATGGTCTCATTATTTTTGCAGGTAATCCCTTACTCTTTCAAGCTCTATATAAATTATAAAACAACAGTAACTCAGGCCGAAAATGCTTATATCCAGATATATTTCTTACAAAAAAAAAGCTGTACCGTAACTATAACATGATATATTTTCATTTGTTGATCAGGTACCCCTGGTCATCAGAAGGCTAAAGTGGCAGAATTATCGAAATTCGGCCGTCCAGTAAGTCTCTATCTACCATAACAATAGGATTTGGAATTTAAACGAACCATAGTATATATTTAACATTCATTTGATCAAAAATCAAAACTGTCATTCAGCATTTTTGTTTTGCGGAATGTATCAAGATCGAATTTACCTTATCATTAACACATCTGTTTCGTTTCTGAAGGCTAAAATGCGGAGTTCCTCTTGGTGGATTCGTTTTTTCGACCAAAGTAGTTTAAAAGAAAACGAAACTGCCATGAAGAAGTTTGAGCAGGCTACATCAAAGAGTTCATACCTGCCAGCATGTCAAGTATTCCACCTAAATCCATACCACTGATACAAAGAGAAAAGTCATCAAGATCAAATTTCCATTATTTTTATTGTCATATGCATTGAAGGTGAAGTAAAAATATCTTCAGCTCTCATACAACATGTACTCTGTTGGGGAACTAAATTTGGTAAAAGAGATGTTGGTATCAATGGGTTAATGCCCTTAACATTCCAGGTTTGATATTTATTAATTCAATAGATGGGGAAAATTACACCTATTTGTTGTAGACATGCATTTATTTAGTTATATTGTTTTCTGAATGTGGAAGTAAATCTAGCTTCCCATTATGAGATTACCCATATTTCTATTTGTCTTCTCTTCAAACAACTTCTTGTAACATGAAATGAGACAACGTAGTCTAAATTTCCAATCGGTATTGTAATTGGCACTCATTGGCATATATTAACTTTTAGATTATTTTAAGATTGCTTTTAACTTTGATTTCAAAATGTTTTGCACATGATTCATTGATTTTTATTTCTTCATTTCAAGCTCAACATGCCATTGGGGCAACAAAATTTAGCTATCACTTTCAAGCCAGAATGCAGAAAATCGATCAAATCACAATGGACTAAAATCAATGGGGTTTGACCTACAATTCCTACTAGTATCCTAAAAACAAATAATCCTTCAATCACACCTACTTTAAGCCTTAACTTTAACAAAAAAAAAAATATTTAGGTCTTGATAGTAATTGATCTATTTAAAAGTTTTTCTTTAAGTCGATGAATTGTTGGTTAGCTCCAAACAATAATTTAATGATCAATGTAGTAGATTAATACTCATTGACGAGTAGAACATATTTTAAATCTAAGTCGATCGGATGGCTAGTTTCAAAGATTGGATTTAAAAAACTGGTTGGATTTCAATTCTTAAATTCATGATGTTCAAAGTTGTTTCATGAAAAAAAAATTAAACTATAGAAAAAAAGAGAAATAAGAATTTTCAATTGGTAAATGTAATGTAAATAAAGAAGACCATACAATAAATATTTTAACAATACAGTGATTTAAAGGAAAATTTTAAATAATTCAATAGCTTAAAATAACAAAATGTAATTTTACTTGTATTGTATCCTTAAATCTAATAGCCATTATTGCTATTCGAGCTATTGATGCGACGCCGTATCATATCACCGACGCGCTAATAACTGTATGTATATGTATCACGCAACTCCCAAAGGCGCGCTCAGACACGTTGGATCTTAGCTTTAAGCAAAAACAAATTTAATTTTAAAAAAACAGTGAAAAATAAAAATAAAAATACTGAGTATCCAATCCAACCCAAAGTCCCTTTCAAACTCGACTAGCTGTTAAATTCTCTTTTTTAGCCAAAAATGGTGTAAATTCAAACTAGTATACTGTTCGAAGGAAAAAAAAAACAGCCAAATAAGCTTCTTTTTTTCCTTCACAGATCTGAGATCCAAAATCCAAATCTAAGGTGAATTTTTAATTTTTATTTCATAATTTCTTTCATTTTATGTTAGCTTTCTCGGGTTTTTGGATCTGTTTTGTTTTTTCAATGAAAATGCTCAAATTTTGTGTAAATCTGTTGTTTGTTTGGTACAGTGTAAGCAATTACATCAAATATATTATTATAAGAGTAAAAAGCAAAGCAAAAATGTCAAGGAGGCAAGTAAGTTCCACGCGCCGCTTTGTTGACAGCGGAAACTTCCCGTTCTCTGGTGCTTTACATTCAAAATCCCGATCTTCTCCTATTTTATCTATCGCTCTCGTCGTTGTGGTATATCTTTATCTTTTCCTTTCTTTTTTGTTTTTTGAATTTTTCAATTAGTGTTACATTTTGAAAAGGAAATTAACTGGGGTAATATTTTTGAAAATTATTTACAGGGAGCTATCCTTCTCATTGGCTATGCCAATAGTGGTTCGGGTATTCTTCTTTTTTTATTGGAATTTCTTATGTGTGTTCACTTGTTTTTGTTTGTTGGATATGCTGATCTTGTTAGTTCAATTAATTGTTCACACTGTTCATACTGTTCGCGAATATAGGTAAATTCCGAGGTGAAGCGGTTAATCGGATCGAAGGTAAGTTATGCTTTTACTTTCTTCCTCATTGGATTTAATGTTCATAATGAAATTAACTCGTTAAGTTATTGATTTTTATTTGATTTTGATGTCATCATGTCTCTTTGGAACTACTTGAATATTTAGTGGATTCATTAATGCTTTGTTTGGCAGAGTGGATAAATTGGGAGGCTGAGTTCACATGTTATATCAAATTTAGTTAAGATTCAATGCACATATGTATCCGAGAGCGTATATATAAGATATTTTTATTCATTGGAGAGAATATTTTGGACAAAAAAAATATTGATCTTAGAGGCCTTATTCTGCATCTCAAGGTTATGGAGCTTTCTTGCATTTGATACTTGTACCATATTATATTCTCTTGCAATTTGTCATAATCATAATCTTCTCCTTAAGTGCTTTCTAGAGGGGTAAAAGTATCATAGAAGACCCTATACTAGAAGTCGGATTGCATTTTGGTCCCTATACTCAAAAAAAGGGGCAAATTAGTCCTTGTACGTTAAATCAAAGAGCAAATTGGTCCTTTTATAAAAATTTCATCTATTTTTACCTTTAAAAACTAGTCCTTGTACGTCAGCGGAAGGTACACGTACGTGTCCCTATCTAGTTATTCTTTTAGCCATGTTAGTTTTTAACAATACAAAGGGATGAAATTTTTAAAAGAAAAGACTAATTTACTCTTTGATCTAATATACAGTGACTAATTTGCCTATTTTTTAGTAGAGGGAGCAAAATGCAATATGACTCTTAGTATAGTGGTTTCCATGATACTTTTAAGTTTTTAGAGGAAGGAAAGTTGAAAGATAAGGTGGGATTTTATTTAATTTTGGCCCGAGGAATAAAAGGGATTATCAGAGGTGGTTATATTAGTTACATATGGTTTGCATCTTCTGTGATAACTGGAAGACTGAAAGTTTATGATTATAATGGATTTGCCATGCTCTGTTAAGGGTGTGTTTTCATTGAGTGTAATGTTCTGAAAATCAATTATTTCTTGTTTTCTTTGTAGGTGACTATACATGCAGTCTAGAAGTTCAGAGGGCAGTACCAGTTTTGAAGAAGGCATATGGGGACAGCATGCACAAGGTTTTGCATGTAGGACCTGATACCTGTTCAGTTGTCTCTAAACTTTTGAAAGAAGAGGATACTGAAGCCTGGGGTGTGGAACCATATGATATAGAGGATGTTGAAGAAAGTTGCAAGAGTCTTGTGGGCAAAGGGATTGTACGTGTGGCAGATATCAAGTACCCTCTTCCCTATAAGCCAAAGTCTTTTTCTCTTGTTATTGTGTCGGATGCCCTTGATTACTTGTCTCCAAAATACCTGAACAAGACTCTGCTTGAGTTGGCCAGGGTTGCCTCTGATGGTCTCATTATTTTTGCAGGTAATCCCTTACTCGTTCAAGTTCTATATAAATTATAAAACAAGAGTTACTCAGGCCGAAAATGGTTATATCCAGATATATTTTCTTACAAAAAAGCTGTACCATAACTATAACATGATATATTTTCATTTGTCGATCAGGTACCCCTGGTCATCAGAAGGCTAAAGTGGCAGAACTATCGAAATTCGGCCGGCCAGTAAGTCCGTATATACTATAACAACAGGATTTGGAATTGAAATCAACCATAGTATATATTTAACATTCATTTGATCAAAAATCAGAGCTGTTACTCAGCATTTTTGTTTTGGGGAATGTATCAAGATCAAATTTACCTTATCATTAACACGTCTGTTTCGTTTCTGAAGGCTAAAATGAGGAGTTCCTCTTGGTGGATTCGTTTTTTCGACCAAATCAGTTTAAAAGAAAATGAAACTGCCGTGAAGAAGTTTGAGCAGGCTATATCAAAGAGTTCATACCTGCCAGCATGTCAAGTATTCCACCTAAATCCATACCACTGATACAAAGAGAAAAGTCATCAAGATCAAATTTCCATTATTTTTGTTGTCATATGCATTGAAGGTGAAGTAAAAATATCTTCAGCTCTCATACAACATGTACTCTGTTGGGGAACTAAATTTGGTAAAAAGAGATGTTGGTATCAATGGGTTAATGCCCTTAACATTCCAGGTTTGATATTTATTAATTCAATTGATGGGGAAAATTACATCTATTTGTTGTTTACATGCATTTATTTAGTTATATTGTTTTCTGAATATGGAAGTAAATCTAGCCTCCCATTATGAGATGCAGCTCTGTTTACCCATATTTCTATTTGTCTTCTTATGGCATGCTTTTTGTAATTTGATCTTGAATATGCTACTATACTTATTTGTCACTATTGTAGGAATAAAAAACCATGTTGGCCAGTTGGATTGATCCAGTGACTATAAGAATTGGGTCTTACACAAACTGGTCAAAATCGGTTGATATTGATAATAGGTCTCTATCCTTTGTGTAATCGAGTTGAGCCAACAAGCTCGAGTTCACAAATTCAATTGAACATTAATTTTTAAGTTTGGTTTGAAACATAATTTGGTTATTTGAGCCGGTTAAGTTATTTATCAGTTTTCATACTTAAGTTTGAAACATTTATCAATAACTGAGTTTGATTAAGTTCATTGGTATTCAAAATTGAATTTGTATAATTTTATAATATAAAAGTCTAAAGTTTTGAATAGAATATTATGGTGTTTGGAATCGGCTTGCTCAAGTTACTTGGATTAAATTTAGTTTAATAATTATTAAATTCAAGTATTTTTTTTAATTAATTTGAATAAATTTAAACATTAATATGTCATTTATACTGTTATACAATGTCATGAAAATTTAAACATTAATTTTTTAATTAATCACTTTCAAGATCAATAGTGTTCGAAAGAAAAAATATTGGACTCTGATTACATATCGTTAGAATCATCTTTCTTTATGATGTGTTTTTTTTCTAAAAGAATAAAACCCTAAAAACGATCTTTACCTTCCACAACAATTGATAACGGCCACCACCTTGCCCTTATGATTTTACCTTTTCTTAGACAAATGACCCAAAACTTGAATTTTAGCCATGTAAAAAATTTGAATTCCTTTTTTGGTGTGTTGACATTGGCAGCGCTTATGTACAAAAATATTGTTTTTTTTTTTCAAGGAAAACGAGCATTTTAGACAGGTGGGTTTATGTATACTTATACTGGTGCCACCAAACTCAACAGCGGCACCCAAAGAAATCATTTTTTATTCCAAGGGATCAATCATTGGGTGATTATGATGGGTGTTGCTGCCAATGGCAACGGCAACACCTTGATTTACTGTTCAAAACAGATAATTTACGTACATGATTTTTAAGGTGGACCATTTTCATAAAAAATCAAAACTTTTGAGTTATTTTTTTAAAAAAGCCAAAATAGTCTCCCAGAGTTATTTCATTTGAGACTCATCGTACCATCGCATAACGGGTATCAAAATTTAACAATCACTTTTAAGTTAAGATGGATACAATTGAGTCAAAATGGACTAAAATCAATGGGGCAAACCACATGGTCTGGTTGTCATTATTTTAATATGAACCACTGAGACCAATAATTAAAAAAAAAAAAAAAAACAAGCTCATAAAGGTGAGAGACTCCTTTGATGTATTTTTTTAAAACATTAATTTTATTATAGGTTCTTATCATATTTACTTTTTTTGATAGAATGATTAGAACTACCCATAATCTCTCCTCAACCCTTAAATAGGAGGATAATACACTTCAGTATACTCAAACTCACATCCTCTTACATTGATAATAATGCTAATGCCAATGCCAATCAATTTAAAACTCAATCGACGACTCCTTTAATATATTAGAATAAAGTGCACTGGTTGATCATAATTTGCTAACATCTAGACCCACTTTGGATATATAACACTACACTAAATGAAATTACTGTGGGTACATGTCTATAAATTCTAGTCACTTGAAATTTGTTATGCCAGCCCATGATAAATAGGGTTTGGATTTTTATGTTTCGTGAAGCTCAAAACATTGCTAGTGGTAACAAATCAGAGATTAGTGTTGTAAATTTAAAAATAATCGTGGTGAGATGAATTACAATTAAATATGTGTTTAAATTTAAATATAATTGTAATAATGAGACAAAAATAAAAAAGAAAAGTCATGATTAAAAAATTTAGATTAAAAGTGATTTACAATATAAGTTTTAAATTATTTTATATTTAAGAAGTGTTGTGAATATGTCAAATTATAATTTTATTGATGCCTATAATTTATTTTTAAGAGTTATTTAAATTAATTCAAGTTTATTAATAAATATTTTATAAATATTTTTAATGATATTTAACAAATAGAATTTCAATAATTTTAAATAAATATTTTAATTAATTAATGTTGCAGTTGGATATTAGTATGATAATACGAAGAAAAAAAATTATTTAATACATATGTGTTAAAATAATTAGACATAATTAGTTGCAATTTAAACTTGAAATTAGAAGATGAATAAAAACACTTGTAAAAAATAAATCATCTTCAAAATAAGTAAAAGGTTTTCTTTCTCCGCCACAAGCAAGTCATATGAATGGCTAAAAATGAACAATTGTGATTAATTTATAGCTAATACATGATTAAAATATGTGCAAAAATCAACTTCCAAGTACAATATAATCGCGAGAATCTCTCCTATACTTTGTTCCTTTCTATCTAACCTTGTTCCATACTTCCTTTTCTTTTTTGTGAATTATTGGAGAAGGGTAAAGTTCTAACAGTAATATGATTAGTGCGACTAGAAATCCAGGTCAAATCTGAAGCAGTGAACACCTTAATCATCATATCAACACGAGATTAAACCATAACTCAAGTTTCCTCTCTATCCAGATTAAGATTTAAAACCCAACAATGAAATAAAATTTTAGGTAGGTTTAAGTTGAATTGATATTAAAATGAAGTTAAAAGAGATGTTTGATTAATGTTTAATATATTTGTGGAATTAATAATATTTGATCAATATCCAACCAAGCCTAGAGAAAAATAAACATGAACATCACATCAACTTGAACACTAAGGTTTTCGTAAATCAATTTAAGAACCGTCCAAAAGCCATTTTTAAGCTTCAAGAAAACGAATTTGACCTAATACAAAGTTATCCTATTTATATATAAATTTCCATTGCAAATTTGAACTATAATTCCTACGAATATATATCCTCAACCCTTCAATCACACACGAAAAAAACCTACATCCCATCTTTGAATTTTATGTAGTTCAATGTTTCCACGACTTATATTCCTTGTTTTCCCTTTCATATATATATTCCATGTAAAGTCTTTAATCAAAATGTGCTTTTAAAAAAGAAAGTAGGTAAACTCGATTCAGATATGAATGTCAGATATAAATATGTGCATGAAACAGGTATAATTAAATTTTTTTTTTTAAGTTTTTTCATGTATTTAGAGGGTTATTGAAGGTTATGTTATGGGAGATAATCACAGGGGCCTTAACCCCTTTGGTTAGGTCGGAAAATTTTATTTTAGGTCCTCCTATAAATTAAAACATTAAATTTAAGTCTTCTTTTAGCTTTTCATTAAGTAGAATTTGCATTTTTAGTCTTATCAAAAGTTAATAATTTAATCTAAATTTTTTTAAAACAAAATTTTTAAAAGAATTTATAATTTATCTCGATTCTCTAAATAAAATTTTTAACTTCATCCATAATTATATTCCTAAATATAGGTGAGATAAAAATATTGATACTGAGGACTTCAAAAAAATTAAAAGTCCAAGCAACATTTTCGATGACATTTCTTTGGGTATTGAATTAGATTTTTACCCACGACAAGGCATCAGTGTCATAAAGAAGAAACGAAGGGATCATTTCATGGAGGGTTGGAGAGGGGCCTACGTTACTGAAGAAAAGGTTACATTAATGGTGGGATGGGTCCATTGATGTCTCCCCTAAGAAGATTGAGGAATAGACTAAAATTCAACGCCCCCATATGACGGTGAAATCGAAAATTTTGAATAAAAAAATCGAAATAAAATTGTAAATTTCTAAATATCAAATTACGATTTCATTATAAAAATAAAGGAGTCAAGACTCCTACTTTTTTTTATAATTCTGACTCTAATCTTCGATTCGACTCATCCAAACAAGGGTTTCACATTCACATGTCTAAATAACCTTTCTCCTACAACAAAACCACGTGGCCTTCTTCAAGTCCTGGGAAAGGGGAAAAACCCTAAATGAAAATAAGATGAAGGAATTTCAAAGAAATGCTAAGCATGACAGAAAAGTAAGATGAGACAAAGTTGAATTTGCCTTTGTTTATATGCAACTTGTCAAGGGGGGTATCATGTCGGTTTCATTTACACCCAAACATTTCTATATATATTTACTTTTGTTAGTTTCCAAGACATGTGAAATCTACATCATAGACTAGTCGAATATACGATTTCAACACTCAACACACTAAAAAGAGGGCCATTCACTGGTTCATCTCAAATTCATAAATAAATAAGACTATAAACACCAAGGGTTTCCCCGTAATGAATGGTCCTTCAATGTAGGTTATGAATCAGCTTTAATATATTCATCCGCAAAAATAATTAAAGGATTTTTAGCATCTCCCTAGGAAGATTATCCAACACCTGTAGTTCTTCTTTTTCGTTCGAGATTATTTTAGCTATACGCTCAGTAGATCTGTTCATGGGTCAGGCTGAAAATTTGAGAGGGTTCAAGCAAAAATATTAGTTATGTTTAAAATATGAGTTAGGCCCCGGCTTGAATATTCAAGACTTGAGCCCGACCTGGCCCGACCCATTTTAAGTTTATAATATTTTTATACATTATGTAATTTAGAATACATTATAAAAGATAAACCTATACTAAATATATAATAATACTCTAATGTAAACATTAAATAATATTAAAATGACTATATAAAAAATGTATAAATTTATTAAATATTAAAATAATATAATATAAATATTTTTAAAAAAAATTTGAAAAATAATATGGGTGAGCTTAAAATGAGTTTGGAATAGTCCTTTGCAAATATGGACAGGTTTGGGCAAAATTTTAAGTCCAGATTTTGAGTCGGGTCGGGTCGAGTCGGGTTTGGACAAACATAAAGTATGTGAACATCATGCTTAAACCTGCCCCATAAATACCTCTAATGGTCAACAACTTATTTGTTATATATGTATTATCGAATATTGAATTGGATAAACATATATTATAATAGAATTTAAGGAATCTAAGCCTATCTCTTTTCTTTTCTTTTGCTTTATCATTGAGGAACAAAGATTTACCAAACTCCACCGTCCATGTGGTAGTTAATACCTTGAATTTATGAGCTTATAATAAAAAAGGAATGTGGGACATTTAAACAAAGTGGCCGACATGGACTCTATGGGGTAAGACATAAAAGGGAACATAAGGGCCACAGTTTCAAACATTAGAGTCCAAGTCAGCATTGGTCAAGTATTTTATTTATGAATTTTTATTATTGAATAAAAATGTGTGTATATATAAATACCCAATAGCAATAGCTGAATCCAATCGATCTCCATTAACAACAACAATCAAAGCTTTTTTTCCTTTTATCAAACAACAAACACAAGATTGCAATAAAAGTATCATATCATATTTGGTGGCATCAAATAGGATCAAAAATGGGGTTATTGTCAAGAAAAGCCACGTGCAACTCACATGGCCAAGATTCTTCTTACTTCTTAGGATGGCTTGAATATGAGAAAAACCCTTACCATCATCTCCATAACCCTAATGGTATCATTCAAATGGGTCTTGCAGAGAATCAGGTAACTCACAATAATTCAAAAAAAAAAAAAAAAACCCAGAAAAATGGGGATTTTCTATATATATATATATAAAGCTTATTAAAGATGCAGTTATTATTATTATTTGCAGCTGTCGTTTGATCTTTTAGAGACATGGTTGGCTAAAAACCCAGAAGCTGTAGGGTGCAAGAGAGATGGGCAATCCATTTTTAGAGAGCTTGCTCTTTTCCAAGATTATCATGGCCTTTCTGCATTTAAAAAGGTATAAGCTTTATAAAGCTTATAAAAGTAAAGACTTCCATTTTATTTTAATGATATAAATGAAATAATGATGATGATATTTGTTATGAACAGGCATTGGTTGATTTCATGGCAGAAATCAGAGGAAACAAAGTGAGTTTTGATCCAAATAACATAGTCCTCACCGCCGGTGCAACTTCCGCCAATGAAACTCTCATGTTCTGTCTTGCTGAACATGGCGATGCTTTTCTTCTTCCTACACCGTATTACCCGGGGTATGTTTTATTAAGGACAATATTATGATTTTGGTCCCCTTATTATGATCAAATTGGATATTTAATCTTTTGTATTTTAGTTTGACATGATTTAATCGTTTTAGATTTATATTTAACTATTTTGGTTGAAATACTAATGTATTTTTTTTTTTCTTAAAAACACCCTTTTCCAACACAAAAGATTTATGTCAACCTGATACAAGAGCGAAACTAGAAAAATTTTTAGAGGTGAAATTTACATGTAAATTTTTGGGAAATCAAACTGAAATTTTATCATGGATTTCATCCTCTTTTAAGAAAATATATATAATTTTTTCATTTTTAAGAGGCCAAAGTATAATTTTTACCAACTTTTAATTTTAAAATTTTTGAGAGGACTAAAAGGTAGATATACCATTTGGGGGGCTAGGGTCCTTACCTACCTTTAATTTCACCCTTAAAATGATGAGTTAAAAGCAGTGTTTTTAAGAAAAAATATTCATATACATATTTTATTGGAAATAGTTAACAACGGACTAACAAATGGGATTGTAAAAGTAGAGGATTAAGCTACGTCAAATTAATATATAGGGACTAAATGTCAAAGCTTAGCATTATAGAAGGACTAAAATAAAAATTTTACCTGTAACTTTATGCATGAAATCATCAAATACGTGCTGACAAACTATATGAATTATTTTCTTCCGCCATTGTTTCACAGATTCGACAGAGATCTCAAATGGAGAACCGGTGTTGAGATAGTACCGATCCACTGTACCAGCTCCAATTGTTTTCGAATCACAGCATCCGCCATTGAAGAAGCTTATCAACAAGCACAAAAAAAAAACTTAACAGTGAAAGGAATCTTAATCACCAACCCATCAAATCCCTTAGGCACAACAATGACAAGACCCGAACTAAACCTGCTCATCAACTTCATCACGGAAAAACAAATCCATTTAATCAGTGACGAAATATACTCCGGCACCGTGTTTAATTCCCCAAGCTTCATAAGCATAATGGAAGCTTTAAAAGACATGAACATGGAGAAGAACAACAGAGTTCATATTGTTTATAGCCTTTCTAAAGATCTGGGTCTCCCTGGTTTTCGTGTCGGTGCAATTTATTCCAACGATCCCACCGTCGTGTCCGCCGCCGTGAAAATGTCGAGTTTCGGTCTTGTTTCTTCACAAACTCAGTTCCTTCTTTCAGTCATGTTATCCGACAAGAAATTCAGGAACCATTACATTGTTAAAAACCAAAACAGGCTTTTAAAGAGACAGAGGAAACTGGTTTCCGGCCTGGAAAAATCCGGCATTCGTTGCTTAGAAAGCAATGCTGGGTTGTTTTGTTGGGTTGATATGAGACATCTTTTAAGCTCCGACACGTTTGAGGCTGAAATGGAGCTTTGGGAAAGGATAATTTACGATGTTAAACTCAACATTTCTCCTGGTTCTTCGTGCCATTGTAATGAACCAGGGTGGTTTAGGGTTTGTTTCGCTAACATGTCGGAAGATACACTTGAACTCGCCATGCAAAGGTTAAAATCCTTCGTTGGTTCCATTAAAAAACATAATCACCAAGAGTCGGAAAAGTTAAGGAAAGAATCCCACATTGGGAAATGGATTTTCAGGTTATCGTTTCAATCCTTCAATGAACAAGATCAACGATAAAGTCTTTCAAGCCATAACTTTTACCTAGTGTGAATATGCATATATGTATTTGATAGGAGAGATTAGAGATCCAACCCAGACTGGTGTCAACTGCGTTCGGTGTGAACATATTATGGATTTAAATATATATAAGAAGAAAGGGGTAGAAGCTGTTTAGAGATCCAACAGGGAATGAGATCAACTGTGTTTCGGTGTCAACATTTTATTGATGTCTGAGAAGAAAGGGTAGGAGTTGTTTAGAGATTTGAAGATGCCTATTCTTTATAAGTTATTTCTTAATTTGTAAACAGAGAAACTGCACTCAGCCCATATGGGATTCGTAGTGTGTTTATGCTATATCCACCATGGATGATCAAATATAGAAATAATTTATTATAATTATATAAATAGCTGTCTTCTTTTTTTTTTTTTTTTTTTCTTTTAGGGTTCATAGTTCTCCTCTCTTAACAATGTCATATTCAAGTTTTAACACTCAATAATGTGGTTTCTTTTTCTTTATTTTACGTGTGCAACATATTTCGTCAACAAAAAGTAAGATTTTATGGAGATTTAGATTATGAAAATAAAGGTAAAAACTGTTTTTCGATTTTGTTTCCTAGTCGATCCACCAACTATACGAAAGCTTTGGGGAGTTGCTTGCAAGAAATCTGTAAAGTGAAATTTATGTGCCTTTTTTGAACATTTTTAGGGTTTGATTTAATTAATGCTTAATAGAGGTTTAGAGTTATAACGCGGTTTTGAAGCAATAAAAAAAAGGTATAATCGCTTTTTTTTAAAACTAAATTTGATGTTAATTTTTTTTAAAAAGTCAAATTTCGCTATAATTTTTTTTAACAAAAATATTTACTAAAATTTTAAATATCGCAATGGACATGGTAATTTGTGTGTGATTCATGCTTATTTTTTATGAATTTTTATTTTTATCTTTTGAATTTTTTAAAGTACTTTTATAATTTTTAAATTTTTTTAATTAAAAAATTCTTGTTTTGCTCAACATTTTCATTAAAAAATTGTAATTTGACTATTTCTAAAAATTAATTATTAAATTTAATTAAAAAATCAAATTGATAAAAAAACATTAACCACTAAATTTATTATTATATAGCTATCATAGGTTTTAGTCATCAGGCTGTGGAATTAAGAAAGCAAAAGCATGTCAATATTGTATAGTTTGGAGATTTCGTTGTCGACGACTTAGAGGAAAATAAGGACAAAATCATAATTACCAAAAAAGTATGGAGAAAATACTAGAAAGATTCTTTTTCCTTGTAAAGATAAAGTGAAAATTATTTTCATTCACATTTACATACATAATCAACTCGATTTTCATGCGGTGTTTTTTAAACAAATCAACAATTTGTTCTCTTATCTTCATATAGCTAGTAGAAATTAAATTGCTCACAAAATTTTCATCAACGAAGTCACAATCAATTTTCAGAAAATTAAGCTTAAACTCACACCCAATATTTCAAGGTTTAGGCAAAATTATTAAACCCCAAAAAATAGGTTGGATAAGAAAGTGTACTCATTTGTAATATAAGCCAAGCTTAAGCAATGATATCCCTATGTATGATATAAATACTATACATGGGCTTAATTTAAACATAACCCGACCTATCTAATAAACACATTTAATAATCATATTGTGTTTTCAATTAACAAAAAGTTTTGTGCATAATAACTCACAAAAGCTTGGGCAATTCTTTTAGGTTACAATAGGAATAGCGGATATTTTATTTAGGTTACAATATTAAAGAATCTGATTCGTTTTGAATAGAGGAATTTTTTTTTTCGAAAAATGAATGTAGGATGAAGCAAGTCGATATTTTTTTACAATGAATATGGAGCTATTATTGCAATTGCTTATTTTGTCCCACCCTACTCCACTATATAAAATTATTATTTTACTTTTGTATATATAATTATTAAAAGAGTAAAAATGTGTTATAACATAAAAAAGAAAAAAAAAAACTCATGCTTTATGTTTACTTTTTCTTTTGAAGAAGTTACTTGCCTTCAAAAGGACCAAAAATATTAAAAATAGCTAACAAAAATTAAATTTAAACAAAGCAGAATAGGGATGGGTGCATCTAACATTTATAGAAGTGATGTTGATAACAAAGCAGGTGAAATGGTAAGATAGGGAGCGCCAACTATGAAGTCACAATGGATTTGGCAATATTCCTCCTTGCTTTACTCCATTGCGACTCCTAATTACAAATATGAGTAGTTTGAATAACTGTAACCAAAATAAAATATTAGAAACCACAACCAATGAACATAACATCAAAACTGAATGCTTTTTTTTTCTATGGAGTTATTATTATTATTATAAAATTATGTTATTGTTCATGTCGTTACTTTCTGTTTCATGTATATATATTGCAATTGTAGTAGAGGAAGGGAATTTAGTTTGTGTAAATAAATAAATAAAAGCCCTTCAAAGGGATATCAGGATTATCTGGTTATTTTAGTGAAGGATTTGCACTGAAATTTAAAATAAAGCACCTAAGGTGAGGGGTTAATCGCTACTACTAAAACAGATTGAACCCTAAAGCATATTACATCAATAGCATTATTTGAATGAAAATTGAAACCTTGGCCTTGGATTAGTGTATGTCATTAACAATTTCATTTTGAAAGTCAAAACAAATGAAGATTTTTGGTTCAACCCATTGTAGGTGATGGAGAAAAGCTGTTTGTCTGTGAAAAGCATGTTTTCATGTTGGGTCGTAAATGAACAGCCAATACCCATTTTCAAAAAGTTGGTTCTAATCCTCCTCATAAATCCAACCAAGCTTTGCTTAATTGAAAAAGTGTTATGAAACCACCCACTGTTAAGTATCTTCTAGGAAAGCTATAGAGCTGACATAAAAATATATATACTATTGTGTTTTTTAAATAAATATATTTTTTTTGAAGGTAAGATAAATAATGTCGAAACCTCTTTTTTGAAAGGTGGACTTTTATTTTAAAATACAAAAATTGGGAGTCGCCACCAATCTTCTTTATGAGTTGTGATCGGATCACCTCATAATTTGATTGTTTTAACAAAATGTTTGATTTATCAAAGCAATGCTTTTCGGTCTACAAAAATTCAGAAAACAGGTTCGGGATTCGGTTACACACGAGGAAAGATTAGCATCCTCGTGACGCCCAAAATTGGTACCTAATTGATTACTTCGTGTCTAAGTGTCGAAAGTTGAAAACTCGAAAATAATTTAAAAATACAATCCCTTTTTGTATTGATGTTAATTTTGCTCACAAATTGCTTGAATAAATCGAAATATGCTAAAGACCTTCCCATCTCGTGGCAACAAAATGTCGTATCTCGTTAGTTAGGACACGACACTTTGAATCCTTGATAATAAGCTTGTCTTTTCTTTTTTTATTTGAAATCTTATATATTTTAATTTTTGAAAGGATGTTCGATTATTCGAGTTCAACGAGAAAAATCAAAACCCCGTAAGTTAGGGCACGATTTTATCGAATCTTCTAAATACGGAACGTCGCCTTATTTTGAAAACTTTCATTTTTTGAATAACACCAAGTGTTTTATTTAAACGAAATTTAAAATGATGACATGCGAATAAAATTGTCACGCTAGTAAATAACAACAATATGAATGCAATAATAAAACAACTCACGATAATCACATGATATAATAACTTTAATGCTAACACGAACAATTAAAGAAAGAAAAATAAAAATAAAATAATTGATAAAATGAATAATAACAACAACAATAATAATATTAGTAATAATAAGCGGTAGCAAGATATGCAAATAAAGACATAAAGAATAGGACGAATTTTTTTTAAAAGAAGTAAAAAAAGAAAATACATGTATGTGATCAAATAAATAAATAGATAAATAAATATATATATATATATATATAAACTATAAGGAATTAATATTAAATGAACACGGGATTAAATTGGAAGTAAAACAAAATTAAGGGCTTAAATTATAATAAGTGACTAGATGAATAAGGAAAAGAATAAGAAATTGAATGACCAAATCAAAAAAAAAAATGAAATAGGACTTAAATAAAACATGCACAATAGAACAGGGACTAAAAGGGAAATTTTTCCAGTCTCCAGAGTGTGTCGTTTTACTAAGGACCAAAATGGGACAAAAATAAAATTATGCGGATAAATTTAAAAGGTAAAAAACATAAATATAAGACTATATTGAAAGCTAAATAAAAGAAGGAGGGGTTAACTGCGAAAATACCCCTTTTAAAGCAAAACACGCGGATCCTTCAGGAGGGTCGGGTTGACCCAAAACGACACCGTTTCAGGTGTCCGCCTTCCCAAATGATCTGAGGACCAAATTGAATCAAATATAAAAATGAATGGCCAAATTAAAAAACAATAAAAAGAAATAGGACCCAATCGAATTAAGCCTTAAAAGCGGAAGGGTCCATCGCGCAAATAGACCCTTCGGCAAAAAACACGCGGATCCTAGATCGGGTCGGGTCAAAGCGCAGGTCAAAGGTGGAGAAACGACGTCGTTTTGAGCTTCAGAAGCCTGCCCTAAACGACGTCGTATGGAGGTAATATAAATGCGAAAAAACCCTTCAAAAATCGTCATTTTGCCGCAGTTAAAAAAAAAAGCAACAAAAAAAATATTTTGGTTCTCTTGTCTCTCTCCCCCTTTCAAAATCCGACCAAGGCTCCAGTTGATACTCCGGCCGTCGATTCGTAGTGGCTACCGATCATCAACGACGGCGACCGTCACCTCTGGTGGCCGGAGTTCTGAAAAAAAGGCTCATTTTACCTTCCTTTTACTTTTAGGTTTCAGATCTAAGGGGGAAAAAAAAAAAGAAAATTTAACCACCGCCCCTTTTCCGCCTTCTGACCCCTCGTGTTCTTTTTCAACGAAGCTCGGATTGAGACCCCGAAGGAGTCCCATGGCTTTCGCAAACAAAGAGGAGTCCGACGGTCGTGAGGTATCGAAAAACGCGTCTTTTAACCCTTTTTCTTTTGTTTTATGTTTTATTTTTCGAAAATAAAAAACAAAAAAAGATAACAGAAGACGGATCACCTTTTCTTTTTACTTTGAATTTTTTATTGATATTGCCCTTTTTTTCATTACATTTTTATAACCATTTTACATATATTATTTTCTTTTTATTTCTCTGTCTTGCTTTTTCCTGTTTTGTTTCTTTTTTTGCTCTTGTTTGTAGATGCTGGCGAGTCAACGGAGGACGAGTTTGGCTATTTTGGTGAAACGGCGGCAAAGGCGCTCCAGGGGAGAAGCTAAGGGTCAGGCCTCGGGACGAAGAGTAGGCGGCATGCCCAAGGAGAACGGCACCAAAAACCCTAGGGTCTGGCTTTTCTGAAATTTTTTAAAGTCTTGGGCCTGTTTAGATTGGGCTTAAGTTTTTAATATTTGGGCTGTAATTTAGACTTTTTTATTTGGTTTTTTGGTTTAGTGGGCCGGACAAAATATGCCTATTACAAATAATATATACTAAATTGGTTTAATGACTAACTTAATCGAGACTATAACCAAACCAATAAAACCTAACTTGAACAACACAAACTTCACTAGTTTTACTTACCCCTAACTATAACTCATACTTTTGCTCTTGGAATTGTAAATTTTAACATTTCTAAGTGTGTGTATATATATATTAAAGGGAATCTATGGAAAATGAATGTTGACAGGCATCATAAATATTTGGTTTTTTAACCCAAAAATGGTAATCTCCATTAACAATTATGTTGTTTTAACTGTTACAAGGAAACTAAAGTTTTTTACCTGAATAAGTATATACAAAAGACAGCGCTGCCTTGAACTTTAAGCGAGCAATCAGCCAATTAGCTTTATATTTTTAATATATACACGTATACATATTCAGCAAAAAATAGAAACAGAGAAACAAGAAACCATGATCAACTCTATAATATATAATAATAACATTTCAAAGTTCAGGGATATGAATAAAACCGCATTCCCTCATTTTCTATTCATATATAAACACATTTAGAGATCTTAGGGACTAAAGCATCAATCCATCCCCAACGATTTCCAACACCACATACCAAACTACCCCGATAAACCACTAAGATTTTGCCATCATTTCGGCCACCAAACCAACACGACTCTCTCAACCAAAACCCATCACACCATCGCCCTATGAACCAAGAAAATATCAGAAAACCATATACTAAAAAGCCATACCTGAAGAAAGAAGAGGATGCACAATCATTGACAAGTTCATTCTTTTAAACAAGATCTGAGTTAGTTAAAACGGTTTGCTTATTTTAGTTACTGCAACGCGAACTTATCCCTTCTCAAGTATATATTAGTGTTTTCAGCTATTCTGCAATACACCAAAAGGAGTGATTAGAAAAGGCTGCTTTAAGTTCAATGATTGATCTCTCATAATTCATGATTTCACAGAAGGCTAAGATGGAAGGCGGGAAAGAAAAGAGTACCTTTGTGAAAAATAGTTGAAACATCAATAAACTTTAGCAGCTAGAAAGAAACTATATTTCTACAACAATTGCTTCAGCCCTGCCCTCGATCTGGTTCTCACTTTGTCATCTGGTTGGACAGTAACATTGTCTTCAAGCTTTTGTTTGCCTTTTCCCGACATGTCTTCCGTTGTCTGCAGAATAAAAATAATTGCATGAACCTTAGGGATACAGAATAAGGACGGACAAGGGAACGTGACTAAAGAAGCATATATCAAACAAAGAAAACATAGACAGCAATAAGAAGGGTGATTTTGCTCTGACTAAATATGCCAAGGAACATTTCCTACAAGATGGAAATTGTATCAATACCTGATCAACTTGTATGCATATTACAAGTGCTACTGTTAAAAAAATGTTGATATACCGGTAAGGGGAGAAGAGCAAAGAATTCAATTGTAAATAAGAGTCTAGTAAAATGTTCATAATGTCATCAGCATGCAAGAAACTTGCAAATAGGTACGACCAGAAATTACCTGACAAGGGATAGTAAGTTGAGAAACATTCCCCATAGGTACCACTAATGGTTCCCCAGTTTTATCCTTCTCTCCCGTATCCTGCAACTGGTCTAAATTTTCTACATTGGAAAAATCATCTACAGTCTCTTCTACATGGATTGCTTCAGAAACATTAATTACTCTATCAACAATCAACTCATTGGTCTCATCAGCCCCTCCTTCACTTTGATCGTATGACATTAATTCAGGCTGATCCAGCACTAAATTTGGTTCAGTTGAATGTACACTGAAAAAGGAACAAATGTTATTGTAAAGAAAAGTGAGCTATGCGCATCAAGAAAGAACATGTTGAAAAAATAAAAAATAATGCAAGTACAGAAGTGGATACCGGTGAGTGTTATCCTCTACTTCAAGTACAGAAGCATCCTTTTGCCTACTCTTCTTGGTGCCATTTGAAGGCATGTTGTCAACTCTCCTTTTCCTTCCAGCTTGAGTTCTTTCAAAAACCTCACCTTCAGAGGGCACTTCCAGTATCTTTGGTTCTCCATCCAATTCCAATGATCTTTCTTCAGGCTTCATTTGGGCCTTGTCAGGGGTATATTTGAATATCAATTCACTGCAGCGCTTGATCCAAGAGAAACGGGCAGAGCCAGAGGGACTGCTATCTGGTTTTGCCATCGGAGAGTTGAATCCATTGCCATTCACAGCAAAAATCTTATTTTTATCTGAACCAGATTCCACATTTTGCAGGACAGCTTGCTGCTTCAGATTATTTCTTTCGGATGCTTTTAGTTGGCTAAGTTCTACAATAGAGCGCTGCATTTGAGCCACCGTCATATTATCCAAAGCAGCTTTCAAGTCCCCCAACTTTTTTAGCTCTTCAATCTCAAAATGTATCTCTTTTCTATCAGCATGCAATAATTCCCTCTGTTGCTTCAATTTGTGTCTTTGCACCTTAAGCTCCTCAATGGACTTGTTCAACTCAGCCCATTCGTGTTCCCTTCGCTCACGATCCAACTTGATTTCTGTCCTCTCAGCGTCAAGCCTTTTCATTTCTAGAGTAGCTTGTTCCAACTCTTTCTCCGCTATTTCCTTTAGAGCATTAATATGATCAAGTTGATTTTTCTTTTCTCGCTCAAAAGCTTCCTCTCTTTCCTTCACAGAACTTTCCAATTCTTCATGCCTTTTCTCAATACAATTCTCCAGCTCCCTCTTTTGGGTTTCAATTCCTAACAAGAAATCAGCACGCTCTTGTTGAATCTTGTTGAACCAATCAGAATGCTCAGTCGCCATCTTTTTCATGAAGTCCTCTCTCTCACGATTCAATGATTCAACATCCTTGTTATGCTGCTCTCGCATCACATCACGCTCACTTCTCAATCTATCACGCTCATCCTTGAAATACTTCGAAATTTCTTCTCTATCCTTGCAAACACGAGCTGCTTCCTTCCGCAACTCTTCTCTTTTTTCATCAATCAACTCCCACTCAGTTTCAAATTTTGCCCTCTCTACTTCCAACCTATCAACATCAGCCAGAAGCTCCAATTTTTGAGCCCTAACCAAATCAAGTTCTTCCTTCAGTTTTAATTCTAAAGTTGATAATTCATGTGTCTCACTTCTCAGGGCTTCTAGTTTCTCCTTTTCATGATCAACTTGATTTCTTTTATCTTCCAATGACAACAATGACTTCTGAAGCTCTAGTTTCATTTTACTCATCTCTTCCTTTTCTTTTTCTAAAGCAGCTTTCTTCAACTCAAGTTCCTTTTCAAAAGCACTCAATTTTTTTTCTTTGACATCTATGAGATTTGACTTCTCAGCTACATCCTTCTCTTTCTCTGCTAATATCCTCAATCGAACATCAAGACCATGTTCTCTTTCACAAATTTGGTCCTCCTTGTTATTTATATCCATCTCCTTTAACTCCCAGGCCCGTCTCTTCATTTCAATCTCATCTTCCACCATTCTGCGCTTGAGCTCAAGCTCAGCCTCAAACTCAGAGTTTCTGGTTCTCAATGCATTTTCATGACTAGCAATGACCTTCTGAAATTCACTCTACATCATTCACTCAAACGCATAAATTTCTCATAAAAGAAATAGAAACAAAGTTGAAAATCCTAAAGAGTGCTCAACAAAGTAACTCACAGATTCCTTGTTTGCGAGTTTCTCTTGAGAAACAAGCAACTCTTGCTCTTTCTTGCTAAGCAAAGCTTCTCGCTCAATAACGGCCTGCATGAGAGGAACTGAATTATTATGACTTTCAATGAGGTAAAAGAAACAAATTCACATGAAAGTGCACTCCAAATCATAACTGCTATGGGCAAAGGAAATACACAACCTCCTCTCTTTTTGACAGAGAAACTAAAGTCAACTCAAGGTTGGATTTGTCATCCTTCAAAGCTCTACGTTCCTTTTCAAGTTCTGCTTTTGAAGCCTCCAACTCCTTTTCAAGACGATTTAGTTCTTCCATTCTATTGAAAATATGCTCCTCTCTTTGATTCAGGGAAGCTTGTCCATCAAGTAGTCTTTCATGTTCTTGCTGTACAATCTTCTTCCTCTCACTCAGCGATTGCCGTTCAAGATTGATCTCTTTCTCTTTTGCATCAGAACTAAAACATAGAACCAAAAAATTAACGACTCATTGAGACAAAATTTTATTTGAATTTATAGGCTCATTGCATAATACGAAATCATGGAAAAAGCTATCATATGAATTATAATGTCATCAGCAAACTGTAAAATGCGACAAAGCAGGCATGTATCAGTAGAAAACCACCCTGCCACAGCCAATTAGTTTTCACCTGTTCACTTTCACAACATGCAATCAATCATGTCTGTCTCATAAAAACAGCTTAAATAGATTACCGTGCAATCATGTCGCAGATTCTTATTCATAGGAACTTTTCATTACAAGACCTAATCCATATTGAAATTCAGCAAAGAAAAGACTACATTATACTAATTAAGAGAGATATACAAAGCACAATTACGTCCTCCTGGGAAATAAGAGAATCTCAACTGCATACTGATGGGGAAATAAAACAGAGAAACAATCAAAAAAGCAAATGATGGAACAAACAACATAAAGGAAATCGCAATGCATATGACATACTCTTTTTTGAACAATACAATTCGTCTACTAAGGTCATCTTCACGTGCTTCAACTTCTTGGAGTTTTCTCTTAGCATCACGTTGGATGAAGGTAGCTTCTGTCTGTAAAGACTCTGCTGCACGAAACTTTGCCTCAGCCTCTGAAAACTTTTTCTCAGCATCCTCTATCATAATACGTGCTTCAGCTAATCTACTTTCAGCTGCAACCTTAGTTTCAGCAGATTCTGTACGCATCTCATGCAAAGCCTTCTCGATCTATAAAATCCAACAACAAAGCCCAAAGAAATGTATGGTCCTCAAAGAGATGTAAAAAAAAAAAAAAACTACAAGAAAGAGAGCCTTCAAATAATAACCATACACTTGCTAGGCATTCTTTCTCAACTCCTAAAGCTTTCTTCAAACCATCCTCACGCTTTTTTGCTTCTGCCAGAGCAGATATATGTGCAGCTTGATCCCTTTTATGCATTAGCTCGGTTGCTTCAGCAGAGGCTTTAATTTCTTCATACTTGGAAGCCAATTCCTCTCTTTCCAATGTAAGAAGGCCCATGTGGTGTTGGTGGTCAGAGAGCTACATACAAGAATAAATAAATATTAAAAATATGTTAGTAAGCTGTGAGACAAGAAGCAGAGAATGAATGAAGATTTACAACATGAACTTAAGAGCAACATGTGAATGATGCAAGGATCATTATATGCTAAACCAAGACTGCCTTCACTCCACACTCTTATCCTTTGTACAAAGCAGTCATTTTCAAATTAAGCTAGGTAAATATCACAGCTTAATAATACACATCCATTGGAACTATGAAGAGCAAAAACTCATAAGGAAAAATGTCCACATAAAAAGCACTCAACCCCAAAATAATGACACATAGGCGAGAAAAACTGACCAAAAAGAGGATGAAACAAATAAAAGAAGCTAGAAACAAACAAACCATGAATGTTCCTAAAAGCTCTTATAAACCTACAAAATTAACAACTCAATTCCATGGTACCACAAGCAGAAACAACACCTCGACCAAAAAGTGCAAACAGATAGGTAAATGAAAATCAAGTTTGTTCAATCAAAGCTCATACAATGAAAACACATTTTATGCAACTAAATTGGCATTTAGCGTTCAAGTGAAATACAGAATTTCTAACCACGAGCAATGTTCAAGACTTTTTTTGGTTGCTCAACATTGAAAATTGACCCCATAAATCCCAGTAAAAAATCTAAAACTGAAATGCCTCATATATATATCGTCTTTTGTATCCATATTCACAATTCACAATATAAATGTTCAAAATATACTAATACTCTTTTCTTTTACCTATTGCACCAAAAACAAAATAAAACCTTAAAAAAGGGAAATAAACAGCAAATCAAAAACCACGAAAATTAATTCAGATAAGCAGTATAAAGATTTAAAGCAGACCTCTACTTCAAGCTTTGCAATATAAGCAATAAGGGCAGCTTTATCTCTCTTCTTGATAGATTCCTCATCGAATCCAGCTTCCTTGAGCCGCTTCCAGATCGTCTCATCACCAAGAGAACTCTTCGAAACCCTAGACCCCGGAGTTATCGACAAAGCCCTACCAGTACCCGGTGTGAACGGGCTCGCCATCTTCCAAGCCCGATCAACTCACCCTAAAACCCTAATTTCCGTACGATTTAGCTGGATTTGGTCGGATTCTTCACCCTTTTTTTTGTATTCTCCGCTGAAAAGAGATAAAAGAATCAAAACTAGTGAGCCACCGGGTCACCACTGAGTCGGGGTTTTGTTCTTTAGAGAGGAAATCGCTAAGACAAAAAAGAAGTTTCTACTGTGGGTGAAATGAAAGACGGTGTCGTATTAGGAAATTTGGGCCGCCATGGAGGGAAAAGATGAGAGTAAAGATCCAAAGAGTGACAGTCAACGTTCCACGTCAGCAAATTTTTTATGTTTTGTTTTTGCTTTTCTTTTTTTCAAATATTAATCCACGGCTGGATTTCGTTGTAAAGATCCTCTTTGTGGGGCAACTTGTAGTCCACAATCAAATATTTTATCATGATTTGCCCAAAATTAATTTTTAATTTTTAATTTTAAGTTAAAATGTCCTCTAAGTCCCTATATCTTTTGTAGGTTTGGAATTTAGTTCCTCTATTTTGATTTCAAAAAATTTAATCCCTCCACTTTTTAAATTTAAAAATATAAGTGTAATTGTTAACATTATTAAAAAAATTTCTATTAAAATTCAAGTCATTAGAACATTATTTTTTTTATTATATGACTACTAAATAAGTATTTTGTTAAACTAAGCCTTATTGGATAATTTATTTTGATATAACAAATTAAAGTGTTTTTTAATAAAAGTAAAATTGAGCAATTTCATAAAATCAAGTTAAAATGGTTTCAATCGAGTCAAACATTTTCAAATATTTTTTGATCATTTTCAAATAAGTTAGAATTGCTCCAGGACAAAAAGTATCGAAACTTTTTGTCTAAGTATATATATTTTACAAGATATCGATACCAATTTGACATTCTACCATTTTCAAACCCTGGTAGGTATTGATCTGGCATCGATACTTTTCTTAATGTATCGATATATTTCTTAAGATATCGATATTCTTGCTCCAACGGTTACTGAAATCAACATTAATTTCAAAAAATATCTATACCCTTTTAGTAGGTATCGATACTCGTTGCTACAAGTGAAGTTAATGACTAGATATTTCATCCCCAATGGCTATATTCATTTCTACAACAACTACAACGGTTGAAAATCAATTAGAGGGTATAAATAGTTTAGTAACAACAAGAGACATGTGCAAAGCTTAAAAGTTCAATCAAAACAACTTAGAACTTAATTTTTTCATATCTTTTCTTGAAAGCACTTGTGAGCTTTCATTGTATTCATTTAGCTCAAGTGTTCTTCTTTGTATTTGTGCTTAATTGGCAAACATCCTATTGTAAAGATTGTTTCTTTGTTTGCTTATTTGTTTCTCTTTGAAAGAAGGTTTATAACTTAAGGTTTGGGTAAAAACCTTAAAAGAGTTGTATTAAGATTTTGGGAGATAAATCTTAAGAGAGATTGTAAAGTTAAACCTTATCCTCAAAGGTTGTCAAATTAGTGAATTTGATAAAATCCTTAGTTGTGGCAAGCTAAGGTAATAGAGTAGGCAATTGAGGTCCAACCATTATGAATCATTGTGTTCTTTGTTGCATATTTTTCATTGCTTCCACCACAATTTCTCAAAGGCCAATTCAACCTCCCTATCGATGAGTGAGTTGATCCTTCTGAGCTAACTTATTTTTTTCATTCACACCAACCAATTTGACAAAATAATTTTAAGGTGGAATTAACAATTTGACCTAAATTTTAAAATTTAAAAGTTTAGGGATTAAATTCTTGAAAATAAAAAGACTAAATTTCAAATTTACAAAAAGCACAATGACTATATTTTAACCTTAATTTTATGTTTATCTTTACTTGCTTTTGATTAATCTGGAATTTAGAATTCATATCTAAATTAGTCGATTATATTAATTAAATCGATGAAGGGTTTGATTAAAATTATTAAATCGATCCATTAGCATTTATTGAAATTCATAACTGAATCCATTGACTTAATTGAAATGAAACATGTCATTTTAATTTATTTTATATATATTCATACTATAGCCGATTAAGTCGGGAGGATATGGACTCAAGTGCGTTGAAGCGCATTATCCCCCTATTGAAAGGTTAGGGAGGGGTTATGGGCAGTATATAAAAAAGAAAATACATTGACCAGAAAAACTGATTGGTCAACTCATATTGCACTGACATAGTGATCATACATATATATAGAGAGACATACATTTCATAGCTCTCACAAAGTATCAGTTTTCCTCTAAAATGAGTGCATCCATTGCAGGTTAACCCATAGAAACATGGCCAGAAGCATACCATAGAACCTATATTTACACAAATTATATCTATATCTCAAAGGTTGCTTTCATTTTCTTACGATAGTTATCAATCCAACCTTGGATCAGCTTGATCTCGGTTGCCCTCTGTTCCACTAACCAGTCAGGGTCCTCTGTCAAAGAGGCACGCAAGTCGATGTGATGGGCGCCTGAAACATTCATCAGTTTACGATGTTCAGCTGTATTCTACATACATGCTACAGCATATCCATATTCGTCACTAACTCTTGATTTATCACACTCATTAAGAAGTAAAAGACTTCGGAATGTGTTACCTTCTTTCGTGATGAGAGCAATAATCGTTTCAGATATATTCTTCAGAACACTGCAAAGAATAGCATGAACATTCATTGGAAACTAGATGATTAAAACTTTGATAAAAATCAATATAAGGAGCTAACCTGCCACCACTCCAAGGATCTAATAAACCATTTGAGAATATGATGTTGCTCCCAAAGGATTTCAATACATGCTCGATATCCTTCATACGAACATTATTGTTCATTCAACGTAGTGAAGACTAAAAAAGCGATGCAAAACTGAAGGAACTAGCCAACATATGGTAACATATTATATTATCTTACATGTCCACCGAATTCGGTTGTTATCCATCTAGGCCTTGGTGTCACCTGGAAATCCTCCTGGCAACCTTCTCGGAAAGCAGAGTAATCCCAATCATATGCTGGAAACATGCTAGTGTTTTGATCACTAGACATCGGCATAACCATCTCAGTGCATGCCTAAATCGAGAACCAGAAATGACATAAACAATCAGTAAAAATGCATAACTACATAATGTTTTGGAGATTTATTAAACTGACATAGAATAAAAAGTAATTTGATCCCAAGACCTGCCAGCTCCACCCATCCATGCCATGAGGATCGTCATCAAGTTGAAAACAGTCAACCTCTCCGGTATAATTGTAATATATGCTTACACCATTGAATATACGCTCCAGAATACTAGACCCGGCAGGAGACCCATCAATCTTTTTGCAGACCTACGATATGATTATACATATTTGAAACACGAAGTTGGCCACCGGCCAAGACCCCACAAGAAAACCGAGTTCCAAAATAACAGCAACATTATATGCAAAGAGTGCAATAACACAATGAAAGAAAATATTAGCAACATCTAAGGGTTACATTAGCCATCCTCACATTAAGAACACAAACATTTCTAAGATAAACAAATCCATATCAAAATCATTGAATATTAACCACAAACCAAGAATTTTTTGAGGACTGGCATTGAAGAAAATGGACCACAGTAAAAGCAGAAATATTATCTTAAATAAAGTAGCGGAAGCAAATCATAACCTTTATTCATGGTGCATCAAAGTCATTCACAACAGTAAGTTCCGAGTTTGCTACATATGAAGCTTGCATTACCGATAGCAGATATTCAAGAATCATAAAATTGCAGTAAATAGAGCTGCAAGTGACGTGAACTGCCGTGACACTAATGCGCCCTTTATCGAAGCTTATTCCAGATATCAAAGATGCAAATCAACAAACAGCAAATAATAGTACATAATCAACTTAACAATTATAATTTATAAGTCACCCTTAATTGATAATTTTTCCTACTTTTTATTTCACAAAATGTCACCCTGAATTAGTGCACTGATTGATAAAGAAACAACACCTTGGAACAAATGAAAATAGAACATCCATGGAAGAGCAGTTTGAGAAGTAGCTTTGTGACTGTATATGCAGAAAACCATAAACGGTCTGCACAATCCATAATATAAGTTTCAAGTCATACATATTCCAACTAACCTCTCTTATGGGATGTCCCGGCAAAGGCATTAAAAAGTTTGAAGGATACGGGTAATTAACCATTGCCAAATAACTATATGCAGAACCCAACCAGTCTGATAGACCTTGGACACTTGTAAGTTCCCTGCCAAGAGTTTCAAAAACTACATCACTAAAAAAAATTATATATCCCTTCGTCGAATCATAATATAGTATGCTACAGCAACATGCACGTATGCAAATTTTCTTCCATTGTTCTCACTGGCAGAAGTGAAAAGTTTTAGACAGTTGCTTAAGGCCATCCTCCTTCTGACCGTCGGATGTCAATGCATTCCACGAGTTTTTAATGGTGTCAAAGCAGCTACTACTTTCCCGCTACATATATAGAAATAAAAACAAAATAAGGGGAAAAAAGAAGGTGACTGATGACATATAAAGACCAAACTAACTTAAAACATCTATGTAGAACCTTGAATGAATTGGAGACAATGTTATAAAAAGTTTCAGGTGGCACAATATCTTCAAACTGAAGAATCGGAGCTGATGAAGCAAGTGCCCCAATAGCAATATGAGGGTACTTGAGCCTCATCCATGCTGCTAACACTGCATCATTAATGGCATAAATCAAAACCCTTTCCACTAATCAATTCTTTTTTGGTATATTCTATGCTCATTTTATTGTCCATGTTCAAGATTCGTAGCAAAGTTCGACCCTGTTGTGCAATGTATTTTACCATTCCACTAATCAAATTATACCATTTCATAAACGCCTCAAAAACCAAATTAGTATGAAAAACAGAAAAGAAAAAAGGCTTACTTCCTCCATAGGAGCCGCCGAATAAAACAACGGGACACCCTTCAGCAGACAAATTCTTCTTCAAATCAGTAATGAGAACGGCGAAATCAGCAAGGGCTTGCTCTGCTGTTAGATAAGAAAGGGTAGTGGCATTTCTATAAGCTTCTTCTCTACTTCCAAACGGCATTGAGTCCCCATAGTACCTATGCTGTTAAATTATTTCTCATTAACATTAAAATTCAATTAGTTTCAACCAAACAATGCCTTAAAAAAATTATAGATTGTTAAACTTAGGTTAAATTCTGCTATTACTCTTTGTAAATTGCTGTACTTTAATTAGGTATTTTTAGTCTTATTCTTTTCAACTTTTAACATTTCAGTCCTTGCCAATCAATAACAATTAAATGAATTAAGATCTGTTATTTCCAAAATCAGATGCGATAAACATATTAATGCAATGTCAACTTATCAAAATTGAAATTTCAAATTTCAAAAAAGGAACCTAAAATCATCCGATTGAAGAAAATGGACTAAATTTACCTTTGTTGCTAATAATTAAATTTAAATAAAGGAATTTATCTGTTACTGTAAAGTTATCAAAAAAAGGACTAAATCCACAATTATGGTAAGGTACAGGGACTAATAGCAAAATTTAACCTTAATTTACCTCTGGGAATAGAATCATGGCACCGAAGCGGGGAGCGATGTCCCATACAAAACCGGTGTTAACGGCGAACCATTCGATGTCACCTTCGTTGCCGCAGTAAAGGAAGATTGGTCCGGAACGGGAAGGGCCGACCCAGTGTTCAGTGTTGATAAGGTAACGTTGTCGGAACCTGGGGAGGTCCAAGAAGCTGAAGTGGTCCAACGGTTGGGAAAAATACCGGGTTTCATAACGGTATTGTTGGTGGTGGTTGGGTTGTTTGATTGGGTGTGAATGTTTGCCGAGGAAGGGCGGCGGGTTGTTGGAAGGGAAGAGATCGGACAGCTGTGAAGAGAGGGATGGCAAAAGGACGGTGGTGATGATGATGATGATGATGAAGGAGACACTGGAACTTGCCATTTTTGGGGGATCGTCTCTACCAGTCAACTGTTTAGTGTGGTAGTTGAGAAGCTCGGACTCGGAGGGTAAACGCAATACCGAGGTCGGGTTATCTGATTCAATTCGGGTCCTGGTTTGGATTAAGTTTTCAAATCAAGTTTAAAAATTCAAAATCTAAAAAATAATATTATTAAAAAAAATAGATATTTGAGTATCCAATAAAATGCATAATTAAAGTGGATTCATATGATGATTTATGATAATAAAATATTGCATTTGTGGATTGGACCATCAAAGTCTTATTGCCTTAATTTTGTGCCACAATGCAGCCCGCATTTTCCCGCATGGGCCTTCGCATTTCTCATTGGTCCCTTATTATTTGACCTGTTCAAGCCCGTTTTAAAAGTAGGAGGATTCGAATAAAAAATATAGGCTCGAAAAATAAGTTTGAACAAAAAATAAGACCCGTATTCTAAACATGCCAAGTCTTGAGTAATATTTTTTTTGCCCGAGCCCAACCTAGGCCAACCTGAATTGCATAACTAGTTCCCTAGTATTTAGTATTTTGCTATTGTAGAACATTTGTTTTATTGTTAATTTTGTTACTATTTTAGTTGCAATTATCTTAATATAAAGACTTTTTAATGTAGTTTCAATTTGTTGGGTAACATTTTTTTAATGTTTTTTGTGTATTTGATATATTATATTTTTAAATTTTATTTTATATAATAAACTAATTTTTTTAAAAGAATTAATATGGACGGGCTGAGGTCGAGCTTGACATCTATAATTCGGCCCATGAACACCTTTACTTATTATTAAATGACATAATTTAATTAATGTATTAATAATGAAAATATTTAAATAAATTCAAATTTAAATGTTTTAAGTTTTATTATTTAAAATAACGTGGAATTTTATAGTAAAAAAAATCACATGAGAGCCTCGTTATTTCATTTACTAATATGGTGATTAATTTATCTATTTAATAGTAAATAAACTACATCGAATCAGTCTTATAAAAGGATTTGATAAAACACTTACTTTCTTGCATTTCATTACATTTTTCTATGGGACGTTTGATTCATTTACTACACAATAATTTTTTTTGAATGATCTCATTATAAGTTATGATCCTATCTGTTCTTTTTTTTTTTTTTTTTACACAATGTCTAGAACTACCCATAACTCCTCTCCAACCCATAAATAAGAGGATAATGCATTTCAGCGCACTTAAACACACATCCTTCTACATTGATAACAATATCTATGCCAATAGAATTAAGACTTAATCGACTACTACGCAACAATTTAAACTTATAGTATTTATGTTACTAATAAATTAATGCATTTTGGTTGTAAATTAAATTCGTTTATTGTTTCCAAATAAATAAACTATATACTTTTTTTATTAAAATGCGTTATTTTTATGGTTTTGAGGATAATTTTAATTAAAATTATAAAAGAATGGTAAAATTATTATAATGAAATAGAGAACAGATACGATATTATAAGGTGAAAATATGCCATAAATTCCTATACACTTTTTAAAATTGGAATTTATTCTATGTATTTTTATTTTTAGAAATTCAGTCTCTTTACTATTTAGATTTCAAAATTTAAGTTCAATTTGTTATCACTGTTAAAATTAATTTGTTAAATTTAAGTTCATTACAACATTAATTTTTTTTTAATTATATGACTACTAAATGGGTTTTTTTTTCAAAATATCACATCAATAATTTTAACGAAAAATTTTTTTAACAACATTAATGATTAAACCAAAATTTTAAAATCCAAAAAGTAAAGGTACTAAAATCTTGAAAATAAAAGTACAATAACAAAATTTAAAATTTGGAAAGAGTATAGGGACTGATGGCATACTTTAATCTATTAATAAATATAGTTGAAAGGTTATTTGAAAAAAAAGAAAAGAAAAGAGAATTTAATTCATTATTATTATTTTATTTTGATTTAAATTAAAATCATTAAAAATAAGGTAAAATTATTAAAAATCTCACATTACTATAAAAATACAAAACTGCTTAAAAAATGATATTTGTTATAAACTAAAGAGAGATGGAGAGAATAAATAACAAATAAAATATGAAAGCAATAGAGAATGTACTTTATTGATCAAAATGGATGATTACAATGCTTCATAAGAGTCTCTATTTATAGACATGAGAAGTAGAGATCTGAATTTAAAGTACACCAAAACTTTATCTTGATCATGATGGACATCCACTTAATAAGATATTCATAACAGTATTAATATTATATTTTATATCTGAAATCTGACAAACAGATATAATTATTGAAATTTAAAAAGAAAATATTATTTTAAAATCTTGCATTTTTTCAAAAATATAAAAAAAAAAACTTAAACCAAGACCCCTACACATAAAAAATAATTTTTTATTAATTCATAATGTTTTTTTTTTAAATCTCATTACAGATTTTAATTATAATTGCTCTTTTTTATATAATGCTAGAAATTATTCATAATCTCTCACCAGTTCATAAATAGGAGAATAATGTATTTTAGTATATTTAAATTAACGTCTTCCTATATTAATAATAATACTACTCATATTAATTGAATTAAAACTTAATCGAGTAATCCACAAAGTGAATGAAATGATGAATGGCATAATCATGAAGATGAGTAGCGTTGATGCTTTTTATATTTGTGAAAAGGCTTTGATCCCAAACATGTCTTATCCAATAAAAGAGAGTTCAATTTTGCTTTACTTCGAAGTCGGTGGATTTGTTGATTCTTGCTCCCTTATTTTCACATTGAAAAAACAAAATTAATCATGATTACAACTACACTTATTACGTGTGTGACAAAAAAATTGTCTCATACATATTGTTGTTAAACTATTGATATAATATAATATAATATAATATAGGGTATATATTAAGATCACATGATTCGAAATACTTGATAGATTTCAAATTGATCTGTTTTTAATAGAATAAATTTTTTCTTTTAGAATTCTTTTAGAAAGTGGATGCGGCGGGGTAAGGTGATGTGGATTGTTTTTTTTTTATAGATAATGGGTATGAAAAAAAGTTATGGTAATTGTTTGCCCTGCCTCACCCCGCTTCATTATAAGAAATTACAATTTTATTTTTCATATATAATAATGTGTTATGGAAAAGTCTATATGTTTTATGTTTAATATTTTTTTTAAAGGTATGTTCAAATATTTACTTGTTTTTAAAAATATTGAAAACATTAAAAGTAAGTAACAAAAATTACATTGAAGCGGAACGATATTGGACTAGGTAGGGCTAGGTGAGGATGAATGCATCGAACATATATGAAGGTGGTAGTGATTTTCAATATTATACATCTATAGCGGAGCAGAAAGGATGGTGGAGCAAAGCGTACCAACTGTGAAATGGTAGTAGATTTAACAACATTTGCCCCTGCCCTGCTCCATTGCCATCCGTAGTATTTACTTTCCCTTACGTGATAGTTTATTTAACGGAAATGCAAATTTTCATATGTCTTATCGGTTTATTTTATGAATTTCAGCCTTTTGCTTCATTAAAATTGAGAAGTTCGCTCGTCTATTTTAATTTATCAAAATTTGATCCTCATATTTTATGAAAATAAGAAGTTAGTCCAGTTGACGATAACATGGAGTTGAAACATTCAAAAAAAAAAAACTCTTCTTCTTCCTCTTCACTTCAGTCCATAGACCACAGTCACCATCAAACTTCTTCAAATTTTACAGATTAGAGTTGCATTTTACTCCAAAACATTGATTTTAAAATAAGAATAAACTACACTTAAGGCTGAACTATTTGAAAAGTTATAAAATAGTCATTGAATTATTTGAAAATTTTCATTAAAGTCACTGAACTATTAAAATCGTTGCTATATGGCCTTCTCCATCCACACCAATCGAAAGCTCACCTCCCCCTCTTCTTCTACAATTTAGTCTTTTTCATTAAACAACTTTAAACATCACGAATCTGCAAACTGGAATTTGAACAACTTTCTTCTCTAATCTTCAACATTAATCATCATATCAACTTAGATCTAAGGTATGTTATTTTACTGATCCATTGATATTGTTCCACCATACTGATCATCAAATCGATGCTTGGAGCTTGCCAGCTGGAATTCAAATGAAAAAAAAAAAAACCTTAACAATCTAATGTTTTAAACAAAAACTTTCTAATAGTTTAGTGATTGTTTTGTTACTTTTTGAAGTTGAGTGACCAAGATGTAAGCTTACTAATAGTTAAGTGACACTGGGTATATTTTACCTTAAAAATAAACAAGTTTAAGGACTAATTTGAAGTATAAGTACTAAATCTGCAACTATAGCATAGTACAAGGATGATATGCAGAATTTAACCTTGTTTATCATGTTTGAAACTCAGCACGGAATCAAATGCACATCATACCAAATCATGTGTGAGCCCTACATGTCTCTTAAAATCTCACCCCTTATAACACACGTCATTTGAATTAGGTTTCACCACATTCTTTATTAGAAAAATATAAAAAGTTAAATTCAATTATATATAATATTTTAAAAAATATTCTAACCCTTAAATTTTGTTATGATTATATCTTAATAGGCTAAACTACACCCAAAGCCATTAAATTATTAGTAAATTTATATTTTAGTCATTTAACTTTAAATATGTTAACGAACTCTAAGTAACAATTTGACAATCCCTATCAACAAGTAAAAGAACATACTTTAGATTTAAATCAATCTGGCTATCAATGTTAGATATTAGAGAATAAAGTTATTTGGATTTTAGTTCGTAAATTCATAACATTCAAAGTTGTTTCATAAAAAAAAAGGTTGAATTGTAGAAGAGAAAGGGAAAAGGAGTTTCGATTGGTGTAGACAATGCAAACAGAAAAGGCCATATAAGAACAATTTTAATAGTTTAGTGACTTAAATGAAAATTTTTAAATAATTCAGTGATCATTTTGTAACTTTTTAAAACTAAATGATCTTGATTAATTTACCCTTCTTAATAAAAACTATTTTTTTTTAATTTGAAAAAACACCACTCTTTTCCAAGAGAAAGTACTCATAACTACTCTTTTTCCTTTACAGAATATTTTGTTTTCTGAAAAGTATGCATATTTCTAAAAAAAATAATTTATTTAGTGGATTATTTAATAAATTATGATAAAAATAAAATATTTGGTGCTTTTTTTCTTCAACTACTCGAAGTCAATGTCTATCTAATTAGGTCCAAAATTAATGGCTCATAATCTGATCACTTTTTGCCTTTTTGTATTCAGCCATCAGCTCCTTTTTCCCCTTTCTATTATTATTATTTTTGGCCATTTTCTTTTTATCAATTATAATTATTGTTGACTTATTATTTTAATCACAGGATGAAAAAAAACCAAAAAAACAATATTAGAATATTATCTAGTAGATTTTAATATATTTAATATTTACTTCAAAAACAATATGATTTAATATTAGAATTACAAAATAATAAATGAAGTCTATTAATACACGATATTAACGATAATAGAGATAAAGAGAAAGGGTGTTCTAGTGTCTATAAAAATATATAAAAAAAGTTTATCAGATCAAATTTCGAGTCGAATTTCGAGTTGAGTTATTATATATTTTATTATAATGGTATAATAAAGTAGAACCCATCTTTTGACACATAATTATTTAATTAAAGACACGTTTATGTGTTAATTATGCTCTCTCCTGATTGAACATTAAAGTGAGCATTAATCCCTATGAATATTCCATAAAAAAAGTAATAACAAATTATAATGCTGCCTTTATGAAGTCTAACATTCTTTTTTTTAAATAATAATAAAATCATTTACTCTCATTTTTTCCGTTCATTGAATAAGAATATTTCTCTTTCAATTCTTCTTTTTCTAGAACCAATTTTACACACCTAAAGAATACTCTTCTGTTTTTTTTTTTTTTTTTTTTTTCAAATTATAAACAAGTTTGGGTTTATTCACAAGATCAATCCCATATAATATTTAGATCGAATCAGAAATGAAGTCAGAAATTTTTTTAGGGGTCAAAATTAACTAATAGTTTTTGTGGTAGTAAAAATGTAATTTTACTATTTTAATAGTTTATATCTTTATAATTTTTAAATTATTAAATTAAATTTTTATTATTTTTAGAGGGTCAAAGTGTAATTTTACCTTTACTAATTCTAAATTTTAAAAGGCTTAAATGGAAATTTTTCCATTTTAAGGGAAGATCGAGGCCCCTGCCAATCCCCTAGTTACGCTCTTTGATTGAATAATTTTTTTTATGAATAATTCTATTGATCGGTCTAATATTAATTTATTTTTAAAAGAATTTTATAATTATGATATATTTGTTATATGGGTGAAAAAATTATGTAACAATTATATTTATTAAATGTTTATATAAAATTTAACTGGTGCTTTAGTTGAAATGGTAAAGTTGAAGATTTGATATTTATAATGTTTTTGGTTCAAATCTCTTCGCTTTTCAATTTTTATTGATATATAAAAATATAAAAAGACAAAAATTTCATCACAATAATATAACTTATTTTGTAAAAAGTATAAGTTTTTGGTAATTTCCCAACTAAGTTGGGACCCGATTAACGAATGATATCAATGATATCAACTTAATCAAAAGTTTTATTATAGTAGAGATAATACAATCATGAAAAATATATGTTTGAGCAACTATAACTATAGTTTGTACCAAAATTTGAAATCGGGGTGAAGGCAAGGTGGGTAGGTAGTGGTCTTGCCCCCAAAGATGGTAGATTTGTCATTTGACGCTTTAAATTATTATGTCATATTAGTATAATTGTAAAAATTACATTTTGATCCCTCCAAAAATTTATATTCATCCTTGGCCTCCAAAAGTAATTTTTACGCTTTTTCTAGAAAAATTAAAGGGGAGAAACATACATATGGTATGATACATGGTGAGACTTAAACACTTAAAATACCAAAATCTCAGTTGTTGTTGATATTACTTTAATTTAACATTAATAAATAATTACCTATAAGACGTCGATATTATCAGTTAAGGCGCAAACCTTAATTATTGAATATCTAAATTCAAGTCTCACCATAGTATTTATATTTGCATGACTAACTTTCAAATTCTCTCCTTAATTTATGGGAAAAAATTTAAGTGAGAAATTTCAAGCAAACGACAAGTTTAAAAGTTGACTTATCCTTCTCTCCACTCAATATCTTAGAGGTGAAGATTAAACATACGATTGGGCTATTGGGGTTTGGCCAATTCCACTGTTTCCATAACACGTTCTTGTGTGGTCACCGTCCGTACACACAGGCACACACCAAATTCAACCCAATCTCAATTTCATAATCATTTGCTCATTTGCACGAATCAATTTGACTAATCAAACACCCTACATTTCAATTTGATTAATAACAATAAAATTAATCCAAGTTTTCAATTTTGATCGGCTCATGCAAATTTTAATTAATTAGAAAATAAATAAATACTAAACTATAGGATAAAACTGGCCCATCACATATCGTGGAACCAATGGCACCACACACCTTTTTGGAAAACAAAATTGGCTGGTCCAGGGGGACACCATTAAAATCCCAGAATGAAAACAAAATTCCCATAGTTTTTTATGTCTCAGTTGTTGTTCCATTAATTATTTGTTTATCTTTATTATATAGTTTTAGGTTTGGATAGTATTCATTTGAATTAAACCAAAAAAGTGTGTCATATGACACACCCAATGATTCATTTGATTTTCTTTTTATAATTAGTGTTGGATGAAATTGCTTGGGATCCAACCCAAGCATAATTTATGAATTAAAAATTTGTAAATTCATGGACACGAAAAATAATAGTTAAATTCTACTAGTAAACCCTATACTTTATGTAAATTATGAATTCAATGTCAGTATTTTTCGTATTTTGAAATTTTAGTCTCAATCAGACGGTAATAGTTAAATGTGTTTGATTAAAATTCTGCTATTAGTATTATATACCTAAAGTTATAGGTTTAGTCAATGTTCTCTAAATGAATCATTCTTAGTCACTTATATTTTTTAAATTTCGAAATTTCAATCTTAATGCAAACGATAGTCATTTTTTTTTGTAAGTAACATATAGAAATAACAATTTATCATGAGGTTACACATGTGATAATATGTTTCCCGCATCAAATTTCGAAAGTAATAGAACTTAACTTATTGAATTTAATAGCTACCGTTTAGTCAAGACTAAAATATCAAAATTCTAAAACTATAATAATTAAAAATGACCAAATTAAAATACATGGATTAATAGCAAAATTTAACCTATTTTTTTTTTAAAAAAAATTTAAACTATTGGTGTTGAACAAGTGGACAAGTGCTGAAGAATCATTCTCTTGATGTGTTCCCCCCCATTGCTAATAGTTTCAACAGGAAATTTTACTTTATTATTTTTTAATTATATTGAGAGAATATCATAATCATAGCCTTTCAAATGGTCAACCTTTGTGTGTATATATATACACAGGGAGAGAATAAGAACAATGATACATCATTATATCAAAAATCAATACGATTCATTCCACCCTTCTCTTTCCTTCATTATATCAAAAAACTCCATTGTTGAAACCAAAATAAAAAAATAAAAATTCAGCTTGATGGGTGTTGATGATTCATGTAATACAGGCCTTGTTCTTAGTTTAGGCTTCTCATCAACCCTACAAACACCATCCAAACCCTACAACAAAAACCCATCTTTTCTCAAGCTTGAACCAAACGATGAACCGTCGTTGACGTTGGCTCTCTCCGGCGTCGCCGGTGGCGTGAAACCAGCTTCGCCTCTTAGCGGTGTTTCTTCGTTTTCAAGTGGTAATAAGCCCAAAAGGGAACGAGAACTTAGCAGTGATGAAGATGAAGAAGGTACTGTTAATGGAAGAAAGAAACTTCGTCTCTCTAAAGAACAATCTTCCCTTCTTGAAGAAAGCTTTAAACAACACAGTACTCTCAATCCCGTAAGCTTTCATTCAATTTCATACATAAATATATATACATACATATATATAGAATTGATGTTTTATTACTGTGTTTTATGGTGACAGAAGCAAAAACAAGCATTAGCAAGGCAATTAAACTTGAAACCTAGACAAGTTGAAGTATGGTTTCAAAACAGGAGAGCAAGGTATAACAAACAAAACATAATCTGGGTTTTGTAATTTGTTGATATTATCAGCTCCAAATCATTGGGTTTTTTTATTTTTGGACAGGACAAAGCTGAAGCAAACTGAAGTGGACTGTGAGTTTTTAAAAAAATGTTACGAGACATTAACAGATGAAAACAGGAGACTACAAAAAGAAGTTCAAGAACTCAAAGCACTGAAATTAGCAGCTCATCCGTTTTACATGCAAGCGGCTACCCTCACCATATGTCCGTCTTGTGAAAGAACCGCCGCCGCCGGCGGTGTTAGCGACGGCGATGGGAATTCCAAGAACCTATTTTCATTGGCTTCCAAGACTCACCATTTCTATAATAATCCCTTAACCAATCCTTCTGCAGCATGTTGAAGAGACCCCAACAAGGGCTTTGTAGTGAATTAATTAATTAGTCAATTATTTTAATTTGTAGAAATAGAAAGAAAAAAAAAGTATAATTATAACACGTTTGTAAATAATATAAGATATAGTAGTTGTATGTATGAAGGGATTATGTTTGTGTTTATTATTGATTCTTTTATTTAATGGTATACTTGTTTATATCAAAATTTTGCCCTCTTATTTTAATTATATGGCTATGGTTGGAACAATGAATATATATAAAAGGGAAAAGATAAGAAGATTATTTGATGATGACAACATTGGTTTGATTTTTCTTTTATTTTTCTTTTAATATATTTAAAGATAAATAATAATTATGTTCACATTAATTGACTCTCTTTTCAAACATTTTTCAAACATTTTGAGGTACAAATACACTTGCTTTGAAACTTCTTCTTACATGCATGCTTAACACAAAAGTCATAGTAATATATATATATATATATATAGTCTTTGTTTGGCATAGTATAAAATATCATGAAAACAAAATGAAAGGGTCATTCCATTTCCATGGTGTAAATGGTTTCCACCTTTTTGGGTGTTTCAAATAAAGAAGAAGATTTTTGCCCTATGAATTTGGTTAATTAGGTGGTAAAATTATCGTTACAAGGAGTTAGATTACGTTTTGCACTTTTTGTTTAAAAAATTGGAATGATCAATATAATAATTAGTTACACGTCACATGTACCTCATGCTGATATATAAGAACAATTTTTTAACAGTAGAAATAGATGGCATTTTTAACAAAAGGGTTAGTTTACTCTTTGATCTAATGTATAACGGCTAAATTCGCCCCTTTTTTTTTTAGTAAAGAGACTAAAATGCAATCCAACTTTTAATACAAAGACTCCACGATATGTTTACCTAATTAGACTTACTTTGCCAATATACTTTTTATCTATTTTGATACTTAAATTTGACAATTAAACATATCTTAATCATTAAACTTAAATTTCGTAAAAATGTAATGATTAATAATGTGACATTTTAAAATTATATCACGCCCACCACACTTTTATGGAATCCAATTTTATGAATAATCTTAAATTATGATTTAAGTGAGAAAGGAAAAGTGTGTGGCTAAGGAGGTTAGGTCATGTGTATTTGTCTCTAATTTCATAGAAAAGTAGAACCCATACAAATATATTTTTATAATTGTATAATTATATCAAAATTTATCTGAATAAAATTAGAAAGCCAAAAAAAAAGTGGGTAAAGAAAATTTAAAACATAAATTTGAATAATATTCGATACATTATTCGTGGAATTTTAGATTTTACAAGTTGAGTTAAGGGTAATTCAAAGAATTACTCAGAAACGTGCTCGTGGAATTTTCGTTAAATAATTTGCATCAACATTTTTATTTAAATTTATCTTATACTTTTAATACATCATTAGTTAATTCAAATAATTAACATCGTTAATTATTTAAATAAAAATGTTGATGCAAATTAAAAAAAAAATATTAATTCCATTAGTAAGATAAGTTGGATTGAGCTTTTTTTTTTTAAGAAATAAATTCAGATGAATATTTTAGTTAAAATAACTAACAAATGTTAATTATTTAAATTAACCGCCAAACGTTATAAAAATTAAAAATGAAATTACATCAAATTAAACATAAAATTTAAATCGTTAAGGATAACAAAGGATCAAAATTAGAATTCTACCAAAAAAGACAAAAAAAAAAAGGTATAGAAACGTGTAGACAAAGAAACGAATGGATAATTCACTTGAAAAGCGAAAAGGCACAATAGAAAATTAATTATTTTATATTGTCAGTGAAATAAAAAAACGACTTTATAACCACATTTTGATTGTTGTTATATTTTTGGGTAAATTGCACCTAAGGTCACTAGATATTAATAAGTTTATGTTTTGATCATTCAATTTCAAGAAGCTACAAAATAATCACAGAACTATTCAAAAGTTTTTATTTAAGTCAATAATTCACTAGCCTATTAAGTTGTTCTTTTAAAAAAAAAAAGTTTAGCTAGTGAACTCTAAGCGACAATTCGATGAAAGATATGGTGGATTAGTACACATTATTAATTAGAAGAACATACCTTATAGTGTTGGAGAACAAAGAAGAAAGTTGTTTGGATTTTGACGCAGATTCATAATGTTCAAAGCTATTTCATGACATGGGAGTTTTCGATTGGTGCAGGTGGTGCGAACAGAAAATGTCATGCAATATTGATTTTAACACCTCAATTACTTAAATAAAAACTTTTGTAAAGTTTAGTGATCATTCTGTAACTTTTTGAAGTTGAGTAACCAAAACATAAATTTACTATAATTTAATGACATTTAATATAATTTACCCTATAAATATAGAGTTCTTTTTTTTTTTTTTTTCTGATGGGTCATGCATCCACGTGATGTCCCAGTGGCTGAACCCCTTTTTTCACAATCATTATAAAGGAGATTTCCCCATGGCACATGAGACATTTTTATTACTAATGGACCCCTAAAAAGACACTCCAATTCTCAAATACACCCTCTTTTTATCAAAATTCCAAAATCTCAATTAAAAAAAGTTATATATTCCACTTTACCATAAAAGGAATCTGATCTCAGTTTACCGACGTTTATTAGACTGGGCATTAAGGGATTTAATGTTGAAAAGACTTTTCCTATTCCTAATTTATAATTACCTCAAAACTAAAAAGAATAGGGGCAAACTGCACTCTAGGTCATTAAACTATTAATAAATTTACGTTTTGGTCATTAAACTTCAAAAAGAAATAAATGGTCACTAAAGCTATTTGAAAGTTTTTATTTAAGTCATTAGGCTGTTAAAAGTTTTTTTCTTTAAAGTTCGGCTAGCGAGCTCTAAGTGATGATTCGACGATCAGTATAGTGGGTCAATGTCCATCGATGAGTAGAAGAACACACCATTGATTAAGTTGATCTAACCATCAGTGTTGAAGATTGGAGAATAAAGATGTTTGGGTTTTGATTTGCAGATTCGTGACGTTTAAAGTTGTGTTTCATTAAAGAAAAATGAATTGTAGAAAAAAAGTGAAATAAAAACTTTGGATTAATATAAACAATATAAATAAAAAATATAATACAATAACAATTTTAACAATCCATAACTTAAAAATAAAATTTTAAATAATTGAATCACTAATCTATAACTTTTTAAAATTAAATTATAGTAAACTTACACTTAAAAAATATCTGTTGGAGTTAACTAGTTAAATGCATGTAATCGTTACAGGCACGCTATCATGATTGCTGTCCACTGTTCAGACTCGACAGTAACATTATTAATGAATCACAAACTTTTCCTTATCAAATTCTACTACCACAAAACTGTTGTTATCATTATATCTTTTTTTTTTTTTTTAATTTGATGCCCTAAATCACAGCACTTTCCTGGAAAATAACTAGGGTAACTTTCCGGGAAACTTACTCTTTTGCTCATCTTCTTCCCCATCCATCATCATTATTGTCATCACTTTCATCATCAAACACTTTTTGAACTTCAAACATTGAATATATAATCATCTTTTTCAAAAAGGATGTTTATCGATTTTAGACAAAATTATAAAAATTTAATATTAAATTTTAAATATAATAATTCGTATGAAAATTCATATAACATATAAGATAAATAATATCACGTTAACATAAAAACTATATGAATTATCACATCATTCCGTGACTTTATTCCTACTCTATTTGGCAGTTTGAAACAAGTGGGAAAACATATTTGGCAGTTATAATACAATATAGAATTAAATCGTTTACAGTTGATGGAGAATTTGTCAATTTCATTTCTCTCTAACATGATGAAGATTTTTTGGCTTACGTGTGTGCCAACGTAATTTATACACGAAAAAATGGAACATCAAATGACATGTGTCGTGAGTTGGCTAATTTGTCGGTCCATGAAGCATATTTTTTATGCATATATCAAAGATTGGATATGGTATTATTTATTTTTGTATTTATTATTAGTCAATTAAGGTTTGATATTAACTAAGCTGGGGGTTTTGTTTTTAATACAACAACAAAGCATATTACGTGTTGTTTTGTATTAAATGAGACACTGTCTGTCACCCTCCAATTATGGGATTACCTTTGAGTGCTACTCTTTTGCTCTCTTTCACCAATCAATCAAAGATTTTCCATCTTTCATTTTCAATAATAATAATAATAATAATAATAATAATAATAATAATAATTTATTAAAAGAAAAAAATTAGAAAAAGTAAAAGACATTGTCAAGATCAAATTAATCAGTGTATTTAGTTTGTTTTAGATATGTGCTTGTAAGGAAAAAGAAAAAAAAAAAGTGCTAATTGCCAAGCCAAATGATGAATTCTCTACCTTTTCTTTTGGACTACGGTTCAACTTTTCAATAATGGATCCCGTAAATTAGAAAAATATTCAGTAAATTATTTGAATATTTTTATTTAAGTTATTAGACTGTTAAAGTTTTTTAATAAAAGTTCATTTAGTAAATTTTGAGCAATGATTCATTGACTGGTACAGTGAACCAGTACTCATCGATAAGTAAAGAATCGATTGATGCAAGCAGCGCAAATAAAGAAAGTTATACAATAACAATTTTAACAGTTCAGTGACTTAAATAAAAACTTTCGAATAATTCATTGACCAATTTATAACTTTTTAAAATTAAGTGACTAAAACATAAACTTACTAATAGTTTAGTATACTGGGTATAATTTACATATTTTATTATTATCCACATAAGTATTTCGATATATATATATAACTTTAATTTATATTATGTAAAGGATATTCATAAACCAGAACGAGTTTAATCAATATATGTTATTAATATTATACATAGTTATATAAGCTGACTTTAATTAGAAATATTAACTATAAATTTTGTTAAAAACTAACTTAAAAGTTCACTATTTATTATTATTATTATTATTATTAATGTATTGTTTTTATTTAATATTTAATAATTATATATACATTTCTTTTACTACCATTATATATATTTATTAAATATCTAAATATAAACAGTTTAACATATATTTTTTTACCATTGTGCATATTTAATTTTCATATATATAAATTATATAATATATAAAATCATGATATATTAATAAACTTGAAAATCGATTGAATTGGACTCAAATTTTAAACATTAGAGTATGAGCTTAACTCTTATTCATTTTTCACTTCTAATATATTATAAGCTTTCAAATTTGAACAAATAATCCAATTATGACCTGTTGAGCTGAACTCGAGTTTTGAATATTAAAATCTGAGTTTAACCATTCTTTTAATTAAGTTAAATTTTTTATTGAATTCATTTTTCAACCTTGATATTCAAACTATTTAAAATATCGAATAAATCTTCGAACTTGAATAAATTATTTAATGTGTAAACAAATCTAATATGAAATAACACTTTTCTCAAATTATATGTAGATTTGTATTACAAGTATAATTCAATAATCAAAAGATCATATCATTGAAAAAGTGGTTAAAAAAATTAGACTTTTAACCCTAGGTCATGAGTTATGATTATTATTGGTTAAACAAAGAGATGACCCTGACTCATCCGTGACTTAAAAGTGGGATCAATGAGGGAAAATAGCCGACCTTGGAGACAAGTGGGTACTTCAGATAAAAAAGCAAAACATAATTGAAGACTAAAATGACTTACGACCAAAACTTAGTCATATTCCCATTTATGTACAAGATTTTACACCATAAAAGTCAAAAGGAAATTGGAAGGAATAGGTCACGCCATGTTGCTTAGATGAGAAATCATCAACCCACAATCATATCAATAGCATGTGATTTGTTGCCTTTCTTCAAGACAAGAACGGAATTTGCCCTCTTTCAAACTAATTGCAATGCTACCATTTAAAGTTCGTCGGCAGCAAAAAAATGGTTAGTTCATCTGAATTTGACAAATTTTTTTATATTAGGGTCTAATTTTTTTATTCTAAGTCAGACTTTGGAATAGAGATACTCATGGACCGTGTCTAAGCATGATATTAACATACTTTATACTTGTCTAAGCCCAGTCCAACCCAAAATTTGGACATAAAATTTTGCCCAATTCTGTCCATGTTTGCAAAAAACTAACCACCCATATCATAATTTAAAAAAAATTAAAAATTAAAAAATTTTATTTTAACATTTAATAATTTTATACATTTTTTATTTATTGAAATTTTTTATAGTCATCTTAACATTATTTTAATGTTTACATTAGAGTAATATTATATATTTAGTATTTTTTTTAATGTGTTCTAAATTACATAATATATAAAAATAACATAATATATAATATTATAAACTTAAAACGGGTCAGGCCAAGCTTGGGCCTTGAATGTTCAAGCCCGAGCCCAACTTATAATTTAAACGAGCCTAATTTTTTTATCAAAGCCCACTTTTTAGGCCTAATATTTTTGCCCAAGCCCTCCTAAATTTTGGGTGGGCCTTCAAGCCTGGGTGGGTAGCCCGACCCATGAACAGGTCTACTTTGGACTTGGTAATTGTTCTTACATTAGGGCCTAGAACTTTTTTTTTATCCAAGTTAGACTCTGAACTTGGCAATTGTTCCCACATTAGGGCTTGAACTTCTTTTTTTGGTCCAAGTTAGTCATTGAAAGCCCTAAAGCTCAGGCCTCAATGTGGGAACAATTGTCAAGTTTAAGGAGTAACTTCGACACAAAAAAGTTTAACCCCCAATATGGGAATAATTACCTATCTCAAGCTCTGTGGGAACAACTACCAAGTTTAAGGAGTAACTTTGATACAAAAAAGTTTTAGCCTTAATGTGGGACTAGTTGCTTAGTTCAGATCCCAGTGTGGGATTGCCAAGTCCAATACCTAACTTGGACTCAAATAAACTTCAAGCCCTAATGTGGGAAAAGTTGTCAAGTTCAAACCCCGAATAGTGATTTAACTTTTAATTCTATTGAACATTTTGGATTTCAAATTGGTTTCAAAATTTTAAAATATGTTATTCAAATTGTAAACTTGTATATTTATCACATGAATAGCTTGTGTAAGTTGCGTTTAAAAAAATCATGGATAATGTAATGCCCCAAAACTTGGCCTAGAAGTTTAGGCCGAATCCTGGAGGTCACATTGATCACCAGAAGTGATCATAGGAAAATTTTAGTTTAACAAACCGAAAAACATAACAGTATTCAAGTTGTGTAAAAACTCTCAATTATAAAATCCTGATATTTTAAAAGAAGATGTAGTCCCAACGACACTTGCGAGCGTATAACACCAAATTTCGTACCACAGTTTTCAAATAGTACTTTCAACATAAATTGTTTAATTATAATATCAGAAGTTATAATAACACTATTAAAGCTTGTTTTTAATCGTGTCTGTCCGAAACCTCCGCATATCGCCCAGCATCAAAACATGTAAATGTACCTGAAAGGGGAAAACAATAAGGGGGTGAGCTACACAAACTCAGTGTAAGTTCGACACGTGACTAATAACAAAATTACAGAAATCAGTCCGATAGCGAAACATACTTACAGAGATCCACATAATCAGAAAGTAAACTCGAAACCAACGTTCCAACAGAACGTAACAATTCAAGCACACCATGCCATACACTGTTGAAGTATAGAACTAGCTTCAGTAAAGAGATTTCTTTCTTCATTAACTAAGAGAGAGTTACAACCACGTATTTAATGCATGTAGATCATAACCGTTTCTTTAACTAATCTGAACTTAACTAACAAACTAACACTTATACCTAACTGTTTGTGAATTACTCATAACATTCCCCGTGCTTTACTGACTTTCCTTCCTTTTGGAGCTTAATCTTCATATGTAGCAACCTTAAACTTTCTTTTGAACTTGCTAAACATCATTGCGAATAACGGTTTTGTCAGTACATCAACAATTTGATCTTGACTGGACACATGACCAACCTGAAGCACACCTGCTGCTACTTTTTCCCTTACAAAGAACATGTCCAATTCCACATGCCTGAATTTTGAGTGCATGACTGGATTTCCTGCTACAGCAACCGCAGTTAAGCTATCACACCAAACCAGTGACTTGTTCGAAATAGGAATACACAACTCAGTCAACAATGATCGGAGCCAGACCATCTCAGCAGTGACATTGGCCAAGCTTCTGTATTCAGCTTCGATCGTAGACCTGGATACAACTTGATGTTTCCTCGAACTCTAGGAGACTGAATTTCCTCCTAGGAAAACACAATAGCCCGATGTTGACCTTCGATCATCAATGTCAGACCCCCAGCTGGAATCTGAGTAGCCTTCAAGGACAAGCTTAGATGCGCGACTGAAGTGTAGCCCATGATCCATCGTGCCTTGTAGATAACGCAAGATTCGCCTAACAGCTTTAAGGTGCGAGTCTAGAGGTCTGTGCATGAACTGACGACTTTGTTGACTGAAAAAGCAACATCTAGTCTAGTGATGACAACATACTAGAGAGCACCTACTATATTCCTAAAGAGACTTCCATCTTCAACCGGACTTCTTTCATAAGCTGATAATCGATAAGTAGAACACCATAGGCGTAGGGGAACTAGTTGACTTGTCCATAGAGGCCTTCTTAAGTAGATCCAGTACATACTGCTTTTGATTAAGAAAAATGTCATCTGAGTTGTATTTAACCTTTATGCCCAAAAAATAGTTTAGCTTTCTCAAATCCTTCAGAGAGAACTTATCATTGAGTTCCTTAACAAACTGACTTATATCACTTGAATTAGAACCGATTACTATGATGTCATCCACATAAACTAGAACGTAGAGCAACCAGATCGATTTATAAAAAGGGAATTGTCAGCCTTCTACACTTCAAACTTGTTAGAAAGAAGGAACTTCCATAGTTTGTGGAACCAAGCTTGAGATGTTTGTTTGAGGCCATACAAAACTTTCCTTAACCTGCATACCAGCTGCTGACTATTGGTTCCTGACTGTTCAAAGGTTGCACCATGTATATTTCTTCGTTTAAATCACCATTTAAAAACATGTTATTGACATCTACTTGTCTGAGTGACCAACCCAAGGAGACTGCTATAGCCAAGACCACCCTAATTGTTGTAGGTTTCACCACAGGGCTGAAGGTCTCATGAAAGTCAATGCCAGCTTCTTAAAGATAACCTTTAACCACCAACCGACCCTTGTACCGAGCTATCGAACCATCAGTATTCCTTTTAAGTTTGAAGATCCATTTACAGCCAACTGCCCTTCGATCTGCAGGTAAGGGCACAAAATCCCAAGTATGGTTTGAAAACAAAGCTTGGTACTCAGCTTGTGCAGCTGTTGTCCACTGAGGACTCTGGAATACCTCAGTTATAGAAGATGGTTCATTCTCAGTTACAATAGGTGAGAACAGTTTAGGCTTATAAATACCACTCTTAGACTTGGTCTGCATAGGATAAGCATTCTAAATGGAACGGGTAGGAGGATCAACTAGAGTGGGAGAAGGAGGCATATCAGTTCCAACAGACGGATCACACGACTGAGCTGTAGACGAAGAGAAACCAACAGGAGAATTAGTGTCATGGTGGGTCGAGCTGGAGCTAGCCACAGAATCCAAGGAAACTGGTACTGTAACAAGAGGAATGTATGACTGCTAATGAGTCGGCTGAACGAGATCAGAGTGAGCTCGAAAATGAAAACCATACAGGAACAGAATCTGAGCTTCATCGAAAATAACATGGCGAGACACAAACACTCGACCAATGTCATCAAGACACCTGTAGCCTTTTTTATTTAATGCAAGGCCAAGAAACACATACCTCTTAGACCGAAAGTTAAGCTTGTGGTGATAATATGGCCACAAGGAAGGAAAACAAGTAAAAACAAAAACTCGCATAGAATAGGAAGGTTTGACTTTATACAACATCTCATAGGGACAGCTATCTTGAAGAACACGTGTAGGTAGCCTATTGATCACATGGACAGCATGAGAGAATGCAGAAGACCAAAAATTCAGAGGCATAGAAGCCTGAGCTAAGAGGGTCAAACCCATATCAACCACCTGGCGATGCCTCCTTTCAGCCACACCATTTTGCTCCGAGGTATGAGGACAGGTGATTCGATGCTGAATGCCAAGTTTGAACAGCGCAGCAGACAAAGAGCGATATTCATCCCCCTAATCAATTTGGAGCATTTTGACAAAAGAGCCAAATTGCACCTGAACCATTTGTTGAAAATGAAGAAAACATTTCAATACTTCAGATTTAGCCTTGATAAAATATAACCAAGTATATCAGCTGTGCATATTAACAAAGGACACATAGTAAGAAAATCTATTTTATTTAATATGGGATGGTCTCCAAACATCAGATACAACAAGTTCAAATGGCAAAGAATACACTATTGTGGAAGCTTTAAACGACAACTTATGAGATTTGCCTAACTGACAAGCTGAGCACACATGAAGCAGATTATCATGCTTGAAAGAAACATTACAAGAGCGCAAGACACGTGCAAGAGTGTTATAGCTTGGGTGGCTTAGCCTGTTATGCCACAGTAGAGGAGTAGAAGAGAGTTGAACATGGCACACACGTACGGAGTTGGATCGAGAAGCTGCAGTAGAGGGCTTGTGACAACCAGTACGAGATACATCAAAGTGATAAAGGCTATTATGCATGTGGCCCACTAGAAGGATCATCACTGTCTTAATATCCTTGACAAAACACAAATAAGGGTGAAACTCAAAATAAACGCTATTGTCCCTAGTAAATTGACCAACTGACAATAAGTTCTTGCAAACAGTAGGTACATGGAGAATATTCTTAAGATGTAACAATCTTGAACCAGTCAACAGAGAAGAAGAACCTACATGTGCTATAGAAACAGATGCACCATTTTCCATAGATAGTCGATTCGTACCTGTGTAAGAAAAAGCAGTCGAGAGAGTTGTCATGTCTGGAGTGATCTTATTTGTAGCTCCAGAATTAGGGTACCAAGTTTGAACTGAGGATCTGGAAGAAGAGGAACAAGAAGGCTACTGAATAGAGAAAGCAGAGGGCTGTGAATGGGAATTATAGCAAGGAGCAGACGAATCTTGACCATTGAAATGATAATAGTTGACAGTCTTGGAATTGGTGGAATCCACACCAGAGAAATTTTCATCAAAACGGTGGTAACAAGATTGAGCCATATGACCGATTTTGCCACACAATTGACACCGTGACCTGGAACGTGACCAACCCCTACCAGTACCACGGTTTCTGCCACGAGACCAACCTCGACCATGCCCTCGCTGTCCTGATCTAGAATCTTGAGAATAATTGTTAGAGGCATCAGCAGTTTTTGAGTGATGATGATGGTTCTTGGAGTAAGAGGACACATTGGCTTGCATAGGAACTTCAGTCAACAAAGCTAGCTATTGCGCCTCGCAGTCAAGAAGCATTTTGGTCAGTAAATCAATAGACATAGGAGTGGCAGAGGCTATCACCCGAATGGACTCATATTCAAGCGAGAGTCCAGCTAAAATAATACTGATTTGTTCTTGTTCAGTAACTATACTTCCAGTTGCAATAAGGTTGTTACTCAGTTGTTTAACCTTTGACAAATACTCTTTAATTGTGAGATTTGCTTTCTTGAGAGAATACAAATCATGCCGCATACTTGAAATCTTTATGTTGGACTTAACATCAAACTACTTTTCAATAGCAGACCAAATGGCAAAACTAGTTTTGGCTGTAGTAAGATGAACTAAGATATCATCAGAGACTGTGGTTATTAACCAGGAGGCAAGAAAATTGTCTTGTTTCTTATGAGCAAGAAAGACTAGATTATCAACTAATTGTCCATCGTCACCAGGAACAAAAGGAGAGGGAACCAGAATAGTACCTTGTACGAACCTTTCAAGATTGTACCCTTCAAGAATGAGTAGTAGTTGATGCTTCCAAAGGAGAAAATTATGCTCATTAAGTTTGATAGTATCATGCTTTGTGAAGTAATGAACTGTGGATAACGCCGTACTACCCGAACTCAATGAAAGAAAGGCAGCCGCAGTGTTAGAAGAATGGCGAGGCGTATCAACCCGATGCACAGGCTCGGTAGCCATCAAACCAAAGAAGAGAAAAAAAATAATTACACCAGAAAAGCCATGGCTCTTGATACCATGTTGAAGTATAGAACTAGCTTTAGTAAAGAGATTTCTTTCTTCGTTAACTAAGAGAGAGTTACAACCACATATTTAATGCATGTAGATCATAACTGTTTCTTTAACTAATCTGAACTTAACTAACAAACTAACACTTATACCTAACTATTTGTGAATTACTCATAACATACACAGACACTTGGTCACAAATGTTATTCAGTCAAACAGAATACAGTTAAATAATCTTACACCCAGTCACTTAAATAGATGCGTATGAATGCAGTCAAGTAATAAAAACTCACCCATCCAATTAACATACCTTTCCATCCCCCAATCACAACCTAAAAGAGCTGTATAAGCTCATCTAACCAAACACACCATATAGGACCTCGAAAGGCCCATCCAACCCTACACACCATGTATGTGGACTAAGTCACTCAGATAATAATATGCAGCAAAGCTAACGTATATACCGTATAGTGCATTACGGTAAACTGCTATATAGATATGTTGCAATTAAAACTGCCAAATCAGATTACAATCATTCTTCATTCTCTTCACAACCAACCTAAAAATTACTTTATGCAAATACACGTATGCTTACAACCACATAGAAACAGTGAACACATCAACAAACAGTCAGACAGATACAGACATGCACACACCCAGCTAACCAAGTTCAAATTTAGATATCTCGCACATCAATCACAAATAACACATAAGCCGGAGACCAGATCAGAGCCTTAACTACCCTCACTAAAGCCTAGCCAAGGTTCGAGACATACAGACACATTTTCAGATTAAAAGTATACATAAAACTAAATTGGTAACTTAGGGCCACACGGTCGTGTGCTCTGGCCGTGTAAGCCAGGGACATGGCCGTGTGAACAAGTCGTGTAACTCCCTGTCCAATTGTGCTAAAATAGGGTTCAGATGGACACGACCGTGTGAGGGTCTCACACGCCCATGTGCCCACCAAACACGGTCGTGTGAAAATCAACTAACTTACCCAAATCATCCACACAGCCGTGTGGCATGAATTTTTGTCCAAAAACCATAATCCTAAATTCCAAACGGCCGTGTGAACCAGCACACGCCTGTATGGTCGCCCATATGGTCCCGAAACCACCTCAAAATATCTTACAAACCGTGAATTCACACACCAAATGCCCCCTAAACTCTAATAGATTAGAACATGCTATAGAAAACCAAGTTTTATGAAACTTAGAAGCGAAACCTACCATATATTCACCAAAACACTTAGAACATGTCAAGTTCCACACAATTGAGACAACAAATTGAAATTGAAGAGTTTGAACCCACACCTGATTCACGATTGCAGGCATCTAGAACTCTACTCGATGGCCAAGAAACCAAAGCTCTCCGAAAACCACAACACAACCATTTTTAAAAAAGAAAAGAAGAAAGAACAAAAAAGAAAACAAAGAAAGGGGGAGAGGAGAATGTCCAGAAAGAAAGAAAATAAAAATAAAATAATAATAAAAATAATAATATAAACACTAAGTAAAGAAAATAATTATCTAAACTTTTAAAACAAAACAAAAATGATCCCTCAAAACACTCCTAAGGACTCGAACCCGAGTGTAACAGCCCACTTTCAGTGAAATCGGAATAGTGGTTTTGGGACCACAAATACGAATCGAAAATAAAATTTATTTTATTTTATTTACATGGTCCATATTTTATTAGAAATGTCTTGTGAAAATTCTGATAAGAAAATTTTATCGATTAAGTGCTTAATTACGGGATGGACTAAATCGCATAAAATGCAAAAGTTAAATTCTAGTAGCTAGAAGGATTAAATAGCTATGGAATTTAAAAATTGAGGTCCTTATATGGTAATTATATCATTAAAGAAAATTATGTAGATATTGTGGTGACTCATCCATAGAAATTTAGAAAAAGGGCAAGGACTAAATTAGAAATTGAATTAATTTAATTAATTAAAAGATGATAAAAGAATTATCATCTTATTTTATATCATATTCAACCCCAAAATACATGAAAACCCTAGGAGAGAGAGAAAAAACTTTCTTGGCTTAATTGGGTAAGTTTTCTTGTCTCATTTTTAGTAATTTTGATATTTTTGAAACCGGGATAGCTTAATCTATCTATTTGGGGGATCAAATTGAAGAGTTATCAAAGTATGGAAATTAGGTCATGGATGAATATGCTGAAAACTTTAAATTTATGGTAGAAAATGAAAGGTTGTTGATAGATAAACAACTTTTACAAAGTGATTTTTGACGGAAACATGATTTAGGGACTAAAATGTAAAGTTGTGAAAATTGAAGAAAATTTCTAAAATTTATAGAATACATGTGCTTTAAATTCTATATTGAAATTTCAGTTAGGCTTGGAAGAGGGAGTAAATTGCATAAATTTCATTTTCCGAGCTTAGGGACGAAATTGAAATTTATGGAAAAGTTGGGGGCAAAATGGTATTTTTTCCTAGGATGTAAATTGAGTCCACTTGAATATGAAATGTGATGAATTGGTGAATAAATTCATTTACATAGATCCGGACAACACAAATTCGAGGTTAGACTGAGGAAAAGAAAAAGTTTCGGATTAGTATATTTTTGAACGCGAACAAGTGTCGAAGTAAGTTCGTGTAACTTAATCGAGCAAGTAAATATGTTAAATTGAATGTTGTGTTGTATGGAATATGGCCTATATTTATGTGAATTATTTGATTGTTATAATGAAGAATTGAATACATGCTTGAAACGGTGAAAATGGGTTAAGTTCCGTTTGAATATTGAATTCCAATGAATATATGTGCTTTCTCGAAATGAATGAGGTCCTGCATTTGTTGCTGACGGGATTTGGCTCAGACGATTAATCCTATTTGTAAGGCCCAATTTCAAGACAGGGGCCCAAAACAAAAGACCAAAAACAGTCCAAAAATCAAAGCCCGGAAGGCCCAAGATCAAAAAATAAGAATCAGAAACCCTAAGTCAGGGGCTAAGAGACCTCGTGCTGCACGCTGTTTGCTAGCACCCCAGCGCCGCATCGTGCGCTACCAGGACACCACACCACCACACCACGTCCGCGTCATACTCTAGCACGTCTCTATAAAACCGAAAGACGGTGTAGATTAAAAGGCTATAAAAAGCCAAACTAAATCTGTAAAAAAAAAGGGATTTTTTTCTTACGAATACAGTAACGGATACTCACTAGAAATCAATAGGAAGATCTCAGTGCAAACGAAATCCAAAAGGTGATTTTACGTTCAGTTGTCCTTGATTTTATGTCTTCTTTTGATTCTATTTTCTTTATTTTTTCCATTTAATTTTTAAAAAAACATTTGAAAATAGAAAAGAGAAAGATTTGTCTTACGAATAGGCTATGGAGTTCCGTTTGCTTCGCCAAAGTCGGAGCTTTTGGGGGGTTTTATGGCCAAGAACGTCAGCCCTCAAAGCTTGAGTTTGCTGGAAGCCATTTAGGGTGGCAGATCGGCGTTCAAAAGGGGGGAATAAGAGTTGGTTAAGGGGAAAGATTTAAAAGAGGAATAAGAAGGGCTAGGGTTTCTAAAAAAATGGCAGAATGCATTCAATTTATTTTGTCTTTTGGCTTTTAAATGGCAAACAAAAGGGTGTCACGGGGGAGAGATGGCATCAATGCATTGAAAAGGGAAATTTATGCGGCTGGTCCTTCCCATTTGCACTGACTTTCGATTTGACTTAGTTTAAATTTAATGTGTTTTAAAAATTGCCCTTGGATTTTGCGCGTGGGCTCAATGTGGTCCGCGTTAAAAATGCTGCATTTTGAGGGCTTGGGATATTTTCCCTATCAGTCACTTCCCTTTACACGCGCGTTTACTTTGATCCCAATCCATGATTTATTATTTCTTTGCATTTTATAATTTACACCCCATGTTTCGTTTTGATTATAATTAAATACTAAGCATCTTACAACTCTAAATTACTTTCAGTTTTTTTTTAATATTTTATTCACCCATTGTATTATTCTCGTATTTATTATTTTATTTTTTTGTTTATTATTTTACATCTGTACACATTTTTCAATATTACTCTTACTATTATATATTATTGTTATTATTCTTACTATCATGGGTTATTGTTGTTATGGTTACTTTGTTATTACTATTATTTATATACATTATTATTATTATTACTTTTATTATTATACTTACTATTATATTATCACCACTACTATTATGATTATATTTTTACTAGCCTTATTATTATTATTGTTCTGTTATTATTAATACTATGTTTTTTTTTTACCATATATGTACATACTATTATATCTATTACTGTTTTTTAATATTATCACCATTATTTTATTATTAATTCTATTTTTTCTATTAGTACTATTATTACTTTTTTCTATTATTAATATTATTTTTATTGTAATTCTTCTTACCACCATTACTTATTTGTTATCATTTTTTTATATACATGTTACTTTTATAATTATATTTATATTCATATTTATTGTCAATATTGCAATTTATCCTCCAAATTCTTGATCCATAATCCTTTTCAAATAAAGGTATTTGGTGGTGGGGAAACTTGAGGAATCGTGTCCTAACGTGTTGGGTTTCGGTTTTCTGTTTGGCCCAACCATTAAAAAAACCTTTAAGACCGATTTTTGAAATTAAAAGCAAGGCAATATTTTGTGCTTGGAGGTTTTGAGAAATTGTGCCCTAACGTGCTGGGTTTCAATTTTTCGTTCGTCCAAAGGACTGAATATCCTTTTAAAATTTTGATCGTGCTTTCTCAACCTTAAAAATAATGCAATATTTCATGCTTGGAAATTTGAGGGATTGTGCCCTAACGTGCTGGGTTTCGGTTTGTTCGTTTGGCCAAGTAATAGAATACCCTTTTAAAATAACAATGCACGAATTGTGGAAATCATGAAGTGATCTTGATGCCAAAGGTCTGAAACATCGTATTCTAACGTGCTGGATGTGATATTTCATCCTTTCGGAGCCAGAGAGTTTCGATATCCAATTCAAATTACCCAAACATTTTTTAAAATTTATATTTTAAAATCTCTTCTAATTTTTGATATCAATGACATTAATCAATCAATACGGTACCGATTTTGGGCGTTGCGAGGGTGCTAATCCTTCCTCGTGCGTAACCGACTCCCGAGCCCGTTTTCTTAAAATTCGTAGACCAAAATATTTTATAAGGTGGCCCAATCGCACTTCAAAAATGATTGGTGGCGACTCCTTTTTCCTTTTTAAAGTCGGCCCGTTTTCCAAACAAAAAAATGGTTTCGACAGCTTGGCGACTCCACTAAGGACCAATAAGAGAGTCAAGCTGTTAGATTTGGTTGATTAATGTCCTTTTATCGAAATTAAAATCTATTTTTGACTTTTTTCCCATTGCATATTTGTTTTACGTTTTAAGTATCTAGGATACATTGGCATCATATTGCATGGCCGTAGTGGTCACACCTTTAAGTGTGAGTGAGAAGCTACTCCTTCGTGAGGTTTTCACCTCCGTGCAGGATAGCAGATCGCTTTCGAAATACATCCTTACCTATGTCTTCGTGAGGTTTTCACCTCCGTGCAGCCATAGGGAAATGTATTCCCCTGAACTGAACTCGGTCCATATGAGCCTATAATGGATGAGGATCGAGGAATCTGCTGGTTCAGGTACCCTTGCTTTAGGGCCAAACCACATATAGAGAGCCCTAGGAACTTACCCAAGGTAGTGCTATGCCAAACCCTAGCAATCACCGAGATAGGTGATGTATTATTTCTCGCATGCCTTGAATGTTATTGTTGCCACATGATACTAACTTGCTCCATTTTATTGTAATTCATGCCATTTCATTTTAAAGAGGTGTCGACTTACGTTCGGTTTCTAATTTAGGAAGGCTTATTATGGAGAACAAATTCCTTGATAAAGTAGAGGATAATGCGGCAGTCCGAATATGGTCAGAGCAGACTCAATTAGGAAAAGGGAACAGTCTAGCCGAGGGATATACATCGGAGTTATGTAATTACACCTGCATCAGTGTGACGCAAAATGATCTTCGGGAATTAAAAGAAATATGGGACTAGTAGGATGAAGAGACTAAGCAGTTGTTTTATGAGAATTATGGGGATTTGCCTCACCTATAGATATGCATTTATTTCGGGCCCTCACCCAGTATTGGAATCCTGCCTATAGCTGTTTTACTTTTGGAGAGGTAGATTTGGTACCCACTCTAGAAGAATATACAGTTTTACTTCGTTGCCCGAAGGTCCAAATCGACAAGGTTTATATTAAAGCCGCCTGTGGCCCAACCTTTTTAAAGAGGATGATGAATATTATAGGGATGAGTGAACAGTGGGTTGCAGCGAGGATCAAGTAAAAAGGTAAGTGCAAGTGCATCCCATGGAGGATTTTGAAGGATTTGATTCTAGTACATCCTGATGCGAAGAAGAGAGTTGACGTTTTTGCTTTGAGCATCTATGGTTTAATGGTTTTAACTAGGGCATTGGGATATGTAGACTAGTCAGTCTCGGATCTCTTCGACCGACTTGATAGAAGGGTCACAGCTGTTCCTGTGATCTTGGCCGAGACATTTGGATCCTTGAACGCATGCAGGAGGGCCGGTGAGGGCAGATTTATAGGGTGTGCACAATTATTGTTAGCTTGGTTCCATAGCCATTTTTGGAGGGTAGATAAAGTCTCTTATAAGGTTTTTTCCAAGAATTACTCACCGCTGAAGGGGTTAGCAGCCACACCCAGAAGGGACGACGTATCAGAAGAGAATTGGATCGCGCTCCTTCGAAATCTCAAGGAAGAGGATGTAGAGTGGAGAGCACCTTGGTTGGTTCCTGATAAAATTCTCTACTAGTGTGGAAGTTACGACTGGGTCTCTCTGCCGAGAATTTGGGGAGCAGTGGATTATGCCCATTTGCTTGTGCTGAGGTAGTACAGATCAAGACAGTTCATACCGGCAACGTTTGGGCTAGCTCAGTTTGAATTTTCATATAGGGAGGATCACTATAATAAGAAGATTCGAGAGGTCTCTGATGCTTGGAAGCAGACTCACCGAATGAAGAGAGTTGCTATGGGCCCGATGACAACCCTCGAGTATAATACTTGGCGAAGTAGGAGAATCAATGATAATATCCCCACACCAATACAAGATGGTGCTCGACCGATAGAGGAATACCTGCGAGTAGTCCCTTCCGAGTTGGAAATCATAAAACAAGACTTCGAGAGTAAAAATTTGGAGTTAGGAGAAAAGATAGAGCAACTGGAAGAAGAAAAGGTGCACTTGAGGTTAGATATCGACATTCGAAAATCAAAGACTGAGAAACTGAGAAAAGGGAAAAGGAAAGTCGAAGAAGATTTGAACAGTTTGAATACTGACTACAAGAAATTGCATGCATCAATGAGGACTGCTGGGTCGGGCAAAACTTCAGAATGATGGCGTCAAGAAGTTCAAGAAGAGAATGCCAAGGTCGATCAGTGGAAGAAGAGGTCCCATGAGGTTCAAGCACAAAAAGATACCCTGAGAAAGACTGTGGATGAGAGCCGAGGTGAGAATGAGAAGTTAAGGGCTCGAGTAGCAGCATTAGAGAAGGCATTGTGTCAAAGTCACAACTCTGAGGTGAAGCTAGAATCAAGCCTAAACCAGATTGAAGAGTTGAAAGAGAAAATGGTAGAGCTCAAAATGGCGTTGCAAAATAGTGAGCTCCGAATCCAACTATTAGAGACAAACAACGAGCGATGGAAAGAACAACTTCAACAATCTCAGAACTAAGTCAGAAAAAGAGACTACGTCATGGACGAAACCATGGCTCGGATACGAGAAGTGGCTGATCATCTACAAACCTTAGCGGTTCAGGCCGATGTGTTAAGTGTAGTATATGAGTCAGAGTCGGATAGAGGTCGAGAGTTAGCTAGCCTTCTTAATAAAGTTAAGACTTTGGGCATAAGGGATAGGTCGTATATGTGACTCTATTTTATGTAAAGGATTTTGTTTTTTAAATAAGTATTCTAAAAGAAATTGAACCAGAATCGACTCCTCTTATTTTTGCATTCATTCATTTGCATTGCATTTCATGCATTTCCATTACATTACATTATATGCACCAAATATCATAAGACAACCCTATTAATTAGAGGTCATATTATAGAAATTACCCTGGAACACCATTACTACACACGAAGGAAAACAAAAACCATGGATCAAAGGTTAGAAATGTTAGAGCAGACGCAGAAAGAGATACAAGAACAGTTGCAGACTCAGATGCAAGAGCAGTTGGCCAAAATCCAACAAGACGTGAGGGATCAAATGCTGGAATCCCAAAGAAGTATGATAAGCGAGTTAACACAATTGTTAACTAGAGGACAAGATAAAGGAAAGGGCCCTATGGTCGACGCCGGAGATGAAAAAGAAAATTCTGCTTATCCTCCAAGCTTAGCCCCGGCAAGTTCCCAAGTGTAACTACCAAGAGTGTCAGTCAATATCAAACCCAGTACGAATCTGATACCCCAGCACCGATAAACTTCCTGGCAGGCTCGAGCTCCAACCCAGAAGTCAATTTGGTAAAACCAATGGTCCCTAACTTCGATGATGTAGCAGAAGGGAAGAAAGCAAAAGTGGAGCTCCCAAAGGAGTTCGAGGATCGATGCAAATGGATGGAGGAAAAGTTTCGAGCATTGGAAAGTGCTGATTACCAATGCGAGGTGGATGGTAAGAAGTTGAGTTTGGTCCCTGATCTGGCACTCCCACCAAAATTTAAGATGCCTGAATTCAAAAAATATAATGGGACCAGTTGCTCTGGGGCCCATATTACCATGTTCTGTCGGAGAATGACGGGATATGTCAACAACAACCAGTTGTTGATCCACTGTTTTCAGGATAGTCTGATTGGAGCTGCAGCAAAGTGATACAATTAGCTTAGTTGTACTCAAATCAAATCGTGGAAAAATTTGGCACAGGCCTTCATGAAGCATTACGGCAATGTGACTGATATAGCGCCTGACAGGATCACGCTGCAAAAAATGGAGAAGAGGTCAGGTGAGAGTTTCAAGAAATACGCCCAAAGGTGGAGGGAGGTCGCTACGCAAGTCCAGCCACCGCTATTAGAAAAAAAATGACCATGCTCTTCATAAATACCTTAAAAGCACCTTTCATAAATCATATGTTGGGGAGCGTAACTAAGAGTTTTGTAGACATAGTGATGTCCGGTGAAATGATAGAAAACGCAATAAGGTGTGGGAAAATAGAAGCTGGAGAGAGCATGAGAAGATTCGCTCCAAATAAAAGGGAGAATGAAGTAAGTAATGTAAGCTCGGGTTATCCCAAACCCATTATTGTTAGTCAACCAAGAGCGGTGGCTGCGGGCCAGCAGGCCCCACTAAGACAGGAGCCCAACACGAGGCAAAAAACTGAGAAGTTGCAGTTTACTCCCATACTTGTAACGTATAGGGAGTTGTATAAAACTCTGTTCGATGCACACATTGTATCCCCATTCTACTTAAAGCCGCTGCAACCTCCATATCCTAAGTGGTATGACACAAGCGCATAGTGTGGATACCATGCAGATGTAGTAGGCCACTCGATAGAAAATTGTACTTCATTCAAAAGGCTAGTCGAGAGGCTTATCAAGGCGGGTGTGGTAAAATTCAACGACGTACCTGGTGGGGGAAATCCGTTACCCAATCATGCGGATAATGGGGCAAACGCAATAATTGAGAACAGAGGAAGGAGAACCAAGCAGAAAGTTGCTGAGGTCAGAACCCCATTGAGTGAGGTTGGGAAAGAAATGCAGAAAAGGGGGTTAGCTCAGCAAGAGAATGTGAATAGATCTCGAGATGTAAGGAACTACTGTGAGTTCCATGACAAGGAAGGCTATGAGATCCAGCAATACGACAAATCCAGAACCCTAGTATAAGGGTAAATGGATAATAAAGAGCTGGAGTTCTTTGAATTTTCTGAAGAAAAGGATGTATACGCTACAGGGGGTGGGTCTGCAGAGAGGATCCCTAAGGTCAATCACCCAGTAGTGATTATCACACGACCAAGGGTAGACGAAGCAGGAGTGAGAATGGCACCGAGTGTTGTAGTTCAAAAACCCGTGACTTTTCCTTATAAGGATACACCGAGGGTTGTAATTCAAAAACCCGTGACTTTTCCTTATAAGGATAACAAAAGGGTACCTTGGAATTACAATTGTACTGTGACAGTTTCTAGGAAAGAGAGTTCGGCCAGCACGCCCAACCTAGAAGCTGAATCCTCTATGTTTAGAAGAGGAGACGAGAAGACAGGGCCACTAGTTAATGAACCAAGAATGAGAAAATGAGGTGGGGAGTTTCAAGCACGATGAGTACGATGTTGTGAAACGATTATACAAAGCAAACAAACACATATCAGTGATGGCCTTGCTCTAAAATTCAGATGTACACCGTAGCGTGCTAATAAAGGTGTTGAACGAAACATATGTCGCTGAAGACATTTCGGTAAATAAGCTGGACCGCCTTGTTAGTAACATAAGCACAGACAATTTCATCTATTTCAATGACGATGAAATTTCACCGGGTGGCATGGAATCCACTAAAGCTTTACACATCACTACTCGATGCAAAGGGTATACATTATCGGGGGTATTAATCGACAATGGGTCGGCACTAAATGTCTTGCCCCTATCTACACTGAATAGGTTGCCTATAGACAGCTATCATATGAAATCATGTAAGAATATAGTGAGAGCATTTGACGGCACCGAAAGGAAAGTAATGGGGAGGATTGAGATACCGCTCCTTATCGGGCTAAATATATATGAGGTAGACTTCCTCGTGATGGACATCAAACCCTCTTATAACTGTTTATTAGGGAGGCCCTGGATCCAATCAGCAGGAGCTGTGCCATTGTCGTTACACCAAAAGTTAAAGTTGGTGATAGAAGGTTGGCTGATAACCATAAACGCAGAGGAGGATATCATCGCGTTCGTTACTAGTAATGCACCGTACATAGGGAATGATACGGAGGTTATAGAGTGCTCCTTCAGGTCGTTGGAGTTTGTAAATACGACTTTCGTCAGTGAAGGAGGCAGGATCCCGATGCCCAAAATCTCTGAAGCAACAAGGATGGGCCTACAGCTGACAATAAGAAAAGGAGCATTGCTTGGGAGGGGACTCAAAAAATACCTCCAGAGGCCGGTCAGAGTACCAGGATTGGTTGACAAGCATGATCGCTTTGGTCTGGGGCATAGGCTAGATGCCAATCAGAGAAAGGAGGAGCTGGAGAGGAAACGTGAAAGACGAAGGGCACGATTGAATGGTGTTGAGATCGAGTGGGCTTTAATGACTTTTCCCCATATATCTAATACATTCGTATCGGGAGGAATTATATGTAACAACCCAATTTTGAGCTTAGCCGGAATAGTGGTTTCGGGACCACAAATCCGATGAGGAAAAAAAAAAATTTAAAAAAATTAATATTCTTATATTTTTATGATCTACAATTTTATGAAATGATTTCGTAAAAATTTCGTTCGAAAATTTTGGTGTTTGAGCACTCAATTTAGTCAAAAGGACTAAATTGTAAAAAGTGCAAAACTTGAGTTCTAGAAGCTAGAGGTATCTAATTGCTATGAAATTTTAAATTGAAGGTCCTTAAAAGGTAACTAGACCATTGGTTAACTTTCTGGAAAAAAAAATGGACATTAAATAGGTTAAATAGAATATTTTTAAGTTAAGGGCATTTTGGTCATTTAGTGATTAAAATGAGTTAAAAACAAAATTAAAAGCTAATTTTTGATCATCTTCAACCCCTTGGCCGAAATTCTCATAAGGAAGACATAGCTAGGGTTTCTCAAGCTTCCAAGCTCGATTATCAAGAAAGACGAGGAATTGACCTTGATCGGGAAAAGAAAAGGTTGTTGGTCGAATTGCAAATTCGTCATATTTTGCAATCGAGGTAAGTTTGTATGTAAATAATGTATTGTTTTTACTTACATTTTCATATTTTGATAAACGGCATGAATTGTGGCTGAATATTTGATGTAATTGACAAAATATCGACAAGTGAGAAATTTCGGTTGAACCTTAGGAATAAAAATGGATTCGAGTGACATGTTCACTTGAAACCTATGTGAAATCTAAGTGGAATAAGTGATCCGGTGCTGGTCCGTGACGTTCTACCAATGGGTGAGTTATCCAGCATGTGTTACGGATACTCGGCGGCTTGTGTGAGCAAAGACCGAGTAGTTACGTATGACCGAAGCGACTTGTGGGAGCGGACCGAGATTGTGATTATGTGAAACGGAGTGCTTTGGTCTTATAAGTTCTACCGATGGTCGGGTAATCCCGCATGTGTTGCGGATACCGACGGCTTGTGTGAGCAGCACCGAGTAGTTACGTATGACCGACGGCTTGTGTGAGCAGACCGCGAATGTGAATAGCTCAAGAACGAGCCTATGTGTGATAAGTGATGTGAAGTAGCTTTGGCTACAAGTGTGGCACTATGTGCAATATTCTCGATGTATCCGTTAATATTCTGATATGTTCAACGGGAAATGACTAAGTGTAAATGACTGTGATTATGTGATGAATAAGTGTAGGTATATGTGTGTAAACTTATGAGCAATGTGCTCGATATGTGATAGAACTTTGGTAAGATTGATACGGAGTAAATGTTACAATGAAAGTTCTTGAAATTTAGAAATAAAACAGTTTTGAACAGCAGCAGTTATGTGTCTTTTGAAAATCACCAAAAATGGTAGAAATTGAATTAGAATTTGAATAATATATGAAATTAAATCTTATTGAGTCTATTTTCATATGAAAGAAACAAAGAAAGAAAAGAAGTTCTGTATTTTGAGATATTTAGATTTTTGTGAGACTGGTTCAGAGTGATTTCGAGATCCCCTGTTCTGACTTGGAAAAATCATTAAAAATTGTACAAAAATAATTTTGGGACATAATTTATATATTTAGATTCCTTAATGAGTCTAGTTTCAAATGAAACAAGTTACAACATCATTTGAATTCTGTACAAGGAGAAAATTGATTCGTAGTGAAAAGTGGTCAGAATAGTCAAACAGTGAAACAGGAGAAATTTTAATGAATAAACTGTACTAATTGGCTAAGTCAAAAATTCTGGAAATTTTATGATATAAAGATATGTGAATCTAGTTTCAATGAAAATTTACGGATCTTAATTTGGAGTTTCGTAGCTTAAGATAAAAATAATTTAGTCACTGTGACTCGAATAGACAGCTTGCTCCAAACTTGAATAAATAATGAATTTGATTGTAGGTTTGAATGTGTTGTTTTGTAAAAATACTAAATCCATTTATTAATTATTTATATACTTACTTACTAAGCTATATGCTTACTCTCTTTTCTTTTCCTTGTTTTATAGTGTCATCAAGCTAGTTCGGGATACGGTGATCGTCGGAGATCTATTCACACTATCAGCCTTCTTTTGGTATTTTGAAAACAATATTTTGGAAATTATGGCATGTATAGAAGGCTTAATTGTTTAGTTATTTATAGTTACGAATGGTTATTTTGCTTATGGGTATTGACGAGTTATTTTGCTTATGGGTATTGACGACTATGTATGGGAAAAGTTTTAACTTTATATGGATTTTACATTTTGAATTTTGTACAATAGCTTGGATCATGTCCAGTAATGCCTCGTGATATCTGCTCCGCGATGGACACAGGTAAGAGGTGTTACATTTTAGTGGTATCGAGAGCTATGGTTTAGTCGGTTCTCGGACTAACATAGCGTATGTGAAAGTCTAGCTATACATGCCATAAAAATACCGTGATAGTGTGACGACTCGACAATTTAAATTGTGTTTTTATATAGTAAATGGATCCGACCGAAAGAGTAGGCGATGGCGTAGAAAGTGCGCGCCGCTCCCACGCATGGGACCGTGCCGGTGGGTAGTAGACACTGAAACACATAGTCAAGGAGATGGGGCTCGGGAAGCCTTCCTCCATATGATGAATAATTGGTATCTGAGAATTTGTTCGAGCGAATCCAAATGTTCAACCTCCTCCACCTCCTCCTATTCCTCAACCGGTTCCGTAGTTCCTCAAGGTACAGAAATGATAAGACCGACTAAGCCTCAGGTTGATAAGATCCGAAAGCAAGGGGGTGAAGAATTGGGGCTAACATAGATGATGATCCCGAGAAAGCGAGTTTTGGCTTGAGAATTCTATTCGGTATTTGATGAACTTTCTTGTACTTAGAAGAATGTTTAAAGTGTGCAATATCTTTATTAAGGGACTCGGCATATCACCTGGTGGAAGACAACGGTATCGTGGTTCAAAGAAAGAAAGGGTTACATGGGATTTCTTCCAAGAGGAATTTAGAAAGAAGTACATAAGCCAACGGTTCATTGATCAAAAACGCAAAGAGTTTCTCGAGTTAAAAGCGGCCGAATGTCCGTGATGAGTATGAAAGAGAGTTTGTTAGACTCAGTAAATATGCCCGAGGAATGTGTGTCTACCGAGGCCATTATGTGTAAGAGATTTGAAGATGGGTTGAACGAGGATATTCGATCGCTAGTTGGGATCTTAGAGCTGAAAGAGTTTGTGGTATTGGTTGATCGAGCTTGTAAAAAGTGAAGATTTGAACAAAGAAAAGAGAAAAGTCGTGATTGAAGCCAGAGATGCAAGAAAGAGGCCAATAAGTAAGTCATTCCAATCTCAATCCAAGAAATCCAAAGATATGAATCATCGATTGTTTGTTTACTGGGTATTCGCACTAAAACCGTGGAGATCATATCGGGTTCTAAAACTCAAGCTACTTCAATGGCAAGTGTGGGTAATGTTAGATCCAATAGAGACCAATGTCAAGATTGTGGTAGACGACACCGGCGCGAGTGTTATATGGTTAGCCGTGCTTGTTTTAAGTGTGGTTCTCGAGAGCACTATATTAAAGATTGCCCCGAGAAGATTGAAGAAGGAAAATATATCAGAGTGTTAGACCGGGTATCGCCAAAGCAGAGGTAGACCATCGAGAAATGCCGAACCGGAGCTAGCGGTAAAAGTATAGCGAAAGAATCGGTTGTAAGGTCGAAGTGAGAGCACCTGCTAGAGCTTATGTCATACGTGCCCGTGAGAATGCGTCATCTCCCGATGTGATCATTGATGAATCAAATAAATTGCCTATGGTAATTTCGCACATGTCTCTCCTCGTAAATACATGAGAAAAGGGTGTGAAGCTTATATTGCTTATGTGTTGAATACCGAGATGTCAAAGTCGAAGCTTGAGTCAATACCGAGTAGTTTGTGAATTTCGGATGTGTTCCCGGTAAGAATTGCTCAGGTTACCTCCAATTAGAGAGATTGAATTTGCTATTGATCTATTGCTGGATCGCACCGATCTCGATTGCTCTTATAGAATGGCTCCGATCGAATTGAAAGAATTAAAAGCTCGATTGCAAGAGTTGACAGATAAGGGATTTGTGAGGACCGAGTTTTTCTCCTTGGGGTGCTCCCGTATTGTTTGTGAAGAAAAAGATGGATCTATGAGACTTTGTATTGACTATCGACAACTCAACAAAGTGACTATAAAGAACAAGTATCCGATTCTGCAGAGAATTGATGATTTATTTGACCCGGTGAAAAGGGCGACAAGTGTTTTCAAAGATCGACTTGAGGTCCGGTTACTATCATTTGAGAGTTAAAGAGTCGGATGTGCCAAAACCGCTTTTAGAACGAGGTACGGACATTATGAGTTTCTTGTGATGCCTTTCGGTTTGACTAATGCTCCGCCATCTTTATGGACGTGATGAATCGCATTTTTCGACCATACTTGGATAAGTTTGTGGTTGTGTTCATAGATGATATCCCGATTTATTCTCGAGATGAGTCCGAACATGCTAAACACTTGAGAATGGTGTTACTGATTTTGAGAGAAAAGAAATTGTTTGCTAAATTTAGTAAAAGTGAGTTTTGGCTTTGTGAAGTCGGATTTTTGGGACATATAGTTTGGGTGATGGTATTCGGGTTGATCCGAGTAAAATTTTTGGCAATAGTTGATTGGAAACCGCCAAAGAATGTATCCGAAGTTAGAAGCTTTTGGGTTTAGCGGGTATTATAGACGTTTTGTTGAGGATTCTCAATGATTGCCTCTCCTATGACTAATTTGTTGCAAAAGAATGTTAAGTTTGAATGGACCGATAAATGTCGGCAAAGTTTCGAGAAGTTGAAAGCGCGATTGATGAAGCAGGTTTTGGTACAACTCGAGTTGGGAAAAGAGTTTGTGATTTATAGTGATGCATCATTGAATGGTCTTGGTTGTGTGTTGATGCAAGAGGGCAAAGTAGTAGCTTATGCCTCGAGACAGTAAAAAACCGCACTAAAAGAACTATCCGACGCATGATTTGGAATTGGCCGCCATCGTATTTGCTTTGAAGACTTGGCGTCATTATTTGTATGGTGAGAAATGTCGAATCTTTACCGATCATAAAAGTTTAAAATATCGATGAATCAAAAGGACTTGAATTTGCGACAACGGAGGTGGCTCGAATTATTGAAAGATTATGAGTTAGTGATTGATTATCATCCGGGAAAAGCGAATGTAGTTGCAGATGCCTTGAGTAGAAAATCTTTGTATGCTTTGAGAGCTATGAATACGAGTTTGACTTTGTTTGACGACGGTTCGATTTTGGCCGAGTTGAGGGCTAGACCGTTATTTCATCAGCAAATTTGCGAAGCTCAAAAGAAAACAGGGAATTGCAAGTTAAAAGAGTTCAATGTGAATTGGGTAGTGATTCAGATTTTCGAATCGGACCAGATGATTGTTTGATGTTTCGTGATAGGGTGTGTGTACCAAAAGATGATGAGTTGATTCGAAAAATTTTACATGAGGCACACAGTGGTTGTTTGTCAGTTCATCCGGGTAGTACAAAATTGTATAATGATTTGAAGAAATTTTATTGGTGGCCGGGTATGAAAAGAGAAATTTCTGAGTTTGTATCAAAGTGTTTGATTTGCCAACAAGTGAAAGCCGAGCATCAAGTGCCTTCGGGTTTACTTGACCGATGATGGTTCCCGAATGGAAATGGGATAGAATTACGATGGATTTTGTGGATTTGGTTTGCCTCGACTCGAAAAAGAAAGATGCCGTTTGGGTTGTGGTGGATAGATTGACGAAATCGGCTCACTTTATACCGCGTGACGTCTCGACTACTCATTTGATAAGTTGGCTGAATTGTATATTCTTTGAAATTGTGAAACTGCACGGAGTGCCTATGTCTATTATTTCGGATAGAGATCCGAGGTTCACTTCGAGGTTTTGGAAAAAGTTGCAAGAAGCCTTGGGTACGAAATTGAATTTTAGTACCGCGTTTCACCCGCAAACTGACGGTCAATCCGAAAGAGTAATTCAGGTTCTTGAAGACATGCTCCGATGTTGTGTTTTAGAATTCGAAGGTAGTTGGGAGAAATATCTACCTTTGGTTGAATTTGCTTACAATAATAGTTATCAGTCGAGTATACAGATGGCACCGTACGAAGCATTATATGGTCGCAAGTGTCGAACTCCTTTGTATTGGACCGAGCTTAGTGAGAAACAGATTCACGGAGTTGATTTAGTTAGAGAAACTGAAGAGAAAGTGAAAGTAATTCGTGATTGTTTGAAAGCTGCTTCAGATCGACAAAAGTCATACGCGAATTTGAAAAGAAAAGAAATTGAGTTTCAAGTGGGTGATAAAGTGTTTCTGAAAGTATCTCCATGGAAAAAGATTTTGAGATTTGGCCGAAAGGGCAAGTTGAGTCCTCGTTTCATTGGGCCGTATGAGATTATCGAAAGGATTGGACCGATGGCATATCGGCTAGCTTTACAAAGCAGAGTTAGAAAGAATTCATAATGTGTTTCATGTGTCAATGTTGCGACGCTTATCGTTACGATCCTTCACATGTGATTTCTCCGACAGAGATTGAGATTCAACCGGATATGACCTATGATGAGGAACCGACTAAGATTTTGGCTCGAGAGGTTAAACAGTTAAGAAATAAAAGTATAGCTTTAGTGAAAGTATTGTGGCAAAGACATGGAATAAAAGAGGCTACGTGGGAACCAGAGGAAGCCATGAGAAAACAGTACCCAAACCTCTTTTTCGGTAAGATTTTTGGGGACGAAAATCCCAAAGGGGGAGAGTTGTAACAACCCGATTTTGAGCTTAGCCGGAATAGTGGTTTCGGGACCACAAATCCGATGAGGAAAAAAAAAAATTTTAAAAAATTAATATTCTTATATTTTTATGATCTACAATTTTATGAAATGATTTCGTAAAAATTTCGTTCGAAAATTTTGGTGTTTGAGCACTCAATTTAGTCAAAAGGACTAAATTGTAAAAAGTGCAAAACTTGAGTTCTAGAAGCTAGAGGTATCTAATTGCTATGAAATTTTAAATTGAAGGTCCTTAAAAGGTAACTAGACCATTGGTTAACTTTCTGGAAAAAAAAATGGACATTAAATAGGTTAAATAGAATATTTTTAAGTTAAGGGCATTTTGGTCATTTAGTGATTAAAATGAGTTAAAAACAAAATTAAAAGCTAATTTTTGATCATCTTCAACCCCTTGGCCGAAATTCTCATAAGGAAGACATAGCTAGGGTTTCTCAAGCTTCCAAGCTCGATTATCAAGAAAGACGAGGAATTGACCTTGATCGGGGAAAAGAAAAGGTTGTTGACTGAATTGCAAATTCGTCATATTTTGCACCGAGGTAAGTTTGTATGTAAATAATGTATTGTTTTTACTTACATTTTCATATTTTGATAAACGGCATGAATTGTGGCTGAATATTTGATGTAATTGACAAAATATCGACAAGTGAGAAATTTCCCGGTTGAACCTTAGGAATAAAAATGGATTCGAGTGACATGTTCACTTGAAACCTATGTGAAATCTAAGTGGAATAAGTGATCCGGTGCTGGTCCGCACGTTCTACCAAAGGGTGAGTTATCCAGCATGTGTTACGGATACTCGACTGACTTGTGTGAGAAAGACCGAGTAGTTACGTATGAATGAAGCGACTTGTGGGAGCGGACCGAGATTGTGATTATGAAAACGGTGCTGGTCTTATAAGTTCTACGATGGTCGGGTAATCCCGCATGTGTTGCGGATACCGACAGCTTGTGTGAGCAAGACCGAGTAGTTACGTATGACCGACAGCTTGTGTGTGAGCGGACCGCGAATGTGAATAGCTCAAGAACGAGCCTATGTGTGATAAGTGATGTGAAGTAGCTTTGGCTACAAGTGTGGCACTATGTGCAATATTACGATGTATCCGTTAATATTCTGATATGTTCAACGGGAAATGACTAAGTGTAAATGACTGTGATTATGTGATGAATAAGTGTAGGTATATGTGTGTAAACTTATGAGCAATGTGCTCGATATGTGATAGAACTTTGGTAAGATTGATACGGAGTAAATGTTACAATGAAAGTTCTTGAAATTTAGAAATAAAACAGTTTTGAACAGCAGCAGTTATGTGTCTTTGAAAAATCACCAAAAATGGTAGAAATTGAATTAGAATTTGAATAATATATGAAATTAAATCTTATTGAGTCTATTTTCATATGAAAGAAACAAAGAAAGAAAAGAAGTTCTGTATTTTGAGATATTTAGATTTTTGTGAGACTGGTTCAGAGTGATTTCGAGATCCCCTGTTCTGACTTGGAAAAATCATTAAAAATTGTACAAAAATAATTTTGGGACATAATTTATATATTTAGATTCCTTAATGAGTCTAGTTTCAAATGAAACAAGTTACAACATCATTTGAATTCTGTACAAGGAGAAAATTGATTCGTAGTGAAAAGTGGTCAGAATAGTTAAACAGTGAAACAGGAGAAAATTTAATGAATAAACTGTACTAATTGGCTAAGTCAAAAATTCTGGAAATTTTATGATATAAAGATATGTGAATCTAGTTTCAATGAAAATTTACGGATCTTAATTTGGAGTTTCGTAGCTTAAGATAAAAATAATTTAGTCACTGTGACTCGAATAGACAGCTTGCTCCAAACTTGAATAAATAATGAATTTGATTGTAGGTTTGAATGTGTTGTTTTGTAAAAATACTAAATCCATTTATTAATTATTTATATACTTACTTACTAAGCTATATGCTTACTCTCTTTTCTTTTCCTTGTTTTATAGTGTCATCAAGCTAGTTCGGGATACGGTGATCGTGGAGATCTATTCACACTATCACCTTTTTTGGTATTTTGAAAACAATATTTTGGAAATTATGGCATGTATAGAAGGCTTAATTGTTTAGTTATTTATAGTTACGAATGGTTATTTTGCTTATGGGTATTGACGAGTTATTTTGCTTATGGGTATTGACGACTATGTATGGGAAAAGTTTTAACTTTATATGGATTTTACATTTTGAATTTTGTACAATAGCTTGGATCATGTCCGGTAATGCTTCGTATCCTGTTCCGGCGACAGACCTGGGTAAGAGGTGTTACATTATACATTTAGGACTAGAGAATGTGATTAAGGAAACGGCTAAGGATATGATAAGAGCTTTGAGCATCAATGCAGTGATTGAAGAGAATCCGAAGAAAAAAAACTTGGAAGGCATTCGCCCCTACGAGCCTGGAAGTGTTCTGGACAACTGGACTGCAGAAGAAATTCCTGTAGTTTTTAGGTCTAAAACAGAGTAATGTTCAAAACATACTTGTTGTTTCAAGGCTAGGGACAACGAGAATCTATTGTGAAATAGGCTCATGTTCAAGCATCTTTACTTTCAATAAAAGTGCATTTTTCTTTTATACTGTGCAGTTATTCTTTTGCTTCTTTTCCATTCCATTCATAATCATAGTGCATAAAAAAGTCATTTTTAAATTCATTGAATATTCTTTCATACCTACCATAGGTCCTCAGATATTGATGTCATGAACAACGCTGTTACGGACCCAGAATTTCCTGATGAGCAAGACATGTGCCTAGAGGGATCTCAGGACTTTACAGATGACAGAGATTGTAGTGTATCCCCAGATTTGTTAAAGATGGTAGAGCAAAAAGAGAAGCTGATTCTACCTCACGAAGAGACAATTGAGAATGTACTTCTAGAAGATGGGAAAAAAGTGAAAATCGGCACCAGCATAACCAAAGAAACAAGGCAGGACCTCATTAGACTTCTGCTAAAGTTCAAAGATGTCTTCGCGTGGTCATGTCAAGACATGCCAGGGTTGAGTGCCGACATTGCGGTAACCGTATCCCCATAAAAGGAGATTGTAAGTAAGTCCAGCAGAAGCTTTGAAGGATGAGACTAGATGTCGCGGTAAAGATAAGGGAAGAAGTCAAGAAACAATTTGATGCTAGGCTTTTACGAGTGGTGAATTACTCAGAATGGGTAGCCAACGTTGTCCCTGTCTCTAAGAAGGATAGAAAAGTACGAATGTGCATTGATTACAGAGACCTAAACAAGGCCAGCCCGAAAGACAACTTCCCACTGCCTCACATCGACACCTTGGTGGATAACACAGCAGGGTATTCATTTTTCTCCTTCATGGATGGTTTCTCGGGATATAATCAAATAAAGATGTATCCTGAAGACATGGTAAAGACCACCTTCATAACCTTATGGGGAACTTTTTGTTACCAAGTGATGCCATTTGGGTTAAAGAATGCGGGAGCAACATACCAAAGGGCTATGGTAACCTTGTTCCACGACACGATGCACAAGATAATCGAGGTCTACGTTGACGATATGATCGCAAAGTCTCGAACGGAAGGGGAGCATGTGCAAGTTTTGAGGAAACTGTTCTTGAGGTTGAGGAAATTTCAGCTGAAGCTCAATTCAGCCAAGTGTACTTTCGGGGCTCGATCAGGGAAGCTACTTGGTTTCATGGTCAGTGAAAAATGAATTGAGGTAGATCCGGATAAAGTCAAGGCCGTACAAAAATTGCCTCCGCCGCGCACTCAGAAGGAAGTCCGAGGTTTTCTAGGAAGATTGAATTACATCGCTCGGTTTATTTCGCAATTGACTGAGAAGTGTATCCAATATTCCGTCTTCTTAAGAAACACAATCCAGGCTTTTGGGACGATGAATGCCAGAGGGCATTTGACAAGATTAAACAATATTTGTCCAATACCCCAGTGTTAATGCCTCCCAGTCCTGATAGACCATTGATTTTGTATTTGAAGGTGTTCGATAATTTAATGTGATGTATACTCGGTCAACACGATTCATTTTCGTGGTCATTGATTACTTCATCAAATGGATAGAGGCAGCCTCATATGCCAATGTCACAAAGACGGCAGTTAGCAAGTTTTTGAAGAAAGAGATTATATGTCGCTATGGTATGCCGAAAAGGATCGTATCTGAAAACGCTTTGAACTTGAACAACAGTGCGATAGCGAAAGTCTACAGTTAGTTCAACATCAAGCACCATAACTCGTTGCCATATCGCCCGAAAATGAATGGCGCCGTTGAGGCGGCTATTAAAAATATCAAGAAGATTGTGGGGAAAATGACTGAGACCTACAAGGATTGGCACGAAAAGTTACCGCTTGCCTTGTATGCCTACCGAACATCTGTTAGGACTTCCAACGGGGCAACCCCTTTCTCATTGGTTTACGGGATGGAGGCAGTCTTGCCTATTGAAGTTGAAATTCCTTCTCTCCGTGTTTTTTCAGAATTGAAATTGGATAAAGCGAAATGAGTTCAATCTCGATATGGTCAATTGGATCTTATTTAGGAAAAACGGCTAAGAGCCATCCGTCATGGTCAAATGTACTAGAAGCGGATGATGCGGGCTTACAACAAGAAGGTTCGCCCCAGGGTATTCCATGAGGGAGACTTGGTATTAAAACAGATCCTCCTTATACAAAAAGACTTTAGAGGAAAATGGATGCCTAATTAGAAAGAACTTTATGTTGTAAAGAAGGCCTTTTCAAGAGGGGCATTGATACTAACTGAGATGGACGGCAAAAGTTTGCCAAATCCAGTTATTGCAGATTCCGTTAAGAGGTACTTCGCTTGAAAATGGGCCATGGTGAAAACCCGCAAAGGGCACTTTGAGGCCAAAGGGGCTTTGAGTTGAAAACCCAAAAGGGGCAGCTCAAATTATGATCAATTGTGATGGGGCATACAGTAGTTTCGCTGCACTTGAATTAACAATAAGGGGGTATGTTACGTCTTGGGACATCGACAAAATACCACGGTTCTCTCAGGCACATGTTGAATTCAGAGTGGTCTTCAAGAAGTACGTACAGAGAAGCTCAGGCTATGATATCTGGGGCATCAATGCCATTCTCATTCATTTTGTACCTTAGTGGAACTTGTTTTCCTTGTTCAATCCATTCTTCACGGGTTTTATCCCAAATAAATTTCAGTTTTATTCATTTCTATATTCTTTTTCCAAGCATTTCACATTGAAGTAATGATTACTGAACTAATAATGCTTTCACAAAAGAAGTTTTATGTATTACTCTGAAAGTCTCTAAATAATCTGAGAATCTGAAACGGGACAGTTATTTAGAACTCACCAGGCTTAAAGGGTTGGGAACCTTTGAGATAAGGGTCTAAGCAGCGACAGCATCTTCAGATCCTATGTTAGAAGTATCAGTGGAACAAGAAGACACACATCGAGAATATCACCTTAATAAACAGCAAGCATTGATAACCCAAAAGTTAAAAAACGGATCATTCTCATGACATTTTGTATCCATTAATATAGCACTCATGGTTAGGAGCATTTTTTCATGACATCCAAATCATTTGGCACAAGCATAGACTCCATGAAATCAATCCTACAGGTAGGTTCCCTAGAGGACAATGTAGCAAAATTGATGGGAGTTACAGAAAATGGCAGATCTTATCTCTACTGAGTAAGAGTAGAGCAGATCAAAAATAGCAGATCTTATCTCCACTGAGCATGAGTGGAGCAGATCGAAGATTATAGCTTTATCTCTACTAAGCAGGAGTGGAGTAGGCTAAAAATTATAGATCTTATCTCTACTGAGCAGGAGTAGAGCAGATCGAAAACAGCAGATCTTATCTCCATTAAGCAGGAGTGGAGCAGATCAAAGATTATAGCCTTATCTCCACTGTGCAGGAGTGGAGCAGATCGAAAACAACAAGTCTTATCTCCATGTATCGGCAATGGAGCAGATTAAAGAGTACAGATTTTATCTCTACTGAGCAGGAGTAGAGCAAATTAAAAACAGCAGATCTTATCTCCACTGAGCAGGAGTGGAGCAGATCGAAGGTTATAGCCTTATCTCCACTGAGCAGGAGTGGAGCAGATCGAAGGTTATAGCCTTATCTCTACTGAGCAGGAGTAGAACAGATCGAAGTTTACAGATCTTATCTTCACTAAGCAGAAGTGGAACAGATTAAATACAACAGGTCTTATCTCCATGTATCGGCAAAGGAGCAGATTTAAGCCACTAGCCTTATCTCCACTGAGCAGGAGTGGAGCAGGTTAAAGATAGCAGGTCTTATCTCCACTATGCAGGAGTGGAGCAGATCGAAGATGATGAGCTTTAATTCCTTAAGCAGTAGGATAACAGGCTAAGGAAACAGATCTTATCTCCACTGAGCAGGAATGGAGCAGATCAAAGACAACAAGTCTTATATTCACTGAGCAGGAATAGAGCAGATCAGAAAACTGAGGCCTTATCTTCACTGAGCAGGAGTGGAGCAGGCTAAAGATAGGAGATCTTATCTCCACTGAACAGGAGTGAAGCAGATCGAAAACAACGGACCTTATCTCTACTGAGCAGGAGTAAAGCAGATTGGAAAACTGAATCCTTATTTTCACTGAGTAGGAGTGGAGCAGGCTAAAGATAGTAGATCTTATCTCTATTGAGCAGAAGTAGAGCAGATCGAAAACAGTAGATCTTATCTCCACTGAGCAAGAGTGGAGCAGATCGAAGATTATAGCCTTATCTCCCTGAGCAGGAGCGGAGCAAGCTAAAGATAGCAGATCTTATCTCCACTGAGCAGAAGTGGAGCAGATCGAAGATGATGAGCCTTAATTCCCTAAGTAGTAGGGTAACGGGCTAAAGAATAACAGATCTTATCTCCACTGAGCAGGAGTGGAGTAGATCGGAACAAAATTTCTATACCCCTGAAGATGCAGTGGGTCAAAGCAAGGCTACCTAAAGGAAAGAAACGTCAAGTCAGGACTCAACAATACAGGGCAAAATTGGTCCTTTTAAAGTCTTTGCTATATTCTTGTTACACGACAATGAGCAAAGAGGGGCAGCTGTAAGGCCCAATTTCAAGACAGGGGCCCAAATCAAAAGACCAAAAACAGTCCAAAAATCAAAGCCTGGAAGGCCCAAGATCAAAAAATAAGAATCAAAAACCCTAAGTCAGGGGCTAAGAGACATCGCGCTGCACGCCATTCGCCAGCACCCTAGCGCCGCATCGTGCGCTACCAGGACACCACGCCACCACACCACTTCCGCGTCATACTCTAGCACATTTCTGTAAAACCGAAAGATGGTGTAGATTAAAAGGCTGTAAAAAGCCAAACTAAATCTGTTAAAAAAAAAGAGATTTTTTTTCTTACGAATACAGTAACGGATACTCACTAGAAATCAATAGGAAGATCACAGTGCGAACGAAATCCAAAAGGTTTATTTTACATTCAGTTTTCCTTGATTTTGTCTTCTTTTGATTCTATTTTATTTATTTTTTCCATTTAATTTTAAAAAAACATTTGAAAATAGAAAAGAGAAAGATTTGTCTTACGAATAGGCTGTGGAGTTCCGTTTGCTTCACCGAAGTCGGAGCTTTTGGGGGGTTTTATGGCCAAGAACGTCAGCCCTCAAAGCTTGAGTTTGCTGGAAGCCATTTAGGGTGGCAGATCGGCATTTAAAAGGGGGGAATAAGAGTTGGTTAAGGGGAAAGATTAAAAGAGGAATAAGAAGGGCTAGGGTTTCTAAAAAAATGGCAGAATGCATTCAATTTATTTTGTCTTTTGGCTTTTAAATGGCAAATAAAAGGGTGTCACGTGGGAGAGATGGCATCAGTGCTTTGAAAGGGGAAAGTTATGCGGCTGGTCCTTCCCATTTGCACTGACTTTCGATTTGACTCAGTTTGAATTTAATGTGTTTTAAAAATTGCCCTTGGATTTTGCGCGTGGGCTCAATGTGGTCCGCATTGAAATGCTGCATTTTGAGGGCTTGGGATATTTTCCCTATCAGTCATTTCCCTTTACACACGAGTTTACTTTGATCCCAATCCATGATTTATTATTTCTTTGCATTTTATAATTTACACCCCATGTTTTGTTTTGATTATAATTAGATACTAAGCATCTTACAACTCTAAATTACTTTTTGTTTTTTAAAAAAAAAAAATTTATTCACCCATTGTATTATTCTCGTATTTATTATTTTTTTATTTATTATTTTACATCTGTACACATTTTTCAATATTATTCTTACTGTTATATATTATTGTTATTATTCTTACCATCATGTGTTATTGTTGTTATCGTTACTTTGTTATTACTATTATTTATATACATTATTATTATTACTTTTATTATTATACTTACTATTATATTATCACCACTACTATTATGATTATATTTTTACTAGCCTTATTATTATTATTGTTTTGTTATTATTAATACTATGTTTTTTTTTACCATATATGTACGTACTATTATATCTATTACTGTTTTTTAATATTATCACCATTATTTTATTATTAATTCGATTTTTTCTATTAGTACTATTATTACTTTTTTCTATTATTAATATTATTTTTATTGTAATTCTTCTTATCACCATTACATATTTGTTATCATTTTTTTATATACATGTTACTTTTATAATTATAATTATATTCATATTTATTGTCAACATTGCAATTTATCCTCCAAATTCTTGATCTATAATCCTTTTCAAATAAAGGTATTTGGTGGTGGGGAAACTCGAGGAATCGTGCCCTAACGTGTTGGGTTTCGGTTTTCTATTTGGCCCAACCATTAAAAAAACCTTTAAGACCGATTTTTGAAATTAAATGTAATGCAATATTTTGTGCTTGTAGGTTTTGAGAAATTGTGCCCTAACATGCTGGGTTTCAATTTTTCATTCGTCCAAAGGACTGAATATCCTTTTAAAATTTTGATCGTGCTTTCTCAACCTTAAAAATAAGGCAATATTTCATGCTTGGAAATTTGAGGGATCGTGCCCTAATGTGCTGGGTTTCGGTTCGTTCGTTTGGCCAAGTAATAAAATACCCTTTTAAAATAACAATGCACGAATTGTGGAAATCATGAAGTGATCTTGATGCCAAAGGTCTGAAACATCGTATCCTAACGTGCTGGATGTGATATTTCATCCTTTCGGAGCAAGAGAGTTTCGATATCCAATTCGAATTACCCAAACATTTTTTAAAATTTATATTTTAAAATCTCTTCTAATTTTCGATATCAAGGATATTAATCAATTAATACAGTACCGATTTTGGGCGTTGCGAGGGTGCTAATCCTTCCTCGTGCGTAACCGACTCCCGAGCCCCTTTTTTTAAAATTCGTAGACCAAAATATTTTATAAGGTGGCCCAATCGCACTTCAAAAATGATTGGTGGCTACTCCGTTTTCCTTTTTAAAGTCGGCCCGTTTTCCAAACAAAAAAATGGTTTCGACACTATTGACCTCATTATAAAAAGGATTTAGCCCGGACGGGTAATTCTGATATAATACCTCTTGAGTATACGTTACAATTAGGATTTAGCCTGAACTGGTAATTCTAATTGAGCTCTTCTGAGCATACGTTACATAAAGGATTTAGCCTGGACTGGTAATCATGTTATATGATATGTGGCTCGAGAGTGTGTTCTTTGATTAAGTGCCCTAATGGGCACTCTTGAATAAAAATTGACGGCTTATTAAATTGTACACCTTGAGTGTACTACTTGAGTATCTATCGGAATTTCAATTATTCAATGGACAAAACTCTTTGCATGATGAGAGAATTATGGAATGAAATGGATGATATCTTGAAGGAATATAGTATGATGAGCTCATCTTTACTTACTTGATGCATATGTGAACATTTGTGTAACTAACTTGTTTGATTGAGTGTATGTGTTTAGGTAAATTTTCCAAATTGATGAAAATCATGTCATTGAATGCTTATTGTTAAATAATGTAAATTGGTAAGTTTTAATTCCCGTTATATGAACTTACTAAGCATGTAATGCTTACTTAGTTTTATCTTCCTTGTTTTATAGTGCTTGGAAGCTCGCGAAGGTTGGAGATCAGTTGGAGTATCATCACACTATCCACTAGCTTATTTTGGGTATATATAATATAATCATTTTGATATAATAGCATGTATAGGATAACTAGACCATTTTGGGCTTGAAAATGATGCTTGTATTCTAGCCATTGGAATGACTAGTAATGGTTTGTTTTGATATACTTGTAATGTCATATTATGGTAGCTACATATATATTAATTAGTTGATCAAATTATGTCTACATATGGCTAAACCAAGGTAAGTTTATAAACATATATGCTTTGTAATGATATGCCATGTTGAATGATATAATTTGCTTAATTTGAATGCTAGATTTGGGTGGTTTATGGATATAAGTTTTAGTGCAGGTCATTGGTAAAATTTTGGGTGAGAAATGAAGCTAGAAAAGGGCTTTAATTTGTCCACACGGGCAAACATACGGGCGTGTGTCTAGACCGTGTGTGACACACGACCTAGCACATGGGCGTGTGGGCGGTCATGTGGCACAAGTCAGAGAGTTACACGGGGTCGAAAACGGCCTGCAGCACGGGCATGTCATAGGGTCACATGGGCGTGTCCCTTGGACCACACGGGCGTGTGAGCCCTGCATCTTAGAAAATTTTTGAAATTTGGTGAAAAATTTTTAGAGTTTCCGATTAAGTCCCGACTCGATTCTAATGCTCATATTGGCCTCGAGGGTCCATTTAAGGGACGTTATGAATAAATCTTGGAAATTGAATAGTGGTTGACATGGTTTATCTGTAAATGTTCTGTAAACTCCGATAATGTTCTGTAACCCTGTTTCGGCGATAGATACGGGTTAGGGGTGTTACACCGAGACCCAAAGGCACACTAACACACTACCAACCACCAGACCTGCAACCCCATTCTATCACTTAAACGCGCAACTATACCCAATAGCACAACCTACTCACTGACCCTAACCACAAAGTTCAAAACTTCAAACCCCAAAATTCGGGGTGTTACAGATAGCTATCCATGCAATAAAAACATAGGCGTTTACAATTAATTAAATTCTACTTTTAGTCCCTATAATCTTCTTATATTTAGAAGTTCGTCGCTCTATTTTTATTTCTAGACATGTAATCTCTTTACTTTAGAAATTTCAAATTTTGGTCTAAATGTTAAACACTATTAAAATTATTTTGTTAAGTTTATTAGTGTGACATTTTTAAAATCATTTAGTAGCTATGTAGCAAAAAAATAGAAGACGTTGTAATGAACCTAAATTTAAAATAGAATTTTAAATGTTAACAATTAGACTTATATTTTTAAATCCGAAAAATAAAGGGACTAAATTCCTTAAAATAAAAATAGAGGGATTGGATTTCAATTGTACAAAAAGTGTAAGACTCGAGACATATTTTAACATTCACAATTTAATTCACTTATTTTAGAATAGATATACTCCATCTCAAATTTAAGCTAACATTTAACGCACAAACCAATAACGAAGAATCTGATTGATACGATACTAAAGCCTTAAGGGCTGAATTAGAACATTTTGAAGTTAAGAACCAATTCAAAATATGTCATAATTTGAGTACATTTGATGAACTAACCCTTTGATATAATAAGGCATCTCTTCCTATTTGGGCTCATTCAAGGTATCATTTCTCTTGCCAAGACAAGGACAAGCTAAAGAGGGAAAAAATACATGACCATGACTAATTAAGTTTTTTGAAAATTGCTTTTATGCATTCTTTACAATATCCAATCTTGTTAACAGGATTGCAAACATCTATATTATTGTTAATGTTTTGATTGTTTTCATATATATATATATATATTTAGGCAATTTTTAAATTATTGTGTGGAACTATCATTGAAATTTCCATGTTTCTGCATAACTTGTAAAAGAAGTAAACCAATGAGAAACTCAAAGTCATTCAAACCAAACCCAAATTTTCTTGCACTAAGAATGGTAAAACATGGACCCAACAAATTGGAAAAACAACAAACAAGAAGAGAGCTCATTAACATGGGGACCCCATCAAGCACATGACAACCATTAGTCTGATTGGGGAATAAAAAAATGCTATAGCTAGTTTACAAATTTGGAATTACAAATTTGGAATTTTAAAATTTAGGTTGAATTATTAATATTAAATTTTTATTAAAATTTTTTGGTGTCATGTTTTGAAATAAAAAAAAATACTAGTTTAGTATTAATGTAAGACTTGAATTTAATAAAATAATTTTAACAATGTTAACAATTGAACCTAAATTTTAAATCTAAAAAGTAGATTGACCAAATTCTAAAATTAAAAAGAGTTATCACATATTATATATATATATATATATATATTTGCCATCATCAGTGAGAAACTGAATTATGTGTGAATATAATTTAGATGGTCCTCCAACACTTGCCTTGCCAAGACCGGAACAGACACACCAGGCAAGAAAAATGATTTTACCCCCAAAAAAAAAAAAAGAAAGAAAGAAAAAGAAAAAACAACTTAATTAATATCCATTGAATTAGTTCTAATGAAAGGACTTCAATGTCCCCACCATAAAGAAAATTAAATAAGCAATAGATTAGCGTAAGTAAAAGTGTATTAAGTTGTCTTAGCTCGATTAGTATGAATATTGTTGTCAATGTAGGAGGATATGAATTTGAATATGCTGATGCGTATTATTCTCCTATTTATGAGTTGGGGAGGGACTATGGGTAGTTCTAGATATTATCTTAAAAAGAACAGATATTATCAGAATTTATAATGGGATTGTTTGGATTTAATGTTTAATTTAATATCTGAGTTGTTTTTCTTTTTCAGATTTGATACTTGTATTTGGCTTTAATGTTCAGTTTAGTACCCAAATCAAATGGCGTCATGTGGCTCAATGAATATTTAATATATGTGTTATAGATCTAATAAGATATTATAAAATAAATTGTAGATGAAGAATAAAAGAAATTGTAATTGTTAAAATTCCAAAATTAAATGTACGAAATTACACTTTTTTTTTAATGAAAAATGCATCAACCAAGAGGGGTTCTTTTTCTCAACTTCGTTTTGTAGTAAATTACATGATTAAATCAGCAAATATGGGTGAAAAATGTGATGAGATCATTCAAAACATTAAAATAATGGCTTGAATTTAGTATACTTTTAAAAGAGAGTGACATAACCATTATGCATGTGTGATGCAACTTTCTCATCATTATAATAATATACTTTTTTTTTTTAGGTATACAACATTAATCGTTAAATTATGAGTAAATTTTTATTTTGGTACTTAATTAAAAGAAGTTAAATTTAGTCATTGAACTATTCAAAAGTTTTTATTTAGGTCATTATGTGGTTAAGTCTTTTTTTTTTTTTTTAAAGTTCCGCCAATGAGCTCCAAGCGACGATTTGATGATCGGTACGGTAGATCAGTACCCATCGACAAGTAGAAGAACATACATTAGATTCAAGATGATCTGATGGTTTGTGTTGGAGATTAGAGAAAAAAAGTTGTTTGAATTTTGTTTACAAATTTGTGACGTCTAAAGTTGTTTCATAAAAATAAATTAAATCGTAGAAGAAGAGGATAGAGCTTTTGAATGGTGCAAGCAGTGCGAAGAGAGAAAGCCATATAACACTGGTTTTAACAGTCCAGTGACTTAGATGAAAACTTTTGAATAGTTTAGTGACTAAAATAATAACTTATCCATAGTTTGGTGACTAATGATGTAGTTTACTCTTTTTTTACAACTATAATCAGAATAAAAAATTTTACAATTATTAAATTGAATAATTAATTTAACAACAAATTAACTATAACCGACATAAACTTGGAAAGAACACGTACACATTTGGGTAGGACTTGAACACCAATCTCAAAATTCTTAAAACCTCAACCTTATCATTGAGTCCATAGTTGTTTTACTATATGGTACGAAAATTTTATTTGAATGGTTCTAATTTATTTATTTTTCAAACTTTTTGGCCTAGAAAACTTTGACTTCAAATAGAAAAAGCTTTAAATAAAATTATTTGGTATATTGTTAGCGGAATTTTAAATTTCACAAGTAGAATTAGGGGTTAACAAGAATCTTATAGAAATATATTATTATATTAAAAAATAAATATTAAAAAAAAGACATATATCATTTTTTTAAATTACTTGTGAAATAAAATAAATTCATATATACATACCCTAAAATTATTGCCTATAGAAAAGTATGTCAAAAACATCAAACATATCTTTTTGAAAAAGAAATAATAATAATAAAAGTCATTCTTAAGCTACTAAAATCTTTCAAATGTCATTTATCTGAAATATTTAATACTTTGTTTGAATTAATTATTTAATTTAATATTTATAATCAATGGATATGACAATATAATAGGGATATATTAACACTGCATACATCAAATATTAAATTTAAGGGAAGTTATCCAAATAAATGCTTATCACTTGCTTTTCTGAGAGTTTAAACTTGAATGAATTTTATAAGTGAACATCCCTTGATCACCAAATTAATCACGAGAATTTATATAATCTTATTAAGTCTCAACTAAAAATTAAACGGGATATATATCTATCTTTCACAAGTTATATAACAAAATTTCAAATAATTCATAGGCTAATAGAAAGGAAAATTGCATGATTGTTTGAATTGGACTAATTAGGTCAAATTAAGAATCAACCGAAGTATTAGTTCGAAAAAAAATGTAGTAGACTGGTTGACTTGAGAACCAGTACAGATTGATTGTACCAAAAAAAATTATTAAACCTAACAGTTAAACCGATATTTTAAATTTTTATAAATTTATAGTGATTTATTTAACTAGAAACAATTCAACTTCCAATCTAATTCTTAAAATCTTTATAAAGCGGTAAATAATTTTGTGTTGCCTTAAATTTTAAACTTAAATTCTTATTATTGGATATCGGATTCAGGTTACAACTTACAAGCCCTTTTTCAGTTTTTTCTTTACTCTTGATAAAAGAAAAAGATAAATCAATATTTAGCTCTTGAACTTTATAACTTTTTCAATTTAGTCCTAAAACCTGTTTTTTTTCCTAATAATCTTGAAACTTAACAATTTCTTTTGTATTAATCTATGTGATAATGTGGCATTATCCTATTGTGTCTCATTATCCGAAAATTATATTTTGATCAAAATAAATAATGACATGGTGCTTTAATATTGTGCAACGCCATAAAAAAAGTAATTTTTGGTGAATTTGGTTTGGGGCTTTGGGCTAAGAAGCACAAGTCGGCATCCACCAATTTCGCTCGTTGAAACTTGGGCCATTGCGGGATTGTATATTATGGGTGGAGTAATAAATGTTGGGTAAACTACACCACAGGTTACCCAATTATGGCTTAGTTTTTTTTAGTCACCTAAATATAATTTTTTTAAAAATTGGTCACTAAATTAGTTAGGTTTGTTTTTTTGGTCATTTTCAGTTAAGTATAGTTAACAATCCAATTAGTCATGATAATGGGTTGAGTTAATACAAAATTTTAAGCTTGGACTCGGCTCGAAAAATTGGCCTAAAATTTTGTCCAACCCAGCCTGGCTATATTAAAAAATTATATAATTTTTATATAAAAACAAATTTAAAAATATAACACATCAAATACAACAAAAATACTAAAATAAATATTTTCCAACAAATTAAAAATACATAAAAAAATATCTTTATACTTAAACAACACTAGGATAGTTGCAACTTAGCAAGCAAATATCTCTAAAGTAGTAGCAAAATCAATAATAAAATAAGAGTTATACAATATTCAAACAATAACAACAAAATAATAACAATATAATAGCAAACTAGTAGCAAAACAATATCAAAATGACAGCAAATAGAAACAAAATAGCAGCAAAATAATAGTGAAAAAAAAATTAGGCAAATTCGGGTTGAGTCGAGTTCGGGCCAAAAAAATATTATCTCATTTTTTGGGCTTATATTTTTATCCAAACCCTCCTGCTTTTTAGAGGAGTCTTTAGGCTTGGTTTGGTGGCTCGACCCATGATCTGATCTAATTTCAGAAGATGACGTGGCAGCTTAAAAATTGGTATAATAACAAATTTAGTACTCAATTTTATATATTATGTCAATTTAGCCATAGTTTTGAAAAATTAGCCCTCAACATTGTGAATAGTTTCAATTTGGTTGAAAATTAACCTTCAACGTTGAAAGGTAGGGTATAGCCCTAATATTTTTGGAGCTTTCCAAGCAGCGTTTTGAGATTGCAAAGTAGCTGAGAGAGCTTGGAGAGATTAGGGTTAGGGGTGTTCAATCGGTTAACCGACCCGAAATAATATTAATCGAATTAACCGACCTTTCAAAATTTTTAACCGTTAATCGAATCGAAATTTTTTCAAAAAAATTAACCGAACCGAAATTTTTTCGGTTAATTAGTCGGTTAACTGAAAATTATATGTTTTTTATTTTTGGTTAAAAATTAATCGAATTACCCGAATTACCCGAAATAAATCACTACATAATTAAAAAGAGTACATAATTTTTAGTTTTAGTTTTAGAATTTTATTTTTATTTATTAAATTATTTGTAATTTTTATGATTGGGTTGGATTGGGTAATTGGGTTGGGTTGGATATTTGGGTTTGGATTGGGTTTAGGTGAATAGTGGGCCTATTTATATATTATAATTTTATTTATTAATTTTTTCGGTTTTACCCGAATTTTGCACACCCCTAATTAGGGTCGTTGCTAAGTGTAGCAACCCAATTTTGTCCAGCCCATCATAAACCCCCCAAAAAAACCAAAAATAAACAAAAGTCCATTTACAAAATATGCCAACCCGATTTACAAGCCCGAAACCCTAGACCCTTTGAGCCGCCTGTAACACCCTTAACCCTTATCCGTCACCGAAATAGGGTTACGGAGCATTACCGGACTGTTCAGATCAAATACAAACATTAAACAAATCTCTTAGCATACACTTCACAAATTAATCATATCATCCCTTTATTGGGCCCTCAAGGCCTTAAATATGTATTAGAAATGATTCGGGACTTATTCGGGTTCTCTAAAAGATTTTCGCAAAACCTCAAAAATTTTCCTAAGAGCAGGGCACACACGCCCGTGTGGCCAAAGGACACACCCGTGTGGCCCCATGACATGCCCGTGCTTCAAGCCGTGTCCTTCTCCGTGTAACTCTCTGACTTACCTCACACGACCTAGTCACACGCTTGTGTACTAGGCCTTGTGGCTATTTTTTTTTTGAAAATTAGGTGCAGTTTTCACACGACCGAAGCACATGCCCGTGTGCTGGCTGTGTGTCTCACATGGTCTAGTCACACGCCCATGTGCCTGGCTATATGGGCTCAAAATGAACCTTAAACATCAAGTTTACCAACCCTGCAAATTTAAACAACAAGCAACTCAATAACCAATCGTTCAACCACTTCAAAACACGATTAAAAACCTCTAAAACTTGTTCTTCTGTTGCTGCTGAAGAGGAAGAAGGAAGACGGAGAGTTTTCTTCTGTTGGTGGGTCTTTGAACAAGAAGGGGAGTCTTCATGTAAATCTGAGGGGTTTCTCAGAGATGATCTGTTGGAAATGATGGAAGGCATTTAATGAGATCTGATAACTTGCCATCTGATTTTTGTTCTTTCCGATATGGGGATTTAATTGTCGATACAACTGGAACGTAGCTTCCTAAAGCATACTCGTCGATTCTGGTGCTGGTTTTGTCTATTCTTGGGCCGTTTTTTTTTTTTGTTTTTCTTTCTGTTTGTTTTATTTTTTCCTTGTTTTCTGGACATTATGTTTTGGGTTCAGTTTCTTTCTGTTCTAGATTATGTTTCAGCCTGTGTTAAATAATATTCCAGCTTTTATATAGAAAGAAAAAAAACTTGTCAAAATAGACATCCTAAGCACCTAATCAATGAACCCTCATAGATACATTATTCATATTATCAAAACTATCCAACAAATCATCAATTAAACCAATTTCTAAATCATGCCAATTTAACCCTTTTTTTTTTTTTGCCTATCCATTCTTACTTTGTAATAACTTTAACATATCAATTTATAATCTCAACATAACACATGTGTTTATATATAACCAACTAATATCAACTTATAATATCATTTACAAACATTTCCCAAAATAACATACATATAACATCCTAGGTACATGCCATTACCAAAAAGAAACATACGTCACCACGTTTTGAGTTCGGGATCGGCTTTGGATGCTGATTCAGCAATTTGACTTTAACCTAACCTACGCACAAAAAACAAACTGTACACTGAGTATAAACTCAGTGGTATTTCTATAATCCCAATTCTTAAAGCAAAATAATAAAACATGCACATTTAACCTTACAAAAACATTAGTCTTTCAATAAATCAATTCATGCACTAAACTTTCATTTCTCATCAATAGCTATTTCAAATAGCTTTTCTCCACTTTGATTCACACATCATCCCACTATATCAATAACCATTTCATGAACTATATCAATAACCATTCATGAACCCATGGTTCATACATTTCATTTTCATATCTCAATTCAATATCCATAAATTCATATTCAAAATCATACAATATCATTCATATTTCCAATTCATTTATTTACCCCTATTAACACGACTTGAACTCGGACGGATATACAGATCCAACCAAAACACACCAATTTGGCACCCAGTGCCTCATCAGATAATTTGAAGTAATAGATTGACACCCAGTGTCTAATTGGCCTTGCCGAAGTAAATTGGTACCCAGTACCTCATCGAATTTATCCGAAGTAATAGTTTGACACCCAATGTCTCATCAACTCGAAGCCGAAGTAATCCCTGAACACTTCCAATCCTATGGCATGCCAACTATATTCGACTCAGCCCGATACAGTTAATAGGGTTTCAAATAACTTTTCAGTTTCCAACCAATATATATACATGTGAATTCAAATAATCACAAATACTCATAAATTCAATTCAATTCATTTCAATACCATAATAACAATACTCACCTCCATCCACTTACCATACTCATGAAATAATAATTACAGCAATTAATTATTAAATTTGGATTATAGAAATACAAACCGTAATTTTCGAGTCACTCCTCGTCGACTCTCTTTGCCCTTCTTAGCCGATGTTTCCGACACGACATTGGCTACGGAAATTAAAACAATTTAAAATCCTCAATACACACAATTTCACATTGAATATTTTAATTTACACTCAACTTTTGCCTCAATTCCAATTTAATCCCTAAATCGAGACTAACTTTATTTTTCCAAAACTAATTCCATATCTTATTCAATTTCCACTTTAGACTAATTTCAACTCTCTAATTTCACTTAAATCCCTAAATTTCAAAATTCTCTCAATTTAGTCCCTATTACTCAAAACTTATAATTTATTTTACAATTCAATCATTTTTCTTAGTTCTAACTTGAAATTCTATCAATTTAACCCCTAATTCTTGAATTTATTTAACATGAGCAACATCTAAAAATCCATTAACTTCTAAAATTTCAACATAAATCAAGTAGTATTTTGTTCTAGGATGCTAAAAACATCAACATTACAAGAAAATGGGCTAAATTGACTTACCAATTAAACTTTTGAACTTGAAACCCCGCTGTTTCGTTCCTTCTCTATTATTTTGTTTCTTTTATTTTTTTGTTTATTCTTTTATTTCTTTTATTTATTATAATATTATAATATTATATTATATTCTTAAATATTAAGTATTCAAATATTAGTATTTTATACATATGTACAATATTTATACACCTGTATTTATTTATTACCATACACTTGTCATTTATGGTTTAATTATTAATTTAGCCCCTTCACTTTTCTTTTAATCTATAACTCAATTTTTGTCCTACTTACAATCTAGTCCTTATACCTAATTTCTCTTAATTTAGACAAATTCACCTAACCAAAACCTAATTAATCACACAACTAACTTCGTAAATATTTATTAAAAATATTTACGAATTCGTTTGTCGAAAATGAAAACTCGAAAATACACTTTCTGATACCCATGACTATCGGGTCGTTACACCGTCGCTCATCGCAACATCAGCAGGCACTTCGCCCGAAGACTCCCAAGCCCCGAGGTTTGCCGCTTTGCCATTGTTTCACTGAAATGGCTAAGGAGCGACTCCTATCGTCAATCTTGACCCTCCACCATCACCTGCAAAGAAAAAGAAACAGGACAGAAGCAGAAAAAAAACAAATACAATATTTGTAATCAATCGACTCTAAAAGCCGAATAAACAGATTGTAATGAACACAAAGGAAATAGGAAAAACAAAAAAGGTTAAAAGGAAAAGGTGATTCATTTTCTTTTTTTTTTATACTCAAAAAATGGAATAAAAATATAACTTTTTTTACCTGTTCACCGTTGCTATGAGGTCGTCATCTCTGATGAAAAATGACTCTTTTTCTGGTGAAAAGGTTTTTTGAAACCCAAAAACAGTAGGGTTCTTTGGTTATTTTTACGATCTTTGACGGATTTTTGGAAAATTTGACCCTGGATTTGGATTCTGGAAGCCGAAACGGTCAAAAGGGACGTCACTTTGAGGATTTCGGCCCTATAAAACAGTGTCGTTTTGGGCTTAATTTTCAGACGCCAAAATGGCGTCGTTTTGAGCAAGATTGGCCAACCTGACCCAACACCCCTTTAGATCTGCGTGTTTTGATATTGTGGGGTCTATTTATTTCCTTGGTCCTTCCGCTTTTGTGGTTTTTTTATTTTCTTTAGCTATTTTTTTTATTGCCCTGTAATTTTAATTTGTTTACAAATTAATAATTTGACCCAGCATTGACCTGCCAAAGGGACGACATTCGTGTTGGGCTTAGGAAAATACCATTTTAGACCCCTGTACTTTTTGTTTTGTCCTGATTTAGTCCTTTGTTTGCTGTTCTTTTTTTAAAATTTATACTTGGAATTTCACTTAAATTCCAATTTAGTCCTTCACCCATTTGTTATTATTGTGTTATTATTTTATTTCTATTTTATTCTTGTTATTTTATTATTTCTTTTATTACTCTCACGTCATTTATATTTACCTTTGTAATTATGCATTTTCATTTTTATTTTGAGTTATCTTATTTATTTTAATATCTAGCATGGTATTATGATTATTATTGTTATCTGTATTACTACTGATCAAAGTTATCATTGTCGAAACCAATTTTTTAAACGAAGAGTTTTTGAGAAACGGGGATCGACTTTAAAAATATGGAAATGGAGTCGCCACCGATCTTTTATTCAGGGTGTGACCGGATCACCTTGAGATATGTTATTTTAATAAAACATTTTTTATTAAAACGATAATTTTGGTCTACGAAAACTCGAGAAAATAGGTTCGGAAGTCGATTACGTACGAGAAAGGGTAAGCACCCTAGTAACGCCCAAAATTGGTACCTAATTGATTATTTTATGTCCTAATGCCGAAAATTTGAAATGATTCTAGATTACGATCCATTTATCTAAAATATGTTTGAAAAGCATCATATTGAACACCGAAAGTTCCTATTTCGAAGAAATAAAATGTCGTACTCAGTAGTTAGGGCACAACATTTCATGTTCTCAAATTTAGATTTATCCTTCGAATTCAATACTCATTCATTAAAAAGGAGAAGGATACTCAATTATTTAGGTTAAATGAAAAACCGCACCCAGTAAGTTAGGGCACTATTTCTGAAAATTCCCAAATACAGAATATTGCCTTTATTCTTTTGAAATTCTTATCTCGAGAGAGTGAAATATCACACCCAGTAAGTTAGGCCGCAATATCTCAAAAGTCCCGAGAATAAGCCTTTTTTATTTTGAAATATAATGTATTTTGACTTAAAAGAGAAAGGATACTCGATTGCTAGGTCTTAGACGAAGAAAATCGGAACTCAGTAAGTTAGAGCACGATTTCCCCGAGACCTCTAAACACGAACATTGCCTTATGATTTGAAGCCTTGCATGAAATTATTTTTAGGATCATGAACGGTGTTAAAATAAAAAGTGGTGCATGTTAACATACAATGTGAAATAATTATATACGAATGAAATATAATGGTATTGAACTTCAAGCAACCCATAAATATAGAACGAGAATTAAAACATATATAACATCGATAATTATCAAACATTAAATCAATGATAAAGGTAATTAACTAACACACATACATCAACGACATTACGAAATCCATGGAATAATTCTAATACTAATTTTACATATATGCATGTAGGTACGCATTAAACTATGTGTACTAAATTTAAAAAAAATGTGTAACACAAATAGTTTTAAAGGAGATCAAATGTTAAAATATATATAATTATGAACTTAATAGTATATGCGCAAGAAAAATTTATATATACATACATATATTAGAAAATGGCTAAATTTAAATAGTATATAAACACATATATTTTATCATATTATAAAATGATTTAGGACCAAATTAAAATGAATTAATAAAAACATGAAGATTGTATATGAAAACAAAAGGGGCTTAATTGAAACAGAGCCAAAATTAAAGAGACTATTTTAATAAATAAAATCATTTTAACATATGCGGGGATCGATTAGAAATTCACGCATACCATCAGGGACTAAATCAGTAAATACTCTTGTGATTAAAAATGCAGCGTATGAACTAGTCTAAATCAGAACGATGCGTAAATTACAGGGACTAATCGCGCAAATATACCCTCAGTGAATAAAACGCGCGGATCCAATGTGTGCTGGATCGGGTCGAAACGGGTTAGCCTGTACAGCGTTGTTTTGAGGCTATGGAGATAAGCCTCAAATGGCACCATTTCTCCAATGGCTTATAACCCCTTTTAAACCAGATTAAAACTAAAATACCCCCCCATTTTGAAACCCTAAGCTTCTTTTCTTGTTCTCTCCCCGCAGCCGAAGTCTGAAGACACCCAAGCACCAAAGCGCCATGGAAATCAGCGATTAGTGGCAGATTAGGAACGCCAATGGGACCCCTTTTAAATCGACCCCGAACGTTTCATCATCTCCGACCTCAACGGCCGCCTTTGCTTCAGAACCTTTTCCTTTCTGTTTAGATCTTCACACAAGCAAACAAAAACGCAAAAAAAAAAGGTTCCAAAAAGCAATAAGGGCGAAGAAAAAGGTAAGAAGGCCAAAAATCACCTCGTATTTTTGATTTCTTTTCGTGTTTTCTGTATTCAACATGAGTGATACAATGTGCGCGTGAGAAAAAAAAGTGGTTGTGGCTCGGCTCTTTTTATAGCCGATCCAAAAATAAAAAAATACAAGCTTTTTCTATTCTGTATTTGCTCTCTTTGCGTCGTTCTTTCTGTTCGTTTTGTAGGTGCCAAACGTGGCCTAGGTGCAGAGGGATCGTACGACTTGAGGGCGCTAGAGGCAGTACGTATGCGCACCGGTGAAAGCTTACGCGTGGGTGGAGCGCGTGAAGGCACGCGTGGGCATAAGAATGATCATGCGCGTGGAGGCACGCGGTAGCCCAAAAGTCGCATGTGAGTGGCTATGAAGAAGGCGCCAGAAGCTTCTGGAGTTCTGTTCTGCTTGGGCCGTCTGGGTCTGTTCTGATGTTTGGGTTTTGGGCTGGTTTAGTGGGAGTATTTGGGCTAGGAATTTAGACTTAGAGAACGGGTAGTGGTTTATTTAGTATCTGGGCCAATTGGGCCTACTGCTAGGTTGTAAAATGAACATTTAAAGACTGTTAATTATTTTTGGTTTTATTTTTGTTTGGTTAATATTGGGCCCGGGCAAATTTTAAGCCCTACAGCTGCCCCTCTTTGCTCATTGTCATGTAACAAGAATAGAGCAAAGACTTCAAAAAGGGCGAAATTTGTCCGGTCTTACCAAATATTGACCTCTTGGCACTTCTTTTCTTCAAGTATCTTTATTCTATCCCACTGCGTCTTCAAGGAGATGAGTATGCGGAGAGAAGAGACTCATAGCTTCGATCTTCCTACTGAGATTTCTCGAGAATGAAAATTGATCCTCAATACATTCAGGGAGGAGGGATTTGTAACCTCGACCTGCTCCACTGGGACTTCGAGGTGATAAAAGTTCAGGGAGAAGAGATTCGTAACCTCATTCTTCTCTGCCAAAACTTCACAGAAAGATGGACTGATCCTCATTGTAAACTCAGGGAGGAGGGATTTGTAGCCTCAATCTACTCCACTAGAACTTCGAGGAGATAGAAATTCAGGGAGAAGAGATTCGTAACCTCAATCTTCTCTGCTGAAACTTCAAAAGAATACTGACTGATCCTCATCGTAAACTCAGGGAGGAGGGATTGGTAGCCCCAACCTACTCCACTGGAATTTTGAGGAGATAGAAATTCAGGGAGAAGAGATTTGTAACCTCAATCTTCTCTGCTGAAACTTTAAAGGAATACTAACTGATCCTCATCGTAAACTCAGGGAGGAGGGATTGATAGCCTCAATCTACTAGAACTTCGAGGAGATAAAAGAATTGTTTGGCTTCGATCTGTTCCTACAACTTCAGGATTACCAGATCTGCTGTCTTCGATCCGCTTCGCTGAAGAATGCGAGATCTTCGATTTTACTGACGCTGCAATAACGTCTTTTAGTGGACCTACGCTGTGAAATCCTTTTCGTGTTTATGCAAAATGGTTAGAATGCAATGATCAGAATGGATCTAATACTCTTAACTAAATATAGTGCAGATAACACATACATGAATGTAGAATGTCATGAAGGTGATCTTTTTCTAATGTTTTAAGGACACCATTGCTCGCATCATGTTGTCCGTGTTCAACCGATAATTTAGCCCCAGAACTCAGAGGAATCGCTACTATACTCCGTTAGCTTGCCCTTGTTATGGCTTCAATGTCTGTTCCCTCGTATCCCAAAAGTGTAAGGTTTGTGTGACCCTTGCCGTCTTTAGCATATAGGACACAAATTAGTTTGCTACCTATTCTTACAACATTTCATCATTGAGAACAGTCTCTTTCTTATTGTTTATTAAAGCCTCCCTTTTGCTGGGGTACTTTAAAAATGAAGAAATCATCATTTATAGATACCACCTTTTCTGATATTATCAACCCCTTAAACCTGGTGAGTTTTACACAACTGTCCTATTTTTGGGTTTTTGTTTTATTAGAAACCTCTAGAGTAATGCACAAAAATTCTTTTATAAATGCATTATTAGTTCATCCATCATTATTTCAACGCAACACACTTGCATGGGGGTAATATCAATAGATGAGAATAAAATCGGTGTGAAGTAAAGCTTATAATTAATAAAGAAACTAACCAAAAGGTACATCTTGAAAAGAACGATGTAATATTAATAGATGAGAATAAAATTGGTGTGAAGTAAAGCTTATAATTAATAAAAAAACTAACCAAAAGGTACATCTTGAAAAGAACAAGGTATTCAAAGATGGCACATTTAATAAAAACGACTACTATGCGACCTCTAGATATCACCGCCTGAGCTTCTCTGCTCCAATGTCTGGAAGATTATTTTAAGTGTGACATGTGTTTAGAAGATCTTGAGTATTCTATCGAAGCACCAAGACGCAATATACCCTTTCCTTGTTAATTCAAGTATGGCAGGATCACCGCATGTCCCATTAGGCTCTGATGGCAATTTAAGCCGCCCTTTTCGGGTTTTCGACTCAAAACCCCTTTGGTCTCAAGACGCCCTTTGCGGGTTTTGACCCTGGCCTCTCCATTTTTATTTTTCATTTTTCATTTTTCATTTTTCATTTTTCATTTTTTTTGAAGAGAACTCAAACCGCCCTTTGCGAGTTTTCACTTTGGCTTCTTTCTCTTTTCAAGTATAGTACTTCTTAACAGAATCTGAGTTTACAGGATTGGGTAAGTTTTTCCCATCCATCTCGGCTAGGATCAATGCTCATCCAGAGAAAACCTTTTTCACCACATAAGGTCCTTCCCAATTTGGCATCCACTTCCCCCTGAAATCTCTTTGTATAGGGAGAATCCTTTTTAATACCAGGTCTCCCTCATAAAATTCTCTTGGGCGAATCTTTTTGTCATAAGCCCGCATCATCCTCTTTTGGTATATCTGGCTATGGCGAATGGCCTTTAGCCGTTTTCCCTCAATCAAGTTCAACTGATCGTATCGAGACTGGATCCACTCGGCTTCATCTAACTTTAATTCTGACAAGACTCAAAGGGAAGGAATTTCAACCTCGATAGGGAGCACTGCCCCCATTCCATAAACTAGTGAGAAAGGAGTTGCCCCAGTAGAGGTCCTAATTGATGTTCGATAAGCATAGAGGGCGAACGGTAACTTTTCGTGCCGATCTTTATAGGTTTCTGCCATTTTCCTCACAATCTTCTTGATATTCTTATAGGCTGCTTCTACTGCAACATTCATTTTTGGACGATATGGTGACAAATTATGGTGCCTGATCTTGAATTGACTACAGACCTCCACTATTGTGCTGTTGTTCAAGTTTAACGCATTGTCGGATACGATCCTCTCAGGCATTCCATATCGACGTATGATTTTCCTTTTTAGGAATCTGCTGATTGCCGCCTTGGTAACACTGGCATATGAAGCAGCTTCTACTCATTTAGTGAAATAATCGATAACTACGAAAATGAAACGATGCCCGTTTGAAGCTTTCAGAGAGATCGGCCCGATGACATCCATGCCCCACATAGAGAATGGCCATGGGGAAGTCATAACATGCAATGGTAAAGGAGGCACGTGAATTTTGTCCCCATATATCTGACATTTGTGACATGTTCTAGCATAATTGATGCAATTTCCCTCCATGGTAGACCAATAGTATCCGAATCTCATAATCTGTCTGGCCATTGTAAAGCCGTTAGCATGAGTCCCACAGACACCCTCATGGACTTCTTCCAGGATTTTTTTAGCTTCAACAACGTCGACACATCTCAATAGTACCTGATCCCTTCTTCTTTTGTATAGGACTTCCCCGTCTAAAACATAATCACAAGCTAGCCTTCTTAATGTTCTCTTTTCATTCTCGGTTGCTTGTTCGGGATATTTGTGATTTCTTATGTATCGTAATATATCTCGGTACCAGGAGTGATCATCCCTTTCTTCCTCCTCCGTATTGCAACAATAAGCTGAGGCTTGGTAAATACTCATCCGGATGGGCTTCATATTTTCCTGGTCATTTATTCTAATCATAGAGGCTAATGTGGCTAGTGCATCAGCCATCTGGTTTTCATCACGCGAGAGATAAAAGAATGCGATATCATCATATTTCTCAATTAACTCTAAGATTAATTTTCGGCAACTGATCAGTCTGGGATCCCTCGTTTCCCATTCTCCTTTGAGCTGATAGATCACTAATGCGGAATCTTCATATACTTCTAGCACTTTGACTTTGTGATCTATGGCTGCTTGAATTCCCATGATACAAGCTTTGTATTCTGCCATATTATTTGTGCAATCGAAACCCAACTTACAAGTGAACGGGTAATATTCTTCATTTGGGGATACTAGGATTACCCCAATTCCATTACCAATAGAATTTCACGCTCCATCGAAATTCAACCTCCAAGGGCGGTCCTCTAGGGTATCTTCTTCGGTAGTCGCTACAAACTTCAGATTCTCATTGGGAAAATCGAAGTTCAAAGGTTCATAGTCGTCTAGCGCTCTGCTGGCTAGAAAGTCTGCTATTGCACTTCTCTTTACTGCCTTCTGGCTCACATAGACTATGTCGAACTTAGAGAGAAAGATCTGCCATCGAGCCATTCTCCCGTTCAAGGCGGTGGACTCCATCATATATTTAAGAGGATCTAGTTTCGAGATTAACCAGATCGTATGGTATAACATGTATTGCCTCAACCCTCGAGTTGTCCAGATCAAAGCACAACACAACTTTTCAATTGGCGAATATCTCATCTCACACTCAGTAAATTTCTTACTGAGGTAGTATATCACCTTTTCTCTTCTCCCTGAGTCATCATGTTGACCCAACACACACCCCATAGAGTGATCAAACACTGCTAAATATATGATTAGTGGCTTATCTGGGCAAGGTGGTGATAAGATTGGAGGATTTGACAAGTACTGCTTGACCCTATCAAAAGCATTCTGACATTAATCGTCCCACACACCTGGATTATGTTTCTTCAAAAAAGGCGAAATATGGGATCACATTTTTCGGTTAACTGTGAAATAAACCGAGCAATGTAGTTTAATCTCCCGAGGAAACCTTGAATTCTTTTTGAGTGTGTGGTAGAGGTAATTCTTTTATAGCTCTGACCTTATCTGAGTCGATCTCAATTCTCTTTTCGCTGACTATGAAACCCAGCAATTTACCCGATCTAGCTCCAAAAATACATTTTGCGGGATTGAGCTTTAACTGGAATTTCCTCAGTCTCAAGAATAACTTTCTCAAAACTTGAATATGTTCTTCTTCTGTTTTAGACTTCGCGATCATGTCGTCCACATAAACCTCAATTTCTTTATGCATCATATCATGAAATAAAGTCACCATAGCTCTTTGATATATAGCCTCCGCGTTTTTCAACCCAAACGGTATTACTTTATAACAGAATGTACCCCACAATGCTATGAAGGTAGTCTTTCCCATATCTTCCGGATGCATTTTTATCTGATTGTACCCGGAGAAACCATCCAGGAAAGAAAACAGTGAAAAGCCCGCTGTATTGTCTACTAGAGTATCGATATAAGGTAAAGGAAAATTATCCTTTGGGCTAGCCTTATTTAGGTCCCTATAATCCATACACATTCGTATCTTCCCATCTTTTTTAAGGACAGGCACAATGTTGGCTACCCATTCGAATATTTGATCTCTTGCAAGAATCCGGCATTAAACTACTTTTTAACCTCCTCTTTTATTTTTAACACAACATCCAGTCTCATCCTTCGGAGTTTCTGCTGAACTGGTTTACAATCTTCTTTTATGGGCAAGCGGTGTACTACAATATCGGTGTTTAAACCGGGCATATCCTTGTATGACCATGCGAAGACATCTTTGAATTCTTGTAGCAGTTCGACAAGATCTCGTCTTGTTTCCCCAGTTATGTGCATTCCAACTTTTACTACCTTCACTTCCTCCAGTGTCACAGTCTCTACTGTTTCCTCATGAGGTAGAATTTGTTTCTCCTTCTGCTCTACCATTCTTAACAAGTCAAGGTATAAATCACTGTCTATATCATCCTCAAAATCCTGTCATCCTTCTAAACACATGTCCTTCTCAAAAGGATATTCCGAGTTCTTGGCAGCGTTGCTCACGTCATTGATATCTGAAGACCTGTTGTAGTTCAAGAGTATGGAAAGAATTAATGAATTTATGAATAGTTATTTGAATGTATAATGGTTATGAAAGAATGATTCGAAGGACTCACAAAATAAAGAAAGGAATCAAAGAATGTTTTCTTCAAATGATAGCAAAATGTACTTCATTAATATAATAGTGTTTGAACATGAGCCTATTTCATAAAAGAAATCTTATCACTTCTAGGCTTAAAGTAATAAGTGCATTCTGAACATTACTCTGAATAAGTTTTAAACACTACAGGAATCTCCTCTACAGTCCAATTGTCTGAAACGCTTCCTGGTTCGTAGGGTCAAATATCAGATAGGGTTCCTTCTTCTACTGTCTCCTCAGATACGGTATTGATGCAGACATTACCCAACATTACTACGATGTATTTTCTTTTTGGTGCACTGGGCTCAACATGCATTACCCCACCCGACACAAAAGTTTTAGATATGTGTGGAATTATCATGGGTTCCCACTTGGTTTCTTCGCCATTCAAACAGGCACGCCTTCTTTCTTGTTTCTTTTCCAATTCTTTCCTTTTCTGTTTTGCATCTGGCCTAAATCCTAAGCCAAAGCAGTCTTGTTTTTCTTTCAATGTCGGGGCCATGGCTCTCCCCTGAAGATATTTTCCAATTTCTCTTCCCGCTAAAGCTCCCTTCCCCACGGTCCTTTTCAATCCCATTCTTCTAGTCTTGGAGATCATTGGTACTAGGATTTTGTTTCCTTCCATGATGAAAGTTGCGTTCATAAACTCGAGAGACCGGAAAGAATATTCAATTGTCTCGTTGCTTATCTCCAAGTACGGCATCTCATTGGTCACAGCTGCAATAATGTCCTCCTCAGCCTTTATCGTTATCAGCCGACCATCTGCTATCAACTTCACTTTTTGATGTAATGATGAGGGTACCGCCCCTAACGCATGTATCCACGGCCTCCCTAACAAACAGTTATAGGAAGGCTTGATGTCCATTACCAGGAAATCTACTTCGTAAGTAGTCGGGCCAATCAATAAAGATATCTCGATTCTTCCCAACACTTTCTTTTGCGTGCCATCAAATGCCTTTACTATGCTCTGGCACTCCTTCATGTGCGAGCTCTCTATCGGTAATCTGTTTAGAGTGGACAAGGGCAATACATTTAATGCCGACCCGTTATCTACTAAGACTCCTGATAGTGTGTACCCTTTGCATCTAGTGGTGATATGCAGAGCCTTAGTGGATCCCCTACCACCTGGTGGTATCTCATCGTCGCTGAAATGGATGAAGTTATCAGCACTTATGTTACCCACCAATCAATCCAATTTATCAACTGAGATATCATTAGTGACGTAAGTCTCATTTAAAACTTCCATTAACGCGTTCCTATGTACTTCCAAATTCTGAAACAAAGCCAATACAGATATGCATGCTGGTTGCTTATGCAGCTGTTCTACCACACAATATTCACTGTGTTTTAGAAATTTTAGGAACTCTTTGGCTTCTTCCTCTTTCACTGATTCCTTGATGGGTGATTCAGACTCCACTAATTTTTCTCTCTCTGGCTCTACTATCGGAGCTTTCCCTTTTACCAAATCGTAACGTCTTCCACTACGAGTATAAGAGCCTGCATCCGACTCTTCTTTTGAAGCACTAGCCAATTTTTCCTTCCCTGGGATTGTCACACTACATTCATAGTTCCAGGGGACCCTCTTGCTGTCCTCATAAGCAGAGGCTATAGGCCTTTGTATTATAATTTTCGGTGCTGTCTGCATTCCAAGTCCGCTATGCTTGGGTTCTGCGGGCCAATGTATTATCACTTTTGGTGCTGTTTGCACTCCAGCTTCATTGTTCTTGGGTGCCGATATAACAATCAGAGGAAATTTGACTTTTGGGCTCTTCGTTGTCGACTCTGAGGTGTATATATTCTTTTCTTCTGCGCCCTCTTCGCAGAACTCAATTTCTTTATTGTTCATCAAATTTTGTACCACAATTCTGAACTCCTCACAGTTCAGAATCTCGTGTCCTGATTCCCAATGGTACTCACAATAGTTTCTCAAATTTCTCTGACTCTCTTTTGAAATGATTAGCCCCTACTTGACCATTTCTTTCCAGACCAATCTTAAGGGAGTCTTAACTTCCGCAACGCTTGTTTTGACCCTTCTCTCTGAACATTCGCTGACTGCGTTGACCCCATTATGATCGGGTAATGGATTCTCTGCCTTTAGCAGATCTGCCAACTCTATAACCCCCATATTGACTAGCTTTTCTACCAATTTCTTGAAGCTAGGCAATTCTCTATTGAATGTCCCGTAATTCTCGCATGATATTCGCATTCTACGTTCGGGTCATACCACTTGGGGTACGGGGGCTGCATTCGTGTTAAATAGCGAGGAGACACTATATGCACGTCAAATAGGTTTTTATACATTGCCTTGTATGTTATCGGGATCTGTGTAAATTGAAGCTTCTCATTGTTCTGTCTTGCGGTGCCAGATTCCTTCCTAGACGAACCCTGATGCCCTATAGCCACTGCCTTAGGCTGATTAACGGTGACCAACTTTGAGTACCCTATGCTCACGTTATTCACCTCGCTTTCTTTCTTTCTCGTAGTCGTTCTTTTTTTGTTTTCCCCTCCCTCAATCTTTTCATTTTTATAGCATTCTCGATCATCTCTTCGATCATTACAATGTCCGAGAAACTCTTGGCTGCGCTCCCTAGCATGTGGGTAAGGAATGGGGCCTTCAATGTGTTGATAAAGAGCATTGTGGTCTCTTTTTCCAAAAGTGGTGGTTGGACCTAGATGGCAACCTCTCACCACCTCTGTGCGTACTGCCGGAAACTCTCGTTTGGTTTTTTTTCCATGTTTTGTAGAACAATTCTGTCAGGGGTCATATCAGTTACATGACTGTATTGTCTCATAAATGCCTGTGCCAGATCCTTCCAAGAACCGATTTTAGTACAGCTCAACTGATTATACCATCTAGCTGCTGCTCCGACCAGGCTATCCTGGAAGCAATGTATCAACAACTGGTCATTGTTAATATACCCGGTCATTTTTAGGCAAAACATGGTTATATGAGCTTCGGGGTAAGTAATTCCCTTGTACTTTTTAAACTCCGACATCTTGAATTTGTGGGGGAGTATTAGATCGGGAACCAAGCTTAGGTCTTTAGCGTCAACTCCGTGTTGCCTATAGCGTCCTTCATAGCCCGAAATTTGTCTTCTAACCATTTACAACGCTCTTCTAGTTGTCTTGGCAATTCAGACTTTGCCTTTTCCTCTTCCGCTGCCTCATCAATGTCAGGAATAGCAGCATTGATTGGATGGTCAACTAAATTGGAGCTTGATTCAGCTTGGAACTTTGGCGGCATAGAGACATCCTCTTGAAATTGTTAAGGTTTAATTACAACGGATGTCCTTCGTGGCTACACTTCATGATGTGTTGAGGTAAAACTCGGGGGATATGGTCGTTCCTCACTATCCTCCTCAATGTTAACCATGGGGGATTTCCCTTTGTCTGCCATTAATTGAGTTAATTGAGACATCATGGTTTTTTGCGATTCCATCATCTGATCCATCATATCACGCTGGATCTTAACAAGCTGCTCCTGCATTTGCAGCTGGAGTTTTTTCTGCATCTCCTTTTGGAGTTGTTCAAGTTTTTCTATTCTCTGATCCATATTTTTTGTTTTCTTTCTTGTGCCGTAAGGATGTGTTTCTGGTAGAGTTTTGTTGGTTTCCAGGTAGCTGAAATGATTTTTACTTCAATTAAAATCTTTTAATGACTTTTAATGCATATGAAATGAATGACAAATGTGAATGCATGAAATGTGAAAGAAGTTGATTCTGATTCAATTCCATTTAGGAAACTTTATTTGAAAACAAAGCTCTTTACATAAAGTGGATTACAAATACGGCCTTGCTCTGTCACCCAAGGTTTTAATTTTGGTAAGTAGAGAAGCTAATTCTCATCCATGATCTGACCGTGTCTCAAATTGCATGCTCAATACATCGGCTTGTACAGCCAAAGTCCGCAAATATTCAGCTATCTCTCGCATTTGGGCTATAGCTTCCCCCATGAGGTAGTCTCTATCTCTGACTTGATTCTGGGAATGGTGAAGCGCCTCTTATCTTTGCTCTTCATTTGCCTCTAGATACTGGATATGGTTTTGGCAATTTAGCAAAGCTATTTCTAACTCTTCGATCCTCTTTTTCATCTCTTCAATTTGGCTCAAACTTGCTTTTAATTCTTTCACTGAGTTACAGCTTCGATGATGATGAAGGGATCTCTCGAGTTCCGCGACCCTAGTCTTTAACTTGTTTTGTTCGCTTTGGCCTTCTGTGAGGTTCTTTTCCATGAGTTCGTTTCATGCTTGAGCCTCTCTGAACTTTTCCTCCCACTGGTTAGCTTTAACTTTTTCGCATTGAATTTCCTGACGCCATTGATCTGGAGTCTTTCCTAAGCTGGCAGTACTCATTGATAGCCACATTTTTTTTATAATCAGTCTTTAAGCTGTTGAGATCTTTTTCAACTCGTTCTTTTCCTTTTCTGAATCTCTCTGCCTCTGCTTTTTAAACATCAGCATCTAGCCCTAAATGCATTTTCTCTTCCTCTAATTGCTCTATCTTCTTTTCCAGTTCTCGATTCCTCTTTTCAAAATCTTGCTTTATTGTCTCCAATTCAGACGGGACAACTCGTAGGCATTCTTCTATAGATCGGGCACCTTGCAAACTTGATTCGAGTACATTATCGTCAATCTTCTGGCTGAACCAACTATTATACTCTAGCATCGTCATGGGACCTACTGACAATCTCTTCATACGTCGAATCTGGTTCTAAGCAACAGAAATTTCTTTGATTTTCTTCTTGTAATCATCTCCTTTAGATGGGAACTCGCATTGCGCTAGGCCATGAGTAGCCGATACAAACTGCCTCAACCCATATTATCTTAGTACCAATAAGGGAGCATCAGTCGTGGCTTCTCAAACCCCGAGCAAAGGAACCTAATTGAAACTCCCGCATCAGAACAAAATATCACTGGGCCTCAACCAAGAAGCACTCCATTGAATATCCTCTTCTCGAAGATTTTGTAGCAGTATAGTCCAATTTTCTTCTGACACATCATCTCTTCTTAGCGTAGCAGCTATTTCTTTCAATGGAGAAAATTATCACTAAAAACACGGCAAGAGATCCTATCCACCTTCCATAAATGGCTGTGGAACCAAACTAATAACAATTGTGCACATCCTATAAACCGGCCCTCTCCGAACCTTCTGCAGGCATTTAATGACCTAAAAGTCTCGGCCAAGATTGCGGGAAATGGTGTGATCCCCTTACTGAGTCTGTCGAACATATCTGTGACCGCCTCATCTACATGTCCTAGAGCCCTAGGAAACAACACCAATCTGTATATGCTCAATGCAAAGACGTCGATCTTCCTTTTTGCGTCGGGATGAGCTAAAATCAAATCCCTCAAGTTTCTCCATGGAATGCACTTATATTCACCCTTTTGTTTTATCCTGGCTGTTATCCATTCTTTGCTCATTTCCGTAACATTCATTAGCTTCTTCCAGAAGGCTGGTACGTAAGCGGCTTTCGAATAAATTTTATCCCTTTGGGTTGTTGGACAATACAATAGAACAGTGTGTTCCTCTACGGTCGGCACCAAGTCTACCTTCCCGAAGGTAAAACAACTATACGCGGCGTTCCAATACTGAGTGATGGCTCGAAACAACTGTTCATCTACTTTGATATCCAATAAGTATGGCAAATCCCCATAACTATAAAAGAACATCTTCTTGGCCTCATCGTCCCATTGATCCCAAATTACTTTCAATTCTTAGAGATTATTCTCTGTAACACTAATGCGAGTGTAATCCCCTAACTCCGACTCATGTCCTGCAGCCAGGCTATCCCCTTGTTCCAACTGTGTCATTTCCGACCACATTCGGACCGTCGCGTTGTCTTCCACCTTATTAAGAAAGTCATTTTCCATGTCGAACTCCCTAATTTAGCAACCGAACCCGAATCAACACCTTTCTCTAATATGAAAATGCATGCAAAGCAACAAAAATGAAACAAACAGTCAGTATAATATAAATAAAGTTCAAAGCACGTAAAACATTCAAGTGCCTATCGGGTGACCACTAGGGTTTATCACAACTCTATCTAGGGTAGGCTCTTAGGGTCTTTTACATGAGGTTTGAGTTCTAAAGTTGAGGGTACCTGAACCAACAGATTCCTCAATCCTCGCCCATTATAGGCTCATATAGATCGAGTTCGGTTCAGGGGAATACATTTCCCTATGGCAGCATGGAGATGAAAATCTCACGAAGACATAGGTACGGATGTATCCCAAAAGCAATTCACTATCCTGCACGGAGGTGAAAACCTAACGAAGGAGTAGTTTCTCACTCTCACTTAGGGGTGTGACCCAACGGTCATGCAATGTGATGCAAATGTATTCTACAAGACTCGAACCATAGCAATCAAATGAAATGATACAAGCGAATGCAATAAAAGGATCATAATTTTTCAAATCAAATTTTTAATTTTCGACAAAAGGACAGAAATTAATCAATTTATGGCCTGACTCTCAACCAGTCCCCAGTGGAGTCGCCAAGCTGTCGAAACCAATTTTTTAAACGAAGAGTTTTTGAGAAATGAGGATCGACTTTAAAAATATGGAAATGGAGTCGCCACCGATCTTTATTCAGGGTGTGACCGGATCACTTTGAGACATGTTATTTTAATAAAACATTTTTTATTAAAACGATAATTTTGGTCTACGAAAACTCGAGAAAATAGGTTCGGAAGTCGATTACGTACGAGGAAGGGTAAGCACCCTCGTAACGCCTAAAATTGGTACCTAATTGATTATTTTATGTCCTAATGCCGAAAATTTGAAATGATTCCAGATTACGATCCATTTATTTAAAATATGTTTGAAAAGCATCATATTGAACACCGAAAGTTCCTATTTCGAAGAAATAAAATGTCGTACTCAGTAAGTTAGGGCACAACATTTCATGTTCTCAAATTTAGATTTATCCTTCGACATTCAATACTCATTCATTAAAAAGGAGAAGGATACTCAATTATTTAGGTTAAATGAAAAACCGCACCTAGTAAGTTAGGGCACTATTTCTCAAAATTCCCAAATACAGAATATTGCCTTTATTCTTTTGAAATTCTTATCTCGAGAGAGTGAAATATCACACCCAGTAAGTTAGGCCGCAATATCTCAAAAGTCCTGAAATAAGCCTTTTTATTTTGAAATATAATGTATTTTGATTTAAAAGACAAAGGATACTCGGTTGCTAGGTCTTAGACGAAGAAAATCGAAACTCAGTAAGTTAGAGCACGATTTCTCCGAGACCTCTAAACACGAACATTGCCTTATGATTTGAAGCCTTGCATGAAATTATTTTTAGGATCATGAACGGTGATAAAATAAAAAGTGGTGCATGTTAACATACAATGTGAAATAATTATATACGAATGAAATATAATGGTATTGAACTTCAAGCAACCCATAAATATAGAACGAGAATTAAAACACATATAATATCGATAATTATCAAACATTAAATCAATGATAAAGATAATTAACTAACACACATACATCAACGACATTACGAAATCCATGGAATAATTCTAATACTAATTTTACATATATGCATGTAGGTACGCATTAAACTATGTGTACTAAATTTAAAAGAAATGTGTAACACAAATAGTTTTAAAGGAGATCAAATGTTAAAATATATATAATTATGAACTTAATAGTATATGCGCAAGAAAAATTTATATATACATACATATATTAGAAAATGGCTAAATTTATATAAACACATATATTTTATCATATTATAAAATAATTTAAGACCAAATAAAAATGAATTAATAAAAACATGAAGATTGTATATGAAAACAAAAGGGGCTTAATTGAAACAGAGCCAAAATTAAAGAGACTATTTTAATAAATAAAATCATTTTAACATATGCGGGGATCGATCAGAAATTCGCGCATACCATCAGGGACTAAATCAGTAAATACTCCTGTGATTAAAAATGCAGCGTATGAACTAGCCTAAATCAGAACGATGCGTAAATTACAGGGACTAATCGCGCAAATATACCCCCAGTGACTAAAACGCGCGGATCCAATGTGTGCTGGATCGGGTCGAAACGGGTTAGCCTGTACGGCATCGTTTTGAGGCTATGGAGATAAGCCCCAAACGGCACCGTTTCTCTAATTGCCTATAACCCCTTTTAAACCAGATTAAAACTAAAAGACCCCCCATTTTGAAACCCTAAGCTTCCTTTCTTGTTCTCTCTCCCGCAGCCGAAGTCTGAAGACACCCAACCACCAAAGCGCCATGGAAATCGACGATTAGTGGCAGATTAGGGACCCCAATAGGACCCCTTTTAAATCGACCCCGAACGTTTCATCATCTCCGACCTCAACAGCCGCCTTTGCTTTGATTTTGACGAAGAAAGCGGTCTGTCGGTTCGTTTACAAAGGTAAAACCCTTTCCTTTCTGTTTAGATCTTCACACAGGCAAACAAAAACGCAAAAAAAAAGGTTCCAAAAAGCAACAAGGGCGAAGAAAAAGGTATAGAAGGCCAAAAATCACCTCGTATTTTTTATTTCTTTTCGTGTTTTCTGTATTCAATATGAGTGATACAATGTGCGCGTGAGAAAAAAACAATGGTTATAGCTCGACCCTTTTTATAGCCGATCCAAAAATAAAAAAATACAAGCTTTTTCTATTCTGTATTTGCTCTCTTTGCGTTGTTCTTTCCATTCGTTTTGCAGGTACCAAACGTGGCCTAGGTGCAGAGGGATCTATGACTTGAGGGCGCTAGAGGCAGTACGTATGCGCACCGATGAAAGCTTGCGCGTGGGTGGAGCGCGTGGGCATACGAACGATCATGCGCGTGGAGGCACGCGGTAGCCCAAGAGTCGCGCGTGAGTGGCTACGAAGAAGGCGCCAGAAGCTTCTGGAGTTCTGTTCTGCTTGGGCCGTCTGGGTCTGTTCTGATGTTTGGGTTTTGGGCTGGTTTAGTGGGAGTATTTGGGCTAGGAATTTAGACTTAGAGAAGCGGTGTAGTGGTTTATTTAGTATCACGGGCCAATTAGCCTCATCTTTGGGTTGTAAAATGAACATTTAAAGATCATTAATTGTTTTTGGTTTTATTTTTGTTTGGTTAATATTGGGCCCGGGCAAATTTTAGGCCCTACAATCATCATTATTATTATAGTTATATTATTCATGATACATTATTATTGCTATCGCTACTATTATTTTATTTCTTATATTTTATTTATAATATTATTTGAACTTGTATAGCAACTTTATTTTTGCTAAGCATTCTATTACACTTCCATTTTATTTTATTTTTGCTACAACCATGCCACGAACCGTGTTTAAATATACTTATCCATTTTTGTACTATGCCCGAATAAGTTAAATGCACATTACTTTAAATGTTACATTCGTTTTTACTCGATGTATAAAAAAGGGAAAATTTTAAAATCAATGCAATGTTCTGTATTTGGAGATTTGAGAAGTTGCGCCCTAACTTATGGGGTTCGACTTTCTCTTTGAACCTAGATAACCGAACATCCTTTTTAAAAGTAAAACACGTGAGATTTAAATAATAACTAAATAATGAGCAAGCTTATTTTCGAGGATTCGAGATGTCGTGTCCTAACTTACGGGACGTGATCTTTTTGTTTTGGTTACCTCGAGATAAGGAGGCCATTTACATATGTTTTAATTCATTTAAGTGATTTTAATTAAAAATATCATTATGCAAGATGGGATCGTGTTTTAAATTCTCCTCAAATTTACAATTTTCGACACTAAGACATCAATTAATCAACTAGGTACCAATTTTGGGCGTTACGAGGGTGCTAATCCTTCCTCGTGCGTAACCGACTCCTGAACCAATTTCCTAGGTTTTGTAAACTAAAAATCATCCTTTTAGTGAATCTAAAACTTTTATTAAAATGATCAAATTACGAGGTGATCTGATCACGCCTAATAGAAAGGATTGGTGGCGACTCCATTTTCATTTTAAAATAAAAGGTTGATTTCCAAAAAGGTTTCGACACTGAATGGGATTCACATCCTTTCCAAGGTCTAGAGAAGGTTACAGGGTGGACTGGGGTTCATCTGTGAAAAATGGGATTTTCCGATAGATCTTTTGAAGCTTTTGAAGGGACGTTAGCAGTGAAAATAACTATTGATTGTCTTGGTATGATGTTTGATCAATCTATCAGGGATACTGCTTAGGTTCGAAGCTTACTGCATGTGGCGTGAAGGGAGAAAGGAAATTGACAGAACCTCCCAACTACTAGTCCAAACATGACCAAAGCTTCAATTACATTTTTTTTTCTTGAATTCTTCATGTCTATTTACAGTTTATGTTCGAGGTTCATGATAGCCCCTCCCAACATTATCATCTTGTTTCGAACCTCATAATTATCACCAAACAGGTGGGGAATCCTAATAACTATCAACATATGCGGCAACTTTCTATTGTTTCTACACCCATTCTAGTTTCCATTCAATTTCTTATGTACCAACAAATGAAAGTAGTTTCAATCCAATTTGTTGTTTCTGAACTAAAATAATTTTTTATTAACCCTCAATATTGCAAATTATTTCAATTTGGTTGAAAATTAACCCTCAACATTGATTAGGCATTTTGAAACTATAGGTACTATATTAGAACAAACCTTAAAGTACATGGGGCTTTCATGCCATTATCCATTTATTTTTTTAAGGACCAAATTGAAATAATTTGCAATACTGAGGGTTATTTTTAAAAAAATATGACTAAATTGATACAATATATAAAAATTGAGGGCTAAATTTATTATTTTTAAGTTGCCAACTCACCCTTCCAATAAATAGTTAACGTTACTTAATGGAAAATAACCCAAAAAACAAACCCAATTAATTGGGTGACCAAAATGAAAATTGGCCCATAGCTAAGTGACCTATGGTGTAGTTTACCCATTAATATATAATTGAGTCTTAAATCAATTAACATGTTAGTGATATAATAATTTGAAAGATGTAGATTCAAATACACCCAAATGTATAATATCTTTCACTTTAAAGGTTGAAGAGTTATGGATAATTTTAATTTTGTAAAATGACAAAATAAAATGAAAAGTATTTAGATAATTTTAACATATAATTTTTTTTTTCAAAAAAAAAAAAACTAATGAAATAAAAATTGATATAAGTAGATAGACATGTTTAAGGTTTAAACTATTTAATCAAATTTAAATGTCAATCCGAAATTTGAAAATGTTTTACAAAAACCTCTTTTAAAATATAAATGTGTTTAAGTTTCAATATCTAAAATTGAAGTAAGACATGCTTTGGCAAGGCCTAGCCCCCTAAAATGAAAATGTTTTCATTTTGACCCTTTAAAATTTTTAAAATTTTAAATTGGTAAAGGTAAAATTGTACTCTGGCCCTCCAAAAATGATAAAATTTTGATTTAATCCTTTTAAAATTATATTTTTACTATCATAAAAATTATAATTTAATTCTGACATCTTAAAAAATTTTCTGGCTTCGCCCCACATGTTTTCAAGTTTATGATATGTAATTTAATTTATACCATAGAAAAAAATTAAATATATATATTAAGTTATTTATGTTAAATATTAAATATAATAATTATATTTAAAAAAACAAATAATATATGCATAGGCCCGATCCACAACCGATCCGGTGCCGGTCCATCAAGTAAAGAATCTAAATACTTCCGCGCCTAAACCAACCAGAAAACAGCGCCAAAGAGAGGCAAAGCAGAAACGCCTGAAACCGCCGCTACAAACGCTGCTCAAGCCGCCGTCACCATACCAGCACCAGCCAAACGTTAACGGAGCGTTTCCCGTTCTTTCTTCTCCTTAGAGAAGAGGAGCTAATGGTAATTTTATTTTCTTTCAGCGCTTTCTTGTTGTCCACTTGTGTTGCTTGATCTTCACAATTTTTGATGAATTATTTGTGAAGATACCTGAAAGAATTCAGGGTCTTATGCTTTCTGGCATTCAAACTTTGTCATTTAATAGATATAAATGTAGACATAAAATAATCAAAACCAATTGGTTGGCTTGAAATTACTAGACATATTTATTTTGCTATTGAGTCCATTTTTGCTTGCAGGAAGTTAATCAACAGGCTAGATGTAGAGAGTTGGCTAAATCGTCCTCATTTTATAGTACAGTTTACTCTGAGGTCATTTAATCTTTTTTTTTTTCCCTTTATATTTATTCTAATGTCAACCATTTTATGGGTTTTGTCTGGTTTCTCTTGATGAGTTATTTTAATTTGTACAGATAGAAGAGGTTGGATGGGAGCATTTGGTGAGGGCGGGAGGAGATCTAAGTTTCCTTATTTTTCGTGTTTTGTAAGTACCCTTTTGATTGTATTGACAATCCATCTAATATGGGAAAGCTTTGGTTTTTTTTTGGAGCATTAGATTTTGTAGTAAACAGCTAGTGCAACTTCCAGGGTTAGTCACATAATCATGATAATCCTTTGGTTTTCTGCAAACGAATGGAATCTGTATATTTTCTTAGGATGGTGATGATAATCTGGGTTATGTAACTAACCTGCAATATCCAGCTTGGTGCTGTCTTTAATTGTTCTTACTGTATCCATTACTAGCTCTTTTTGTACTCCATTCTTATCAATGTTATAATCATGTACTTTTATATCTTTAATATGGTCTTGATACAGAATTGGCTGTATCTGAAACCTAAAGGCTTGAATATATTTTCTGAAAATTGATAAACAGTTGATATTGGAGTTATAAAATCCTCAGTACACTGTATATCTCTATATACCTATTAAGATGTTTCTATTGTCGAACTTCGGTATTGGTATTGTAACCCTCTGTAGTTTTGTTCTCCTTTTATATTTCATGTTATCCTCTTTGTTCCTAGTTGCTTATCCTGTTATCCTTCTTGTATATTTCGGTGCTAGAGATAAGAAGGGAAGAGTGCATGTTATGGAAATTCAATTGGATAAAGCTTATCCTAGAGTTCCTCCAATGGTTTCAGCGGTTTGTCTCCTATCTTTTTGGTCTTAATTCTTCCAATGTAGTCCTCCAGGTGTTTTATCTTACTCTGCTTTGTTCTCAGGATGTTCCCTATATCTTCAATTTAAAATGGTCAATGAACTCTAGACTGAAAAACTTGGTACAACAGTTTGAGAAGGTATTTGCTTCGACATTTTTGAACCCAATGTAATTCCATTCTGCTTCAGAACATATTTTTGGTGCCATGGCATGTTTAACTATTGTTAGAACTTAGGTGTTTTCTCTTTGTATCCAGCATCTGGAGAAGCTTCAAGCATTCTGGTCTACTTTGGATGAAATTGACAGGTCTCTTCAGATTGTTGATTCAAAGCAAGCATCTCGTGCCATTCCAAGTCGCCAAATCCACGTAGGTGAGTCATTACTTCATACCGTCTTCTTTTATGTACATTAAAATTTTCTTGCCCCCTCCTTTATTACTGAACACAAGGTTTAACTATTTGCTACTCAGGAAATGATTGCTTCATCATATTGTTCATCGATATCAATGATCCTAGATCATTACCAGAGTAAGAATTCATATAAAATTATATTAAAAGCTGCTAGCAAGTTGGTTTTGTTCAGTATGAATAACGAATATTTAAGTGTTTGTAGGTGTCGTTTTATGGGTTTAGGTAATCCTGTGAACTCCTTGAGAAAGACATGGAAAAGAAATGTTGATAAATGGTATGCCTTGAGTCTCATCTTAAATTTTTAACTTTGTACTAGTGAAGTGAACGTGTGGTTAACAGTGGAGGAAGAAAATTACCAACTTGCGTAATTTTCTGCATGCAATCTGTTAATTCCTTCTCTAGTAACAGAGAATGCCTGAAATTGGAACCTTGAAGTCTTCCATCTAATTTAAGAGGATAGAAGCTTATAACATCGTGATAGGTTTCATTCCTTTGTACTAACTTTACATAGTCTGATTAATTGTTTAGGGAGAGGGACAAAGCCTTTTTAGAAAATCTTGAGTGTCTTTTGAACACCCAATTTCCAAGGCTTGCTGATGAAGAGACCAACAATCATCTAGATGAATGTGGAATCTGTTATGCTCAATATCTCCCTATTGGTAATGCTTCACATGCTTTAGATGTCTCTGAACTATTGTTTTGAGACTTAATTCTCAAATGTTCCTGTAGGTGATGTGCTTGGACCTCAGACTGGAAGTGCAACTGATTACACTTGTGAGAATAACAGTTGTAGTAAGGCTTTCCACAGCATGTGCCTAGTCGACTGGTTGAGGTCGATCACGACGACAAGGCAGTATGTGGAGCTCTTAGTGTACTTGTATCTTTTAATCTACTTTGTGTCAGAGTATAATTTTATTCCTGTCCACTATGTGCTGTGATCAATTCAAAATTAATTGCTTGCGGAATTTCCTGCTTTTGGCATTGGGCTACCTGTCTACCTGAATGATCAAACCTGCAAACAAGTTGGGTCACTTGATACTCGTCTATGTGTCCTCCTTTATATCTTATTGATACACCTAGTAGCCTTTAGTAGAGGTAGGATCGACCGTTACTGGCCTCGTATTTTTCAGTTGCAGTTAGGTATGGTAACACTATTTCTGGAGTCTGATCAAGAGGGACCTACATGAAAGTTGAAGGGGCTATGTTTTTCCAAGCTTTTGAAGGCACTAGTACATTATCCAAAACGTTGTCCAATAAATTGTCGGAGCTACTTTTGTCCGTTAGATTAAATGGTGTGTTAAGGTTTGCTAAGATAGAGATATAGTGCCTTTTTCTCTTTTTACCTTTTGTGTGTGTCGTTTGGCAAATGACCCTTCAAGTTATATGATTCATGGTACTGACTTTTCATTCATAGTAAACCGGGTTGCCTTTGAATATGCCTTATTGCTTGTACATACCCCACATTCAAATTAGCTTTGATTATTTGCAATTAGTTTATGAAAAGATATTAGCACAAACTTATCTTCAATTTCGACCGTGGCAACTTGGTTGCTTGATTTATGGTTGTGAATGCTTGTGTTGCAGGTCATTCAATGTTCTGTTTGGAAATTGTCCTTATTGCTCAGAGCCAATTGCAGTGAAAATCAATGCCACAAAGAATTAAAGATCTTATAAGTCATAATCGATGATCCTAAGTTGATTCATCCTGTCCCGGAGAACCCTTTCACTAGCAGAAGAGGCTTGTGAATTTCCATTACTGCCAAAGCAGCAAAACTCTGAAGATTAAAGCTTCTCTTGTCCATGCAGGTACCTAAAACCAATTCCGTTTTGCTGAAATAAGAAGCATTCAATGTAGGTTTGTGCCCACAAGCACTATACTATTACCTTATGACCAACAATGATTTGTGGCTTTCCCTTCTTTATGTTTTGTCCTGACTTATCTAAGGCATTATTTACTTTGATCAAAAGTGTTTCACTTGATTGGTAGACTTCCCTTGAATATTAGATTCTTTGTCCCAACACATTAATTTCTTTGCCACTGGTATGTCATTTTCCAACAATATGTTACCTCTATTAAATGACTGCTTTTAGCTGGAATTCAAGCATGTTTTGTTTCACTCGTTATTCCAACATATTGGCTGCAATGACAGAACACACAGTTCAAATTACTAAATAATTCACACTTGGGACTTCTTGCATGGGAATTTATTCATGTTTAAATATGGACTAATGAGAATGGAGTTGTGGAAGATATTGTAGCTTTGCTGCTGCTTCAAAGGATGGCCCTTTCTCTCTTAGCTTTAATGGTGTTTGCCTCCAGAAGGCAATCAATTGGGGGTCATATGAGAATTTATGCCTAGTGGGGACCTAGACTGTAAAAATCCTAGTAAATAACCCTAGACTGCCAAGTTGTTTATTTCCTTGAAGATGTGAGCTGTTATCATGAATTATAATTTATAACCCCTTTGTTGTGCTCAATGACCAAAAAGGTAGGTATCTGATATTCTTTTCTCTATCCCCATTATTTTATTCTTTACTATATTATCAAATTAAACGACCAAAAGATTTAGCGAATCGCACTTGAAAATTTTCCTCCTTTATCCATGAGCCATTAATGGTAACATTTTGATGATTTCAACTAATATTTCATTCAGTTTTAAAATAAATTTTTATATAATTTTTTAACCATATCGAGTACAATAATGTAATACATATTTACATATTTGGTTCACTTAATTCGTAATATAAACTCAATTAAAAAATAATTAATAATTTTATTTATTTTACAAAATAATAAATATTATTACGAGATTATTTTTATTTCTTCTTATAAAATCTAAAAAAAATCAATTTAAATCCAAAATAAATCTAGAAAAAAAATTGAACCTAAAACACTAGAGTCTTGAAAGCTTTAATTTTATTATTTCAATCAAAATTTTATTTATTTTTTATAAATATAATTATTTTACATAATTAAGCTTGTTATAATATGGTATATCCTAAAATTCATAAACCTGAGCATAAAGGAAATAATTATAAATGTAGAATTCAAATAAACATTTATTAAATATCACCTTTTAAAAGTGATTGTATAAATAATCGAAAGAGAACTATTTTGAAGTATAAAAGTCTCGTTTTTCAAAGAAAACAAATTAAGCGTGGACTTGGATGGGTGATACAGTGTGTTTAGCTTATTTTTTGTCTCACGCTATAGTATCATTACAGTATCTAATCTCACCGTTATTGTTGTTTTTACACTAACTCAAATAAACGCATTATTCATCTAAAACCACCCTAATTGATTCCAAACAAAAAATATGGTATTAGGAATGAAGGAAGCGAGGAGTATCCCTTCACACTGGGACCATTATGAGCTTTTTATGCACTTCGGGGACGACCAAAATGAGCCAAATTCTAGCCAAACATTTAAAGTGAATAACAGGAAAAACCAAAACAAAAGGGGACCATTCTGAAAATCAATTGAAAGCCAATTACTTCAAGCACTAATTTTGAATTTCTAACATTCATTTCCTTGTTTTCATCAACCCATAAAATGAAGCAGCAAGTAGTTTTGTCTTAGGCCTGCAAACTCTGAATTGGATAATACAATAAAAAAAATACAAGTTTTAAAATTAAATATCTGCACACACGATCACAATTTATTTCCCTTTATAACCCCAATTTTTGCATGGCCCTCTACATATAGCTATTATGGTACAAAGGGAGGCATATACATCAAAGTATATATGACATGAAACATATTGGTATATCAAATATTCTGGACAGTTCAGTTGGATACGGAATAATGGGAACTCTTGAAAGTACTTCATATACCTGCCATGCATTCCGGTGGGGTGACCGGGTACCGAGACTTGTCGGTGCAGTAATCGTAGATCATGTGGTTCATCCGAACCCACCTGTATCTCCTAGCTTCCATGGCATTAAGAGCTTGATAAGCAGTACCCTCCCACCAGTTCCTAGGGTTACTAGCACAATTTGCTGGCCCTGGAACTGGACACCCTTCAATGTCAAAATCCTTGTAATAAGCCAAAAATGGTGCTTTGCTCCAATCAATTTTCTCAAGTCCTCCCCTTGTTGCCCAATCATCAGCTTCCCATAGTGTTGAATATACCCCCATAGGTTGAAATTTTGGGTATGGGATGTTTTTTGCTTCATTGTTCTTGTATACTCTTATTGGCACTTCATCTACATAAAACCTGTTAAGAAAAAGCACCCAAATGGTCAAATTTTAATGTCATATATGCTAATTAATGTCACATTTATAGTTAGATACTGGACTTACACAATATGATGATGGTTCCACATAATTGTGTATGTATGGAAATCAGCAGCTGGATCAAACCAGAGGTTAACCCTTTGTTCTCTATCACCTTTACCATGAGCATATATGTTGGTTTGGACCGTGTATGGTTGCCCGGTTCGGTTTCCCAAGAACTCAAAATCTAGCTCGTCTCTTACGGTGTCCGTATCAGAATTCATCTGCAATACCAGATTACAATGAAAAACCGATAAAAGGTTAAAGGTTATGTCGGTAGGTAGCTTTACGTACGTAAAAGGCGGTGACGGTTCCGGCCGAGTCACCGGGGATAAGCTTGATCTTCATGCTGACACGTCCAAACAAATACTGTCTTTTGGAAGCAAATCCACAGCCTATAAAACAAAATGAATTAACAACACATTATCGAAGGGTTAACACATTTAATCATTGATTATTATTTTTAAAAAGTTAAACCTGAATTTTGGTCTAGAATAAGTTGAATGGCCCTCCCTCCATCGATTTGCTTGATATGGGAATCGGACCAAGTGATTCTAAAATCTTCGAGGAAAGTGGCGGTTCGTCCCGAAACCGAGATCGAACATGCAAGGAAACAAGAGAAGATGAAAAGAAAAGCACTGCGTAGAGTTGCCATTGTCATCAATGTTTTGAACTTAGAAGATTAAATTGTGGTGAATGTGTGTATATGTGTATATATATAGGTGGGAGAGATTAAGGTTGATGTAGACCGCTGCATTGAAATAGAAAGTGCCATCATAAGTTTAGCTTTCGATACAGCTAATGGCAAGCCGTCTTTAGGCCCTACATACCCCCCAACTGTGCTCTAATTTTGCCCTTTGGGAACCTAATCTTAATGCTTCCACTTCATAACTTTCTCTTTGTTTTTGTTTTCATTCTCCAACCTGACAAGAAAAAGGGATCACAGATATTGAAATTTTACAATTGAATTGATCGTATATGTATTGTTTGTCATGTTCCATCATCACATGAAAATTTGATTAATTTTATATATGGATGGATAATTTTTCATCTCATGAAATTGATATGGTATGAAGGTGGTGTGGAAAAGGATTGAAGACCAATGAGGTGTGCCTAAAAATTTGAGTCAAGTAGGGTTTGGACTTAAGTTCACAAAGGCAGTCTCATTCAATATTGCTTATCTAATATATCTGTGAACAGCTTAGATTGATATTGAGCGGCCGGTTGGCCGGATCCGCCGAGTTACATGCCCCACCATTAAGTTTTTTGGGGTCTAATCTTAAACTCTGGTCAATTTGACAGGCCAAACTGGAAACCAATCAGTATATCAATTTAGATAAATTGGGTTAGATCGATTATAGAGTGAAGCACTTAAAATCGAATTTGAACCATAAACCGGTTGAACTGTTTTTTAATGTTTTTAGTCTAAATTAATGGTCCAAATCGAGAAAAAAATCTCAACCGGCAAAATCTAAATACTTAAGTATATCAACCCAACCCATCCTAATACTTAAAAAATTTATTATTATTAAGAAAAAAAAAGGAGAAAAACTAACATAAATCGAAGTGTCATTATTGTTATTTATTTGTGTTTATAAAATTTTGTTTTTAATTTTGTAAGATTTTTACTTATTTTTCAAATTTTCTTTAATTTTGGACCAATCGAACTAAAGTTTAGTAATCTGATTAGTTCGATCACCAATCCGATTCCGAAAACATTGGGGGTAGGGGTTGCCTTATTTTCATATTGATATAGTAGACGTCGATAAAAATAAGAAAAATAAGAACACATGAATTTCTTCAACAAGTGACGAAATTCGAGTCACACAAGCTCTAACACATATTAACATGACTAACTCTTCTAAAAAAGCTTTTAAATGTTAATCGAAAACTTTCCCAACTCGAATAAAAAAATCTTAAATCCAAAATGACTCAAATCTTAATTATTGACCCAAACTTAAAATGACATGAATAAATAACTCGAAATGACTTAACTCAAAAATTCACTAGCAAACCCAAATAACTTCATCTTACAAATAACCCAAACCCGAAATAATATCAAACCTAAAATCATTCAAAAGGCATGTTGAAAATTGGATCAAATTCCATCCCCATCTTTTTCTACCACTTGACAATTGTTGTGACAAGGAATAATTTCAAACAAAAGTATTTTACATCAATTGAAGGGAATATGAAGTTAAAACACAGATAGTGAAAGGCTGAGATATCTGAAAATTATAAGACAGAAAGGGATCATTTCTTTCACCATTTGCATAATTGACGTACAAAGATTCTTGGGATTAAAGTTCAACCAATGTTGGCTGCCAAACCTCAATTATTTTAAATATTAAATATGCAAATTTCCTTATCCAAATAAATTTATTAACTTCTCCTCACAAATTATAATTAATTTATAAAAAAATAAAAATTGAGGGTCATGGTTTCCTCTCTCCGCTATATGTCTCGAGGATCCAAATTTGAGTTCTTTTAATAAGAGCGAATACAGTTTACTACGGCACCCAACATTTTATTTTTTTAAATTATGTATAGGAGGAGGCAAATTCTCTTATATCCTGTATGTTAGTATTGAGTTACGGATTTGTTGTGTTTTGAGTTGCAACTAAGGAAATAATAGAAATTGAAAAAGAAAAGGGTTAAAATATGTCATATGTTCCTATACTTTTAATTTCAGGAATTTAGTTCCTCTGCTTTCTAGATTTTAAAATTCAAGTCTAATTATTAATTATGTTAATTTTATTTGTTAAATTTGTTGGTGTGACATTTTGAAATAAAAAAAGAACTCACTTGATAGTAATGTAACTAAAATAATGTCGTTGTAATGAACCTGAATTTAACAAAATAATCTTAATAGTGCTAACAGTTGGACCTAATTTTTTACATCTAAAAAGTAACGGATTAAATTCTAAATTTACGAAGAGTTTAGAGACTTATAATATATTTTATCCAAAAATTAGTTACAGAGTTCAAACCCCTTCCTACGTTTATAGGGTCTTACTCAAAGAGTGATTCAAAATAATTCAACAATTCAAGAGATGATTTAAGCTCAACTTACTCAAGTTGTTGTTTCCTATATGCATTTATGTATATTTGGGGTTAAATTACTTTTTAGGATCAAAACATGGTAACATTTTTATATTGGGGTTTGCTTCCTTTTTTCAAGTTAGGTCATGAACTTAGAATTGTTCTTCCATTGAGAACTAAGCTTTTGTTTATTTAAGATAGATCCTGATTTAACAATTTTTCCAATAAGGGTCGAATTTTTTTTTCAAATTAGTCCTTGAAAACTCTAAAAGTTCAGGTCAAGCCTCAATGTGAGAATATTTGTCAAGTTTTTGGACTAACTTGAAAAAAAAGTTCAAGCTAGAATGTGAGAATAACTGCCTAGTCTAGACCCCAATATGAGAACAATTGTTAACTTGAAAATGATGGCAAATATTAAAATAATATCGGTGAAAATGATGGCAAATATTTTATGGGGATTGGGAAATGTGGATGCATGCATGGTATGGCATGTAAGTGATTGCTGGGATAAGCTAATAAATGCGTTCTCCATTGGCATTGAATTTTGCCACCATAACAATATCTGAGGTAAATTTCAAAAATAGTCCCATATCTTTGTTTAAGTTTAATTTTGGTCACCGATGTTTCAATTGTTACGTTTTGTAGTTCACTTTTATATTCGGACCAATACTCTTTCCCATCTTCCTTTTTTCTTCTTCTAACCAAACCCTAGTCGCTGCTCACCGCCATCGATGGCCTCCGGCCGATAGTGCCACCACAACTCCTCCCCTCTCCGTTCACTGATTCAGATTTCTTCTAGACCAAACAAAAGGACAAAAGCCCAAGTTGAAGCTTAAACCTTTTCCAACCGTCAGATCGGCCTAATCCTAGGATATGTGCCTCTCCTCGGTCCAATGAGGCTTTTTAGAGCCCCGAGAATTCAACAGCCCGAAATGGGTTTTCTCTTCCCCTTTTGATTTCCATTTGCTCTCTTTTTCTCGATTTTTTATTCTCTTTTTTTCATTTCTCTAATCTCTCTCCACAAGTTCTTCTCTTTTTTTGAGCTGTTATTCCTTCTTCTTTTCCGTGACACGGAAGTCATGTTACCATTTAATGGTACAATTTGTACAATGTCAGATTTCTATTAACACTATGAACGGCTATTAACGGACCAGTTGATAAAATTTATGATCAAATTATCATAACAATTGAAACATCAATGACCCAAATGTAAACTTAAACAAAGATATGGGACTATTTCCTGAATTTCTATAACACTATTAATGCCCATGGTAAAGGGCCTAATTTATTATTATATTACCAAAATTATGTATAATTGGCAAAAAAACATTAATTTTTGTAATTAATTGTCTTCAATTACTCACTTTTAAAATTGACAAAATTTAAAGTACTTTAATTTTTTTGAAGAGATCAATCTGCTCGATATTAAAATTAAGAGGGATTGAAGAGATATTTTTACCTAAACATTTTAGGTATAAGCCTAGCACTTTCCAAGCCAATCAAGTCCTTATCATATGGTTTGATTGTCAAACTCAAAATTAAAGTCAGTCTTTATTAATATTAATGGAAAGTATATCAAATAATAGCGAAGTGTATAGCTTTTGCCGCTTCTATCTTAATAATGTAATCCATCTAATAATATATATATTTCTTAATGGGTCGGGCCAGATCAAGTTCGGATTAGGTTTAAGTATAATATCAACACAATGTATATTTGTCCAAGTTCGTTTAGTCTGAAATATAAATTTAAAATTTTATTTAAATCTACCCATATTTATAAATATCTAGTACAAAATTCATTTTAAACCCACTCATATTATCTTTAATTTATTATTTAATAATTTCAATTTTTTTATTTATAAAATTTTTATATATAGACATCTAACATTTTTAATGTTTACATAATATATATTAAAAATAAAAAAGTGTCTGGGCCAAGTCGGACTTCAAACATTCAAACTCAAATTCGATCCTATTTTAAATGAGCATAGTTTTTGTTTAGGCTTATTTTTATGAGTTTAACATTTTTAAATATCGGATAAAACATTGGATTTAGACGAAGAATCGATCTATGAATAGGTGTAGATTAATCCCAAACTCAATTATTTGAAAAACATAAAAAGGGTCTAGGTAGACAAAAAGGTTTAATGTATTTTGTTTTTTGCCGGTAAATTGAGAATGCTGGAATTGACAAAGCAACAATAAATAAGAAGCATCTTTAATTAGAGGCTGGCAAGCCAATGGCTCTTCAATTCCTATTCTTTCATTATCTTATATTAATAATTAATTTGGATTATTTATTTATTTTTCTTGATAATGATTAAACATAAAAGTTTTAGTGTCATAAATAGAAATTGGAGTAAATATAGAGTTGTTTATAAGACGGTGGCTCATTTAGTTAATGTGATTTGATCCGATTTGAATATAAATTAAATAATTTTTTAAAATTTTATATAAATATTAACATAAAATAATGTATTTTAATATTTTACTAATTTTTTAATTGGTGATATGGGAATTTTTATTGGCTTGAGTCGGACTTGAAATTTTTTAGAATCATAGGCACCTATAATCCGCTATATATGTAAATCTACAGTGTTCTATAGGATGGAATTAGGCTCGCAAGGGGTCGAAACCCATTTCGTTTACAAATGAATAAATATTATTTTGAGGGAATTTATATTTTTTATATTTTGATAAATTTAGAAAAAAATTATACACATGGTGAAAAACATGAAGTTTGAAACAAGATATAATAATTTCTACTATTTCAACTTTACTATTTCAGTCAGAGATATATTTGGTTTTGTACAATTTTTTTAAAATTTGTTACATAAAATTTTCCACCTATATCATAGGTGTGATACAATCTAATGTATAATATGCGACATTTTACAAATCTACGTACAATGATATATTTGAAAGGTATGATGTCAACATCAGGTATGTGATCCAGTTAGATGATTGATATTCACTATTCATTTCATGCACACCACCAGATCATAAGGTCGCAATTCGACTTCAAATTTTTTTTTAGTTAATTATAGTTAGAAGTGTTTACAATCAAATCAAGTTGAGTTGGAGCTAAATAAATATATTATTTCAATATTACATATAATTGTTTAAATTCGGTCCAACTCGAAATAGTTAATCTAAACTTGTTTAAATCTACCCAAATTTTTAAAAACTTTTTTAAAAAATATATTATTTTTATTTAAAATTTTGATAATTATATATTTCTTTCACTACTATTATATATCTTTTTATTAAATTTTCAAATATAAATAACTTAAGTACATAATGTTTTGAAATTATGATTCGGATTTTTATTTGGTCGCTAAATTTTAAAACTTTCTAATTGAACTAATATAAGTATCGTATCAATCAAGTTATTTCGAAAGCTTAGTCATTAGCTTGAGTATAAACGTCAGCTCAAACATAACATTGAGTCTTTTTTAAACATATGGATCAAATTATAATATGTGTATCGAATTTGACGTGTTAAGAAATGAACCTCTTAAATTTAATTGACGTTGTTACTAGAGGTAAACTACACTTTAATAACTTAATAAATTAATATTTTGATCATTTTACTTTAAAAAATTACTAAATAATCACTGAACTGTTTAAAAATTTTCATTTAAATCAGTGTATAGGTTTTAAATATATAATTTTACTTAATTTTTTTTGTTTTAAAAATTAATTTTTACTATTTATCCTTATCGATTTATTTATTGCCATGTACTCTAATTTTATCATTTTTGGTTATTGTATTTTTTATGTTCTAGAATCTTAGTGAATACCAAATGATAGTCGTTAAATTAATGAAGTTAAATTTGTTATTTCTAAAATCTTACATTGCAAACATGTTTTTTTCCACATAATCCTTGCAAAAAAAACAAAAAAAAAAGTCAATCACTTTAGTTAATTGATAAAATAGTTATGGTTTGAGTCGTGACTAAAATATCAAAATTTAAAAGTTAAGGATTAAAAATGATGAAATTTGAGAACATGGTCTAAATCAATAATATACGCATAGTACAAGATTAATAGCATAATTTGATTTAATATATTTAACTGTCGTTTGGGTTGAGATTAAAATTTCAAAATTCATAAAGTACAAAGATTAAAATTAATCAAATTAGAGCATAAGAACTAAATTCATAAATTATACATGATATAGGGACCAATAACAAAATTTGACCTTATAAATGAATAAAAAGTGCTAATGGCTTTAAAAACTAACTATGATAAAAGAAAATTGACGAGAGAGAAGTTAAAATTAGGAAAGATTTCAAGTTATGTGTTGGTTTTATGTGTTTTAGACTTATGAAGATAAATATTAATTACAAGATCCAGTCACAATAATCTCATAAAAAGACTTTACAAATATAATCGTAAAGTTCAAAATAAAACAAAAATCTACAAGATATATCTGCAAGTTAATCTTCATAAATCAAGGGATCCAATTTATTTGACCTAGATCAGTCCAAACTTCAAGGATTTGTAGCTCCACAAGATCGATCTTCAAATATGGGTCAACACATGTTTATAACATTCACTAAGTCATGATCCAACTGTTTTGGTTTAAAGAATTGTCAACATTAATAAGCCAAGTTATGTAACTTGTGCAGAGCCAAAAGCAATGAACACCGACTGTGGCACTACATGAGACATTGCTCACATATTGCCTCAACAATCTCTTCCAACAAGAATTCCATATGTAGAATATGAAGCAAATCAATTACCCTTAATATAAAAATACAAATGATTGAGGTAAATCTTCATAAAATCAACTCGCGTCTTCTTGGATTTGCATATCCAAGTATATAAGATAACTTAATTTGGACACGAGCAATATCACTACGTTAAAAACTTAACCTAAACGCTTGTATAAACTTAATTTGTATTAGAAATTATAGAGAAGAGTAATTAAATTTTAATCTAATTGCTGCAAAATTTTCAATTATTTTAATGGGATAATGATAAGAATATTATATGAGATTTGAGACCCTACATTATTGTGAAATATCAAATCAGACTTACATGACAATTTTTTTCTTCATATAAATCAAATTTAATGTATAGAAAGTTCTATTTTGTATATTTTAGCTGGATCACACATAAAAAAGTACTTTTAATTCATTGAATTTTTTGAAGGGAAAATCAAATCAGGTATAATTTAATATTTCAACAAACACAAATAATTGATCTTTTGTGTGGTTTTAGATAAAAGAAATAAATTTTAAATAATTGCTTAGAACCAATTGAATAGGATAAAAAAATTGATTAAATTAATGATTGGATTGATTTTATACTTTTATAGTTATTTTTTAAATTTTATAATTATTAATAAATTATTTAATTAAAATTGAACAGATATTAAATTGATCAAATCGAAAATCGATTATCTGATAAATTTAATCACCAATCCAATTCTTAATACATGTTTTTGGCTTGGAAAGAAATTTTTCTTTTTTAATTTAATATTGGAAAATGATTTTTTATATATATTTTTTCTTTTTATAATGTTTTTGGCTTAAATACTCATTTAGCTGTTGAATTTATTATTTTCTCTCAAATTAGTACTTATGGTTTTTTGTCCCAAGTGGGTATCTAAATTTTCATTCCGTCAAGGGTTTTGGTATTTTTGTTCCAATATTAAATATCAAAATCCTTGATGGAATGAAAATCGAGATACTAATTTAAAACATAAAACCATAAATACCAACTTAAGAGAACAAGACAAATTCGAGGGTTAAATGAATATTTAAACCAACATTCAAGTATAAACAACTACCCTATCATAAATTGATAGATTTCATCCTTCATTATAAAACAAAGTTGCTATGATAGTTTTATTTTCAAAATGAAATATAAAATAATTATTAAATAAACTAATTAAAAATATCAGAAAATAGCAATTTCCTTTCGGTAACTCGTATATATATGAAAAAACTAATAATTTTCTTTTAATTAACCATATGAAATTAATAATTAATTATTACATTTTTATAAATAATAATTTAATTACAATTGACACATATATATATTTAAAAATAATATCTATAAATTAAAGCTTCTAAGAATAAAAAAAATGAATGTTATTAAAATAATTATGAAAATCTATTTAAAAAGCTAGCTGCCTCAATGCCCATTTAATGCATGCATGGCAATTGCAGGGTCAGGTATGCACACGCCCTGAAAAAGATTGCTCAAACATTTTCTTACATACAAAGACTTTTTTTTGGCTAAAATTATACCCTCAATCATTTAACATATCCTTTTCTTATCTGCTAAATTCGATTTAATGAAAATAACTAAAAAAAATTTTGAATGACCAAAATATAAAATTTAAAACTTAAATGATTATCGGGAAAAAAATAATTAACAGGAAAATTTATATTTTAATATAATGATAAAATTATACTTTAATCCTTCTAGTAATTCATAATTCATTTCTAACTTTATTTAAAATAATTTAAATAATTTTCTAGCTTCGTCCATGCTTCAGCTTATACAGGGGCCGAATCATCTTTAATCATTTTATAATTTTAAAAAGTTTAAATTAGTATATGATAAAATTATACTTTACTTCTCAAAAATGAGAAAAAAATTAATATATAAACTATTAAAATGATGAAATTTTACTTTTACTATCATAAAAATATATAACTTTATTCCGACCCCTTCAACAAATTTTCTGACTCCGCCCTAAGCGTATATCCCTTGTGAACCAAATTTGGTTGAGGGATGATGGTGTAGGGACCCAATACCTTCAATAAGAAAGTTAAAACCTAAAACAATAAAGCCTAGTGTCGGGGTAAGTGGTCCTCCTCACCTCAATTTCTCTGGATTTTGATTGATTTCAACTAGTTGTCACTGAATTGTATTACTGTAGAGTTGAATTTTATTCCAAAAAAGCTATTAATGGTATCAATTCAATACAATATATATATATCATTTACTTTTTGCACAATCAACACGTTTGGTCTAAATAATTATGAAAAAGTTGTAAACTCATCATTGAATATAAATATCACGAATATTAAAATATTCATCCATTTCTATTATTAAAAATTGACATGATTAATGAAATAATAAAATAGTTACACGTGACACGCTACGTGTACCTCACTCTAATGTACATTAACCAGTTTTTAACAATAGAAATAGATGCAAATTTTACCAGAAAGACTAGTCTGCTCTTCGATTTAATGCATAAGGACTAACTTACCCAATTTTAATAGAAGGGACAAAATGAAATTTGACTCTCAGTACAAACAGGACTCCTGTTACTTTTACCTGTAGAGAAACAATGGAATTGAAAAAGGAAGTTGGAAGTTCAAATTCAATGGGATAGAAACCTTGAAAGGACAGTGAATAGTTCTCTTTGATCCATATAACATGTGATATAACAAAAACAGTAATTTAATTTGATTTTTATAAAACCCTGGAAAGAAGCTTACAGTACAATAAATAGGTGTCCAAGAATATCAACTTGCAATTCTACTGAGTTGAGTAACTAGCTCCTTATCTGTAGTGTTTTTCAGATGTTCGATGATTTTGTCGACAGACGGAGCTTCTAAGCGAATCCTTTTTCTAAGCATTAACCTAGCAAGCTTCACAGCTTCAACCGAATGGCTTTGCCGACACAAGCCAACCAAAAGAATAGAATAGATGTCAGTGTCGATGGATGAAACGTATTGCATCCGCTCAATTTCATTGTATAAGCAAAAACCATCTAGCACTCGTCCCTCACGACAGAGCTCCCTAATCATGGTACTACAAGCAATGCCACTAGGTTTAGCCCCACTTACTAACATTTTCCTAAAGAGCTTCTCTGCCTCATTGAGTCTATTAATCCTAATCAAAGCCAATACAAGAGAACTGTAGCAATCACTATTGGAAACACCACGTCCGACAACTCTATCGATCAACTTATATGCTTCTTCGACATGTCCCTCTGCGCAAAGACCCGTGATCAAAATAATAACAGTTATACGGTTAGGAACACACTGGCAAGCTTCCATTCTATCCAAAATCCTCAATGCCTCTATTGTTTGACCCTTCTCACAAAAGCTTTTAATCACAGATGTATATGTGATTACATTTGGACTACAATTCCCACCTGCTTTCTCCATCTCCCCTAATAAATCCAATGTGTTTTCCGTACTCCTGTACTTACAAATACCCTCGAGAAGCACGGAATAAGCCACAGCATTTGGAGAAAACCCTTGCCCCTTCATAGCCTGAAACAACTCACAAGCCTCCTCCAATCTACCAGCATTACAGAACCCCTTGATCATTGCAAAATAAGTCATCATATCGGGATAAAGATCAATCAAACCAATCTCTTTCATCAATTTGTGAGCCATATCCATATCCCCTTTCTCACAAAGCAACCTGATAACCACATTATAAGCAGTAGTATCCGGACGTAAATTAAATTCAGGCATTTTCCTCAATAGCAACAAAGCTTCATTGGCAATATTAGCTTCTTTACACAAATTCAAAACAACCTTAAACATTTTAAGGTTAACTGAACACTTTTCCATCCTGTAAGCTTTGATAACATCCAAAACAAGAAATGGGTTTTGCTTAATTTTCAAATATCCAGCCGCTTTGTTGTACATATAAGAACTATACCTACAATTTGATTGAAGACCTGCCCATATGAAAAACCTCAAACCTATTTGAGATAGAGATATATCAAAAGAACATCTTTTTAACACCTCACAAACACAGTTTGGGTCCAATTTGGCATTGACTAAAGCTAAGGTTTTCTCTATATTGCTTTGTTTTTTCTCTAAATGAGTGAAAAATTTGTCGGCAGAGGAGACAGAGCTGAATTGAAGATTGAAAATTTTGCTTTGTTTAGGGTGAATTGAAAGTGAAATCAATCTAGAGAGTGAAGCAATTGACATTGCTTGTGGAGGAATTTAGTGTCTTTGCAAGAGTTGAGGTTGAACAAAACAATGAGGTAAAAATCTTACGAGATTGTTTCCGAATGATGTTGGATAAGTTTTGGCAAGAATGAGGCCAGGGTGTACCGAGTTGTTCGAATGTGGCCCAGTACGGTGGCATCAACTCATAGCCAGGCAACCATAACCTCATATATGGCCCTGCATTATAGCGATAGAGCATTAAGGTAACTCACAATTATGTATGATTTTCATTTTATTAAAAACATATCAGTATCGAGCATATATCCGTATTTGATGTTCAAATATGAGTCCGGTGTGTAAAACCGGAAACACGACATTTTCTAAAAATTATTACCATATTAGCACAAGTCAGTGATGGCTAAGCTTCTATTACATTGAAAGATTGCAACTATAAATCGAAACCTGCAGTTTTAACACATTAACTTCATCAAAGTGGAAAAGCAAAACCGACTTTATAAAAATTATAATCGGAAACGAAATTCACATTGAAGGAAACCGGAATAACAACTGAGTTTAGTCGGTCGGTCCCGTCGGTTAATCATACCGAAAAAATATCATGAAAAAAGCTGTTTTTTTTTTTTTAATTTACACAAACCATAATGAAAGTAAGTTTGTAGTAAATAATTGAATTTCCCATAATTGATCGCAACAAAAAACTCAATTTACAACCATAATTAATTGGAAAAGCTAATCGAAAGTCATAAGCTACCTGTTTCATTTGGCTACTACTTCAAATGACTACCATAGAATTTCGAAATGGGCCTAAACTAATTTTAGGGTAAAAGAAAAGTAGGCGATGAGCAAGACGACAAAGTTGAACATCAATAGCTTAAATAGTTTTAAAAGAAAGATTGAACAGCTATATACAGTAGATTAAATGTGGCAAAAGCCAAAAAGAACTTACAGTGGCCGGTGGCAAGGCGTTTGCCGATGAGCAAGGCGACAACCGAGGTCCGACAAAGGTTGAAGGCGATGAGCTGTTACCGGCCGGCGTTGGGTTTACTGGTTCAGTTCAAGGCTGGTCACCATAGATTTAGGCTTTTATTTTTAATTCGTTTAATTTTTTTTCTTTTGTATTTGGGTTTTTTAGTTTTTAGAATTTGTATTGGGCTTTAATTTTTATAGCTTGGGTTTGAGATTTTGTGTACAATGAATTTATTTGGGGATTGGAAAATGACTATGATATTTATATTTTAAAAATATATAAATTTAATAAGTTATATTAATTCGAATTAGATTTTAAAATCGATTGACTTAAAACAATTGAATTAATCTCACAAATTGATCTGAAATTAAAATTGATTTAATTGAATTAAGTGAATTGAATTTAACCAATTAATTCGGTTTTAACCAAGTTTTCATCATCCTTAAATTAAGTAAAAGTATAAATGTAAAAATACATACTATATTTGAAGCACATAAAAGAGTCGGTATCACGAGTCAACCGGACGCCAACTTAAGTGAAAATACCCCTACTTTACAAAGTAAATTGTATTATTTTAAGGATGTTTTTGTCTTTTTACATCTTTTATATAGAAAATTGTATACATATAATAAGACTTTAACTCATGCATTTATAGTTTCAACATTTATACTTTACCATTCAACCAAAGTCTCGTTTATTATATTAATTAATTATAAATATATGCATTATATAATATTATGTTTTTCGTCTACGTGGTTGTGTCATAATCTAGTAATAATAATAAATAAAGTTTATGCAATTTAGGTTAAGTGAGTCACAATACTTCCACCCCAAAGCTTTAAACTCACCACGCCGTCCTAGTCGTTCGCCGCAATGCTTCGCTTTTCTTCAATGGTTTTTGGCATTGATTTTGGTTTCAATATGTTCCTCTAATCTCCTGTCTACTATTTTAGGATTATATTCCAACATCATTGGTTTTCTCTAATCTAAACTCAAAGTTTTGGTTGGCGTGCTTTCAATCTCCTTCGCACATTGTCAACCAAAACTCAAATCTTATAGTAGTCACTTTGAGCTTTCCAAATCTAATTTGACTAAATTTGGGTCAATGAAGCATTTCACCAACGCCATTCACTGCTCGATCTTCTCATGAAGCCAATGACTTGTTCCTTCGGTTCTCATGGATTGTAGGTTTTGTGTTTTCCCTAATTTTTATTCCTTGTTGGATTGCATTGTGTCACGGGTCGAGACTTTAGCTTCGATCACGTGTGGCTTCAAACTCGATTCTTTTGCCAACAAGCCTAAGTCAGTCTTTAGTCCTCGCTTGGGAGAGACTTTAGCACACTTAGGGAACTTAGATAGAACAAGAGAATATGGAAGAATGTGGAAGTATTATTATTAACTCTCAAAGTTAGCTTGTACAAATGAGGGAGGAGAGCCTCTCCTTATATAAGTAAGCCCCATTCAATCCAACGGTTACAATTGATTACAATAAATGGTCAATATCGCATTCTAGAACTTTCCCACTTAACTCCATTAAATTCTACACATGAACGGATAGTTCTAGAGCTTCCAAAAATATTTGACATGGTTCTAAAGTCTTTCGGGGCACTTCGGGAATCTTGTGGCTCAGTAATCCCGTGTTTGCTCGTTTTCGAGCTTGATAAGACCTTGCTCACTCACGAATCATGACACTTGGATTAGTTGCCTTGCTCCATCTCTATTTTTTTTCAATTGCAAAATAGGAAATCAAGAAAACTACTAGGTTTGTGCTAGGGAATTTGCTTCAAGGGTAGGCATTTCAACCCTTAAGGTTCTTTTGGAAGGGTAAGGATGAAGGTGAAAAGGGGCTAGGCTGTGTTAACCAAAGGTTTTAAAGAATTTGACATTCAAGATTGTTATACCGCTACCTCGGCTTGGACATGTGGTAACATGAGAAGCAATTGAGGAAACACACATGGATGGCCCTCCACCTTATATCGTCCACATGATTTCTCAATGACCAATCACCTGTATGCTTCATACTACCCAAGGAAAAGATCATACATCCTTAACCACTCGATTTGACATTTTGTTAGGCCACCCGCTATTAACTAGTGCACTCTCCTCAAGAGGGGACCTTCGAGTGATGTAATTGGACAGGAGACCTCCTACCTATAAATACCTCAAGACACAACATAAAGGGAATCTTCTTCTGCCTTCTCATAAACCCTAAGTAACATACTAAGCCCTTAGCCTCCTCTTATTCCCTCACTTTTTTAACTCTTCACTTGTTTAGATTAACCAACCTTCTTCACTCCACCACAATCTCCTTCATATTTCCTCGTTAGTTGATATATTGTATCAGCAAATATATTTAAAATAAATAAAATATATAAATATATGAAGTTTGGTTCATTAATAACCTTAAACTGACTAAGTTAATCAAAAGCATATGCCAACTAATTTAATAAAATACACTAAATCTATATTGGTTTAACCGAATGAACCAATTAAATCAATGATAATCGATTTTTGCTTATCCTATGTATCCAAAGAGAAAAGAAAATTGATGAAGACCCAAAGCCATTTCATGCGATTTTCATCCTTTTTTTTTTTTCGCTCTGCCCACCATGCGGTGAAGGTTGAGCTATAGAGAGAAAAAAAAAGCCAATGCCCTTTCCAATTTCAAAATCGAAAATTTTTCAGTCAAACTATCATAAAAGCTCATGTAGTAAGAGTTAAATTGTATTTTGTAACTTTTACTTAAAAATAAAAAATTAGTCTCTATATATTAGATCAAAGAGCAAATTGATCCTTTTAACTAAAAAGTTCATCAAATTTTAACATAGAAATAGATGAAATTTTTAACAGATGACTAATTGACTCTTTAATCTAATATACATGGATTAATTTATCTATTTCTTTTAGTAAAGATGACAAGATATAATCTGACTCCTAGTAAAGGGTCATCCACGATACATTTAGCAAAAATTTTCTCAGATCACATAGGTTTCTTTTTGTTTTATAACCACAAGTGTCCTTATTCGATATGAGATTAATTTCGCTCGAGTTAAGAATGAATTCGAGTAAAGTCCTCTCAATAATGATAACCTAAATGACCAACGAAAAAATCCACTCTTTCCAAACACTTGTTAATACGGTTTCACAATATACTTAGACAAAATAATAATAATTGAAATAATCTACATTCTTCTTATGATGCATCTGTGATTTCATATCCGTTTTGTAAGAACTGGTTGGCGTTTATGGTGTTTGGTTGCTGTTTTTTGTTCCATAGTTGTCTTCTTTCTTTGTATATGTACTGAATTACGGCTTTTTCCTCTTCTCAAATGCTCCTTTCAATACTGTCATCCCACCCTACCTTTCAAATTCTATTGGCTTTCTTTCTCTATCTTCTATTATATATGGTAACTTGTCTCTGTTTCCCAAATCTTTGTTGGCCATTGTAACTTAAACAAAAGCTCAACACCCGAGGTTTTACAAAAAAAGGTTTGTTTTCCTTTTCTGCCTTCTCTTTTTTCCTTTTTGTCATTCGCTTCTGCATTAACTTACTTGTCCTTCGATCGTTACATCATTTCAACAGACTGTGATATATCGCCCGCCCTTATAATATTATTACCACTCTCCTCTTCCGTTATAAAAAGTATCCAAATTTTGCCTTCGTTTTCTTCATCAAAATGAGCCATAGTTTCATATTTTCCCTTCTTTTTCTCTTGATTTTAAGCTCAACTCAACTGAGATACAAAGCTGAAGGTAACTTTTAATCATCTTTTTCATTAGGCAATTTTTTCTTGCTTGCTTAGTTTTGTTTCTGCAGGTAGATCAATACCAAAATCCGATGAAGAAAAGGCGAGGTTAAGAGCACAGATAGGATCAAAGCCACCAAGGTGTGAGAGAAGGTGCAATTCATGCGACCATTGTGAAGCCATTCAAGTGCCTACCAATCCTCAAATCTCCCATGTTGCTTATGCAAGGGGTGATGGAAGCTCTAACTACAAACCCATGAGTTGGAAATGCAAATGTGGCAACTTCATCTTCAACCCTTAGCTCATAAATACATATATATTTTAGGTTCTTAAATACCCATTTTTGAACCATGTAAGTTTTTTTTTTTTTTTTTTTTTTGCTTGTGAGAACATATTAGAACTCCATTGTAAAATTTCTTGATTATCTGAATCTTTAAAAAGAAAATGAATCTATGGTACTTGCTGTTGCTGTGGGGCGTGTATACGTACAAATATACGATTTCTTGGGCAAATCGTTGACTTTGGGAGGGGGGGGGGGTTCTAGAAATTAGTGTAAAGTATTTACTTAAAAAGTAGACAATGATTTTTGAGTTGGTATAGTTTCACCATACACGCCATTGTGTCTGGTTTTGGTGTCAACTATTGTCGAAAAATGCGACATAAAAGGAATTGAAGTGACAGAGAGGGTAAAGAAAAAAGCTTAAACTGTTCTTTTAATGGCAGATTCCAGTTGTTTTTTCTTCTTATTGCCTCTCTTCGTTGCTTACTTGGCGTGTAAGGAATTACATAGTAACGATTCCGTTTTCCTTGAAAATTTACTTGAACAGTCAGCTCGCCTGGTTTCATTAACATGACAAAACATATATGGGTCTAAAACCAAAACAATTTTTAGGATTTAATCTAATTGTCTGAATTGATTATCAAGATTGCTCCGTTGGTTTATTTCATTGTTTCATAATTATTAATTCGATTTTTAAGTATTTAAATTAGATTAAGTGCACATTTCAGTAAAATAAACCAATCCATTTAATCAATTTTTTTATTTTTTTAAATATGTTTATAATGTATAATTTTTTCGATAAATAAAGGTAGTAGATACTGTTACAAATAACTCATTCAGTCTTAGTCAATCTTTCTAAATCATCATGAATTAACTCCAAAACATGATCAGTTGGTTACAAGAATTTGTAAAATCCTAGCTCTCATCTAAGGATTTATTTAAGTATCCGCAACCCTATTACCTTATCTGTTGGCACGTTGTATCTTCACTTCCCAATGGTTTTGAATCAGTCATGTTTAACATCATACTAGGGTACATCTTACGTAGAGTTCTGCAACATTTGGATAGCATCTAAGTTATCCATCTCGAGAATCACCTTCCTGATACCCATACTCCAAGTTTGTCGTAGACTATTATAAGCTCCCCATAGCTCAACTTCTACAATTGAACATATATCAATCTTTTGGACAAATCTCATCTTCCACTGTCTCATATCATCCCTAATAATATATAATTTTTTAACTAAACTTTCATTGCTATTTTTATATCTCTTACAATCATATTTGGAAGGAAAAAAACAAGAAGAAAGTCAGCTCAATTTACTTAACCCGCCTAAGAATTAATGTTGAGCTTAGATAAATTAAGAACTAAATCAATCTTACAAAGTTAATGAATTATGAATACAAGTTAAATAGTTTAGGGTATGTTAGACATTATCTTATAAGTATATGAGTCCAATTCTTATGCATGCAAATTCATCATCTAATTTAGATTTTTATAAACCTAATTATATACAATGACTTGAAAATAAGGGTGTCAATGTTTTCTTTTAAGTAACGTGAAATTTTGTTTAAATCGATTTGTTTTCAACTTTCAACTAGAGGTGAATATAAGGGGACAGATAAAGGTCTTTGTCACCTTAAAAATGAAAATTTGTAATTCAATCCCTTATATATGATATATTATAAATTAATATATGATAAAATTATATTTTAAATTTAAAATGAAAAAAAATCTATTTAATTCATTCAAAAAAGAAAAGGAATCAACCAATCATGGTGATGATGAAGAAGAGCAGAGGATAAGAGTTGATGGGATATTTCATTATCATATTGTATGATTATTTTTTCCGTATATGGGTTGTTTTTTAAAACTTTGTTTTACGAAGTGAAATTCGCTATACTACAAAATTCATGCATAGATCTTTCACGTAGACATGACTAAACAAAGGGTTTTCCTTGCATATAGGTACGATTTTTTTTTTTTTTTTTTTTTTGGGGGTGGGGAGGGGTTGTTTAAAATCAATCATATAAACAGTGGGAGCAAAGCAAAATATACTGAATGACAGTAGCTAATGGAGAGGCAGACAAGGTGCTGGTGCAGCAAACAAGTAATGGGGTCAATACCTATATAGGTGCTCTTTGTTGGCTCAGGTTTGGACAGTAAACATATACGTTTGTACATGTAAATTTTGGAAATCTATTATTCTATTTTTAGGTCAATTGTAGCATACATCTAGAATATTGATTTGGTTTTCAATTATATTTTGAGTTTTTTTTTAATTAGAAGAGGAGGGTAAAGTACTAACAGCAATGCGATTTCATACTTGAGGTGATGAACACTCTAACCATCAGGCCAACACACGGGATAAAATTAGATGTTGAACGTTAATTTAGATTTAACATGAATTATAGGGTTTGAATTCTGATAAATGGGGAGTCAACAATGGGTATTAATAATTGATCTCTTATGTTGTTGTCATCGATACATCAAATCAAAATGAATATTTAATGCTTGAGTTAACGAAATGGCTTAATTGATGTGATACTTATACTTTAAATATTCAAATAAAATATTTTAGAGTTTATGAATTAATTTAAAATATGGATTGCTAATGTCTCCATTAGATGGAGATAGATTGAAGATTAATTCTAAGCTTCGAGTTTATAATAGAGTTTATGTTCTAAGATGATCTCCGATATTTAAGTCAATGGAAGAATGACGATGAAAACTTGAAATAATGTTGTTAAGTGTATATGTAGTGGTAAAATGTTTCTTCTTTATCCTTGAGCCCCTAGTTGTGTCTATAGTCATTGTTCTTGACGACAAGTGGAGATCAAAGCATAATTAGTTGAAGTATGCGTCCTTAATTCGATAAGATTGTATTTTTAACTCTTTGCTGGGTACATGCAACTTAGTCATCACATCGCACATATATATGCACTTGAGAGATTTGGGGCCTTTCAAGCTACTGTTTGTGAGAGCTCGAGGCCAGGGCGAAGTTAGAACAATTTTTTAGGAGGGATCGAATGAAATTTTAATTTTTTATAGTTTATATATTTATAATTTGTAGAGGATTAAATCGAATTTTTATAATTTTAGGGGGCTACCAATTTAAAATTTTTAAAAAAATTTAAAGGCCTAAATAGAAATTTTACATTTTGAGGGGGCCGAGGCCCATACCAATCTTCTCTGGCTTCGCCCCTACTCGAGGCTTTGGCTCTCGACTAATATAACTAAAGTTATAATTTGAGGATCACCGATTAATTAATCATTTACTTTTTCGAATTTATTAAAATATTATTTTATAAAATAATTAGTTCCATCCATTATTGATTTAAATCATGAGTTAATGTCACCTTTGACCCATAAACAATAATAATTAATCACACACGATTAATTGTGGTAATTACGTCTATAATTGTGATGTATAAACATAATGTGATATTCTTTATGGCAATTTAAATTCCTAAGATGAAGAGACAAATGACATATTTCCATAACATGGAGAAAAATACAGACGGTACAATATGCAAATTCCAGTGGCAAAATTTGCATCAATTATTATATGACCGTATTTTTGGTACAAATAAAATTTATATTACATTTTAAAAGATTCACAGAAATCCATTCTCAATAATATCTCAATATACGATAATTGTTTTTTTTTTTTTTAAACTAGGATATTCACTACAGGTAGTAGCGCTTAATTTTTTTACCGTAAATATTCTCCGAATAAGTAAATGAATAATCATAAAAATTGCGACGCTTTCATTCCTTATCGATTAAAATAAATTTATTTAATTAAAATGGTAATATAAATTTAGATTAAGGAATAACTTATAAGGATTATCTTAAAAATTAAGGTTTTTAGGCACCAATATAAAATTTTGTCACATTATCAAATTTTAAAGACATGAAATTATTATTATGCACTCATCCATAGAGAAATTATTTTATGGACCATTCTCACTATATTATTCATGGTCCCTTTCCAATTATTTAATAACATTTTAACAATTTTTTCCATATCATTAACACATAATTTTGGTAATTTTTTACATTGAATCTAGATTTCCAAACCCTGAACTCAAAACTTAAAATCTCAAACCCTTAAAAAGTAGCCCGTAACCTCAAACCCAAACCTTGAATCACGGGGTTTAGGGTTCAAGGTTTAAGGTTCAGGATTTGAGTTCAAGGTAAAATAATTATCAAAATTATGTGTCAATGACATGGAAAAAATTGCACAAAAATTACTATTTTTTTTAAAAAAATGGTTGCACAAAAATAAAAAAATATTAACTTATGGAAAAAAATGATTAAATTTTGTAAAAGAAAAAAAGACGTTTGTTTATAATTTAAAAAATTAATTACTTTAAGTAATTTAGTTAAAGTTAAATTAAGTTGGAGAAAATATTGGATATAGATAGTGTATAATAATATTTTGTTATTTTTAAAATTTAATGACGTGTTACTATTTTATTAATGCCTAAAAACTATGCTTTTTAGAATGATCCTAATATGATTTATTCCTAGTACAGTATCATAAGCAATATATGTATGATTAAGAAGTACAGTTATAACCCCTAGTATAATTACAAATAATATATAACTAGGATCAATTTAATGTAAAATATAATAGACTAAAACCTAAAATATTATCTAACAAGAATAAATCTTAACAAAATCTAGACATAATAAACTTAAATCTAAAATAATCTAAAAGAAAATCTGTATCTCAATTTTTACCATAGTATAAAAACTTTATAAATTTTTAAAAAAATAAATCAATTAATTTGCTATTACTTAAATAAGTTGATTATATTAGTGTAATGTAGTTTAGATGTTGTCCAATTAATTATGAAAGAACAAATGTAACTTAGCGTTGGAAAAATTGTAATTTTTGAAAAACTTTAAAATATATTCTCGATTGGTAAAGGTGGAGAGTTGAATCATAAAACTATGGTTTTATATTCTACTCCATGACACCTTTACAATAGTATATCATATGCTCAAAATGGTTGAGTGATGAATGAAAAATTGATGCTCAAAGTAAGCTACTTGTGAATATTTGTTGAGGAAAAGGAAAACTTAGATTCCACATTGGTTAAATATCAAGTGTGAGATGTGTATATATATGAGAATCTACTTGAAAGGTAATTGAATGACTAAACTTGAAACTCTACTTTGTGCGTAAGGGGGGTGTAGATCTAAACACATTAGGGTTAGGACACATTCGTACGATGTGGTCGACGCAAAATGTCTAAATCGATCAAGCTAAAATTGGGCTTTTGAATATTTTAGCCTAACACGAAATTTATTTTTCTCAACAAATATATACAAAATATGATTTAAAATGACTTTTTTTTTTTTTGCAACATTCGAACTGTGCTGTTGTCAAAAGACAAACAGAACAACAAATAGAAATACAGAATTTCAGTAGATTAAAAAAGTCGCATACCAACATTCCAACATCAAAAGAGCAACAATACTAAAATCTCACCACCAAGCTTTAAACATTTTCTCCCTATTAATGCCAGCAACCGTCAAGGAAGTTGCCATTTCGTTGCCTTTTCTATCAGCCACCGAGGATACAACATTTCCAGCCTTAAACATATCTCTGTCTATGCCTGTAAACATTTAAAAGGACATATATCCTGATTTTATTTGATTCCAGTCAAATTGATTTAATTGCTCCTTTAATTCAGATTTTGATCTTTATTTATGGATATTTCCAAAATTCCTCCATATTGAATGCCTATAAAAACCTAAGAATTCTTTAGAATTTTTTGGACACACACTTACTCACACCAAGTTTATTTTGCTCTCCAAAATTCTTCTCTTTTCCTCTCCATATTTTCCAATGTTTTGGTGATAGAATAAGGCAATGTTTGTTCGTTGATCACCGTAGAGGTACTACTGCTTTGATCATCATATTGTTGTATCCTGAGAGATAATTGACCAATGTTTCTCCAAGTATCGTAGGAGCAGCCGAATCTGTATTTAGGAAACTGTGCAAAATAAGCCTCAACATTTTATAAAACTCGATTCTATATTTGATTTCTGATTTTTCATAATCTTAGTTATTTAATTTATTTATCGTATATGGTATTTTAAATATAAGTATTTATTTTATTTTATATAAATATTTATTTATATTCATATTTTTTCGCTAACGTGTTTTATCCAACACTTAAGACTACATTCAGTCACCACGGCATGTGGATATTTATGTCTAAATACAGTTATGTTTTTAATAAAAAGAGATTGGATATTAGTCTTTGAGAGATTCACCAAATCAACCGATTGATACTTTCTTATTGCATGTTTTATAAAGCCATATTTTTCGCTTTTAGCTGTGAGTTGCATCAGGTCTATTTACTGTGTGACGTGTTATTTCACATGTTGTTTATTAGTTAATAATATTTATAATAAATTTCTTAACGAATTTACAGAATATAGATAATTAATTATGGGGTTCGTTCGAATAACTACTTTGAGAAAATATGTCGTTTGTCCTTATACTTTTATAGAATTTGAAACTTAATCTTGGTAAAAGTTTAATCATCTTACTTTTTTAATTAAAAAATCTTAGTTTAATCATTCTTGTCGTTGAAATCTATTAGTGTAATATGTTTATTTTTCGTCAATCATATGCCATGTTGCATAAAGGCAACCTAATCAATATAGCAAATTAACAATTTCTTATGGAAAATATTTACAATTTTAATGATTGTATTGAAATTTTTAAATAAAAATTATATGAACTAAAACTTAAATTTTACCAAAGTAGAGGGACTACATATTTTAACCAATAGATAATATTCATACCAATTACACTACAAGCATAAGTGATGAAAAATTGAACAAAGCAAAACTAATCCGAAAAGGAGTTAAGATCCACTTTATTACTTCTTTATCTATTAATATTCAATACAGTGATCATTGCCATTCAAATGTGTAAGACCCATGTAGGACTCATCTATTAAAAATGAAAATCAACATGTGAATGACGATTAAATATGCATGAATATTAATGGATAAGAAAGTAATAGAGTGGAGTCAAACCTTTCGAAAAGAATAAGACAAAACTGACATAACCTACATATAGCAATTATAAATTGTACAACTTGAACTTGGACCTTCAAGGTTTGGGACCTCAATGTTTGTTAACTGTTAAGGCCTCATTGGTTATAATTGACATTATTTTTAATTCTCATTTTATTTGCTCACTTTTAAATAATAGGTTTACAAGTTTAAAAAACCCTTAAAATGTAAAAAAGAAAAAAAATCAATTAAATTTTTATATTAAATTCGCACTCAATTAAACTCCTACCATAATTAAAATAATCAATTAAGCCCCTCAATCAACTATTTTGTCATTAATCACGTTAACCTTAAAATAAATTGATAGGCCAATCAGATGGTGACACGTGGTAGCTTCTAGTTTAATCTAATATTTTCTCATAAAAATATTAAGAAATTAGAATAAAAATTACAAAAAAGAATTAATATTAAAATATTTTAAAATTTAACATTGACATAACTTCTAAAAATATATAAAAATAATAAATCTAATAAATTATAATAAAATAATAAAATATTTTTTAAACATATTTAAAATTTTATAAAAATGTATTAAAATCCTATTAATATCATAAAAATAAGAAGTATTAAAAATGATATGAACTTATAAAAATTGTAAAAAAATCATAAAAATTTGAATTGAACCGGATCAGTCTATTCGACAGATTAGACTGAAATCGACAAGGATATCGGTACAGAGAAAGTTATTAGACTGATTAACCTAGGAATTGGACAGTTGAAGCGATTTTTAATTTATTTAATGGAACCGGATGGATCAATCGAGCTGATAAATTAGTGGTTTGATCGATTCGGCTACTAGTCTAATTTTAAAAATTTTAGTTAGAATATGAGATTTTGATACGATAATAATATTAAAAAAATCATTAAATTACCGATCACCGACTTTAACATATGGGTGTTGGCATTTGACATGTGGCCTAATTTGGGGGGAAAAAAGCGAAAAACTTTTGTTTGATGTTTCAAATATGAGTTTATAATACTTACCACCTCCCGATGTTGAGTTCTCTTCCAAATTGACAGCGATTGATGCGGCCAACTCAGACAGAACGACACAGTTTAATATCTGTGTGCTTTTCACGCGCTTTTAAGAGTGTGACTGAAAACAGAAAGAGTGAGATTGGCAGAGAGATTATGAGTTTAGTTTGTCTAATGTAATTTTTGTTATCTAACTATAGTATAAATTCTAAATTGGTCCTCAAATTTTAAAATATTCTAATTGAATCCTTAAAAGCATATCAATTATGTCTATGTCAACCTAGGAATTAGCTTAAATGTTATATTTAAAATAATAGATCAATTTATAAAAAGTGATATTTACAGTTGAATTCATGTATTTTAAATATTTGTCTCATTAGATCTCAATTGATATTTATCGTCTAAATCGACTAAAGGATTTGGTTGATATAATATAAGTATTTTGAGCTGATTAAGTCTTAATTCAATTGACATCGATATTATTGTAAGTGTAGGAGAACATGGGTTCGAATATGCTAAAATGCATTTATCCTCTTATTTAAGGGTTCGAATGGATTATGAGTAATTTTAGGCATTGTATAAAAAATATTAATATTTTGATATTTATTTACAACTGGATCCATGTATCTTAAATATTCTTCACATTAGATCTAAACTAACATTTAATGTTTAAATTAACGACTAAGTTGACAAAAATCTTTTTTTGGGGGGGGGGCTGAGATAAAAGCTTTGATTCATACAATATTGATACTACTTTGATATAGGGGTGAAGAGAGGGAGGCAAGCAAAGGCCTAGCCCCTCTAAAATGAAAATTTATTGATTTAGTCATCTAAAATTTATAAAATTTTAAGTTACATTTTACCTCCTCCCAAGATGCTAATATTTCGATTAGTCCTTTTGAAAACCATAAAGAAAGAAGCCAATATTAGGATAAATTTGTATTTTAACTCTTATAAAAATATATAACTTAATATAGCCCCTAAAACTTTTTTTGGCTTTGTCCTTGCTTTGATATGTATTTACCATTGGGTCCACGTGTTTTAAATATTATTCACATCAAATTTGAACTAGTATTTGACATCTAAATTGACAATTAAGTTAAAAGAAAGACTAATTTAAAATCTAATAATCCTTTAAGGACTTTTGATTAATTAATCATTTTTAGCTAAAGAATTTTTACACAATTACCCATGATGGATTCTCGATCGATCTAAAGTAAAGTTTTAATCTTTAACTTATATATTCAACTAAATTAATAATTTTTAATATAAAAAATACAAACTTTAAATGTAAACAAATTATATAGACATTTAATAAAATGTAGACACTTTTTAAGAAGCACTCCATATGAACATATATGTGGTGTTGAAAAAAAGGCACTGTTTCCACATTTCCAGATCCAAGTTCATTCAGCCACCGACATACAAAGTTTCCTAATCTCGAAGTCAAGTTTTTTTCTTTCTTCTTTAAAATTTTCCTGGAAACTTAACCATTCTCGGGATTTCCCAAGAAAAGTTAAAGTCTCTCCTTCGTTAGTTTTAGTTTCCTTTTGGGGGATCATTTGGATTCTGGGTAAGTCTATCAATGCTTTCTGAATTTAATTTTCAAGCATTAAAAATGGGTTTGCTTTAAAAATGCAAGCTGTTGATCTGTTTCAGATTATAATCCACTTTTCGATCCTGCATTTTATTCCTTTTCCACTACCATTACTGCAAAAAAAAAAAAAGTTGCTTTTTTTTTTCTTTTCTTTTTTTGTGCTTTATTAATATCTTTGTATTTTTGTTAGTTTAAGATCTAATATTTACTTCTTCTTCTTCTTTTTTTGGAATTTTCTCTTTGGATTGGATTAGTGTAATTGTTGTTATTATTAGTATGCTGGGAAGTGAAAAGTTGAATTGAATATCAATGATTTTAAGTTTTGTTCATAATAAACTACCACTTGAATATTTAGTTCATGGGTTGATCTGGATTTTTCATTGCATAAACACTGTCGATTTGATTTTTCGCATTAATTTCTTTCATATGATTCATTTTCGGCTTTATTGCAAACTTCTAGTCGATGAAATGTTGTGGTATTATTCAGTTGAATTATATGAATATGTCGGATTTTGAAGAATTTCGATGTTTTTCCGATGTTTTGCCGACAGTTAAATCGAAAGGAAGTTCGACATGTTCCGGCTTTCACCTGGTAGGAACCAAAGATCGAAAGGATTGAAGGTGAAGCATGCTCTACAAATATGTGTTCTTGTTGGTGTTTGCATTTGGCTGCTTTACCAAGTTAAGCACTCTGGGGAGAAGAAAGCGATTTATGAGAAATCTGGGAGCGATGTTGTCAAGTTGGGGCGAAAGGACTTCCCTCGATCGGAACGGATGACTGTTACAGATGCGCGGCATAAGGAGGAAGAAGAGGAAGAAACTAAGAATGGAGAAGAAGATAATAAGCCTGAGGTAACCGAAGATGAAGGAAATGGGGAAGTCGGTGGGATGCATGAGCATGATAATGAGAAACCCGAGGAGGGAACCGAGCGTGAAGAACGTAGGAACAACGAAAATGAAGAGACTGTGGAAATTGAAAACAAAGGAAATGAGGAGACTCGTGAAGGCAATAATGAGAACATCGAAGATAGTCGAGAAAAGGAAAATAAAGAAATTGGGGAAGAGAGCAATGAGGCGGAGAAGAGTGAAGGTGAGATAGAGAATGCAGGTAGCTCGGATGATCGGGTTCGTGATGGAATTGATGGGAATAATGAAGAAGCGAGAGAAGAACATTACAAGGGGGATGATGCTTCAAGTGAAGTAGTTCATGATACCCAAAATGAGACGAGTGGTTCAGAAAATTCCAACGAGGCTGAGCAGTTGGAAAACAAAGATAAGAATGACCGGGAGGACGAAACAAACAGCAGTGAAGCGGCCAATGTCGGTCATGAAGAGTCGAATGTGCAAGAAAATGGAACAGCTGAAAACAATCAAGAAAGCAGTAATGGGAGTAACGAAGCCGAGTCTAAAGAAGATGCACATCCCGATACAGCTACGGAATTGAATGAGAATCTGACAGATACAACACACAGTTCAACCGAGAATGTAAATGGTATGGTTCAGCTATCTGAGAAATCGGATTCAGGTGGCAATGACAAGCACTCGGATTCAAATACAACCCCTACTTCAACTGAGAATGGGGATGGAGCTAATGGAGGTTCTACAAGTAATTCGGATTCCGGTGAATCAAGTGGACAGACTGAAAAATCGAATGCCGGATCAGACAGCAATTCAAATGCTGTTCAGAGTGAAGAATCAAACAATAATTCTGGAGGAGAGGGGACACACACAAATGAAAATTCAAATGCTGACCAGAACAGTGGAACATCGTCGAACACAAATGATAATGCTGGTGCAGGTCAGAATGAGAATGATAGTAGCAATTCGAACAATGACGGGAATGCGAATGGGAATGGTGGCAGCACAGACAATCAGAGCAACACCAATGACAATGTAAATGCAAATGAAGATGTTACTCCAAAGGAAAACAACGATTCAAGTTCAAATGAAAATGCTGCACAGAGCAACACCAACAACAATGAAAATGAGGGTCAGGACGAGAAGAATGCCACTCAGAGTAACACTGACAACAATGAAAATGTGGGTCAGAATGATAACAATCCTGCTCAGAGCAACACTGAGAACAACGAAAATGCGGGTCAGAACGAGAGCAATGCAACTCAGAGCAACACTGAGAACAATGAGAATGCAGGTCAGAACGAGAACAATGCCGCTCCAAGTAACGCTAAGAACAATGAGAATGCGGGTCAGAACGAGAACAATGCCGCTCCAAGTAACACTGAGAACAATGAGAATGCGGGTCAGAACAAGAACAATGCCGCTCTGGGTAACACTGACAACAATGAGAATGCGGGTCAGAATGAGAACAATGCGACTCAGAGCAACACCGACGAAAACAGCAACATCAATGAAAATGCAGGTCAGAATGAGAACAATGTGACTCAGAGCAACACTGGCAACAGCAACAACAACAACGAAAATGCAAGTCAAAACGAGAACAATGCTGCTCAGAGCAGTAACAACAATGAAAATGCAAGTCAGGATGAGAACAATGCATCTCAGAGCTTCAGCGACACCACCAACAACAATGAAAATGCAAGTCAGGATGAGAACAATGCATCTCAAAGCTTCACCGACACCACCAACAACAATGAAAATGCAAGTCAGGACGAAAACAATGCTTCTCAGAGCTACACCGACACCACCACCAACGAGAGCAGCGATGCCATTCAGACCAATACCAACAGCAACGAAAACTCAAGTCCAAATGAGAACAATGCCGTTCAGTCCTCCACTAACGAAAACACAGGTCAGAACGAGAACGAGAACAATGCTACTCACAGCTTCAACGACAGCAACGGGAGCAGCAATTACGACACAAATACAGATGGAAACACCCAGAATAATCCCGACAATTCTTCAACGAATCAAGAAGTAAAAGAAGGTGAAACCGGTTTGGGAACTTTGCCAGGTACCACAACAAGTGAGGGAAATAAAAGTGAGAATGCAGCTGCAGAATGAAATTGATAATGGTTTGTGATTTCAGTATATGAACTAATTACTGTCCCTAAATTTTTGTTTTTATTCTTTCCTGATATGGGATCAGGAAACTGTATGTTCCTGGTTACTTGTGCCTTTGTTGTCATATTAGTGCTGAAAAAATTTTTATATTATTTTGTACTTGTAGATTTCTAGTTATAATAATTGAAGTTCCCCAGTTTTCATATCTTTATGAAGGATATATATATATATATAAATAAAATAGGAAAGAAAATCGTTTTAGGTTTCTCTTCAAATGTGTCTCTTGGTGCTTAAATCATCCTACAAAAATAGAACTGCTTGACATTTGGGATAATTACATCAAATATTCTCAACTAGTCCTCAAATTATTAATATTGCATTAATCAAGTCTTTCTGCTAGTTTAGCTATCAATGCACTCCGACTTTGACGTGATGCTTTGGGATGGCATTTTGAATTATGGATTCGAATATCCATATGTATCTTTTTTTTTTTTTTCGGATTTGGATAATATTTGGATTTTATAATTATTATCTAATAGGAATTTGAACTGGATGTGGATAGATGTCTCGGATATTCAATTATCCAAATCCGATTACTTGTTTGGATAATGGATGTAAATTCAAATTCAAACACCCAAATCTAGTACTTGTAATTTTGATTTTATATATGTAAAAAGAATTTTACTGGATTCGAATTCGGATTTTTGCAGATTTGAAAATTCAAAAAATAGTTAGAAATTTTGAATTGTTTTTTCAAATTCGAAAAATGACAATTTCAATAAAACTTAAGACATTTATTATTATTATTATTTTTAAAAAAGTCAAATATAAGTTGTTTATGTAATAGGTACACTCTACACATATAGTTTAAGTAGTATTAAATGTTTAAGTTAGACAAAATGATCTTCGATACAATACAAATACCTTTAAAAGGATTCAATTAAAACCTTTTAAAATTTGAGGACCAATGATGCTATTAGCCCTTTTTTTCTTAAAAAAATCCATGAATTAATTGCTTAAATTGCAAGGACCAATGGGGTTGGTGAAGCCTGATGGTGCCTGAATACCTTATTCATGGACATCCCAACTCCTCCCATGGTACTTGCTATTTATTTCTTGAAGCTTCTTCTATGGTAACTATCCTATTTTGTTAGGTAATTCATAATTAGTTGCTTTTGTTTTGCTTCAACATGCATATTATAATTAAGAAAGACCTGTGGGGATCTATTTTTACGAAATGAATTAGATTAAGTAATAATTGGTACAATCAATCATAGCTGCAATGTTTTCATATGCAATTTTCTTTTCTTCCAAAGGACCTAATCATGAACAATCATTTTCATTTTGAAAAATACAACATGGTGCACTAATATCGTAGAAAAAAAAAGTTTTTCTTGAATAATATAATTTTTGGCCCTTGAACTTAGTAATTAGGTCCACATTGGTACTTGAACTTGGCAACTAGATCTATTTTAGTCTTTGAACTTAGATTCTATCAAGATTTGATGATGTGACCAGTGTTATTGAAACATGATTAGATCAAACTTAGAATTGATCGACATAACGGTCCGAACAAAGGGTTAAATGGATCGACTCGAAAACTGATTGAAAGTAGTAAAAATTGAAAACCGAAGCAAAAATCAATAGTTTAATAAGTTGAACCAGATTAATATTTTTTTATTTTTTTTATTATTTGTCTGGCAGTCGAATTGGTTGAATTAGGAATCGATGGTCTAACCTGTTTAACCACTAGACCAATTATTAGAATACTGAATGTGACACTCTGAGATTGTACCGCATCACCACTTGAAAATTTACATTAATTTTTAAATTTTCAAGTGATAATATTGTGCCTAGTTGTAAAGTTCAAGTCCCAAAGTGGACAAAAAAAAATATAGGTACCAAAATGAATCTTGTTGCCAAGTTCAAGGGTAAAAAAATATATTATCCATATTTTTTTCATTTCGTACGTAAAAGGATGCGTTGTCATCTCATCAAGAGCATCTTTCGAAAAGAGAGAAATAATTTTAAGGTTAATATATTATTTGGTACCTATATTTAGCTTGAATATTTAATTTTGTACTTGAGCTTTTATGTCCTAATTTAGTATTTGAGTTTAGCTTTAATATTCAATTTAGTACTTGAGTTTTTCTTTATCCTATACAAGTACCTAAATTTAACTTCAATGTTCAATTTTATACTTGGGCAAAAGTACCATGGAGACCTCTATACCAAGAGTCGGATATCACTTTTCCCCCTCCACTAAAAAAAAGGGCAAATTCATTTTTGTACGTTAGATCAAAAAGCAAATTGGTCATTTTGATAAAAATTTCATCCATTTCTACTATTAAGATATAGATTACTGTCTAGTTGCTTAAATTAGTTCCTCCACATAAAAAGTTTCACCCATTTCACAGTTTATTAATCATTTATTTCTTCTATTAAAAATGTCATCCAGTTTGCTTGAATTAATACCTCCATGACAACATGAGGTACACGTGGCACGCTAAGTGTCATTGTCTGGTTGCTCCATCAGTCATATTAGCACTTAACGGTAAAAAAGGATAATTTTTTGTAACAGGAGATTACTCTTTGATCTAACGTACAAGGATTGTTTTGTCCATTTTTTGAGTAAATGAGTCAAAATGCAATCTGACTCCTAGTACAAAGGACTCCATAATACTTTTACCTTTATACCTAAGTTTTTCATTTTGTCCCAATTAAGTACCTATGATTTTTTGCTAGAGCACACATGTCAAACATTTATTGGACCACATGATGCTGTTCAGTTTGAGTACCAAATTGAATATTGAAACCAAACTCAAGCACCAAATTAGGACAAAAAAGCTCGAGAACCGAATTATACATTGAAGCCAAATATAAATACCAAATGATATATTAACCCAAACATTTATCTATGGTCAATTTTTAACGCCAACATCAATTGAGCCAGAATAAAAGAAGATTAATGTCTCTTAAAAGTAAAATCTCGAGTACTTTAGTTTCTTTTTTTAAGTAAGTTTCTGAGTATTTAAATTTATTTTTATCGAACCCATGTGATGACTTAATGGTTAAGAGTGTTCGCTACTCCAAGTGTAACCTAGGTTCGAGTCGCGCGAATTGTGTTTATTATTTGAGTATCATAAAATCAATATTAATTTGAGTATCAAATTGAATAATAAAACTAAACTCAGATATTAAATTAAACATTAAAATCAAATTAAATACAAAATGACATGTCTAACATAAACAAAACACAAACTTCATGGATTTGGTGAACATAGTATTGATCCATATTGAACATTACCAGTCTTTTGGTACCAACAAAAGCATTTTGATATTCTAAATTAAATTTAATACTTTAAACCAACTTTAAATTATTATATTTTTATGTTGATCAGTTTTATATTTTCATAATTACATTTAAATTTAAATTAACTTAGAAAATATAATTAATAATTTCGCATTTTCATATGGATATATTGTATAATATATATTTCGTTAAAAATTTAAAAGCAATAAATATATGTATAATTATTTTTAAAAATACCCACTGAAACTGATATCGGTAGGTATCAACACTATAACAAAAACTATATATGCCCATACTAATATTTTGGCTGAAAAAGAATATATCCTTCTTTGAGTAGTTCATGTAAGCATTCAATAGAACCATATCCACAACAAACCATTCAGTAATCTTATTATTTCGAAACAGAGTATGGTAGGCAGGCACAACCATATAGAAAACCTGATGAACTTGCAATTCAAAGTCCAGAAACCGGAAATCGAGTGCTAAAATTACAAAAGATCCACAGAATTATCTGATTGATTTCTCAGAGAAATGATAAAAATGCGCTGAACTCGGAAAGATATGCATCCATCCGGCCATCCCTAGTGATGCTCCTTTGTCTCAAACAGACCATCCGGACCTGAATACCATGATAAATAAAACAATGAAAGGATTGAATCGACCGATTAGATAAATGAGTAACAATAAACTTAATATATGACCATCCTTGATTAAGCATACATCCACTTCCAATATTGGAAAGCACAATTAGAAACTCCAAATGATAATATTAAATTTTATACCTAGATTACTTGATCACTCATGAACCTATTTCTTTTAAATAGGCTCATCATCAATCACAACAGAAAATGCTTGCTAGGTCAAGGGTGGCCGAGCCTACAACAGCGAGTAAATAGCAATGGCCTTGGTATAAAACTTTACGAATAAGAAAATGGTGGTTTTTTTTTTTAGTTCATATGCAATATGATTGTCAAACTCTCCTAACAGTAATAACAGTTATCTAGAAAAACAAAAAATAAAAAAGAAAGGCATTCTTAGATTAGTTTTTCATTAAAATCACAAAACGAGACACAACCAAAACATGTTGTTTATAAGATTCCTGGGTAACATAAGGTACAATTAAAGACAAGCTAAACCCAATAATGTAACTGTAAAAATGATCAAATGAAAATGAGTTTAGTCCAGGTCTTAGCAATTTATCTAGGAATTAGGCATGTGGAAACATAAGCAATGATTGTAAGATAGGCTGAAAGGAAATTTTTCACCTAGAATTTGGTTTAGGACAAAAGCTAGTGTTATAGTTAGTAATCTAAGATAACATAGGAAGTAAATACTACGTTACTTGGACTTGGGTGTGAGTGTCAGACATAGGTATGTATCCGACGCAGGTATCAGTCTTTTCTAAGTTTTTCCATATATTTGGATAATCATTGAAGGTCAAATCCCCATATCCATGTGTCGGACACAGGTAATTCAGGAAAAATGAAGAGTCTAAGTAACATAGAGTAAATATCCAACATGTAACAACATTCAACATATGACTGCAAAGATTAGGTGTGAGAGAGAGGAAAAGATGGCCTTTTTTTTCCATGGGTAGAAGATGGAAAACTAATGATTACTAGTAACCAAATTAAGTTAAAACAAGACAGACCATAATTGGTTGCCGATAGCATGTTGGATGTTTCCATATTAATTGATGTGCAAAACATCACTATGAGTTGGCAACTTTTAAGTCTCCATATAAATTACCTAAGCTAGTGTTTTGGATGCTTGAAAAAGAAATTGTTTTGAACAAAATGAATAGGATTTATTAGCTAATAACCAAAGCCAATAAAAGTAAATTTGGTTCTAGTTCTGCCCTAGAATATCTAAAATTGTTTAGAATTCCTTACGTTCCTCAACCTTTAAGCAAATGGTGCAAAATGAAAAGAAAATCCAGCAATGTTATCAGTTATAATTGTCATGGAAAGACCCAATAGAGCCTAAACAGCAAAATCTAAATACCCAAAAAAATAAAAAAATAAACTCGAACTTCAATAACTCGAAACTGGTAACAATAAGAATAACATACCCCATGGGAACTCCTTGTTGCGAATGTGCAAATATGGGTATGCCTGCAAACATTCAAACATCATGACAGCATCCAATGATAAAAATTAACAACAAAAATATATTTTTTAAAAATATATAATTAAAATTAAACATAGTAAAAGTAAGCTTACAGGAGGCTCTTCATGGTGGGGATGACCTTTTGATAGATTATAAATCGCTAAAACAGTGCAGGTAGCAACACCTAAATATGTTATCTTTTCCCATTTTGCCGTTTCATCTGCAAATATATATATATATAAATTCGTGTTAAAACAAAAAAATATATATCTGATTTTTCCAAGCTGTTATAAGATTTTCTTTTCCCTAAGATCCAAAACTACGATTCTTTTAATAATCTAAATTTTATTTTACTTACTCTATTTCTAACATAGATTCAATTAAAATCCAAAGGTTAAACTAGATAATAATACCCTAAAGTACAAAAATTTTTTGGAACAACTCAAAATATAGGAAAATCAATATATTAATAAAATAAAATTGATCCAAATCAGATAAAATATTTAAAAAATAGAATGAAGGTTGCATACAAGCATCATCGTGATGAGAAGAGGAAGCGAAGCCACGCTTGGGAGGAGCAGTAGGACGAGAGCCGCCGCGAAGGGCTGCTCGGAGGAGACCAGATCGAACACTCGCCATCGCCATTTTTATCGATTTCTTTTTTTCTCTACGACTTGAAACCCTTGTATTCTTATACGCTATATATTTTAGTCAACAATTAGATTAGACCAAACGAGAAGGGTTTCGCACGTGCAAAGTGCGTGGCTTTTGCCCCTTTATTTTTTGTCTTCTAAAAAAAAAATCTGATAATATTGCAAAACAAACGTGATATATTTCATAAATATAAAATTTTAATACAATGGTAAAAATATTATAGAGGCTTTTGTATTAAGAGTCGAATTTAGTTTTGCTTTTCTACTCAATAAATTAAAAAATTAGCCTATTTACATTAGATCAAAGAACAAACTGATCCTTAAAAATTCTATCAATTTCTACCGTTAAAATTTTGTATTTGTACATTAAAGTTGTCCATGGGCTGAATCAGTCTGCCCAAAAGGCCCATTTCATTGTTCAAAAATTAATAAAATATTAAAAGCTTATTTTTATTTGATACTCTATATATTTTATAATTAAATTTAAATTTTAAAAATAAATTTCATTATTTAAATTGAATTCAGGTCAGATCGAAGAGTAAAAATCTTGTCCAAGCCTAGCCCAAGTTGGGTTGGGCCTAATACACGTGACACACCACATGTAACTGCCTGGTTATTTCATTAGCTATACTAATTTTTAACAGTAAAAATAGATGAAATTTTAATAAAAATGATTAGTTTACTTCCTAGTCTAGTGCATAGGTACTAGGTTGCTCATTTTTTGAGTAGAAAAGATAAAATGCAATCTAACTCCATGTACAAGGACTTTCATGATGCTTTTATCCAATATAATATACTTAAATATCTATACTATATCTAATTTACCTAACTAAATTGATGTCACGAATCGATTGATACCATCTTAATTAGATAAATTATTTAAAAGTCATTTTTTAATAAAATAATAAATATTAATATAATGATATTTTTCTAAATATTGAACTTAGGTTATGAGTTTTTTTTTTTTTTTTAAATAATTACCTTACCGCTTTGTTTACTATTCAATTATTGAATAATTTTTTATAAATATATTTTTAATATTAATTTTTTCTTTTAAATGTTATAAAATCAAGTGATAATAATTAAAATGTAGCATAATTTTATTTTCGATACATTTAATAATGAGAAACACAAAACACTATATGCAAAAATGCAAATAAAGATCATAAAAAATATAATTATTTGTCTTTTTTTCTAATTCTCAATTGCGATTTTTTTAAAAATATATATTAACAATTATAAAATAAAAAAATATTTAATAATGACATAATTAAATGTACAATACATTCAAGCTTGAACATGTAGTTGAGTTACGTGACAAAAATAATAACTTGTACGTATCAATGAGTTTAGATTTTTTATTCAATTAAATTAATATAATTTTCAAGCTTCACGTTGGGTTGATTGTTTATTTGTGCTAAATTTGAAAGTTAAAATATACTTTAATCTTATTTTTATTTTTAGAAATTTAGACTTTTTACTATTTAAATTTAAAATTTTAGGTCCAACTGTTACCATTATTATAATTTTCTATTAAATTCATTGATTTGATATTTTTAAATTAAAAAAATTACTTAATAATCATGTAATAATTATACAACAGCAATCGTTAAACTCCTTATTAGCACCCAAAAATCAAAATTTAGTCCATGTTAACAATGAAGTTGGGAGCTCAATTCTAATCCATGAGAATGAATTACCTGTTATTTACTTGATTGAAAAACACCCAATAACAAGAGGATTAATCATTTCTATCTATAATAAATATTTTAACTTCAAAAAAAAAAATCCATATTATGATATTGTTGACTTCACCATGGACATGGGTTGTATTTAATGCACCATTAGGGTCAAGCCGTAGTAGTTGGGTCAGGTATAGAAGAAAGGCCACCGAGACCAAGCCCCCACTGCCCATTCCCCCCTTGCCTTTACTCACATAGTCACACTCACACACTAAATTATTGATTGACCTTGAAGCCTTCATGGAAAGGGGTTGGGTTTCGTAATGGAGCTCACAAGCCATTGAAAATGAAAGGGGTTGGGTTGTGTTTTTCTTAACGGCATTGAATTTATTAGCTTTATTCACACCAAACTCTTATTTGACATTTTGGAATAGACTTGTACATGGGATAGGCTATTTACTTAGGTTCGAAAGTTCGCTCGACATTTGAGAGAGTTTGGACAAAAATATTAAACTCAAAAAATGAATTTGGACAAAAAATTAAGCCGATTTAAAATATGGGTTGAGTTCAGACTTGAACATTTAATGTTCGAGCCCGACCCGACTCATGAGTATCTCTATTTGGGAATATGAGGATTTTGATTTTTACTCTGTCCGAATATATTTTGTTGATAGGTTTAATAGTGCCCCTAGTCATTTTACTTTTTGAGCTTTTAAAATTTAGTTTTCTTTTTTTACTTTTAATTCCAAAAATCCAGTCTCTCGACTTGTATAATTTAAAATCTAATTCATCATACCGGGAATGAACTTCCATTAAAATTGAATGTGTAACAATTTAATATTAGAAAGTTAGATTTAAGAATTAAAGTTACAACCCCCCCAAAAAAATGAATTAAAGTTTTAATTGATTCACAAAAGTTAATCAATACTTTAATTTTTAAATCAAGGAAATAAAAGGACTAAATTTTAAAAGTGTGAAGAATACATACCCGAAGCATAATTCTACCTTCATTGATACAACATATCACAACTATATATTAACATGCAAAATACACGGAATTATGAAAGTGAAGGGGCTGGATTGCGTTTTCCAACGGCGTTGAATTTATTGGCTTCAGTCAGCATTCAGCTCAAAGTTCTTAGTTGGCAAGTAGAACTTTCTATGAATCACACTTAGATTTTATTTGTGAGCTGGAATAATTATTAAAATATATATTTGAAGAGTTAATTATTTGTTATTGTCAATTGACGAGTTTTATCTTAATTGATATGAGTATTGTTGTCAATGTAGGAAATTGTGAATTTGAGTGTACAAATGCGCATTATCCTCCTATTTATAGATTGGAAATGGGCTATGGGTAGTTCTAAATATTGTGTAAAAAAAAAAACAAATATGATTAAACATAAAAAAAACTATCGACAAGCGTAAAATTATTAAAAACTCATTCTTTTTTTTTTGGTACAAAAAGAGGACACAAGAAAACTAAATTAAAATTACCTTCTCTCTAGAAGCGTCGCTACGAAAAGGATTCAAGGCTCATCGACGGCGTCTCAAGATGAGCTAGACCTCACTCAATGTTCTGAGTTAAATTTCTCAAGATGAACTAGACCTCTCTCAATGTTCTGAGCTAAATTTATCAAGCGGTCCACACAACTATTTCCTTCACGATAAATGTGTCTAACCACAATCACTCATTTCATTTATGGAGTTAAAGGCAATCTTTTAACCAAAGTACCTAGCAAATGATTATTCTCAAAATGTTGTCGAATGAATTCTACCACTTGTAGCACATCTAACTCCACCACGACCTGACGAATTCCCAAGGATTTTGCGAGACAAAAACCGGCTCGAACCCCCATAACTCTGCCTGGAGGCTGTCTGTTATCCCAATATTCACCATAAATCCTCCAATCCAATGAGCCTCGCTATCTCGGATAAGACCCTCGACTGAAGCTAAGCATGAGCAAGATTTTACAGCCCTATCTGAGTTGAGTATGTAACTTCCTTAAGGCGGTTTTGTCCATTTAACCCAACGTGGTCCTCGAACTAACCTTGGCATAACAACACTCATGGCAACAAAGATGTCTGTAGCAAACTTCTAAGCATATTGCAACACTCGCAAACCTGTTGACCATCTCCTATTCTCCATTTGCAGCCAGATTTGGTAACGGGTTACGTCCCTAAAATCCCATGCCTAGTAGAAGAAGCATTCGACTTTTGTTCCACCTCCATTAAGGATGCAGCACGCAAATATTTCTTCCAGAAAACATAGCACGGCAAGGAATTCTGCTTGTTAAAGAGACTCCAAGTAGCCTTTGATAACATGACTAGATTATTTAGTAAATAACTATGAGGATATTTCTATCTTTTTATATTTAAATCTAGAAAAATACACGTGATAGATTTGAAGCTAAAATACTATGGTGTTTAATATCTTAAGTTAACCATTTCAACTAAAGCCTCATTTATTTGTTTTGTTAAGTTTTTATAAATATATTTGTTATAAAAAATTTTACACCCGAGTGTGCCATAATTAATTTTTATGACCATAAAATAGATATTAAAGATACATTAATTTCACATAAAAATTAACTATTTGATGAGATAAAGTTTAAAAAATAATTAAAATATGATATAAAAATTAAAGAAACATGATCAAATAATCAGAACTTAATTAAAACAAAATCTTTATTTATAACGTTATTAATCGCATTGAAACCCTTTATCATAACAAAATCACGAAGGGATTTAAAAATATTTCCTTCTCATCACTTTCTTAAAAATATTGTAATGTAAAATAAAAAGAAAAAAAAACTAAACGTATCACATTAAAAATAAATACCTATTCAAAAGGAACTATAGTCCATCGATATTCCAAAATATACAGCTTGAAATTAAAAGGGAACCATTGACCATAACATTAATCTAAATTTATATTACACCATGAATTATTGACAAAAAAAAATTATTTACAATAAAAATGCTAGATTTTTGTATATGTATCACATGTGAAAAAAAAATAATTTACAAAAATAATTAAAATGTTTGTATAATGAAAGTAGTATTCAATTACACGTATTGTGAGGTGAGGTCCATTGTAGTTACAGTGTCTGCACTTTAATCCACCGTTTGGTTCTGCATTTCTGATGATCATCATCCCTCATCCATGCAACAGCGTTTGGGCGATTGAAGTTCCAAATACAGGCTTTCATCACCGTCGATATCATCAAGATCAAGCGAGTACACGACTTCTTCCCTACTCCAACCCGCACGCAATAACACAACCGACAAAAACCGCGTATGCCACGCGGCGTCATCTCTGTCGATCAAGGGTCGGGTCCCATTTTTTGGTTTAATCTGTGTTTGATCACAGCCGTCCATCATCATCATGTCCTTCACCTCCTCTTCTCTCCACCCTCCATCTCTCAACCTCCAGAACACTTCCTCCAAACACCCGCCTAATCTGAACTCCTCCTCTTCCTTCCTCCACCACCACCCCGTCGTCACCCCACGCGCCACCACCCTCCTCCCTTTCTCCGCCACTTCCGTCCAAAACTCGATCCTCCGAGCCGCTGTCGCCGCCCAAGCCGGCACTTTGTTATCAACGCCATTCCTTTTCTTCCGCATGAAAGGCTTGAAAACCCCACCTCTTCTCAAAAACTCAACCTCTTGAAAAAACCTATTAACATCAAAGCTCAATATCCTAACCTCCTCACCGTCGACGTAAAAAACAGGGTTTCCCGCCATGTTCGGCGTCGAAGGGATATAACAATTCCGATATATAGGAATTAAAACAGGCGCTGTTATAAACAATCTTTTAACCAAACCCAAAGCTTCATTGGGATTCGAAGGTTTAGTACCCCAAGACGGAGACCAAAAGTTATGCAACGTAATGTTCTTTGATAAAGACAATAAAGGAAGATTGAGGAGAACGTTGAGTTGCTGAGGTGATGATGATCGCCAATTTGGGAACGAAGGGTCGACGGGGAGACCTTCTTGAAGTATGGAACGGAGGTCGGGTGGGAAAGTGAAGTGAAAAGCCGATTCGATGGAGGTGAATTCGTGGTCGGTTAAACCAGGCAGGATGGGGATGTCGAGGGTTTGAAGATGGTGGATAAGGGTTTTGGAATATGCAGCGAAAGAGAAACAAGCGAGCTTTGATCTTGGCGGTGGAGCTTTGAGTAAAGGGTTTGGACGGTGGGTTTGGGCTGTCGTTGCTGTTGCTGTTGCTGTTGCAGCCATTGGAGATTCAGCTAAAGAAATTGAGAGCTTTTTTTTCTCCAATGGCAGCTGCTTGTAGGTTTAAAAGGAGATTCAAGATTGATAAGTGGGAACCGAAAGAAGAAGAGATTGAGGAAGAAATATGTAAGAGTAATCGATGGAGGAGAACGGGGAAGCTCACATGGAAGCCTCTTCTTACGTTGACAATGTCGTTTCTTCTGCTTATATGGATTTATACAGGGTTAATTCCATCTTACATCCTTAAACTACAACCAAAGTTCTATATTGGTCCTCAATTTTAAAAACATTTAAATTGAGTTTCAAAGCATCAGTATCTTATTGATGCTTAAAATATTTAAAATACGTGGATTAAATTATAAACATGTATATACTTGCATAAACAACTTGGATACGACGAGTTAAATAAAAAAGAAATAGTGTTCTTAACTTTTATTGCCATTGTATGTTTTTTCACATGTCATTTTCAAGGTGTCCATATGATAGATATACGCATATTTACAATTTGATCATTATGTTTCAAATATACTCCATATCACACTAAAACTAATGTTTAACGTCTAAACTGACAAAAGAACATATTTGATATAATGCTGAAACTTTAAGGATTCAATTAGAACATGTGTAGACATCTTAGCCCCAATGTGTTAAGAAGAAGAAATAGTACTCCTAAATTTATTTTTATTGGCATTGTCTTTTTTTAGCGCGTTAGATCCAGATTATCCATATAATAAGTATGTTTTGAATATACTCCACATCAAACCAAAGCTAGTATTTAACATCTAAATTGATAAAAGGGTATACTTGTTATAATATTTGATACTTCGAAGATTCAATCAGAACATTTTGAAGTTTTAGGAATAATTTAAAATTTAAGCAATAACTTGAGGATGTTTAGTGAAATTAACCCTATATACAGAATATATGAAATCACTATCATGAGCCTGCAACGTATTTGTTTGCATCTGCTTCCTTGTTATTTACTTCAATAAAAGGTAAAGCCAAAGAGAAAAATGGAAATCCAAGGCTGGAATTGTGAAGTTTCTCCAAATCCATCACCCTATTCCTTCATTTGGGACAATATTTTTGGCACCTCCACCCAACAAGAAAAACTAAAAGAAGGCATTTACACACTATTTTGATCATCTTACTTCAACAAATTGTTTGTCAATTAGATATAAATTAAATTAGAGTTTACTAGCAGAATCACAAATATAAATAATACATGTAGGATCAATCATAATTAAAACTAATTTAATATAAAATAATTGAATCTTAGTTCGATTGGCATAGGTATTATTGTCAATATAGAAAGACGTGGGTTTAAGTGCGCTGAAGCGCATTATCTTCTTATTTTATGGGTTGGACAAAACTTATAATAAAATTATTAAAAAAATAGACTTGAGTTTAGTTTTTTCAACTCGACCCAACTTGTTTCATTGTTAAAAATAAAAAATACATAATAATTTTATATTAATATATATTTATAATTAAATTTAAATAAAAATATTTTTTATTATTTTCAAACAATGGGTTATTTAGGAACCAAATTTAAATCCGACTCATTAACACCTTTAAACATACTCAAAGCATCATTGGCATAAACCACAACATTTTAAGTCTAATAAATTTTCGTAAAATTGAAATTATTTATATTAATTATTTAAAAATATTAGTTCAAACAAATAATTGTTGGATGTAATAGTAAGATATGTTGCATTCTTAAGAAGAGAACATAGGTTTGAACCTTGAAAACGACATTATTGAGACAGTCCATCATGAACTCTAAATATAGACAATAAATATATAAAAAATAATTCACATATAACAAATTAACTACAAACGAGGAGAGGCGATTCCTATTAGGGCAAGAAGAGACCTTAGCTACCTTTAATTCCTTCAAATTATTTAAAAAATGATAAAATTATATTTTGATTCAAAAAATTTATAATTTAATTCTTTCCTTTCAATATAATTTTTTTAATTTACCCCTTTGAGTGTAGGCTTAACTAACTTTCAACAATCTTTGAACTCTAATGATCTAAAAAACACATTGTTAAAATTAACATCGATAATGGTAATATAGAACGATTGTAAAGAAATAAGAAAAGAAAAATAAAACACACATATTTTACGCGGAAATCCCTTTCGAGAAAAACCACGAGCAAAGAAGAAGAAAATTCACTAATGTTGAAAATCGAATTATACAAAATGAGTTTTAACTACATCTATTTAAATGTTGAAAAACCTTAATTTTAATCAATGTCAAATAGAAGAAGTATAGATCTGTACGGATTCTACTTGTACAACATAGTCCATACACAGATCTTCTTATTTTGCCACTATATTTTATTTTTTTAATAAAGATTCGGGTCATACAACTTCGACATACATACTAGATTAAATTGCAATGAATGATAGGAGAATTTATTAAAAAAAGATAAAGAATAGAATCAAAAGATTAATGTGAAGCATATGATTGATTTTGAGACAGTGAAATGGAAACCAGCTTATTTATGATAGTTACTTAAAGCTATAAGAATTTTTTAAATGATATTTTTTTTTAATTTTCCAATCAAATTATCAAGTAAATTGACTATGATTACCCACAAATGACACAAATTTCTTCTTCATCACCTAAAACAAAATTTTAATAGCCCACCTAGCCATAAAGAAAGAGACCAGAAATGGTCTCATCACAACATGACATACTTTTCCATTCATTTTCAACATCTATTAAAGTGATCCAATTAAATAATATTGTAGGCAAAATCAGTTTAAAAAGTTAAATAAAATATAAAAAAGAGAGAGAGGAAAGCAAAGTTCATGAAAATCTTGAATCTTTTTCCTTTGCTTTGATTATTATGATTCCCAAGGACCCACAATTTTGTACTTCAAATGTTTGAAGAGTGAAGACAAAATTGGCAATGGGGATTCTCGAATTGAAGAAAATATTGCCATATGGCATGAAATTTATTAGGCTAAATATTTAAAAATGGGGATTTGTTAAAGGAGGGGTTGATATTTATACATTCTGAATCCAATGATTTTTCCTTTGTTTAAACTTATGTAGGATTCGGTAAAATGCAGCACTCACTTTTGAAGGACTAATGAAGAAGGAAATGAGTTTCAGCTCCTTTTAAGCGGGTTTGAAGAATTTAGCGAAATAGGTGAATTTTGAAGAGAGAAAATAAGAATGTGTTATATAGTACATATATATTTTTTTTATACATTAGTTCATTTGGTTAGATGGTTAAATGTTAATGGTTTTGTCCTTGAGTATTGAGTTTGATTCCTCTAGTTAGATGGTTAAATAATAGTGATTTTATTCTTGAGTCGCAAGTTCAAATTTTCTTCTAAGCATATTTTTATTTCATGATGTTTCAAGCTTCTTTTTTAAAATTTTTAATTAATGTTTTTAATTAATAAATATATTATTTTCTATTTTTTATTTTTAATTCATCTTTTTAATTAATAACTCTTTTATTTATAAAATAAAATAATTATTGCAAATTATATAATAACAATATATATTTTTTATAAAATTAATATTTATTATTATGTTCATGTTATAAAATAAAGAGAGACGGAGAGAATAAAGAACAAAGAAAATGTGAAAGCAATAAAGAATGTACTTTATTGATCAAAGGGATGATCTACAATGTTTCATCAAAGTCTTTATTTATAGGCATAAGAAGTATAAAAGAAGTAGATATCTAATTCTAATAACTATTAGAATTTAAAGTACATCAAAATTTTATATTGATCATGATGGACATCCACTTAATAAGATATTCATAACACTCCCCCTTGGATGTCCATTGGTAGATAATGTGCATTGTTAAAACCTTATTAGGAAAAACCCTGTGGGATAAAAAACCTAATGAAGGAAAAAGAGTACACAATCTTCTATTACGAGCTGCCTCGTTAAAAACCTTTATCAAGAAAACCCAATGGGACAAAACCTTGGTTAAAGGAAAAGAGTACAACTTGTTTTTAGACTCCCCCTAATGGCAACATTACTTTTACATCTTTGAGTCGACGCATTCCAATCTTTTATAGTAGTCTTTCAAATGTTGAAGTTGGCAATGCCTTAGTAAAGAGATCTGCTAAATTATCACTAGTTAGAATTTGTTGAACATTTATATAACCTCTTTTCTCAAGATTATGGGTGAATAATAATTTTGGTGAAATATGTTTCATTCTATCACCTTTGATGTAACCACCATTCAATTGAACTATACATGCTGCATTATCTTCATAAAAGATAGTTGACATTTTTTCCTGCAAAGGCAAATTACATATCTTCTGGATATGTTGGGTCAATAACCTTAGCCAAACACACTCTCGACTTGCATCATGCATTGCAATTATTTCTGCATGATTGAAGAAGCGGAAAGTAATGTTTGCTTTGTTGACACCATGATATGGCAGTACTCCCACATGTAAATAAATATCCTATTTGAGATCAACCTTTATGTGGATCTAATAAGTATCCAGCATCAGCATAGCCAACTAATAGGGATTTTGAATTATTTGAATAAAATAACCCTATATCAATGGACCCTTTGAAATATCTAAATACATGTTTAATTCCATTTCAATGTCAACATGTTGGAGAAGAACTAAATCTTGCTAACAAGTTTACAACGAAAGCTATATCAGGTATTGTGTTGTTTGCAAGATACATCAATACCCTTATGGCACTTAGATATGACACTTCAGGACCAAGAAACTCTTCATCATTCTCTCAAAGATGAAATTGATCTTTATTCACATCTAATGATTGTACAACCATTGGAGTACTTAATGGGTGTGCTTTATCCATGTAAAATTTCTTTAATATCTTTTCCATATAAGTTGATTAATGAACATGAATTTCATCTTTTAAATGCTAGATTTGTAATCCAAGATAAAACTTTGTTTTTCCAAGATCTTTCATCTCAAATTCTTTCTTTAAACAATTTATTGTATTTTGAAGCTCTTTAGGAGTTCCAATAATATTTAGACCATCAACATAAACAACAATTATCACAAAATCTGATCCAAACTTTTTTATAAAGACACACGGATAATTGGATCCTTTTTGTAACCTTCTTTTAACAAGTATTCATTAAGAAGATTGTACCACATATGTCTAGATTGTTTTATTCCATATAAACTTTTCTTTAATCTGATCGAGCAATTTTCTCAAGAAACTTTATATCTTTTCGGGATTTTAAATCTTTCAGGGATTTTCATATAAATTTCACTATCAAGTGTACCATATAAATAGGATGTAACAACATCCATTAGATGCATGTCAAGTTTTTCACGTACTGCCAGACTAATAAGATATCTAAACATGATTGCATCCACCACAGGAGAATATGTCTCTTCATAATCAATGTAAGGCCTTTGCAAAATCCTTGTGTTACAAGAGCTTTATATCTTACGACTTCATCAATTTCATTTTGTTTTCACACAAATATCCATTTATATCCTACCGGCTTTTACACCTTTAGGTGTTTGGACTACAGGTCCAAAAACTTCACGTTTAGAAAGTGAACTCAGTTTTGTTTGAATTGCATCTTTCCATTTTGGTCAATCTTCTATTTTTACATTCCTTAGTAGATTTAGGCTCAAGATCCTCATTTTCTTTTATTATTTTAATAGCAATATTATAAGCAAAATTATTATCGGCAACTAATTTTTTTTCGGTTCCATCTTTTTCTCGTATTGACATAACTTATCGAGACCTCTTTATTTTTATCATTTCCATTTTCACTTTTAGGTACTTGATTCTCTTCTTGAGTTTTATAATTAGTTATGTCATGGGTCTCTTTAGGAACCACTGCCTCCACTATATGACCATATTGAATGTTTGCTCCTTTACTTTTATGAGGATTTTTATCTTTGAAAACGACCAGTCTTCCACGCTTCATGCATGGATTACTTTCTTTTGCATTAACAATTTGCCCTATTAGGACATCAATTCGTATTGGAGCATTTTTAGCTGGTATGTGAAATTTAATAAATCTGACAGTTAATTTGTAAAATGAATTATCTATTGAACTTCTGGTTCACATTGCTTTGTACGAAGATCTTAGACATTGATATTTCATTTCAAATACTTTATTAATCCAGCTTTTTATTCTCTCTCCCTAATGTTGGGAAAACTGACAACTCTTGTCATAACTAAATATCAAATTAATAGCTCAAAAATATTATAAGGAGACCCATATAAATATAGATTCCCAATCTCTTATAATGACCCATCTTTGTGCGTTGTGGTGGAGTAGTTGGAACATATATGTACCGCCCCAAATTTTTGGGCCTAGAAGAATTGAGTTTTGGGCTTTGGGTCTCAGAAAATTTTTAAGTGAGCGAGAAAGTGACAATTGGCATGTGGGCCTTGAGGGTTAATGAACTTGGAGTGTCTAGGGGTGTTGAAGAAGTGCTAGGTTTGAACTTTGAGGAGAAGGAATTTTTAATTAATTATTACAGGAACCAGGGCGGTGAGTACTTGGGCTTTTAAATAAAAATAGGGAAAAATAGCACCAAAAAGCCTTGTGGTGGAATGGCTAAGTGACGCCACTTAGGGTATAGGATGGTGGCGTTATGGGCTAGCAAGGAGATCCTAGGTTCGAATCCTAGCTTAGTATTTTTAGAAGTTTAATTTTGACCTTCTAGAATGTTGGAAGTGGTGTGATGATGGACTCTAAGGAGAGTGATCAAAAGAGAAAATTTAGGAAAAGGATTGGGGAGTTATCATGGAGAAAAAATAGGAGATGAGATATGTGGAAGAGGTTGCGCCGAATTGGGAATTTGGGGATAGGAAATTCAGCTATAGGCTATAAATAGGTGTCGACTTTAGGGCTCTAGGCTAATGCCAAAATTGTTTTTCCCTTTTGCCGAATTCCTCATTTTTGAGTTGCTAAAACACTTTTTCTCTCTAAGTACTTAGAAACCGAATTCCTTCTTTGCTTGTTGATCTTCCATACTTTTTCTTCTCAAATTCTCTTTTGATACACCCTTGGTTTTAGCTGATTCCTTCTTCTTTTTCTTCTTGTTTATGCCGAATAAACCATTTCACTATACTAATCTCAAAAGCCGAATACCTCTTGGGCCGATTACTTCTTGGGTAAGTATTCTCAATTATGGTTTAGGTGTTGGCCGAATGGTCATAGATAGGGAAAGGGGGACTTGTGTTGGATACAAGTCACCTATTATTCTGTTTTTAATGATTAAGAATTATGCAAATTTAGGAGATACGCGTGACTAGTGATCAAAGAAGGGCTAATAAGGCTTGGTGTTTCAGGTAAGGTTAAGGTAAGACTTCGGCTTTTGGTAAAGTATTCGATGAGTATTTGTGATTAATCTTCGAGTGATATCATTTGTAGGATCGTGGCTAAGGAGATCGCAGCGCGTTTTGTTATCAAGTGTGTACATACACTACACACACATTAGATCAGCAAATCCCGAAATGCCGAAAAGCCAAAATGCCGAAAAGTCAAAAATTTTGGCTACGGTAGTCTTGCGAGTGCGCGAACACTCATAAGGAAAAATCGATACGTTATCAAAGCCCCCATGAACGATCTCATCGACTTGGGCCATGTTTTGGCCAATTGGGCAAGAATGGGCAAAATGGGCCTGATGGGCCTTGGCTCAAAATAGGTGAATTTGATGGTTTGGTAATAAGTGATGAACTAGTCATGCTAGTTACATGGCTTGGAATTGATTTGGGCCAGATGGGCCATATGAATGTGATTAGGCCAGATGGGCCATACGAATAAGATTGGGTCTGGTGGGCCATATGAACGTATGTGAATTTGTTTAGGCTTTGTAAGGGGTCTTAGGCTTAGTATTTGGTAAATTGCTTAACCTTACATAAAACTTTAATAATTTATTAAGTGTGACTGTGAACAAGTAATAAGGTTTAAGTGTGGCAACGGGCATATGCATGTCTAGGATTGGATCTAGGGAAAGCTTGGTACTTAAGCGGTCTTAATGACCCACCTCCTCTTCTTTGGAATCCTACCAGGTGCATAGTGTCTGTTTACTTTAGCCACGAAGACTTGTTAACTGGCCAAGGTTCGTAACTAAGACCCATACTGTAGAATTACTGAAATACCCTTGATTTATGAAATGGCTAAAATACCCCTATGTGTTGAATGTAAGATTTGTGGATGTTACATGTACATTTACTGCATTCATATGATATTCTGTTTAGGTTGCATATGGGTGGGAGTTATGGGACGGAGGAAGTATATGAGGATCGCATGGTTGCTTGACAACTGTGGATCCACCGATGGTTTTTTTTTTAAGCCCATTATATGACCAGCAGCTTTGCTGCAACATTAGGTAGTACCGCAACTGGGCTACCCTTGATGTGTATCGGATCGGTGGGTCGATTTAGAAATCTCCACAGATGTGTTTCGGCGAGACGGAGATGATGTATACTGGATGGATTATTTTGGAAGGGTTTGCATTGCATTGCATGTATGATGTTATTATGTTAATAATATGATATGTACGCTATTTGTTTGACGAGGGTCATACAGACTGAGTTTTCGAAAACTCACTCCCTCTTTTATTTTTCTCAGGTGATTATTATTTCATTACTTCCACTATGCATTGTAATTTTTAAACAGAACCTGGATTTATTTCTTTTAAGCGAATTTCAAGTTTTTGAAAATAATTGTGTTTAAAGATCAAGCTTCCGCTGTCAAAAGAAATTTTTACATAGTAACAAGGAAATGGTTCTTGGCTACACCTCGTTTTGAAAGCAAACTGGGTTTTACTTAACTTTTCTCTAGAAGGGTTTTCAATGAAAACAAGGTTTCGCTAAAACACTTCAATGTGACACGCTGAATTCAGCCCTAACTTCTAGGTCAGGTTTGGGGTGTTACATTTAGTGGTATCAGAGTCTGGTTGCGAAGTTTGGGCTGTAAAAATGGGCCTTATTATTGATTTTAAAATTTTTTTAGTAGAATACTTTGGAAATTCTTGCTGGGTGGCACACCGACTCTCCGACGTCGAACCAAGTAAGTTCTCTTGATACTTAGTTATTTTGAACTGTTATACTGTAAATAGTGGGCTACTTTTAGAATATGCCCAGGGTAAAACTAAAGCCCATAGGGAACTAAAACTGTAGAAGATTTACGACTGCGAAAACAATGCTTTACTTAACACTTTCATAAGACATCAGCCTAAATACTGGAACTAACTAAAACTTCATAAAATTTTTAATACAGGTAATGAGCGCTAGAAGAGGTGCAAGGGGCTGCGGCTGAGGTCGCGGAAGTGTTAGGGCTGAGTCATTGGCATCGGGCCATATGTTCAATGTTGAAGTAGGAGAGGCTCCGGCCTCACCTGTGGCTAAAACGAGGCCGAATGATTGGACCGCTGGAGAGGAAGCATTGTCACAAGCAATGATGAGGATTTTAGAAAGGGTTGCTGGGCCCAATAATGATACTGGAAAATCGGGGGCAATTCCGGAGCGACTTCGATCTAATGGGGCCGAGGTCTTTAAGGGTATTGCTGGCATGGCTCCTAACGTGGTTGAATACTGGATGGAGGCTACAGAAAGGATAATGGATGACTTAGACTGCATACTGGAATAAAAATTGAAAGGGGCAGTGTCACTGCTTAGGGAAGAAGCCTATCAGTGGTGGTTCACAATGAAAGAGGGTACCAAACTTGAGCAGATCACTTGGGAGTTTTTCAAATCTTCGTTTCAAGGGAAGTACGTGGGTGCAAGCTATGTTGATGGTAGAAGGAAGGAGTTTCTGAACTTGATCCATGGGAACAAATCTGTGGCGGAGTATGAGGCAGAATTTCTACGCCTTAGTAGGTATGCAAGAGTTATGGTGGCAACAAACAATGAGCGTTACGTAAGGTTTGAGGATGGGTTTAGGGATAGCTCTTCAGAGAGAGCGAGTTTTCTCGGAATTGGTTGAAAAAGCGAAGATAGTAGAGGAGTTGAAGCGCATTGAGCGCCTGAATCGGGAGAAAAAGAAAGGCAAGAATAAAAGGGAGGCTGAGTTTTCTAGTGCGGGGTAAAGGCCTAAAGCTAGGGCCAGAGTTGATGGGCCAGTTGGAGCGGGGCCTCCTGCTGCTAATCCAGGTGTGCCACCTTATGCTGGTTGTGGGAAAGGTCATACAGGCGAGTGTTGGAAGAGGATAGGAGCTTGTCTAGCTTACGGATCTATGGAGCATAAGATCAGGAATTGCACTAGAGTACCGGCTTAGGTGCCAGTCGTGGGCCGGGGTAATGTTCAGCCACCAAAGGATGATCAGCTGCCGCCAAGGAGCCGTGGGCAGGCCAGGGGCGATAATGGTAATGGACGTAGATGTAGAGCACTAGGCAAAGATGCAGGTCGTACTGAAGCGAGACAGCCAGCTTTGGTTTATGCTACTGGTTGCCGGGAAGACCGGGATTCCCAAATGTGATAACGGGTATGTTTTGTGTGGATGCGATATTTTGGGTATAGAAACTGTATGCATGCAATGTTTATCTACTCCAGTGGGTAGGTTTTTGGTAAGTGTAAGAGGGTTCAATCAGAGTTAAAGTGTGTTAGTGTTATTAAGATCAGGGTGCGCAGCGAAAGTATAGAGGTATGACTTGAGCGGTGCGATTAATAGTTATTTGGAAATTTCGAGGATGAAATTTCTTTAAGGGGGTAGAGTTGTAATGCCCCAAATTTTTGGGCCTAGAAGAACTGGGCTTTGGGTCTCAGAAAATTTTTAAGTGAGCGAGAAAGTGACAATTGGCATGTGGGCCTTGAGGGTTAATGAACTTGGAGTGTCTAGGGGTGTTGGAGAAGTGCTAAGTTCGAACTTTGAGGAGTAGTTGGGCTTTTAAATAAAAATAGGGAAAATGGCATCAAAGAGCCTTGTGGTGGAGTGGCTAAGTGACACCAGTTAGGGTATAGGAAGGTGGCGTTATGGGCTAGCAAGGAGATCCTAGGTTCGAATCCTAGCTTAGTATTTTTAGGAGTTTAATTTTGGCCTTCTAGAAGGTTGGAAGTGGTGTGATGATGGATTCTAAGTAGAGTGATCAAAAGATAAAATTTAGGAAAAAGATTGGGGAGTTATCGTGGAAAAAAATTAGGAGATGAGATATGTGGAAGAGGTTGAGCCGAATTGGGAATTTTGGGATAGGAAATTCGACTATAGGCTATAAATAGGTGTCGATTTTGGGGTTCTAGGCTAATGCCAAAATTGTTTTTCCCTTTAGCTGAATTCCTCATTTTTGAGTTGCCAAAACACTTTTTCTCTCTAAATATTCAGAAGCCGAATTCCTTCTTTGCTTGTTGATCTTCCATACTTTTTCTTCTCAAATTCTCTTTTGATACACCCTTGGTTTTAGCCGATTCCTTCTTCTTCTTCTTCTTATTTGTGCCGAATAACCCCTTTCACTATACTAATCTCAAAAGCCAAATACCTATTGGGCCAATTGCTTCTTGGGTAAGTATTCTCAATTATGGTTTAGGTGTTGGCCGAATGGTCATAGATAAGGAAAGGGGGACTTGTGTTGGATACAAGTCACCTATTATTCTGTTTTTAATGATTAAGAATGATGCAGATTTAGGAGATACGTGTGACTAGTGATCAAAGAAGGGCTAATAAGGCTTGGTGTTTCAGGTAAGGTTAAGGTGAGACTTCGGCTTTTGGTAAAGTATTCGATAAGTATTTGTGATTAACTTTTGAGTGATATTATTTTTAGGATCATGGCTAAGGAGATCGTAGCGCGTTTTGTTATCAGGTGTGTACATACATTACACATACATTAGATCGGCAAATCCCGAAATGCCGAAAAGCCAAAAATTTTAGCTACAGTAGTCTTGCGAGTGCACGAACACTCGTATGGGAAAATTGATACGTTATCAGAAGCCCCTTTAGCGATCTCATGGACTTGGGTCGTGTTTTGGCTAATCGGGCCAGAATGAGCAAAATGGGCATGATGGGTCGTAGGCTCAAAATAGGTGAATTTGATGGTTTGGTAATATGTGATGAACTAGTCATGCTGGTTATATGGCTTGGAATTGATTTGGGCCTGATGGGCCATATGAATGTGATTTGGGCCTAATGGGCCATATGAATAAGATTGGGCCTGGTGGGTCATATGAACGTATATGAATTTGTTTGGGCTTTGTAAAGTGTCTTGGTCTTAGTATTTGGTAAATTGCTTAACCATACATAAAACTTTAATAATTTATTAAGTGCGACTGTGAACAAGTCATAAGGTTTAAGTGTGGCAACGGGCATATGCATGTCTAGGATTGGATCTAGGGAGAGCTTGGTACTTAAGCGGTCTTAATGACCCACCTCCTCTTCTCTGGAATCTTACCTGGTGCGTAGTGTCTATTCACTTTAGTCGCAAGGACTTGTTGACGGGCCAAGGTTCGTAATTAAGACCCATACTGTTAAGTATTATTGAAATACCTTTGATTTGTGAAATGACTAAAATACCCATATGTGTTGAAGGTAAGATTTATGGATGTTACATGTACATTTGCTGCATTCATATGATATTCTGTTTAGGTTGCATATGGGTGGGAATTATGGAACGGAGGAAGTATATGAGGATCGTATGGTTGCTTGATAACTGTGGATCCACCGATGGCTTTTTTTAAACCCATTATATGATCAGCAGCTTTGCTCCAGCGTTAGGTAGTATCGCAACCGGGCTACCCTTGATGTGTATCGGATGGGTGGGTCGATTTAGAAATTCCCACAGATGTGTTTCGGCGGGACAGAAATGATGTGTATCAAATGGATTATTTAGGGAGGGTTTGCATTGCATTGTATGTATGATGTTATTATGTTAATAATATGATATGTATGCTATTTGTTTGATGAGGGTCGTACATTCTGAGTTTTCGAAAACTCACTCCCTCTTTTATTTTTCTCAGGTGATCCTCAATAGGCGGTTCGACGGATGGAGGGACTCCGAGGTGGCAAACTAGCAAGACGATTAGACCGGTTTTTCTAAATGTCTAAATTCTAGATTTTAAGTTTTTATTCCCTTACTTCCTCTATGCATTGTAATTTTGAAACGGAACCTGGATTTATTTTTTTAAGCGAATTTCAAGTTTTTGAAAATAATTGTGTTTTAAGATCGAGCTTCCGCTTTCAAAGGAAATTTTTACATAGTAACTAGGAAATGGTTCTTAGCTACACCTCTTTTTGAAAGCAAACTGGGTTTTACTTAACTTTTCTCTAGAAGGGTTTTCAATGAAAACAAGGTTTTCGCTAAAACACTTCAATGTGACACGCCGAATTTGGGCCTAACTTGTAGGCCTAGTTTGGGGTGTTACAATATACCACACATCCAAAAAATTGTAAGATGAGAAATATTTGGCTCTTAACCAAAAATCAATTGTAATGAGGAGTATTTATAATTAATTGGCTTGATGCGTTCAACATATAAATCAATATAATCTCATGCTGAAATAGAAAGTTTTTTTTTTCTCATAAGTAATGATTTAGCTATTAGTTGGAGGCATTTGATAAACAATTCAGCTAAATCATTTTGTGTGTGAACATGAGCTACAGGATGTTCAACTTTTATCCCAATTGACATGCAATAATCATTGAAAACTTGGGGTACAAAATCACCAATAGTGGCAAGATGAATTGTTTTAGATGCATAATCTGAAATTGATCATTTAAACAAGAAATCTCGCAAACGATAGGTTATGAGCTGATAACGCATGTGATTATTTTGTAGATGCATCTACCAAAATCATATAATATCAAAACCATCCACATGGTGGATGAATGAGCCCATATTCATTTCAGAAATGCAAGACATTAAATCTCAACTTTAACTAGTGAGTTTCTAAGAACCAATTTTTATTGAGAACAAGCAACAATGAGAATTCTTTAAATTAAAAAATCTTCTGGTTCTTCAATGAATGTCCATATGAATTCTCAATTAATTTTTGCATCATATACGATCTAAGATGGTCTAACTGGACACCTCAAGTAGTAAACACATTTGTATTAGTAAACTTCTAGTTTACTTTAACATGTGTTTCAATTGTACTAAATTGTAACAAATTGATAATTTTATTCTCATTCCTTTTAATTTGTTTCCACTTAAAAGTATTATTGTGACATTTACTACTGGAAATGTCTAAATCAATGTGAAGTTTATAATGTCACCAAGTCAATAAATATAACTTCCAAATAATTATATGCAATATTTTCTTCAGAGAATATGCCAAAATATTCAAATGCCTAAAAATATATTGATAGCAAGCTTTGAGAGTGGATCTTATTTTCCAGATGTAAAATAGGTACCTAACCAATGAATTTTCATACATAGTTTTCTCTCTTGCAAGTTCTCATCTGTAATATTTTACCACGAAATTTTAATTGAGAACTTATTCTGAATACGGTAGAGTTATACTCACAGTTTTTAAAAAAAACTTGTAACTTTAGGTGCGTTCAACCATAATAAGCTTTAGATAGAATTATCAAATTCTATTGCTCATAAGTATATATTTCACAATCAAATATTTTGTTTTCAACCCTTTAATAGGGATGATGACAAAATAATATCACAAAGATTATAAAATAAATATAAATTAATAACTCGGTCCCCTTTATTATTCATATGAAATATAATATTTTTCTCATTCATAATCTCAATATGAGATCCATTACAAATAACTTTTAAAAGTAATGTATTAACCATTACAAATTTTGTGCTTTTTAGATAGTGATATATCAGCTCTCTTGGAGCTTTCAACTAATTTTGTACTATTAAATATTGGAATAATATTTGTTTGTTTCAATACCAAACAAGATAAATATTTTCTATCTGTAATGATAGAATTCATTACTACATTTTCATATCATTCCTCAAAGAATATTAACAGAAACAAAATATTTGGGCATATGTCACATATGTGGCCAATAATCTTTCATACCACATTGATAACAAGTTATCTTTACCCTTTGAAAAGTTATCTTGAGAACTCTAATTGTTCTCTTATTTATTACTATGTTCCCACTTTTAGTGGTCTATGAGTATATCTTTTATTTTCTTTATATTTACATTCACTTCGGGGAATGCAATAGATTTACTAGGACGAACTTTTAAAACGTCCCAATAGATTATTTATTTCATAATCACCATAGAAAACATATGTGGATTTTAAATCAGAATCTATCTATTCATGTTGTCATGATTAGTCTCCAATTATAATAAACATGATATAATAAATAAAATATAGTAAAATATACCTACAGATCTTTAACACCATCGTCATCACCTTGACAAATCTATTATTTACCCATGCTTGTACAATTATAACTTAAAGATCGGGAATAAGAACCACAATCCATTCTGAGATTGAATCTTTCAACATCCTGAAGATGAAGTTGTAAGGAAGAAAGTTTAAGGTGAAAAGAAATTTGATTTGTGGGATGACTTCAAAAGATTTTGAAAAAATAGAGAATCATCGTGCTGATAACGTGTTATAAAAAAAAGAGAGACGGAGAGAATAAAGAACAAAGAAAATATGAAAGCAACAAAGAATGTACTTTATTGATCAAAGGGATGATTTACAATGCTTCATCAGAGTCTCTATTTATAGGCATAAGAAGTATAAAAGAAGTAGATATCTAATTCTAATAACTATTAGAATTTAAAGTACATCAAAATTTTACATTGATCATGATGGTCATCCATTTAATAAAATATTCATAATAGTTAAATATATTTTATTTTTTAAAAATAGCAACTAATCTTTTTGATATATAATATTTATATGTCAAATATTTATTTTATCCACCTATATTGTGGGTATGGCGATTTCTAATATTATAAAATCAAATAATATTTCAAATTTCATTATTATTTTTATATGTGAAATATTTCAAATAATTATTTTAAATACTCATACAAAAATATATAATACTAAAATTTACTGCACTTATGATATGGATTGAAAAATAAATATTACACATATATAAATTATATTTACTAAAAATAATGATATTTCGCAATAATTATTTGATTTTATAAATAAAAGAGTTATTAATTAAAAAGATGAATTAAAAATAAAAAAAACTTGAAGAAATATATTTATTAATTAAAAATAAAAAAAGAACAAGCTTACAACAATATGAAATAAAAAAAAATACAAATGTACTTAAAAAAAGGATTTGAACTTGTGACTCAAGAATAAAATCAATATTATTTAATCATATAACCAAAGGAGTGGCGTATTAGGCTATTATACATATATAACCAGTTAAGTGGCGTGTTCAAAGTTGATACGTACTTAGAATCTTTCAATTAGGGATAAATGTAATAAGTTAGGGTATCAACTCGGAAACTTTTTAACCTCATTGTTATGTATTGAAATTGTATTGACTTATGCATTTAGTTTGTCATGTATTGTAATTGATTGTAATTTGTATAAGTAGATTTTGTTTTGTCTGTATTAGTGATGTAATACCTAAGATCCATATTCGATTAATCGGATTGGGTTGAGAGCGTTACAAGTTTAATATCAAAGCTCAGTTTAGTCAGTTCTTGGACTATGAAGATGAAGAAGCCCTGTATGCATAATACGTCGAACCTGGTAGAGTTCCTCAGGTATGTTGAAAATTTTCTTACCATGAGATGGATGTATTGGTAATAGTTTAATAAAGAGAAATAATGATGAAATAAAAAGACAAAAGAAAGGTAAAGAATTGATTCATTAATGTGAATAAAAAGGGATGTTACATGATTTGGATGACAACAAAAAGGAAAGATCGAATGAAAAGAAATTTAGTCCTCTCTCTCAATATGATGCTTAGTAGATCAGGCAAGAACCTTATCAGCTAAGGGGACCTCCTCTGTTTTCTCCATTTCCTCTATAGATTGCTCTAAGTCATTGAGCTTTTTGAGACTCTTTTCACCCTCTATTTCGGGCGAGCTAAGGGTGAAGAAACCAGCTACTTATTTCTATTTTAACTGGCATTCTTTCCACACTTTACCTTTGGGATTGTAAACATCGAAATCAAACGAATTAGTAGAAATGTCTTTTAAGAAGTCGAAGTCTACCTGACTTAAAGCCATGGGACCAACGACCACTTGGGCGTGTAGAACCAAGATAGCCTTTAACCTTGACAATGCCTCGGTCAAGTTCTTAGTTGTGTCATATTGGTATTTTCTGAAGGTTTCATTATTGGATTGGTGAAAACTATCCAATTTAGCCTCACAGTGTAGCTTTTAGGTCTAAAGTTGTTCCATTAATGAGGACTCGCTCTCCTTCAATACTTCTCTCCAATAGTTTACACTGATCCTCCGTGTATTTGTTTTTGAGCTTTCAAGCCATGGTACATAATTCAATACCTTCAACTTTTCTTTTAAGAACTTGTTCATTGTAGCATAACTCCTCTATCATCTTAATTTTTTACTTATTTGACTCCTTCAAGCTTGCAACCTTGCCTTTATGGTAATTGTTAAACTCCTAAAGGGTTCCACTTAACAACATATATTCCATAGATAGAGCCTAGACAGATTTAGCCAACCGTAAGATAGGAGAGGAATCCAAATTAGAATCCAGGTAAGATCGGAATACCTTTATCAACTCGAGAGGTATCAAGTTGTATTGACTCTGGAATATGGAGCTCAAAGAAACAGAGGATGACCCTGAGGCATAAAAGTTATGCCATGGAAAGAATTTGTCACTCTCAGTAGAGGAAAAAGTTGTGATTCAGGATTTATGGGGATTACAGGTGGATTTAATGGTAAAGTTTCTGTTGGGATATCAACATGAGAAGGACCTGTGTTTTGAGTAGATAAGTTTACAATTTGGGAGACTCCACTAGGACTGATGGCACAACAGGCAATAATGGAACTGAAGGATAAGGAACATTTGGGTCTGGAAGTCCCTTATTAAGCCTACGCCACTTTGGCTGTAGGGGCTCACTCTTCTTAGCAACTAGAGCATCTTCACTTGCTCTAGGCCTCTTTTAGTACTTCTTTCTATCTAGTTTCTTAAAAAGAACAGCTGAAGCACTTTCCTTAACACAAGATTTTCCAAGATAGCTTTGATATCCATATTCGGTGCTGAGATGATTGAAGTGTGGGATTTTGGATTGGGTCTTACACCATCAATGTAAAGTGTTAGCTTTGCTTAAATAAAAAGAAGTAAGAAAATGAATGCCAGTAATAATAAGCTAATTACCGGAACAAATCCCACAGAATTGTAAAATTAGAATGGGGGTTCTTCTGTATGCCCGATTAAGATCTGTGCAAAGACAATATTGCCATTAAATGGCTAAGCTTCTAAAGTTGAGGGCATATTGTAGTTGTCTAGTCAACTTATGCGAGTAGTGATTTGCTGACCATTGGGACTTTGAATTCATAGGTAGTATTGAAAAACGTTTCTAACTGTAACTAATTCTACAAATCAAGAATACGTCCCATGTTTAGATGTTTGAACTGCTTATTGGCAATCTTCGAGTCCATATGTTGACTTTGAGAACAAATAAATTTCTTGAGAAATGACCAACAAGTAGGAAAACCAAATCCATCCTCAAGCTTGCAAATAACCCTTATAAATTTTTCATTTTTCCAATGTAGATTAGAGATTTGAATGATTGGGTTAACCTTAACAAGCATTGAAGTTGGAAGAACCAACACCAGCCTCTTGTTTAGTAATCTTCAGTTGATAAAATTTTTGGAAAACTTCTAAGAGGGTAGTTCATTTCGTTGGCAGCGATCGATGAAATAAATTACTAATTCCACTAAAGTAACGCTAACAGTTGTCCCAGTGCGATACCATACTTAATCAAAATTGAGCAAAAGAAAGGGTGTAAGGGTAAGTGGAATCCAACCTCTAATAGAATAAGAGGAAGGATAAAACCTTGGTTGTTTTCACTTAGACGACACATTGGTTGTATTTCAACGTCGTAAGTAATTTTCAGATGACGGAAGCCTCGGGCTACTAAGAATTGATCTGCTTCTTCTTAGGTAGTGTTACATTCATAAATGGGAGTGGAATCTAGTGGAAGAGTATTTTCAAATTCATATGGTCTGATAATGGTATGATTTTGAGAGGTTAAGTTTTGACTACTTTGGTTATGATTTCTACCGCGAGCATTCATTGTTGACATCTTTAAATGAAAATAAGAAGTATGAAAAGGAAGAGGAGATAGAATTACCTTGAATGGGTCTTGAATCATAGAAGATGAAAGTAAAAAGACGAATTAGAAAAGCTGATAGGAAATTTGAAGACTTTAGCAAAATTATTCAAAGAAGGTTTGGAGTCTCTGTTTTATAAATATAAATGTGCTCAATAAGTCACTCCGTGAAAATTGCTTGAATTCTCCAATACAGGTTTAACATCTTTCAAAAAGGGTAAAAGTGCGTCCGAGTTCGAGTGTTTAACCGCCAAAATTTTGATTTTATCCAAAGAAATAGTTTAATAACATCTCCTTAATAAGACTTTTGAATAGTATGCCAATGAGAACGAAATTTTGAAGCATAAGTGAGGGAATTCGTATCGTTGCTGACATGTGTTTGGCATGTATAACCAATTATATCTAGGTAATTGAATTCTAGAAAGGATGAAAATTTCGAGGATGAAATTTTTGTTAAGGGGAAGAGAGTTGTAACACCTCGATTCTAGCGGGCATGAGGTTTAAAGTTCTAAAGTAGTATGATTAGCGTAGTTTTCGCCCAAGTACACCTTTTGGCGTATAGAATGGGCGTATATAGTTATGTGTTTAAGTTAATAAAAGTTACGTGTCAAGTGGCTATGTTAGTTGGAATAAGACCAGCGACCAAGTAAAATGGTATTGGGAGTATGAGTTCACGTCAGAGGTATAGTGCACTCTTAACTATAGTATTGTGCAAGTTAATATGCAAGGCATGCTAGTTAGGAACCAATTGAATGTGAACCAGGAAGGTTAAAAAGTAAGGGGATACTTAATAAACCATAATTTATACATATTTTTACTCCATGCTTGGCTTATTTTTTAGATGAATTTTCATTAGATTTAATGAATTCAATGCTCCTAATCCTTTAATTTCATTTTTTATACTCAGGAGAGCTTAAGAGTCGAAAAGATCGAAAACGGGCCAAAAAGGGACAAAATGGGCCTACCTCAGAAATCAACACGGCCTGGACCAACGTACACAGGCAGATCATACGGCCGTGTGTGACGAGCAAAATTGAGCACGGCCTAAGCCATCACGCACGGGCGTGTCCCTGCTGAAACCAGGTTTAATTCTATTCAGAAAAAGTTACTTGTGGGCCAAAAAAGGCATTCCAAAGCCTATATAAACACCCTAGGGGAGAAACCTAAAGGGGAACGCGGAGTAGAAGGCAGAGAATACTTGAAGACAGCCATCGGGAACAGCTCGGGAGAAGGATCTTCATCGAGACTGAAAATCTCCCATCAAGTTCTTTAGAATTTTTTGGGTTTTCTTATGTTTTGTTATTTTCCTTATTCCAACATGTTTCCCTCTATCAGTATGAACTAAATCCCTTAAATACCTAAGGGGATGAAACCTAAGACGAATCTTATTATTATTTGATTTATAAGATAAATATTTGTTCTTATTCTTAATTGTGAGTTTTTATTCTTGTTTTGATAATTCGGGTTATTGATTCAAGTTGGATGTGCTTATTTAGTGGAGCAAAAATCCCTGTTTAAGAGTAGATCAACACAATTAAGCGGAGTTGATTGCAACCCTAGAAATAAGGCGATGAAAATCTACCGGATTAGAGTCAAATCTAATAAGAGAATCCATAGATCGAGTTAATGCGACAATAGGGGTTTTAATTAGAAAGAGATTTCAATTAATCAACCTAGAGTCAGTTGTTTTTAGTCTTGAAAGAGATATTAACATAAATCAGGGATTTCTACAGATTAAGTCAAGTGAATAAATCGTATAAATCAAAAGTAATAAGTGAAGTCTAGGTGGATTCTTCCTTAGGTATTGCCTTTATCATATAAGTTATCTAAAAGTATTTTCCTAATTCTTTCGTTGTCGTGTTTAATTAGTTTTAGTTTAAAAGAAATCACTCCAATACATAGGCTAAATAATAAAAAATAGTAATTACTAGTACTCTTGCTCCTTGTGGACACGATATTACCAGTCTTACCATAACTATACTATTAAACGATAGGTGCGCTTGTCTTTATTGTGGTCATAGTTAGTTTTAGACACATCAAGTTTTTGGCGTCGTTGCCGGGGAGTAAGATATCAGGAACACTAAATTTTTATTACTTTAGCCATTTTATTTATTTGCAATTTATTTTTATTTTATTCTAACTTTGCTAATTTTTCTTTTATTTGCTTCTGGGAGGTAATTTTGGTTTATGAGTAGAAGAAATCCGTCAGGACCCTTGATTTTTTACAGTAAGATAGAACATACCGCTCTCAGAAACCGAAGAGAAATAAGGCGAAACTTACAATACATATAAGAAGAGTAAGAAGATGAAACCAATACTACTGAAGAGATGGCTGATAATAATCCGCTACCTCCTGTGGTTGCCACAAACCCGGTGAATCAAAATCCTGCTCCTCGTAGTATGTATAATTATGCTAAACCTAATTTAATAGGAAACGAATCAAGTATTGTTAAACCTACTATTGTTGCAAATAAATTTGAACCGAAACCTAACACTATACAGATGATTCAACAGTTTGTTCAGTTTGATGGTTTGCAGGATGAGGATCCAAACAATCACTTGGCGAACTTTCTGGAATTCTGCGACACTTTCAAAATTAATGACGTTTCTGATGATGCCATTTGCCTTCGGTTTTTTCCCTTCTCGTTGAGAAACAAAGCTAAATAGTGGTTGAACTCGTTACCACGAGGATCAATCACTACATGGGACCAAATGACCGAAAAAGTTTTACTTAAATATTTTTCGCAGGCTAAAACGGCTAAGTTGAGGAATGATATTTCTTTTTTTGTGCAGATAGATCTAGAAATACTCTACGATGCATGGGAGAGATATAAGGATCTAGTAAGGAGATGCCCTCACCATGGGTTACCTTTGTGGCTACAGGTTCAAACCTTTGACAATGGTGTGAACCCCTCAACTAGGCAGTTGATTGATTCAGCCGTTGGTGGAACCCCAAATAACAAGACCCCTGAAGCGGCTTATGAGTTTATAGAGGAGATGACACTGAATAACTATTAGTGGCAAGTTATGAGGATAAAGCCAACAAAAGTCGCCAGTGTTTTCAACCTCGACGCAGTGACCATGCTATCAAACCAGGTAGAACTGTTAAATAAAAAGATTGATGGTTTGTGTAGTTCTTCGCAGGTACATCCAGTGATGCAGTGCGATACAAATGGATGAGGGACAAAAAATACAGAATACCCGCCCTACAGCATTGGCATAGAAAACGAACAGATGAACTATATGGGTAACAATCCTACACCTCAAAATAACCCTTATAGTAACACTTACAATCCAGGTTGGAGGAACCATCCCAACTTCTCATGAGGTGGCCAAGGAAATCAGAGACAACAACCCCCTCTAGGCTTTCAACAGCAACCCTACCCACAAGAGAAAAAGTCGAACCTTAAGGAGATGCTAACAAAATTCATCACGATGTTAGAAACCCGTTTCCAAAACACCGAAACAGCACTCAAAAATCAGTAAGCATTGATTCAAGGGCTCAAGAACCAATTAGGACAACTTTCTAAGCTCATATCTGAACGGCCACAAAGCAGCTTGCCAAACAATGTTGAAACTAACCCAAAAGAGCAACTTCATGCCATTACTGCTCACGATAGTGAAGGGTTAGATGAACCAAAATTAATGCAAGAGAATGTGGTAGAGGAAGGTAAGGTTGAGATCAGCCATGATAAACCAAAACTAGTAAGTATAGAATACCAACCTCGTGTGTCATATCCAATATGACAAAGAAGGACCAACAGATGAACAATTAGGTAAATTTCTTAAACTTTTTAAAAATTGCATATTAACTTACCGTTTATTGAAGCTCTTTCGCAGATGCCCAATTCAAAAAAAATTTAAAAGAGCTTTTGACAAACAAACGGAAGTTAGACGAGGTGTCGCATGTGGAGCTCAATGCAGTGTGCTCAGCAATCTTACAAAATAGGCTACCACAAAAGTTAAAAGATCCAGGGAGTTTTATGATTCCTTGTTTAATTGGTGGTTTATCTGTTAATAATGCTTTAGCAGATTTAGGGGAAAGCATAAATGTTATGCCTTATAAAATGTTTAAACAGTTAGGTCTTGGGAAACCCAAACAAACTAGGATAAGCATTCAATTGGCTGATTAAACTATTAGAGTTCCTAGGGGTATAATCGAAGATGTACTAGTAAAAATTGATAAATTCATATTCCCAGTAGACTTTGTTGTTCTAGACATGGATGAAGACAATAATGTTCCTTTAATTTTAGGAAGACCTTTTTTAGCAACTGCTAAAACTAGAATTGATGTTGGTACAGGTGAACTCACACTTCGTGTCGGTGACGAAACAATCACTCTTCAGGCTCTTGACTCGGCTAGGACATCAAATAATAAAGGTGAAAACATAAATTCTATTAATGACCATTTGGTTCAACTTTCTTTTCAGAAAGCACCACGAAATTACACAACTGAGCCATATCCTAGACCTCGTGCCAACAAAGAAATAACTAATGAGGAGCGAAGACTTCAGATCGATGAACTAGACGAGTGGAAGACACGTGTCAAGGAGAAACTAAGAACACACGAAGCAAAACCAAGGCAACTCCATAACGAACTTAAAGATGAAGCAAACTACTTCAAGATTGGAGACCGAGTTCTAATAGATAATACAGATCCTCGTGTTACCACTTCTGAACCTAATGGAATAACTCCTTTCACAGTACTTAATACTTTCACAAACGGTACAGTCGAGGTAACTCATTCTCAATTTGGCACCTTCAAGGTAAATTGTTCTCGTCTAAAACCTTATTTTAATACAATTGATAGCAAGAATAAGGAGTTTTAACTCCTCAAACCATCATGATTATGCGAATAAAAGGTAAGTCTAGCTTAAGACTTTAAACGAGCGCTTCTCGAGAGGCAACTTGTAATAGCCTGATTTTGACCCTAATCGAAATAGTTGTTTCGGGACCACAAATCCGAGTCCAAAAAATATTTTAAAATTATTTTTCATGTTTATTATGTGTGAATTTGTTGGTGCTATATTTTCGTGACTTAATTTTGTCATTTAGGTGCCCGATTAAATAAAAGGACTTAATTGCGTAAAATGTAAAAGTACAAACTAAAGTGTAAATTGCCAATTTGATAGTGGCTTTTTAATGTGGGGTTTTAAAGGGCAATTAGCCCATTTTAAAAGTTAGTGGACGGCATATGTTAAGACTAACCTTATTATTATTGTTTTATATATTAAAATATAAAAGTTATTTAAGTAATTTATGAATTAAGTTAATAATAATAAAAAACAAAGTCATGAAATAACATTTTTATGTTCATCTTCTTGGTGCTGAAAGTGAAGAAAAAGAAAAGAATTAAAACCTAGTTAAGTTCGGCCATTTTCAAGCTTGATTAAAGGTCCGGTTTTGTTCGGTTTTTGATAATTTTTAATTTGTTGAAATCATTGCTTTGTGTACTTCAAAACCCATGTCTCAATTTGTGATTTTGATGATGATTTTGTGTTTTTCCATTGATGATACCTTGTGGTTTTTTATGTTTGATGATGAAATATGAATTATATGTGTTAGAGTAACAAGTTTTGTCTTTGAATTTTTGATGAAATTGAGTAATTAGGACTAAATTACAAAAATAAATTTTTGAGGGACTAAAATGCAAAATAAATTAAATATATGGGCTTGTAATAATGCTATGAATATTTGGCCCTAAAGAAGTGTGGTCAAATTTTGTGTAATTTGTGTTTTGTGCAAAAAGGACTAAATTGTAAAAAGTGTGAAATGTTAGGGGCAAAATTGTAATTTTCCATTTATGTGTTTTTAGGCTAAATTGAATAAAATAGTGTTTAAATAAGCTTAATTTGAATATGTTTAGATCAAGAATTAAAGAAATTAGATTTAGATCGGGGAAAGACAAAAGTGATTGAATAATCGATTTCACAGTCGTCGACGTCCGAAGTAAGTCAATAAGCATTTAAATGTTGAAATAACCATGTATATGTACTTGTTATGTATTAAAATGAATTATTGGAATTTATATATGCTATGGCCGAAAGTGGGTAATATGATTTGGCTAACTTTCGAGCTTGTTTCGACTGAGATTCGATGTCCGTAAGCCCTGTATGAACCTTAGGAATAGATAGGATACATATGTCATGACATAGGATATCCGTTATGTGTTATCGTGTAAGACCATGTCTGGGACGTTGGCATCGATTTGAGTTTTCGTGTAAGACCCTGTCTGGGATAGTTGCATCGATATGTGATTACATGTAAGACCACGTCTGGGACGTTGGCATTCTACGAGATTTCGACTATCCGTGTATCCTTTTGAATTCTGAATGGTTCAACGGGCATGTGTAAGTGAAGGCCAAGTACGTACGGCCAAAGGGCATATTGTGTGACTTTGATATTGAAATTCAAGTAATTATTTGTGATTGTGTACAATTTACTACTTGATATAACTTTGTATATTTGATTTTGCTAAGCTGGTTTATAATACTTCACTTTTGACTTACTAAGCTTAAATAGCTTACTTTATGTGTGTTTTTGTTTATCTTTGTATTATAGATTTTGGATTCGCGTTACGAGCTCGGGGATCGTCAGCAAAGCCTACCACACTATCAACTCTTTTCGGTATTTTGTTAAGTTTGAAATTGAACTTATGGCATGTATAGTCTTGTTGAAATGTTTGAATTTGGGGCATGTATATATAAAGCCATGCGAAAATGGCTTGCTCATTTTGTTTAAGCTTGGTTTATATGTTTTTGGTTAAATGCTAAATGAGTTTGATTTCTAGGCTTGAGTTTAATTATATTTGATTATGGTTTAAGTTTGTTTGGGAAGTAATATCATGGATATATAATATGGTGCTTGGTTAAATGTTTTGGCAATAAGATATGTAGTGAATGTGATTTGATTTTGGCTTATTATTGACTCATTTATAAAGTATAATTTATTTTGTGAATAAGCTCGAATGTGATAAACAATGCGCAGATACATTCAGCTAATGATGGGTAAGGCAAATAGATATATCTATGATATGTTTGATTGTGGTTCATTATTTAAAAGTTCAATGATTGATTACGAAATGTCCTAAATATGAGGTAGTAAATTCGGCCTTAGTAATTGATTCAATTTGACAAGCATGCAAATTCAATAATGGTATAAATATTTGAATGGTTGGCATATGAAGTATAAATTTGATAATTTGCATACACAATGGGTATGTTTGAATCGTTAATTGTGCTAAAAAGGGGAATTTTATTTTGATGAAATGGGTAAATATTTTATAGGTAATTTGATAGCCGATTAAATAGGGAGATGTATGGTTTGGTATATGAAATTTTGGATCTATTCTTGAGCATGTGAATTGAGTGTAACATGATTTGCCTATTCATGACTAAATATGATTAATAATAATACTAATGTAAAATGTATATGTATATGAATTGGTAATGAATAAGATATTATTAGACTAATTGGTAATGTTTGCTAATATTATATGTATGAATATTGAACATGTAACACCCCTAACCCTTATCCGTCGCCGGAAATGGGTTACAAGGTATTACCGGACTTAACTACCAATTTGGGGCATAAAAATTGAAACTGTCCATTAGCATCATATTGACTAAATCGACTATAACTCGAGTTACAAAACTCGAAATTTAAATCATAACATCTTTACTTCATTTCATTTAAACTCTATACATTAACCATACTTATAAATATACCAAAACCAAATCAAACGAAATCATCAAGCCAAAATATAAATTCCAAGAATAACGAGATGGACAAGCCATTTTCGCATGGCTTATACAAATATATACAACTTCAAAACTAGCAATATCAAAACTAGTCTATACATGCCACATAACCAAATCTCCAAGCATTTATTTACAGAAGCGAAAATTAGATAGTGTGATGAGATCTCCTTCGACTTCCAACCCGAGCAAGTCTTTGAAACTCTATAAACATAGGAAAATTACACAAAGTAAGCTTTGAAAACTTAGTAAGCCATAAGCAAATAATTCACCATAGAAACATATATAATTTAATTCAAATAGGCCAAATTTGGTTAATCACAAACACATGTACAATCACTTTTCTCATATAATCCATGTTCCTCGTTAAGTAACTTCACTTACTCATAATTCATATCATCATTCGTAAACTTTTACCTTTTATAGCCTTAAGGCCAAACACTCATACATTCAATAATAGATTTCACATTGATCTATAAATCACTTTCCCATCTCAAAACAAATACATATACATTTGTTCACGTATATAGATATTAACTACCTAATTTTCTTTCTCACCTTTCAATTCATATAATTCACATATAAATACATATGATATAAAAATTTCATTTCAACATCTAAAACTTACTTATTAGATCAAATACACATGATTCATTATACCATCACTTATGGCCGAATATACTAGTTTAATCCATTATCGTATATATGACCGATCATCCAAAGTTAATTAAACTATCACATGTACTCATATATTCAAATTTAATATGATATCACATATAACCACTTATACACAAATTCAATTCATCATCACATATGCACATACCTTTGTGGCCGAACCTATAAGGTTAATTAAATCAACTTACTTGATGATAACGGATTCGTAATTGCAATTACATATATCATGCTACCATTCAACAACTATCTAGATCAATAGGTCTCATAAATCAACTACCAACATACCATTCATTTATTCAATCAAACTCATAGATTAATAATCACCTCTTGATACTTTAATTTCGTATACAAGAACAATTTACCTCATTGATATTTAAATTACACAATTATCATACATCCCTTACCTATCTATCACTTTTCGGATAGCTCCATTCATTGAATTATATCTCCGTAAAATCCGTAAATCCGCACACACAGTGTAATTGATGTAACGTATCGCACACTTAGTGCCATTACTATTCTTACTTCTAGTAACGTATCGCTCACATAGAGCCGTTACTTAATGCTTATCGTAACGTATCGCTCACATAGAGCCGTTACTTCACATTTATCGTAACGTATCGCTCACACAGAGCCGTTACTTAACTTTTATCGTAACGTATCACTCACACAGAGCCGTTACTTAACTTTTATCGTAACGTATCGCTCACACAAAGCCATTACTTAACTTTGCACATATGGTACTCATTGAACCGTATTTCTCAATGTATGCTTCTCTTAACTTGTTATTCCCTCAATATGCATAGTATATATATAATTGACATTCACTTTACATACAAGAATATACACTTATATATGTATATATCAAAGTGTTCAATATCCAAGTACTATATTGCATTCGGCCTATACCACATCAAACCATCATCAACTCTGTTTAGTATGCCTAAATCTCATTATAATATCATCATTAAAATTCCCTATTTCATGCTTCTAATTACAACAACCAAGTACCATCACCTTCGACCATTTCTTATCAATTTCAAATATATATATGTATATTCGGCAATGCCTTGGAATAACCATCAACATTCAATTCAAACTTATAAGTAAGCATTACTTCAAATTAATTCCATTGCTTAAAACTTACTCAAGTAGTTCCTTGAACATATCAATTACCATCCCTCATATTCGGTAATAGCAAATATCATTATAAACATTTCAATTCAGCATGAATAATTTACATTTATTTAAAATTAAGAACAACCATTTACTTATAGGCTTATCTCGGATATCGACGAACGTAAAATCAACTATTCGGCTATTTTTGTCTTTCCCCGATTCAAATCCGACTTTCTCTTTTCTTGATCTAAAATAAATTTCAAAAAGAGCTCTTTCAAATAAAATTTTATCCATTTTAGCTCACAACACATAATTGGAAAATTTTCCATTTCATCCCACACATTTTACATTTTTACAAATTAATCAAATTTTCAATTAATACAAATATGCCAATCTTACAAATTTGGAGCTATGGCCGAAGGTTCCTTAAGCTTATTCAAGTCCCCATATTTCATTCAATTAAAATATAAATACATAATTTAGAAATTTAGTAATTTACCCCCAACATTTACTATGTTTATAATATAGTCCTTATAGCTCAAAACACCAAATATCAAAAAATCCAACCACACCTATCAATGGCCGAATATCCATAGTTCATATATCAATTCATTTCTTTCATTTTTCTTGCTATTTAGTTCTTTCATGAATTTTTCTTTTCATGAATTCCTTCTTATAATAAATTCCATCAAAAATTTCAAAGAAAACCTTGTTAATCTAACATGCTTACATCATATTCTAGCCTTAACCACATAAACACCCAATTTTTCATCCATGGCAACACTCCAACTATGCAACTAATTCAAAAATTCTTATATGGGTTAACTAAATTACCTTACTCTAGCCTCAATAATGTCAAAATTATAAAGAACAAAGTTTAAATACTCACCCTATTTGAACATGCAAGTGCCGAACCCCTTGAAGCTTTTCCTTTTCTTTTCTTCTTAGTTTGGTCAAAAGATGAAAAGATGAACATGCCAACTCTTTTCTCCTTTTTGTTTTATTATAATACACATATAAAATATATTATATCATTATTATATATTTAACACATAAACAAACATATTATATATATTACAAAGCCATAATGACGTCCACTAAAGATTCAAAAGGTCAATTTGACATGCAAGTCCCTCAAGAAAACAAATCAATTAAACTATCCAACTTAATAAATGCTACTTTTACCACTTCAACAATTTAGTCCTCTCTATTAAATTAAGCACATCAAAGAGCAAATAAATTCACGAAATTTTAGCACATAATCAATCATAAGTATTTAACACGAAAAATAATATTAAAATATATATATATTTTTGGCTCGGATTCGTGGTCTCGAAACCACCATTCCGATTAAGGTCTAAATTGGGCTGTTACAACTCTCCCCCCTTAGGGATTTTCGTCCTCGAAAATCTTATCAGAAAGTAGATTAAGGATTTGCTTCCACACAATACATTTCAAATTCATACATAGCTTCAGATTTCAAATCTCTTTAATCTCACAATTGAAATTCTGATCTGACTTTCGCTGTACATCATCTCTAGCTGAGATTGCTTATGGCTGTATTAAATTGTTTTCATTTTCTGCTTAATTTCTTTGACGATATTAATCACGTGTATCATTTTTTCTCAAAACTCGATTCTGAAATAACAAAGTTCGGTAACTGCTTATAATAGCATCAATCTTTCTTAGTTGCTTTAAAACTCTAAAATACAGTGACAAATAAATATTTTGAGAATTTGAATTTTGTTTCCCGATTTCAATGCAATCTTATACTCACAGATTACTGTAATTTTCCTCAGAATCTCAATATGAGTTTCAGATCCCTATCTGAAACTAAGGTGATTGGTACCATGTGTAGACTTATCATCTCGGGAACAGAATATTCTATAATCAACACTTTATTTCTATAATCAACAAAGTCAGGAATATCACAGTTCACCCTCATTCATCAATATCACATCTCGGAATGTTGTGCATCATGTTACTCTAAATGCGATCAAACTAATCGACATCGTGTGAGCCACCTGTAACAATGGTTATATAGTCTCAGAGCTTCTCGATATAGACACTTTATCTCGAAGCAACAAATAATCATCGATTCCACATCTGAAGTTCTAAATCAGAAATCAATTTATGCTGAACCCCTTTTAACTTATAATTCGACACATTTACGAATTTCTCAACTTCACTAAATAAATATTTATTTAGGCTCTAAATTGACTAACAACTATTCATTACTGATAAGGTCAATCACGTATTCATCGCTCAAAAAGCACACAAAAATTTTCCATTCAAAACATCCGAAACTATAATCATTTCCTCGGATAAGAATCACTTACAGACTCACAAGTTTTTCAACGATTCGAGTTAACTTTTCTATGCCAAGTTCGGATCTTTATCTGACATTAACCATTTTACACTCTTATAGTCATCATATATATATATATCACATAACTCTTTTCATGTATCTTTAACTATATGCAATCATAAGATATCTCTGTACACTTTTTCATTAGAACACACTTCAAACCATTCATTAACATATGACTAAGGATCATAAACTCTTTATTCAACTCAGACGGAACTAGAACTAGCATTTCAGTTGATAATGTCTTCGTGCAAAAGAAAGCTTCAACATTCGAACTAACTTTATTTTATCACAACATTTCTCAGATAGAATTATTCCAATAGATAAAATTCTGTATTAAATCTTCAAGAATATAAATTCTTCTTCCATACTATCCTTCCATTCACACATATACATTCAAAGTTTATTTCCAGTCAGATGGATAGATCTAGACACATATAACCCAATTATCTTTTCAATCAAATAATTCAAATCAGAATAAACCACTGAATCAGTCTTTTAGAATAAATCTTTTCTTCTCGTTAAAAAGGATAACCCAAAAATATTGTTTCACAGATTGATCTTGATATTCTATCATTTTCACTTTTATCAATGTCGAACCTTCACGAGAACTAGAAAAGAGTTTATAATGAAGCTCTCTCATATATTAATCATCGAAACTTTGAATTCTACTGAAATCATCTTAACCAAATAGAAATCATTGGGCCTTACTAGGAACGATGTCTCAACCTTATAATAAATATTATCCCGACTGTTAAGGAAGCATTTGAACACAGAAAGGAATCAAATATGATTTTAGTAGCAACCATTGCAGAGACACAACTTCTATAACTCTAAGGACGGTACCACTGTACTCTCACATGTCAAGCCAGAAGTTATAATCATAATAGACATAGTCATCTCTGTCATATAGAGATCTCTTACAGACAATCACATGGAATCATAAGAAAACTGAAACAGTGAAATTTCAACATAGGGTGCTATACAGGATATCTGAAAATTACAACCCAGATAGAATGATATCAATTCCGATAATATCCCAGAAAATGTCCATAAAGAACAATGTCACTCACAAATATTGAAATCCATAGTAACATAAGTAATATAATCTTTACATACAGAGTATTAGTATCATTCAGATTTTACCGTCGATTTTCATATCCACACAAGGGAATAAATACCAGAGAAAGACATAGCAATATCAAATGTAACCCAAATAGATCAACCATGCTTCCGTCTATCAGTACATTTAGCTAGCGTTCTCACACGATAAGAATCTTCTTTCCAGAATTAAGCAGTCGCTTATGCTTCTGAGAATAAATGTACACATAAAATGCCCAGAAGGAATCATAGTAATTACCCGACTATAACCATTACAGTCGGTCACCAATACAATATAAACATTATTCAACTGTCTAACTCTGTCATCAGAAATTTTCACATTATCCCATTGCTAACAGAAGTAAATATCAGAAAAGCTTCCAGTTAATACTTTCTTTAGATAATATACCCGAATACGTCATTTAGTCGGAATTAACTTCTTATTCACCAATGGCTCTGCATAATCTGAATAATCTTCAACACTATCCAATATCTCTTTTAGTACTGTCTTCACTTGCTGATCCATTCTCTTTTCTGACCACATTACTAATCTTTCAAGCATGGACTTCTATAACTCCACACTCATGAGCTTTTTTTTTTCATCCCAAATTCTTATAAATTTCATTTTAACATTTCATTGATAAGGGGGGTGAGGTTAATAAAGCCTTAAATTTAACTTACACATACATGCATGTAACATATACTATAACAAATAGCCAGTTCATTTCTAATTTCACATTCTCAAAACATTTAGTAAGCATTTACTTATAATCATTTTTATTCTTAACACATAGTTCATAAGCCAACTAAAATCACTAATTCACAATCGAAATTCTTATATAGCATCATAACTCAATTGTCATAACTCATATGCTCATATAATTATAACATTTATTAATAACAAAAATGTCATACACTTTGATTCATACCTTTACGAGTGTTAACTCATCACCAATATATTGTCACTCAAACATTTGAGTACACATTCCATACCATCGGAATTTAGCTCTGTTGGAAAGCATACCTGTCTAATTAAAACAATTTTCGTCAGAGTCGGGAGATATCACACTATCACGGGTTAAATATGGCATGTATAGCTAGACTCACACACGCTACATTAGTCCTAGAATTGACTAAATCGTAGCTCTGATACCAATAAAATGTAACACCCCTAACCCTTATCCATCGCCGGAAATGGGTTACAAGGTATTACCGGACTTAACTACCAATTTGGGGCATAAAAATTGAAACTGTCCATCAGCATCATATTGACTAAATCGACTATAACTCGAGTTACAAAACTCGAAATTTAGATCATAACATCTTTACTTCATTTCATTTAAAATTAAGAACAACCATTTACTTATAGACTTACCTCGGATATCGGCGAACGTAAAATCAACTATTCGGCTATTTTTGTCTTTCCCCGATTCAAATCCGACTTTCTCTTTTCTTGATCTAAAATAAATTTCGAAAAGAGCTCTTTCAAATAAAATTTTATCCATTTTAGCTCACAACACATAATTGGAAAATTTTCCATTTCATCCCACACATTTTACATTTTTACAAATTAATCAAATTTTCAATTAATACAAATATGCCAATCTTACAAATTTGGAGCTATGGCCAAAGGTTCCTTAAGCTTATTCAAGTCCCCATATTTCATTCAATTAAAATATAAATACATAATTTAGAAATTTAGTAATTTACCCCCAACATTTACTATGTTTATAATATAGTCCTTATAGCTCAAAACACCAAATATCAAAAAATCCAACCACACCTATCAATGGCCGAATATCCATAGTTCATATATCAATTCATTTCTTTCATTTTTCTTGCTATTTAGTTCTTTCATGAATTTTTCTTTTCATGAATTCCTCCTTATAATAAATTCCATCAAAAATTTCAAAGAAAACCTTGTTAATCTAACATGCTTACATCATATTCTAGCCTAACCACATAAACACCCAATTTTTCATCCATGGCAACACTCCAACTATGCAACCAATTCAAAAATTCTTATATGGGTTAACTAAATTACCTTACTATAGCCTTAATAATGTCAAAATTATAAAGAACAAAGTTTAAATACTCACCCTATTTGAACATGCAAGTGCCGAAACCCCCTTGAAGCTTTTCCCTTTTCTTTTCTTCTTAGTTTCGGTCAAAAAAATGAAAAGATGAACATGCCAACTCTTTTCTCCTTTTTGTTTTGTTATAATACACATATAAAATATATTATATCATTATTATATATTTAACACATAAACAAACATATAATATATATTACAAAGCCATAATGCCGTCCACTAAAGATTCAAAAGGTCAATTTGACATGCAAGTCCCTCAAGAAAACAAATCAATTAAACCATCCAACTTAATAAATGCTACTTTTACCACTTCAACAATTTAGTCCTTTCTCTTAAATTAAGCACATCAAAGAGCAAATAAATTCACGAAATTTTAGCACATAATCAATCATAAGTATTTAACACGAAAAATAATATTAAAATATATATATTTTTGGCTCAAATTCGTGGTCCCGAAACCACCGTTCCGATTAAGGTCTAAATCGGGCTGTTACAACTTTTGACATGCAAGTCCCTCAAGAAAACAAATCAATTAAACCATCCAACTTAACAAATGCTACTTTTACCACTTCAACAATTTAGTCCTTTCTCTTAAATTAAGCACATCAAAGAGCAAATAAATTCACGAAATTTTAGCACATAATCAATCATAAGTATTTAACACGAAAAATAATATTAAAATATATATATATATTTGGCTCGAATTTGTGATCCTGAAACCACCGTTCCGATTAAGGTCTAAATCGGGCTGTTACAGAACAGGCTAAATTATATGTTTTGTTTTGACTTAATGAGTGAATTTGCATAAGTACATAGATTGATATGTTTGGTATTTAAATTTTGAAATGGATGTTTATAAATAGGTGGATTTATGTATGCGGTATATATGAAATATACTAGAATTGATGATTGATTAGGAATTTTAATGCCATGAACTTTGATCATAAGGTTCGGCTATTGAAGTTATGTAGTATATGTGTTATGATATGATGTAAATTAGTTATGTCGGATAAATGATTAAATTATTATTAATGTTGATATGAGTAAATTTTTAAAGCATGGATTGTTTATGTATTATAAGTAGTAAAGTATGTTTGATTTTATGTTGATCAGGTGTTACATTTGATAAAAAAAAAGTATGAATGTCTGTTCTGAGTTGTGATTTGCTTGGTAATACCTTGTAACCCCATTTCGGCGACGGATTCGGGTTAAGGGGTGTTACGCAACCCGAGCACTAACTTCACTAATGTCATTATTTTCGATTTTTAGCATTTAACTAAAAAAACTAACCAAATTAATAGGCGCAGGTTACCCTACCCACACAACCTTGCACACGGGCATGGCCGTGGCCATGTGGACACCACCATTAGGTATATCGGCGTTGAAGAGACCGTGCGAACCAAGGACAAAAATTACCTAAAAACAGACGGTAATAAAATGCCACGGCCGTGCGATACGGCCGTGGTCAACATTGAGAAAGTAACACAGGTATGCGGCATGCCTGTGTCCCTAGGCCGTGGTCGACACTGATTAAACAACATGGGCGTGGAAACCTCTACACAGGTGGGGGAGAAACAAACGAGACACCACACGATCGTATGATACAGCCGTGTGACCTAACACGCCTAGGGCACACAGGCGTGGGAAGCAATTAGATGCCCCAAATTCTATTTAAACCCGTTTTTCTGCTCACTTTCTTCCCCATATCCTTTCCTCCCTAACCCTAACCACCACAACTTTTCTTCCTATTCACCACCTCTTTCCCTTACACAATGACTAACACTAAAGGCAAGACCAAGGCCACCATCCCTGTGTCGAAAAAGAAAAAGGATCCTGGCACAGTCTCCCCATGCGCAACCACTCTACATAAGTTCATGTCGGCCGCTTCATTGACTCGACAAGACAAGGACCTTTAAGTCCATTTATTTTTTCTTTTTCTGTTATTTTCATTTTTAAATTTTGTTCCTTTATCTTTCTTGTCTTTAATTTATATTATTATATTTTGACTTCTTTAATTTAGGTTCAAGGGGCTGTTAAGGAACGACCACACCACCACTGGAGTATCCACCTCCACATTCACCTCTACCCAACTTTACCGTTTCTTTTCCTTGACTCTATCCAAAATTCAGAAAGTTCACTTCTCTCCTTATCTTATGATTTTCTATATTGTCGATATCTATTTTTGTACATTGAGGACAATGTACATCTTAAGTGTGGGGAGGTGTCAACAATAGTATTATTAGAAAATTCCTGAATTATGCCATGTTCTTAAGTAATTTTCTCATATTACTATTAGAATGAAACTTCTATTGATTTATGTTTTTCATTGATATGTTTCGAATTAAGTCATAGGTAATTATGCATTGATGGTTTAAACTTTAAGACATTAGAGAATTAAGCATGATAAATCTATTTTCTGTAATTAAAAATTTTTTTTAGGTTGTTTCCCTAATCTTAAATATTACTTTGTAGTTTGAAATTTGCAAGGTTGACATCAAAAACCATAATTTTTGTGAGATTTTGAGCCTTTAAGAGTATATATTTTTCTTGCTCACTTTATTGATTATGATGTGTCAATATTGATTTGTTATTCTAGAACTTGCTTCGATTATACATGTCGAGACCACATTTTTTATTTGATATACTGAGGTGATAAAAGCACCTAGGATTTAACCCACTTATCCCAAAAAGCCTACCTTCATAATTAACCCCTAGTGAACCCCTTTGAATCCTAATAAAGCGTTTCCTAATTTACCCTTAATATTAACCCAAAACTCACTCTTCTTGATTCATTAAGAATTTTCCCTATTGTATTAACTCCTTCTTGTCGAGATTTGATTTGAGCAGTTGCCTGACTATGTTCTTTATTTTAGTTGTTAAATTCTTACTTTTAAAAAAAAGTTAGAAATTCAGTTATTATTAGTTCTATGTTATTTGAGCTTAAGCTATTAATTTCACATTTTGAGAAGAAGCTCGTGTTTATTGTAATTATTCAGTATTAGTTATTTTTCTAGTTAGGTAAATGGTCAATTCGATCTCGATTCTAACCCTCTAATTCAGCCTTTATTCACACCTTTTAACCCAAGCCCCATTACAACCCTTTAAGACCTTTTGATTTGTGTATCATCTTATTTTATAGTAGTGGATGGGATTAACTTTTCATGTTTGACTTTTTGAGTGCTTAATTTGAACCTTAAACACCTTGAGTGATTTGAGTGAATCTTTAGTGAGGATGTCAATTCTTGTCAGTTTTGAATCAAAGGTAATTATTTAGGTAAGGGGAAACACCTATGTTTTCGTGCTATAAAAATTTATGACTTAGATTGTTTGAATCTTTAGGACTATTTTAGTTAACTTATCAATGTATGAATTATCTATGAATTATAATGGAACATTATTGATAAGAATTATAAATTGAGGAAATTAATTTTAATTGTGAGTTGAGGATTTTGCTTGAGGACAAGCAAAGGCTTAAGTGTGGGGATATTTGATAAACCATAATTTATACATATTTTTACCCCATGCTTGGCTTATTTTTGGATGAATTTTCATTATATTTAATGAATTCGATGCTCCTAATCCTTTAATTTCATGTTTTATACTCAGGAGAGCTTAGGAGTCGAAAAGATCGAGAAATGGGCCAAAAAGGGACAAAATGGGCCTACCTCAGAAATCAACACGGCCTGGACCAATGTACATGGGCAGATCACACGGACGTGTGTGACAAGCAGAATTGAGTACGGCCTAAGCCATCACGCACGGGAGTGTCACACGGGCGTGTCCCTGCTGAAACCAGGTTTAATCCTATTCAGAAAAGGTTACTTGTGGGCCAAGAAAGGCGTTCCAAAGCCTATATAAACACCCTAGGGCGGCAACCTAAAGGGGGACGCGGAGTAGAAGGCAGAGAATACTCGAAGACAGCCATCGGGAGCAGCTCGGAAGAAGGATCTTCATCAAGACTGAAAATCTCCCATCAAGTTCTTTAAAAGTTTTTGGGTTTTCTTATGTTTTGTTATTTTCCTTATTCCAACATGTTTCCCTCTATCAGTATGAACTAAATCCCTTAAATACCTAAGGGGATGAAACCTAAGACGAATCTTATTATTATTTGATTTATAAGATAAATACTTGTTCTTATTCTTAATTGTGAGTTTTTATTCTTGTTTTGATAATTCAGGTTATTGATTCAAGTCGAATGTGCTTATTCAGTGGAGCAAAAGTCCCTGTTTAAGAGTAGATCAAGATAATTACGTGAAGTTGATTGCAACCCTAGAAATAGGGCGACGAAAATCAACCGGAGTATAGTCAAATCTAATAAGAGAATCTATAGATCGAGTTAATGCGACAATAGGGGTTTTAATTAGAAAGAGATTTCAATTAATCAACCTAGAGTCAGTTGTTTTTAGTCTTGAAAGAGACATTAACATAAATCAGGGATTTCTACGGATTAAGTCAAGTGAATAAATCGTATAAATCAAAAGTAATAAGTGAAGTCTAGGTGGATTTTTCCTTAGGTATTGCCTTTATCACATAAGTTGTCTAAAAGTATTTTCCTAATTCCTTTGTTGTCGTGTTTAATTAGTTTTAGTTTAAAAGAAATCACTCCAATACTTAGACTAAATAATAAAAAGATAGTATTTACTAGTACTCTTGGTCCTTGTGGATACGATATTACCGATCTTACCATAACTATACTATTAAACGATAGATGCGCTTGCCTTTATTGTGGTCATAGTTAGTTTTAGACACATCAATACTTAATTAGGTTTCTCAAAAATTGTAGACTTTTGGATAAGACAAATCAGTAAGGATCTGACATTTGTCAAGTTTGGAAAAGGGGAGTTCTCTTGTTCTTTCTTCTAAAATATTATTATCTGAGGTTTGAGGAACAAGAAGTATTTTTTTTAAGTTGAGGTTGAAAATCCTGGATTTTATTAGTGGTTACTCCATGCCAAGGTAAGTTTTATGATTCTGCATGTTATGTTATGAAATAATAGGTCTATAAAAGTGCATGAACAGTAAGATGAATAATTAAGGCCTAGTATGGAAGTTATCTGGGTTTAAGAGGACGATAAAAATTATTCGAATGAGTTTTAAATGGTATTCTTTTGCTTTATAAGCAGTGGTTGTTGCAGTTCCTTATTGAATGTTAGATCTAAAGTTCAAGTTGCTATTCATGGTTGTTAGGTGGGTCTCTATATTGACTCTTGCATTTGTACTGTTCATACAAGATATTTTTGTGGTAATTGATTGAACTATGAAATAGGAACCAGAAATGTATAGTCTAAATGTTTGTTGGGGTTTGCATGTATAGTTTATATGAATCTGACAAGTTAAGTATGTGAAGTATGATTATGGTTGTATAGCACATCTGAAATACATGCGATAAAGTGTATGATTAGTGATTTAAAGTGTTGATTCTTAAGCGATGTCAATGCAAGAAGAGTCTATCAAGTAAGTCTATATTTGTTCACTGCGGTGGAGTCTAAAAGGGTTCGTCGGAACTAAAAACACAATCTTTTATATGAATCTTGAAGAAAAAGCCCATAGCTATGGCACCTTCCGAAAGGAACTAAAGGACAGTGATTACCCAATGGGATTCTTTGTGTGTCCTAAGACGATAATGGGAAAACCTCACATAACGTGAGTCTAGGAAAATCCATATCGTAAACACGTCATGAAATGAAAGCCTTTGTAGCGAATCATGAAATGAAAGCCTTTGTGGCGAAGTATTAAAAGAATAACCTTTGTGGCGATATCTAAAAAAATGCCCTTGTGGTGCACACTAATAGAACAGTTTTCATGGCGAACTCTTGGCGTGTAAAGACAAGACTCTCAATGGCGTACCATAAAGAATGTCCTTTATGATGGATTCTGTATCAAATTGTTTTGGCGCATCCAATATGGTTCGTAATTTGTGATCAGTAAGGCACAGTGTCTCTATAAACTACAATAAAGTATTTATACAAGACTGATGAAATTTAGAAAAGTGTACTCTGAACAAGGAATCCAAATTATATATTTGAAGGAGGTAACTGCTATCTAAGTACATGATGATTTAGGAATTGTGATGAAACAATAGCTTAGAGTTATATTTGAAGGAGGTAACGGTGTTTCGATGGATTGGACCTTTGGTAAGGAATGAATAAATAATACCGTAAGTTTAAATTGAAGACTGTAAGTAGTGTACCAAAGGCATCGATGGGGAGAAATGAGTTTTGAGTAAGATATGGTATTTAACGTTTAAGTGATACTAGAAATTGAGGGAGTATTCGCCAGTGATTAAGTTGAAGGTTTAGAATGATGAGATCATCTAAATAAATTATTACTTGAAATGTGCAAAAAAAATGACACGGGTAAATGATGTTTTCCTCACTAAGTTCTTATGAACTTATCTAGGTGTGTTTTTTGTTACAAGTGAGTTGATATGAGTCTGCATCGGGAGGGACGATGCCAGGACTATGCTAAATGAGTGGTGTATTATGCTCTTATGCATATAGAGCCAGTTAGGTGGCATGTTCAAAGTTGATATGTATTTAGAATCTTTCAATTGGGGATAAATGTAATAAGTTAGGGTATAAAACCAAAAACTTTGTAACCTCGTTGTCATGTCTTGTAATTGTATTTACTTATGCATTTAATTTGTCATGTATTGTAAATTAATTGTAATTTGTATAAGTAGATTTTGGTTTTTTCTGTATTGGTGATGTAATATCTAAGATCCAGATCTAGTTAATCGGATCGGGTTGAGGGCGTTACAAGTGTTATAAAAGTTATTGAACATTTTACACCACATCAATACAGTATAAAAATACAATGTTTTATAACTACATTTGTAATTGTAATTGGGATTATCCAAACTTTGAAGAGTGCATAGAAAAAGATCCCAATAATTTCAATGATACAAATTCATATTTCGATTTAGATTATGAAGAAATTGGTTAAATTATGAAGAAATTGGTTAAGGAATAACCCAACAATCATAGAATATTAGAACCATTAGGTCAATTGCATATACTGTTTATTTTTCTCATTATTTTTATTTATAATTGTATTGTCGACTACTTTCTTGTACTCACATATTACATATGACAATTTGATTTTATTTTTGTTACTTGTACAAAAAAATTTTCTCAGGTATTATGTATAATTACAATTTATACTATCAAATACAATATAAGGAATTGTGATGCAATTACATTGCTAAAAACATCTAGAAAATTACAAGTCTTTGTAATTACGAGAAGATGTAATTCCTGCCCTAATAATTACATTTTCACACAATTATTTTGTGGTGTCCAAACACACCCTAAGGGAAAAGAAAGAAAAAGAAAGATAAAGTTAAAAGAAAATAAATTTTTCATTTTTACCTTTTGCATAATGGATAATAATAGAATCAATTTAAATTAAAAAATATAAAAACATTAATATTCTTTATAAATTCATAATTAGTCAATAATGGCCATGTGCTTAACTTAAATGTGAGATTTAGTCCTTATTAAAGTAGTCAATATTATACCGATAAATGTATTATTTTTCTGTTGATATTAATATATAACGATATAAGTTTATTTTAATGTATCGTTTTAAATTTATAATTATTTTTTAAAAATATTTAATATCTCAATATTTAGAATTATCAAATCAATGGGATTAAAAAAATCATAAATAAACTTAACAAATATAACCCATTATTCAACAAATCTACAATAAACAAGCCACAAAAAAGATCATTTCAATTTGACCACATGCACTGATAATGTATAGGTACCAAATTGAGAAGGAAAAAATGTTTTAGATACTACATTATTGGATAGGGTATAGTTTAAAGGTAAATTGCTATTCAATCCAATATTTTAAAGTTTAAAAATTAATTTAAAATTTAAACCATAATTTAGGGAGGCCTTATGGGAATTAACCCATGCATAAAATAATAGAACAATGAAAAAAATAGATTATCACATATTCAGGATGTAGATGAAAAGTTTATATAATAATTTTAAAAACAAAAAATTATATAAAAAAATAAATGTGATTTTAGTTGAAAGATAAAGTTGAGATAGTGTAAAACTATAATATTTTGTATTTAAATCACATAATGTATATGTATTTTTGTAAACTTTATATAAAAAAACTTAAAATAATATTTGTTGTTTTGTAGAAATAATGTATTTTTAATAATTACACTACTTAGTTAAATTTCGATTAATGGGCAACACCAAATCAATCAAACTCTTAAACAACAATATCTTTTTTAAGTAGAACTTAAACAATTTTGTAGATGCTAGAGATCTTATCGCGCGCATATGTGTGTGGAAACTATAAATTTAGAATACAAAATTATGTTTAAAAATAATATACAATAAATAATGAAACATATGATTTGAAATTAATTAATAATAACACATGAAATATAACCAATATTAAAATTAAAAAAATTATATTAAATTGTTTATTATTGTGTTGTCATCGGTCTTGAGTCAATGTCGAGTTAATTTGTGACACCAACTCAATCAAATATATTATTAATAAGCTTCATTATGCATACAATTGGCAGAGGTAATAACATATACATAATAAAATTAAAATTTATAAAAATATCAAAATAAAGCTTTAGCTAAACAGTAAATTAAAGATTTTATTAATACAATTTATGTGGGTTCAAACCCCATAATACACGTCACTGATGGAAGTAATAAAGTGTGTAAATCATACAATATGTATATTTTTACTCTCTTTTTTTTTAAATTAAAAAAATGAAAATATCATTGAAAAATATAACTTATTTTAAGTACAAAATGTTATTTTTATAATTTCCTAATTAAATTAATACCCAATTAACTAACAATATCAACATGTCGCCTCTTCTTATTTCTTTGTATTTCTATAATCAAAGAAAAAAAATTAACAACTCACATCTTATGTTTAATATTATAAAATCATTTGATCCAAATAAAAATGGGTTAACAACTCAACATCTTTTGTCTTTGGCCTCTTTCTTAATATATACTTTTTATTTATTTATTCTATTCCTTAAAGTCCTAATATAATTTATACTACGAGTCAATCAGACATCAATTTGAGTTTTTTTTTTTATAAAAATATCATTTTCTATTACGAAAAGAGTATTTTTGAGGTCCTTATACTCATTATGCCTAGCATTGAATATACCGGGTATTCACCCTATCAGTATCTCAAATCAATGACGGGTTTGATTCAGATCTTGCCTAAACGGCACCCGAATCGGACCGAACCATTTGTCAGGCTATTGCTCCTTCAAAGTAATGGAGTAAGACATCGATTTCTCAAAAAGATCAATTCTTTTGATTGCATGATAAACTTCCCTAAAAAACATTGACACACGTCTAAACGAGGTGCTCTACCAACTGAGCTATAACCATTGTGTTTGTGATACATATTTTATCATATTATGTAGATAATTTCTTGTCAAGATGAATATTACATAATCCAACATCATAATCATACCTTTTTGGTCGGTTTGATTGGTATAAAACAAGTTATATTATTTAAGGGTACTTTAAGCTTCTTAATTAAAAAACAATAGAAAATATTGTTACGATTGCATCAGTAAAACCTTAAAATTACCACTCAACCACAACTTTATTTTATTTTTTATACATTTTAATTTTATTTTGCAAACTTTGTTACCTCTATCAATTATATATCTATACTATTATTTAAACACACATCTGTGTTTTAAATACGTTGTTTCTATATACATACATGTACGATAAAATTTTAATATATATAAAGTAACTTTTAGCTTATATTTAAAAAGAAATCATTGTTATTTCTGACATTTTTAATAAAAATGAAAGCTTTAGATTTTTAATACTTAAATTCGAGTCTTATCATACGCTATTTTCATTTGTATGTTTTCCTGATAATTGTCCTAACTAATTTTTATTGAGTAATTTTCTGGTTTCTCTCCCGTTAATCTGACATGTATATTTTATTATACTATTTTTTAAGTCTCCAATGTAAAAAAAAATTAAAATTACTTTTACCAATTTTTTAAGGTCAATGTATTATTATTGGTAATTAATCTTATGTTTGTAAGCTCAATGAGATTAAATCTCATTTGTAAAAAAGAATAAGGTCAATATATTATTATTGCCACATATATTTGTATTTTTAATAAAATTACTTTTTAAAAACACTTATTATTAATCTCATTTGAATTTTTTTTAAAAAAATTACTAAAAGTAAATAATAATATATGATATTTTTTATTTTGCGAATTCTATTTTTAATTTTATACATGAAATTTTTAATTAATTCGGATGTGAACTTGTTAAATCTCCTACATGCAATTATCAATAAGAATAGTTTCCAATTATGATTTGAGAAAACTATAATCCTTTTAACTAAGAATTATATTTATAAAGAAAAGCAACCCATTTTTGTATTTCTCCTAAATTAGGAATATACATAAAACCAAATTATCCAAAAAAAAAAAAAAAGAAAAGAAAAAAGCTAAACCCCCCAATATAGTAAACTGCATGTAGCCAAGGGGAAAATTGTACCACTAAAAAGTATGTCCAAAACATTCATTGAGCTACTAATTGGACACACCTTTGGTCCTTAAGCAATTCAACAACCTTTCTCATTGAAGGTCTATTAATAGGAAATGCTGATGTACACTTAAGTGCCACATTCAAAACCCTTTCAATTTCCTTCATTTCATATGTTGATGGCTTCATCCTTGGATCAACAATCTCAGCTACTTTTTTGCCTAAATACCCTCCGCCGTCGTTCCCGCCTTGGGCGGATGCCGATGGTGGCAGTGATGATAGAACAACCTCGGTGACCCACTTCACTAAATCCTTGTTCTCGCCGAATGAGGAGTCGTTAGGACGTTTGCCGGTGATTAGTTCTAGCAAGACAACTCCGAAACTATATACGTCACTCTTTTCCGTCACCTTTAGTGTGTAACCATATTCTGCAATCATTTGGATAGTAAACATGGTTAAGATAACGGGCCATCATATACCGCGGAACCGTTATCATTATTAGTTGTTGTTGATAAAGTGATGAAATGGATTCTTTTTACTGTTATTTGATCATATTATAACGACTACGTGGAATTCTACACAATCATTTTTAACTAATAATAAATGTTCTAACCTGGCGCAATATAGCCATGGGTTCCGGCAATGCGAGACATGGCTCCACCGTTAGAACCGTCGTCCCCCACTTCAATTTGCAACGTTTTAGCCAACCCGAAATCCGCCATGCGTGGCCGCATCACCTCATCTAGCAATATGTTGTTACTCTTCACATCACGGTGAACTATAGGAGGCTGACAATCATGGTGCAAATAAGCCAGCCCTTGAGCGGCACCGACCGCAATCGCGAACCGCTTCGGCCAATCTGCTAAACCACCCCACTTGTCGCCATGCAACACATCGCCTAAGCTACCGTTTTCCATGTACTCGTAAACTAAAACCCTGAACTCATCCCCACTACAACACATCAATAGTTTCACGATGTTGCCGTGTCGGATCCGACCTAACGTCTCGGTTTCAGACCTGAAAACTTCTTCTGCCTCACGTTTAACACCCCATAGCCTCTTAACCGCCACGGTTTGACCCGTTTTGAGTTTCACTTTATAAACCCGACCCGACCCGCCTGTTCCAATGATACAATCGTCTTTCATGAACGGGAATATTTCATCTTCGTTGAACTCAACCCGTTGAAACAAGGTGACTTTATACGGCCGTCGGGTTTTGCTACGAAATTTGGATCGCGTTCTGAAAAACCAAATGACCGACCCGATAAGTAGTAGAAGGCAGACTGTTAAAATACCCACAACGTAGAAGGTACCAGGTTTGATTCTTGGGCATGGAGGAAGCGGGTTCAAATTCGGGCTACAAAGATCAGGATTACCTAATAGACCCGAAATGAAGAACTCATTATTGAAACCCGATGGTACTTTACCGTTCAACAAATTACCCGAAAGGTTAAACCGGTTCAACCTCAGCTTCGTTAAATCTTCTGGAATTTTACCGGTCAGTAAATTACCAGACAAATCGAGGTAAATTAATGCCGGTAGGTTACCGAGGGTGGGTGGGATTTCGCCGGTGAATCGGTTTCTGGCAAGGTTCAACTCAGTCAACTCAGTCCATAAACCCACTGAACCTGGTAGCTTCCCTGTTAACTCATTATCTTCTAACTCAAGCGTTTGTAACTTCAAATCAGTGATACATAACGGCAGTCCACCAGAAAATCGATTTTGGCTCAGATTAATTTGTGTCAAATTCTGTAATTTACACATACCTTCTGGAATGTCGCCAGAGAAATTATTACCGGAAATTCGAAGAATTGTCAGCTTTTGAAGTGCGGAGATTGAAGGAGAAATTGAACCCTCGAAATGATTGTTTTGTAATTCAAAAAGCTGCATTAAAGGCAGACCCCAGAATTTTTCCGGCACGTTACCGGAAAATGCGTTATCACCCATTCGAATATAATTCAAGGACTGACATTCGCCGTAGGATTCCGGTATGCTCCCCGAGAACCGATTCGTAAAAATGACAATGCGCTGAAGCTTCCTTTTGTGACAAAGGAACGGCGGTAACTCGCCGGAGAAATTGTTAGTCGAAACATCGAAGTCTTCTAAAGGAGAAAACTTACCGAGGTCGGACGGTAACTTTCCGGTAAAGCTGTTGTTGAAGAGCTTTAGCTGTGAGAGATATTGATTCGAAGCTAAAACTTCAGGGATTTCACCGGTGAAAAAGTTGTCATTGAGATTCAAAGACTCGAGAGGCATTGCAGCGATTTTCTCCGGTAATTTTCCGGTGAGGCTGTTCTGTGAAACGTCGAGTCGAAGTAGATTTGTCAACTCAGCTAAACTCTCAGGTAACTCACCGGTTAACTGGTTTTGATAAAGCTCGATTTGCTCCAGTTTCTTTAACTTCGATAAGCTTTTTGGGATTTTACCACTCAGGAAATTACATGTTAAATCCAGACTCTTTAACGAAACGAGATTCCCAATCGAAAACGGAATTTCGCCGTCGAGATTCGCGTTCGTCAACCATAAATATTCGAGCTTCGTCAAGTTTCCGATCTCGTCCGGCAATGGACTCGGTTTGAAAGGATTGTACCCGAGTGCGAAGTCAGTTAACTCAGTAAGATTACCCAGAAAAGAAGGTACCTTTCCGTTGAGTAAGTTCCCACCAAGTGAAAGAACTTTGAGAGATTTCATCCGTCCGAAACTCACTGGAATATCGCCGGTGAAATTATTGTTAGAAAGCTCAAGAACTTCCAAATTCTCCGACGAGAAATCCGGTAACTCGCCGACGAATATGTTACCCGAAAGATCAATCTCCCGTAGACGAAAACACGGAGAAATAGCCTGAGAAGACAGTGAACCGTTGAGGTTATTATCGGCGAGATAAAGAGTTCGAAGGGTCCGAATCCGACAAAACTCAAACGGAAATCCACCAGAGATTCCAAACCCAGAAAGATCAATCGAAGCAACAGTAGGGTTACGAGATTCACAGCTAACACCGGTCCAATTGCACGGACTTTGATCGGGCGTCGAAATAACCCAATCACGTAACCGTCCATTCGGATCATCGAGCTGAGAATCCTTGACCCGAATCAGTATTTGCGAATCTCCATTGAAAGAGACCACGAAAGTGAAAACACAAACAACCCAAAAAAGGAAACAAATCAAAGCTTTCAAATCTGGGTTTCTCATTTTCAATCCAAAAACAAGAACATCACTCGAAAAATCATGGCTTTTTTGCTTTTGTGGGGGTGGTTTTGTTTTTAAGTGAAAAAACAGTGACGGTTACTGCATGAAGACGGTGAAGATTAAAGATTTAAACTTTGTTTTTTTTTCAAGATCACATGAAAAAAGCGATTCAAAAATGGAAACTTCTACTACTTTTTTCCACTGTTTATTTTATAATTATGGGGTGTGTCGCCAAATGACATCGAATTGCAGCATTGGAATCGAAGTGAATTTGTGGTTTACAGTGGGGGGGCGGGGGCGGGGCGGGCCCGGGGGGGGTAACCTGGAAAACGTGATTTGGTGATTCGTTTAGGCAGTTTATTAAGGAAAGGGAAAGTGACAAAAAGCAGATGCTTTTATTGGGTTTGCCAAAACAGAGAATTGATGCAAGATTAATGTGATTTATTATCATAATTTTCCTTCTCCTGGATTTTGAAACTGACTTTCAAAAATGAAAATTTTGTTGTATTAGATTTAATTTGAGAGCAATGAGGGTGTTTGAAAATTAAAGTTAAAAAGGGATAACTAGGAGTAAGATTATGTAGTAGATTTAATTTTCCTTTTCTTTTTCTTGATTTTTATTATTAAAAACTAGCGTGATTGATGAAATAGTTAAATAGTTATATTTAGTATCATGTGTATTGTTATAATGACATATAAAAATTAATTTTTAACACTAAAAATGAATATAAATTTTAACAAAATAATTAACTTGTTCTTTTATATATAATAATAATAAGAAAAAAATAACATATTAGATGAAGACCACCTATTGAAAGTTATGTCAACATTATCAGTCTACAATATTTGAAGAATTTCCTTTCACGGATAACGAAAGAATAGCAAAAATATAATTTTATCATTTTAATAGTCTATATATTTATAATTTTTAAAGGATTAAATCAAATTTTTATATTTTTAGGGGGTCAAGTTGTGATTTTACCTTTACTAATTTAAATTTTAAAAAATTTAAAGAGCTAAATGGAAACTTTTTCATTTTGGAGGATCGGGGCTCCTGTCAGCCCCTTAGTTTTGCCCCTGAAATACTAAGTCTCTTAATCTTGCTAGGTTTGCCATCACATCAGTAGCACGGGGTGAAGTCAAAAAAAAAATTTGGGGGGCCAGAATTAAGTTGTATATTTTTACAATATTAAAAACGTAATTTTATAATTTTAATAGCATATGTCTTTATAATTTTAAAGGATTAAATTAAAATTTTATTATTTTTGGGAAGCAAAGTGTAAATTTACCAGTACTAAATTAAAATTTTATAAATTATAAAAGGATTTAAACTAAAAGAAATTTTTTTCATTTTAAGGGGGATTAGTGCCCTTACTAACCCCTAGCTCCACCCGTAGTTACATGGTTTACCTTCTCTACATATATACACAACTTTCACTTATTAAGGTCGCTTTGATATAATATATAAATATTAATTTACTTAATTTTTTTTAAATAAAGTAAACAAAATGTAAGGGTCATTATAATATTTTTACAAAAATCAAATTGCTTTAAAATTTGATTATTGGTTATTAATTTCTTTTAATTTTATAAACCGAATGAAAATATTATAAGGTGTGCTTTTTAAAATATTAATTAAAATTATATTTTTTATTAAATTAATAAAAAAAGGGAGTTTATGAAATTTTGTTTTAATTAGATAATTGGCGGTGCCAAATATCATAAACAAATTGAAGAATAATTGAGGGAATTTGGAAGGGTTTGGTTTCAGTCAATTCATTCATGTGCATTGTAAGATAGCCTAAAATTGGTAAAAAGGAAGGGTTTGAATTAAAATAGTATAGTAGATTCTTTCCTCTAAAAAAAATAAGATAATGCATTATCCATTTTGTAAAATTTTATTACTTAAATAATTCTTATATTCGTTAAAAAATTTAAACAAAAAAGATATCAAGATATGTATTGAATTAATTGATCTAAAAATCAATATAGACTTATTGAATTGATTTAAAAAATGGGTTGAATCAGTTTTCTCTTTTTTTTAATAATAATTTATTGGTTTAATATTAATCTCATTATAAATTCTTATTATATCTGTTTTTTTTATATAATGCTTAAAACTACTTGTAACCCCTCCCCAACCCTTAAATAGGAGAACAATAAGTTCTAGCGCACTTGAATCTATGTATTTTTACATTTGTAATAATATTAATACCAATCGAATTATTTTAAAATCACGATACGAGAGGAAAAAATGTTAATATATTGGGAGGGACTAGGGAGAATATTTTTTTTATTTTGCAGTGTTCCAATGTTGGGGCATTAAACACAATTAGAATGTGATTTGTGGTCAAATTGGACCTTGAAATGTGAGCTTTGAGGATGAAAATAAAGTAATTAAAAAGATGGGTTGGGAAGTGGCAGCATCCCCCGGGCTCTTCGTCGCCGTGATGACTCGGTTGTTTCGATACCCGAGGTCGAGACCCTGTCTTAATTACCCAAATTAGGAGTACCTTGAAACCACAACATTATTCATTCGTGCCTATATTTATTATTATTTAATTCATATTTGAGTTTGGTTTAATTCTAGAAAATAATTTGTTTATTATATATGAGTTAAGTATTTATATTGTTGAATATAAAGTATTATGATTAAGTCTTAATTTAATTGATATCTGTATTGTTATCAATATAAAAAAATATGAGTTCAAATGTATTGAAATATAATAAAAAAAACTATAAATAATTTTAGATATTATATAAAAAATAGATATGATAAAAATTTATAATAAAATTTATGATAAAAAAATTAATTTTCGATTCACCCGTAACATCAATTAACTCTCACATACAAAAGTCGCATTTTTTTCTGTCATGACTCACACACACCAATATATATTTATATATCCAAAGGCAAAAACTTGGTTGAGCTAACACATCTGATTCTCAATTATAATAATCAATAAAGAAAAAGAAACAAAACAAAAGTTAATGATGTTGGTTATAAGTGCTTCAATCCATAGTAAGTAGAGATTATGTCAACATCAACTAGTGATTAACAGATATCTCAAGCTTTATTTAGATTTGCTTTTATTAATTAATTATTAGTTAACAAATTCAAAACTCACTTTGGGTGTCAATCTAACATAGAACTTGAGAATTTCAAAAAAAAAAAAAATAGGAATCTGACAACTTGAATTTTCCTAGTGAATAGAAATATTCATGAGTCGAATTAGATTAAATTAAAATCTAATTTTAAAAATATTTTTAAATATAAACTGATTTTTAAGGTTGATGTTTTTAGGTAGGTTTGATATATTCAAAAAACTCATTTTATTATTTAAAAATATATTTTTAATTGGTATTTTATATAATTTTATAGTTAATTTTAAATTAAATTTGAGACAGGTCCGATGTGTAAAAAAATTTATTCAAATTTAACCTTAATTGAATCAAATTTACCGAATTGAGTCAAGTACCCTACCTTTGAACAGTTCTAGTAACAAGAGTAAGTCAAAAAGTCTATGTGTCTAGTGGGGTATTTCTTTTATGCATCTTTTTCAACATTCCATTGGCTGTAATGGCAGCCTCTGTTGACTGCTTTAGAAGAAAGGTAGGGTTAATCCCAAAAACCAATTCTAGTTTTAGCTTTTTATTTGCTTCAAATTCTTTAACACTGGGTAGACACAATTGAAAGATTATTGGACTAGTAGATTTATTTTGGGTTAAATCAAGTTTTAAGATTTTTTTAATATTTTTATTTATGTAATTTGAGATTATTTTGGGGTTTCATCAATTCAAGCTCGTATCATTTTAAATTATTTGTTTGAATCATTTCAAATTTATATTATATTAAGTTCGAGTCATTTCGAATTTAAATAAAATAAATCTAAGTTGTTAACTTTACATGTTTAAATTAAAATAGATTGAGTCGTGAAAGATTCAAATTTGAATAAAAATTAACTCGAAAATCAAGCACCCAAGCCTCTAAATAAATCTATTTAGCCATTGGTACTGGTGGGTGCTGTTCTAACTTGCTTGGGGGGCTAGATAAAGTAATGTAAATTGGGGTTTCAAAGTTTGGATTATTGATAGTTGCTTCACTTAGAAGATGATGAATGAGGAAGCCAATCCTTTCTACTTAGTAATTGGCCAAATATTAAACTTGAATTTCAAGCTAAGCTTATATATATATATATACACATGATCTTTTCCATATTTTAAGGCAGTGCATCTTCCACTTTGATAATATGAATGCCATTTTTTCAAGTGATGAACATAAAGCCAAAACAGGTCACAATCCTTCACAGTCTAATATATTAGAGAATTTTCTTCATTTTTTTCAATACAAAGAATAAAAATGCAATTTATCATACTCTTAATTTCGATGACAAGGACTCAAATTTTGGAATTTATTATTTTTTTCTTTAAATTTATTAGATGTTATTTATTTTTACCATATTTAAGTTTATGATTGAATTAGTATCATGAGTTAACTTTATGTTAGTTTAGTTGAGAAATGATTAAAATAATAAAGATGCAATGGCAAATTAACCCCTAACATTTATTCCTTTTATTACTTTGGTCTTAATTCTTCTTTTTTATGGGAGAGGGGACTACAGTAGTCTTCCTTAATGTTCAAATTTTGGTTAAAGTATTTTTGTTTTTTGAATTGTTAAAATTTTAATAACATTGACGTGTATGTGTACTTTATTCTTGACGTAGATATTCTTTTAAAAAAATTAAATAATTTTTATGTATTTTTTTATTTTTATAAAGTACACATGGATTACTATATGAGTTGCTTTTCCCTTAAATTGCCTAAAACTTAAAGGATAATGACTAAAATGATAAAAAAAGAAGAAGAAGATTAAAGTGATAAAAAATTTAAACATTAAAAACTAAATTACCAATAATAAATATTACTATAAAAATAATTTTATTTTTTATTAAATATTTTTATGTAAAGTTTATAAAAATTAATTTTATCATTCCAACCAAAACTTTATTTTTCTTTTTACATAAAAAAATGTCATCCAAATAAATCATAATGTAGTGTATAATAAAGACATTGATGTTAGATTGTAATTATATTGGCATAGTGACTTGGTTTTGGGGGGAAATACTATAAAGTACTTCAAAAGTTTCACATGCCTAAAATTCTTTTTGGTCTTGTTTATGTGTATTTTGGAAGCAAATTAGGTTTCATAAGATGATTATTATTATTTTTAAAATAATTTTATTATAGATTCTGATATATTTGTTATTTTTTATAATACCTAAAACTATCTATAGCCCCACCCTAACCGATAAATAGGAGGATAATGCATTTTAACGCATTCAAACCACGTCCTCCTGCATTGACAATAATATCCATACCAGTCGAGCTAAGATTCAATCGACATAAGTTAATTATCTTGGTGCTAAATGAGACATATTATAAAACATGTCCATAGAAAATAGGCAACATCCAAGGGAAGCACAGAAATTTTGAATAGATACATCACTTTGTTTAAATTTATCTTAACGTTAAATGGAACAATTTAATCCATATATTATTAAAAAATTAAATAAATTAAAATGGAGTTAGCATTTACTGTTAAAAATATCATTTATTATTTAACAAAGATAATATTTTTAAAGTTTTTATGGTTCTGTAAATAAAATATTTTGTTTGGAATTTAACCACAATTGAAAATAAATAAGTTTCAAGATATTTTTTATACGGTAAATGTTAACTTTATTACAATTTAGACTTATTTGATTGTTTTTTATAGTATAAGGACTAAATCAATCCATTTGATAATAAATGTACTAATTTGATGTGATCCCTATAATACAGGGACCTCCTAGGTGTTTTAACCATTTGGATAGTCAAGGAAGGCTTGGCACAGTTAGCAAAGGCAAGGTCTTGGATCTTGAGTATCTAAGTTTGAGACTCACCATGAGCAATTAAATCTGTGGGTCTTTGAGTTTCACCATGAGCAATTGTTATGTGTGAGTTTTAATTCGATTAGTTAGTAATAGTTTGATTATACGTTTGTTAGTTACTTGGACATATATTTATACTTATACGATACTTGTGGATGAATATTTAAATATATATATTTTTATACAAAATTTACTTCTATCCTTAACCCCTCCCTCCTTTTAAATTGAAGGAAAGGACGCACTTAAGTGTGTTTGAATTCATATTCTCTTTAATTGTTATAATTATTGTAATAACCAATTTTTGCCCAGGCCCAATACAGACCAAAGGCCCAATCAATAAAACGACCCAATTTAGCCCGAGCCCAAATCAGAAACAAAATAAGCAGGAATAAAACAAAAAATCCAATAAGTGAAACAGTCCATGATAAGTCCAAAAAACAAAAGTCCATTTACAAAATAAATCTGAGCCCAACAACCCGAATGGCCCACTTTACAAAGTCCAATAGCAAACAAGCCCAAAACAACTAGCCCACTTAACCAAACCCTAACCCAAATTAGCAAAAGCCCAATGGCCCAAAACTAAAGATTTTTCGAAACCCAGGGTTCCTTCCAAGCGCCGCATTGCTCCACACGCTGACCCATGCCTCGCCACCACGCGCGCGCCTCGTCGACGTGCCTCACGACATTCCACTCCCACGCGTGCGTCCCGCGTGCGCACATCGCACTACGAGCACGCTCCCCGCGCCTTGGCTTCCACCAGCATCGTTCACCCATACCCTGCAAATGGAGAAAGACGAAACAACAGAGAACGAAGCAAAGAACAATAAAAAATAGCAAATGATCTGTATATCAGTTATAAAATCGAAACCATTGTAAACGAAAAAGCTTCTTCGGAGATAATCAAGCAAGAATCAACAAAGAAATCAGAAGGTTGCTTTAATTTCATTATTCTCGTTTCCTTTAATTCAATACTGTCTCTTCCTCTCTTTTCACTTATAGTTTCAAATTAAAATACCAAACACTGATACCAGTAATAAAAGAGAATAAAAGGGGAAAGGACCATACCTGAAACGCCGGGGCGCGTCGTCGAGACTCATCTCCGTCGTAGGAGCCCGATTGAAGGCGAGGAAAACGAGGTTTCTTCCCTCTGGTTTTTGGGGTTTTGAAAGAGTCGCGAGGAAACACCAAAAACCCCCTTTTTTGGGCATCACTGGCCACCGATACAGTGTTGGTGTTGGCGCGATGATGCAAAGGCCGGCTCGAACGACGGCGCTATGATGGTTTGCAGACACCCTAGCAGAATAACGAAAAAAGGGGGTCTTTCGGTTTTCTTTTTCTCTGAAGCATAAAAAATGATTCTAAAACATTTTCATTTATTTAAATAAAACGTGAAACAGTGCCGTTTTAAGGAGGGGTGAGATCCGCGCGTCAACCCGCTTTGTGACCCAGAATCCGCGCCCTTCCGCTGTAAAAGGGTTATTTACGCAATCGGTCCCCGTATTTTCTGATTCTTTTGCAGTTCAGTCCAATTGAAACGCGGCGCCTTGGCTTATTGGACTATTTACTGATTCGGTCCTTAGTAATTTACGCGCATTGCCTCTTAATCCTTCTAGATTTCGTGTTTGACTTATCCCCTTTTGACCCTCTAATTTTGTTCTAGTTTTCAATATAGTCTTTAAATTATCTAGTTAATTATCTATTTATGGATATCTTTAATTGTTATTTTAAATAATACTCAGAATAAAATATTTCAAGTTTGTTTTAGCTATTATTTACTCTATATACACGTTATTTTCACTAATTCTATATAGGCGCACTTTTTATACGTATATGTTATTTAGGTTAAACTATTTCATGCATATATTTTGTATTATTTTGTACATATAAAGATATCTGTTGTGTGTACAATTTACCTCTTCAAAGTTATATTGGCTTATTCTATACATGTTTATATACTATTATTTTTTATATGTACATTATGCTATATTAAGTTTCTTTTACTTATTTATATATATATTACTCGAGTTGACACGTGTCATTTCCTTATTATTTTTTTATATACTATGTTCAAGTTTAATTCATTTTCACTTTGCTACATTTTTAACTTTCGTTATTCCTCTATTTAACAGTGTTGGTATTTCCAAAATAAGAGTTGTGAGAGTATCGATTTTTATTGAATTGTATATTATTATTCTTGTCATCCATTTATCGTATTCACATTTTATTCTTCCATATTATATTTTGGTTTCTCATGATTCAATAAAATGCATTTTGAGCCGATTCTGAATATTGAGCCAATTTTAAGATTGCATATTTGAAAAGCAAGGCAATATTTGTGTGTTAGAAATACGAAAAATCACATCCTAACGTCTTTGGGTGTTGATTTTTGTTCAACTAAATAGCCAAATACCCTTTTTCACACGTTTCGAAGATCAAGGTGGATCTCGATGTCAGAGTATAAAGGCATTATACCCTAACGTGCTGGGTATGATACTTTCATTCCTCTGAAACGAGTTAATCTTGAGATTTAATCCCGATTTAATTAACCCATTCTTTTAATTCTTTTTACCCTAAATGTTTTCAAGTTTTCCGCATTAGGACATCGATCAATCAATTTGGTACCGATTTTGGGCGTCGCGAGGGTGTTGATCCTTCCTTGCACGTAACCGACTCCCGAACCTGTTTTCTCAAACACTCGTAGACCAAAAGCTCTGTTTTAATAAACCAAAATGTTTTTATTAAAACAAGGTGATCCAATCACACCTCGAATAAAAGATCGGTGGCGACTCCCTATCTTAAAAGGTCGATTTCCGTTTTCAAAAAATGGTTACGACAGCTTGGCGACTCCACTGGAGACCTTGAGAGTCAAGCCATAAATTGATTGATTTTTGTCCTTTTGATTGAATATTTGGAAAATTGTTTTGAAAAATCGTGTGTCTTTTAGATGCATTTGCTTGTGCTATAGTGTCGAGTCTTGTGAAATACTTTGGCATTGCATTGCATGACCGCTGTGGTCACACCTTTAAGTGGGAGAGAGAAACTAAGCTTTCGTGAGGTTTTCACCTCCGCATGGGCTAGTGGATTGCTTCCGGGATACATCTGTACCTATGTGCTTCGTGAGGTTTTCACCTCCGCATGGCCATAGGGAAATGTATCCCCTTGAACCGAACTCGGTCCGTATGAGCCTATAATGGGTGAGGATTGAGGAATATGCTGGTTCAGGTATCTTTCTTTAGGACCGAACCCCATATAGAAGCCCTAGAGCCTACCCTAGGCAGAACGTCGAAATAGTTACCCAGATAAGTGTTTAATGATATTTTACTTGTTTTGATTATGCAATACTAACTTGTGTTGATTTGCTTGATTTGCATGAGATTCCATATAGTAGAGGTGTCAATTTTTGCTCTGTTGCTGAAATAGGAAGTTTGCTATGGAAAATGACTTTCTTGATAAAGTAGAAGACAATGCGGCTGTGTGCGCATGATCAAAAAAGTTACAGCTAGAAAAAGGAGATAGCTTAGCTGAAGGTCATACGTCAGAGCTGAGGGACTTCACCCATGTTAGCGTGACATAAAATGAGCTTCAAAAGTTGCGATATATCTGGACCCATTGGGAAGATGAAGCTAAACAGATGTTCTACCACCGTTATGGTGATATCTCTCACTTATTGGATGTTAAGATAGATAAACACCTGTTTCGGGCTATGGTTTAGTTTTGGAATTCCGCATACAGTTGCTTCACTTTTAGGAAAGTGGACTTGGTACCAAAAATAGAAGAATATACCACTTTACTTTGTATTCCGGGATACAAGCTGACAAGGTTTATATTAGGCCTGCCTATGTCCCTCCTCTTGCGAAGAAATTGGTGAAATTACGGGAATGAGTGAACAGTAGATCTCGACCAAGATTCAACAGAAAGGTGAAGAGAGGTGTATTCCTTGGGTAAATTTAAGGGATCTGATTTTGACGCATCCTGATGTGAGGAGGAAAGTTGATATCTTCGCTTTAAGCCTCTACGGATTAGTCATCTTCCCAAAAGCCCTAAGACACATAGATGAGGCAGTGGTGGATCTATTCGACCGATTGGATAAACAAGTCACACCTGTCCCAGTAATTCTTGCAAAGACTTTCAGATCATTAAATGCATGTAGAAGAGCGGGAGAAGGAAGGTTTATCGGATGCGC